>JAKZAP010000010.1:21656225-22275594 GCA_023053575.1 Branchinecta lynchi
TTAAGTACAGGAAAAACTTTGAAAAATTTACCGGATAATTTATTTCTATAATAAATGAATAAATTTGGTAGTGTTGGAAAAAAGGTTAGTAACGAATCGAATGAAAAGAGAGTTACTGATGACAACGGTAATATTAACCTACAAGGTAAGAGAATTATTATGTTAGGGGATGCGAAAGCTGACCAGGACGCTATTAGTTTCAGATCTATGACTATTATTTTGAATCAATTTAAAGAAGAAATTACCGCACAACAAGTGGGGGCAAATCAGTATTTTAGCGAAGATATCAACAGATTAACTGCGGTACATGATTCTCCTGATAATTTATTGGTAAGGATTAAAGATAAAGGGTTATTTGTAAAAGAAATAGTTCGAGTTAATGATAAAGAGATTAACGCTGAAAACAAGTTGATAACAAATGTTCAAAACCCTAGAAACAAAAATGATGCTGTTAATTTAGCAACGTTAACTATGAATCTTTTAGATTATGACAAAAAGCTTCTAGGGCAACACACCCATAACGGTATAATTGAAGGAAAGATTGCTGGTCAAAAAACTCGTATCGATAATATTGAAAGAGCAGTAGTAAATATTTTAAAAAGGCTTCTAGAGCTAGAGCTAAAACCTGTTGACAAACCATTCGTTACCAGAATAGAAAAAATGATGGCTGGTAAATAAATTTTATAAGATAAATTAATTCCCTAATAAATGGTTGAAACAATGGAGTATACAGTTTATTTGTCAAAGCTTCAGAAAGGAAAGCTGAAGAAATGCTTTGGTGCTAAACAAAAATGTCAGATACGTGTTAGTCATAGTAGACAAAATGAACGAGAACCAGTTAAGTTACTTTTAAGTAAACGACAAATTGATAAAATTGAAACATGTAAAATGAATAATAAGGGCTGTGATATTGATGTATCATACAAACAGATGAAAGAAGCGATTCAAAAGGGTGGATTACTTCCATTTTTAATACCGCTAGCAATTACCCTTGGTAAGGCAGCTTTAACAAGTGGTGCTGCTGCTTTGGGTACATTCGCTGGTAAGAAAATTATGGATAACAATGACCAACACAGGTGGAGCGCTTAAACTTCCTGGAACACAAAAAGTTGTGGGTAATGGGGTACGTGAGAAGGAAACTGATGATGTCAACACAGGTGGAGCGCTTAAACTTCCTGGAACACAAAAAGTTGTGGGTAATGGGGTACGTGGAAGGCCTAGGAAGGAAAAAAACGATGATGTCAACACAGGTGGTGCGCTTACACTTCCTGGAACACACAAAGTTGTGGGTAATGGGGTACATGGAAGGCCTAGGAAGTCAAAAAACGGGGACATCAAAAAAGAAGCAAAAGTAAAGTAGGACCTCTAACCAATTTTGATAGTATGTATGCATTAGGGGATATACCACAGTTTAGAGGTGTGTTCTCTATAGATACGCTACCCAAACATATAAATAGTATAGAATGCGGTGTCATTAATTATGATAAACTCGGAATGCCTGGAACTCACTGGGTTGCGTATTGTAATCTACCTGAATACCCCCATGTAGAATTTTTTGATTCTTTCGGTATTCCCCCAGGAAAAGAAATAATTAAATATCTAAGAACTTCAAAGAAAAAAATAGCTTATGAAAATCTTGCTGTTCAAAATATAGATGAATTAAACTGTGGACTTCACTGTATTTCCTACATTAAGCGCAAAATGAAGTTGGTAGCTTTTCGTTTATAAAAATTGTTTTCTAATAAATGGAGATTTATTGTATGAAATGTAAAAAGAGCACTGATACTGAATCAATGTTTAAGGCAGTGTCACAGAAAAACAATGTTCCAATGCTGAAAGGGAATTGTGTTATTTGCGGATCGAGGAAAAATCGCTTTTTAAAAAAAACCTCAACGCAGAAACAGATATTTTAAAGACGTATTATTCTAATTATTCAGGTGTGGATGATATTTACAGAAAATTTAAAGAAAATGGTGTTAAGGTTTCCAAGGATAAAATAAAAACTGTGTTGCAAAATGAGAATGTGTATACGTTACACAAACCTTCCTATCATAACTTTGAAAGGAGGCGAGTGTATGTTCACTATGTTGATGAGCAATGGCAAGCTGATTTAGTTGACATGCAGAAATATAAAAAAGAAAATAATAAAACAAATTACATTTTAACTGTTATTGATTGCTTTAGTAAATATGCTTGGTGTATCCCTCTGAAAGATAAAACAGGTGCTGGAATAATAAAAGCATTCAGTGTTATATTTAAAGAAAGAATTCCTAAGAAACTACAAACTGATAAAGGTAAAGAATTTGTGATGAGAAATGTTCAAACTTTTTTGAAAAATAACGGCAT
Organism: Branchinecta lynchi; assembly: GCA_023053575.1. Lineage (NCBI taxonomy): Eukaryota > Metazoa > Arthropoda > Branchiopoda > Anostraca > Branchinectidae > Branchinecta > Branchinecta lynchi. Next base: position 21,658,572 of record JAKZAP010000010.1, read on the forward strand.
ACACTGGTTTGCATCTGAAAGTGAATTGAAAGCGCAAATCGTTGAACGATTCAACAGAACGCTAAAAGAAAAGTTATGGAAATATTTCACTCACAATAACACTACTAATTGGAATGATATTTTACCTGTATTCGTAAATAATTATAATAACTCGTATCACCGATCAATACAAATGAAACCAGTTGATGCTAGTAAAAAGGTTAATCAGAAAAAGGTGTTTAGTGCTCTGTTTCCTCCAGTAGATGACTACAAAATCACAGGAAACGTCAAAGTAGGGGATTTAGTCAGAATTAAAAAAGAAAAAAGTGTTTTTGATAAAGGATATCTACCTAATTATACGGATGAAGTATTTCAGATAGCAACCATCAGACCTACCATTCCCATTACTTATGAAATATCTGACAAAAGTGGGGAATTAATTCAAGGAGGGTTTTATGAAAAAGAACTTTCAAAATTTATTATGAAATAAAATTAGTTGTATATAAATGGATTCAAGACGCTTGAGTGATATTTTATCGGATATAGTGAAGAACAGAGAAGTTCGGAGAAGAAAGGTTCAACAAAATGAGATGGAGAAGGCAGGATTTCGGGAATATGCTTCAGAGTTAAACGCTCCAGTTATTATAGCACAAAAAGAAAACACTAAAGACACCATCAAAAAATTACAAGAGAACGCTGAAACGATAATTAATAAACTACAGGAAGGTGATAATAATTCAAGAAGACGGTTTCTCAGATTAGGTGATACATTTAAAACAGCTTTACAGACCACTACTTCAGAGGAATCGAGTCGAGCTCCCACTCCTGCTATAGAACCCAATCTAGAACAACCATATGACGTAAATCTAAACTTAAATATTGATGTGGAATTATTAAATCAAATTAATTTAAAATATAAAGATGACTGGAATGATACCGATAATTATTTTAAAATGCCTCATTATTACCTTAAGCATCCTAACGAAATAGATGGGGCTCTGAATTATTTAACATCTATAAGTCAAAGTTATGGTGGTCTGAAAAGTAAAAGTTATAGTTCTAGTAAGTATGATAAAATTATTTTATTTATACAAGACTATAAGGATAGATTAAGAAAAATTCAATCTAGTATACCCTTTATCAGACAACAAGGAACTGGAATATTTATGAATTGTGATGAAATGATTTCAAAATTATACACTTTGATAGGTAGCAGAGTAAACGGAAATACATCTGATGAGGTGAGAAATGAAGCTATTGATATTTTGGATTCGTTAATGCGAAATAAATTTCTTACGAAGAGAAATTACAATTCAATATAAAAAAATTTTTTCTAATAAATGGTGTTGTTAAACATTGAAGGTAATGAAAGTATCATTGATATAACATTTAGTCAACCAATCGAATTGAATCGTAATTGGGATTATGAAATAGGTTTGAATCAGTGTACTTTGTGGTATTCATGGCATAATATAAGTGATAAATTTGGAAATAATACATTTCAATACAGGAAAGGTGAAGATAATAATGCAACAGAATGGATGAATGTTACTATTCCTAATGGGATGTATAACGATGATTGTTTGAATTATTTTTTGTGTCAGTATTTTGATACCCCAAAAGATAAATGTCCTATTGTAATTTCATCCAATCCAGCATCTATGAGATTTGTCATACTATTACAAGAAAAATATGTGTTTAGATTTAATAGTGACTTGTGTCAGATTTTAGGATTTGAGAAGGATAGTGAGATATCTAAGAAAATCAATGAAGGTACAAAGCTTCCTAATATAACAAGAAGCGTTGATAAAATTCAAATTCACTGCTCTCTCGTAAACAGTTCTATCGTAAACAAAAGTAAATCAGATGTCATTTGGACATTTGTTCCTAATACAGAACCGGGTTGTCAAATTGTTGAGAATCCTAGACAATTAATCTACCTTCCTATTAATACAAAAGACTTTATTTACTCCTTGAGAATGACAATTACTGATCAGTTGGGAAGACCTATCGATTTGAATGGTGATAACGTTGGATACGTGCTGCATTTAAGAAAAGCTTAAAGGATTAGTGAAATAAAATTATTTACCTATAAATGTTGATTAATAATAAGCGATTACTTTATAAAAGGCAGTATGGAAGTGGAATCGGTAGTGTATTCAAAAACATTGTTAATTCCCAGTTATTTCAAACGTCAGCAAAACAAATAAAAGATGGGGCTATGTCAATGTATAATAATATTATTAAACCGAGATTTGAGTTGTTGAAAAACAGAGCAATAGAATATGGGAAAGATCTGATCGATGTAAACAAGAAGGAACTCATTGATGTAATTGGAAACAAAAAATCGATGAAGGATCTTATCGGTACAAATAAAAGGATTTTAAATCAAAGAAGTCAGGACTTGATCAAAACGTTAATGACTGGAAATGGATTAAAGATTCTGAAATAAGTTTTATTTAATAATTTCTTTCTTATATAAATGGCAGTAAATAAAGTTATCAGTCCGCAATGGAACATATTTGACGAACCGCTTGTGGATGATACAGTGGTTAAATATGAATTTAAAGAAATTCGAGAAACAGATGTGAATGTATCTAATAAATCAGAGTTTGAATTAGTAACAAAGAAATTAGATTCCTGGTTTTATCCAAGTGAAAGTTATCTTGATGTCAGTGTAAGAATAGTAAACGAAGATGGGACTCCTATAGCTGCAACCGATGTTGCTACTTTAACGAATAATGGATTTAATTTATTCAGTACCGCTGAGTATGTAATAAACGATGAATCGGTTGAAAAAATTAATCATGTTGGTATTACAACTACCGTTACAAAGTTGATTGAATACTCTGATGATTATTCTAGAAGTGCAGCAAGAAATCATTTCTGGTATAAGGATTATAATCAAGGAAAAGAAATTAATCCTGTTATTGCTTCGTTTACTGCAACTCCAGTAGTAGCAGGGGCTGCAGGGGCTGCAGCAGGGGGTGGAACAGTCAGTTTGAGAAATAATAATAATTATAATAAAGGATTTGAAAAAAGATACAACAGAACAAAGAGCAGTAAATTAGTAAATATGTATTTACCATTATCAGAATTGTTTGGATTTCTGAAAGGAAACAAACGATTCTTCAGAGGTGCATCGCATAAATTATTTCTAAGAAGAAATGATGATAACAACATGATTATAAGAAATGGAAATACTAATTTCAAAGTAGTAATCGAGTATTTATCCTGGAAGATCCCTATTGTAGCTCCTAGTATCGAAATGATGAGTGAATTAGAAAAGGATCTTGCTAAGGATAAAAAGCATAATCTGATGTGGGAAGCATGTAATAGTTATAAAAGTGATGTTAGTCAGAATAAGGAGCACACCTGGAAAGTTGTGTCTGAGAGAAATAGTCCTACAAAAATCGTTGTGATGTTACAGAAAAATGAAAAGCATAACAATCAATTAATGAATAATATGGTGTTTGATCATATGAATTTAACAGACATAGAACTTAGAATTAATGGGGATAAATATCCTGAAGAACCACTCAAATGCGACTTTAGCGATGAGAAATGTAAATACTCAAATCTTTACAATAGGTTCATACATTTGGGCTATAAGCAATTAGCATTTGATACTGGTAGTGTTGTTAGTATAGAAGAATTTAAAGAAGTATATCCACTATTCTGTTTCGATGTTTCCAAACACGAATCAAGTATATATAATGGAACAACTGCTGATATTGAAATAAGTTTAACATTAAAACACGCTCAGCCTGTACCATATAATATTTACTGTGTTATATATTATGAAAGAAAAGCTACATTAGGTATTATTAACAAAAATATGTATGTGAGTTTGTGAGTCTGGATTTTTATTTAATAAAATCATCCCCTAATAAATGGAGTCCACAAAGGAAGTCTTGAATACAATCAGAATGAATAAATACAATGAGACAATCAGGAAAGAAGAACTAGTTCTAGGATTGAAATATACTATTGTTAAAATGAGAATTGCTAAGACAAAATATGGTGATAAGTTGGTTGTAGTCATTAATCATAATGACAAACCCTGTGATTTGTTTATAACTCAGAAATATAATGCCATTGCTAACGAATTACTTTTAAAGAAAAATCTAGTTTTGCAACCGATTGTACGCGAAAACAAGAACAAAGAAACATATGTGGATTTAGAACTGTTTACTCAGTAATATTTGAATAAAAAATGAAAAATGTAAAAAAAAACAAGTAGTGTATATTGTAGTATTTTATATGTAGTAAAGGGTAATATTCTCATTTCTTGTATCCTTTATTTTGGAATTAAGAAAATAAAAATGTTCTTAAAAAAGGGGATAATTTGGTAAAAAGGATGTTAAAATTTAAGAAATTGATGTTAAAATGGGGTTTTGAAATTGGGGGGAGGGTGGAGTGGGAGCGGCGATCTTATACTACTATTACCGGAATCGGTTGCGAAGCTGCTCTGCCAGGCCTGACTCGAATTGCGGCGAAATCAGGTGGCAGCATGTGGTGTAGGGTTGGGTCTTGTAGGATTTGTTTTCTAAGGTTAAATCACAGGGTTTCTTGGCGTTGGGAAAGGTTAGATGAAACATATTAAGAAGAGTTAAACCTTTGCACCTTTGGGGATTTAGAGGCAGTTAAAAGGGCTCGATATTGAATTCTCTCCAACGAGCTCATGCGTCAGCCCGAAATGCCAGACGGGACAACAGTAGGCTACTCCATTACCGGTCGAATATACGAAATACGAACAGACTCGCAGTAAATCCTCGGGAGGGGCGCCATACCTTGCCAACAGTTTCAGGTACAAAAGTCATTCACTCGCTAGCAATTTATTGTCGTAAAGTGTACCACCGATACATATATAATAACACTATATAAGAGATTTCGGTTTAAACATTCACAGTTGACACTTAATATATATAATTTACCTTATTATTACTACATGGAATTGAAGTGGTGTACGAAATAGGGTACAAAGGACTTGAGTTACCTTTCCGTAGAATGTGTGTTTGGGCGAACAAGTTTCGGACAATTTACAGTTGCTACTTTGTGTCTGTTCGGTCGATTTGAGTTTGGTACTTCAAAGTCCGGTAATATAGTTCTATGAAGGGTTGAAGGCAGGCATTTGTGTCCAAAGTCTGTCGATGCTGTTGAAGGTCCAGGACCAAATTGTATCGCTTCCTGTTATTTTCTATGTCTGGAATATATGTATATATATATGTATATCTGTATTGAAAAACCCAAATGTCATATACAGGATAAACAAAAAACTCATAGGAAACTAAACAAAATAACGAACTAAGAAACAGCACTTCTCAACTCGAGTGTTTTTGCACAAATTACCAAAAGAAACAATCACTCTTGGTGACGTAGAGCGTAAAATACTAAGAAGCAGCCCACCATTTCCAGACAATAGATAGATAGATGTTTAATTAAGCCCTTGTGCCATGAACAAAAAACACAAAACAGTACAACAGTACGTTTACATTCGTTATACGAGCGAACTTTTAATCAACATAAAAAAAAAACTCCCTTCAATCTCCAACTAACCTCACATACTTTTAATTAACTTATTTAAATGCTCCATAAATGCACCAACCCTGCATATACTTCCAGGGTTTGTGCTACTGAGTAGCTCCTTTACTGACATAATTATACCATTCAAAAAGCTCTCACGCGGGACAGATAACTCCTGGCACTTGTAAAGAATGTGGTCCTTTGTCCCTGACCTTTTAATATCCCAAATATTCCCCAAAACTGGAATACAATTTGCTCGCAGCTGAATCCATGAACGCAAAAATCTTAAAGATAACTTGAATTTAAAATAAACCTCTTCACCAAAGCTTACCTTTGCTGCCTTGTAATACATAAGTGTTTCCGACCTTTCCCTTTCAACAATAATGAACCCCTAAGTGCGAAAGCTCCTGGCACCTGAAAAGAAAATGATTCAGACCATTGATGGCAAAAATGATTTGCCATCAAGATGGAAAATAGTACAATATTCTAGCTTTGGAGATGAGTCTTATTTCTCTAAGTTCTGGTCTGTTATTCGATGTTTAGATGTCTGGTAGGGGGAATCTAGAAACTCCCATTGAGACTGTTCCTCAATCCGACTCTGAGGCCAACCTTGGAGACTAGTTTCCAGTTTCAAAGCGAAGACTGGCATTATTGCTTTCAGTTAAGAAACCCAGCACCTTTGACGTAAGCCCTATTCATAATAATAATAATAATATAATAATTAAAAAAAAACATAATAATTAAACGAGTGGATGATCATGACCCCAATACATTTTTCAAGTTCAGTCACTACCATGCAACTCGCCAACACCCTTATAAACTGTACCCTCCGAAGCCACATAAGAAAATTGGTCAGTGTTCATTCGTCAATAGGGTAACTGAACCGTTGAACAGTTTGCCAGCAGAAGTTATTGATTCAAGCAGTATCCAAACGTTTAAACGTGGGATAGTCGACACCCCATTTTACTCAGTTGCTTTTGTAGTTTGAAAATTTGTTACTTTTGTAGTGTGTCAGTTTATGTGTGTAAAGTGTATTTGATCCGTTTGTACTTGTGTAGTAATGGCAACAAGCTAAAAGCTTAACCCCAAATGTAATAATAAATAAAATAATTACAGTAATAAGGCTTTCGCCTCTATAAGGGGAAGGTCCAAGGGGAAGGTTGTCCCCATGTTCTGGGATGAATTTCAAGCGAGGAAAGCGCATGGCGAAAATCGAAGGAACACGCGGTTTTCCAGCGGAAGTCGCTTTCCATTTTAAATTTTGTGCGTTTGAAATTTCTTTTGGCGATTTTTCGACCCTCCCTGGCAAGGGTCCTGGTCAGATTGCAGAAGAAACAAACTTGCAATCATTGCACAATTGCAACCGCCAAGATGATTTATCCGTTCAGTGACCGTCGAGTGAATGAATGATCTCATCATCCCGTTATTAAGACATTAAATGTCAAAAAATGGAGGGCTTAAAACGACGACGGCGAGGACGATGGAAATTGTCAGGCGTCTTAAAGATTAGACTAGAGATTTTTGGAATCCGACCATCTAGGGGGGAATGGAGGGAGGGGAATCAGGGATCTTGTGACACGTGATAATTTTCGAACGACTTATGCGATCTGAATGAATCTTACAATAATTGACAAGAGCGCATATCCCAGATGCGTTTCAGGTCCGGACTGGATCACGTTGTATTTTCCTGTTCCCCAAGGGCCCATGATCATGTGAGCCTCGAGGGTTTTGCTTATGAATGAATTCCTAGCACCCTAAAGTGTGCATCTTCACCACACAATGTAAATATAGCCTACTTTCGAGCGATAACTTTTATGTTCCACAAGGGCCCGTGGTCTTTGCCTCAAACGTTTGCTTCAAGATGAATTCCTAGTCCCCCTTGAAATGTGCGTCTTAACTGCAAAGTGCAAAATTATTTTTGTGCCACTCCAGGAAGGCAGTTGCAAGTTGGAGTGGGGATACTTGGAAATCTTGTTACACCACTTATGTAAACGCGTGACGGCGGCTCGCTGGCCGCTCGCCTTTATATATATTTTATTTTCTGAACGCTGTCTGGGCGGGGGGGGTACCCGGGTTTTTGTCGCCGGGTGAGAGGGGTAGTCGGAACCTACGCTATCCACTTTCGCAAATGCCATACGCGGGGGTGTCACGACTGGGGGTGGGAGAGAGAGGACGCCCCCCCCCCAATGCTGTCGGCCAGTTGTTAAAAAATAACCGAGTCGGCGCGAAGCGCCTCGATTTTTCGTCAAAACAGTTGATTTTTTTCGTCAAAATACTTTTTTTTTTTAATCAGTCGATTTTTTCACAAACAGTCGTTTTTTTCTGTAGTAACAGTCAGTAAAAATTACCAGCCAGTCGGTAAATCCCTCGCCCCCCCCCCCCAAACATTTTGGCTAGTAACGCCATAATATAGATGGCGCTTTACATAAGGGACTTTTACCGTGACCAATACCATAAACAATGTTTCGAATATAATTTAGAAGTCTAGGACTCCCTTGTCGGAGCCACGTAGGCAAACCAAGACCCACAAGACGGGGTCTCATGGTGAAAACCAAATATGTAATGTTTATTAGTAACGCCTCTGGCCATACGAGCTTGCAGCTCTTGTTTTTGAACCGATCGAAAGCGAAGACCGTCTCGGGTGTTCAAAATTATTTCCAAACAGATGTATGTAATAAAAGCCTCGTTTTTGTTGTATGCTGCAGGTCCACTTCTCGGCCGATTCCGGACTGATTCTTTCTGCATCCGTGTTTTTGCACTGCAGCGCTTCCGAGGAAGATGGCAGCGCTTCTCGAGAATCACGGACTTGCTCACCGACCAAGTCCGTGCTTCCCTGCAAGATACTGCAGCGCTGCCGCTTCAACCAAGAAGAAAGTGAATCCAAAAACGCATATTGTGCAAAAGCAAAGAAGTGCTGCAGCAGCGATGCGGTAGCGCTATTGCAACAAAAACGAGGCTAAAATATGACCTGGAAGGGCAGAAGCTGTTTGAAAATCTTTTGGGTATTTTTTCACATCTTCAGGCACCAAGATTTGAATGTATTGAACGAGTTAAATCGGAAGCTTTCCAGCACTCCTATCCAAGTCGGTAGTTCAAATCAGGACTAGATAGGACCGTGGGAAGTCTGGTGGCGCGATCTCCAAGAACCCGACGGGGTAACCTCGAAATAGATCGGAACAAGAAAATCAGAAAAAAAGAACCATTTTGGTGGGATATGAAGAAAAAGTAAAAGCAAATGCAAATTAACAGGTAAAGCAAATTAAAATGAACTGAATGTAGAATTTGTGAAAGTGCATGGTCTAGGTATTGGTCAGTTTTCAGGCCTATTATTTATATTTTACTATATTTGTTCTACTCTCCAGCTTTGGCGGATATAAATAAATGAATTTGATTGAATCGAAATGTAGCTGAATATTTTTTTGGCAAGTATCAATTTATTTTAGTATCTTCTTTCGAGGTTTACAGTAATTTGATCAAGTTTAAACGAAGAAAATAAAATCACAAACGGGAAATAAAAATACAAGACACCACTAGCTCCCAGATCTTTTTATTTTTTTTTTGTTAAAAATACAGTGTTAATTGATATTTCTTGTACATAATACCGTCGAAACTTCTAGTAAACAAATAAAACGAAAAATCAGGTGGTAAGACCGATGATAATTTTTTACAGGACATGTTGGTGCTGCTCGATCTGCTCGGTGCTAAAAATCCAAATTTCTTCTCCTACATGCCTAAGACAGACAAATCCTACCAGCGACTTGCGACGATTGAAGACAAGCTGAGGTCCCTCCGAGCCATCCCGGGGAGTGTGAGCAGGCGAAAGTTCTTCGACAGGAATATCATTCAAGCCGGGATTGAAGACGATCACATTCCATTCATGAGGCGAGGTATGTAGATAGATTAATGCTCATTGAAGCCCTTGGGCCATAAACATTCTACATTCACATCCAGTGTATAGGGACGAAAGATAAGATTTAATTGGCCATATTCCTGTTCAGCGCTTCCAAGCGGACTAGTTTCTGTTAATCCCCTCATGCCTCACCGTCATTACTTGGATCGGACATGGTAAAATAGATCCACAGGTTAGTGAGTGGTAAACTTGTCATCTGTGTCCCAGGTAATGGAGGTTTTACGTATGTTTTAGCAGCAGAAAGGGAAAGTGACCCACTACCCTATGGATTCGACTTTTTACTATGGGTTCGTTCCAGCTCGCCCCGAAAGTTACTAAATAGTTACTTTTCAGTCACTTTCACCGTTCCAGCTTGTCAAAAAGTTACGGGGAGCACAAGGAAGAGTGTTACTTCGAAGTAACTTTTTGTAAAGATAGTACCCGACCGTCTTTAGCACTTTCACTTTCAAAGAGCCGTCGCGAGAGGTGAACTCGGGGCAGAAAAGTGAGACAAGGTATAATTGCTAAAGTAAACAGGACATTATTGTGTGATAGTCAGCTGAACTTGGCCTTTAGCTTCTGGTCAAATACGATTCGCTGATTAACCAAAAAAACAAAAACAATTCTAGTAACCTCGTTGATGGTTTACCGGTCGGTCTGGTAACTTGAATGGGACTGTGACAGGAATGAATTTCAGATTGGCAATTTCAGATGGGAATTTTTCCACTATAATTTATTAAGTTTCGAATGACTAATAACATATATTAAAATTCTCAGAGTTATTGAGAGGCGAAAGCCTTTTCCATTGCTTTGTATTATTAGTATTTTTTATTTTACTGTATATACTGTAAGAGAAGAGGCTAAAAATTTATTTAATGAGCCTTGTTAACCCCCTTTGACATCATTGGGTTCTAGATTCTAGAATCTTGGGCGTTCCATTCCTGATAAGGGCCAAACATTGCGCTAAAAAATTTGCACGGGAATAAGAAAGACTGTTGTGAATCCGGCTAGGAAACAATCATGTCGGAAAATAACGATTTAGCGACCAAAAAGACGCAACCGGAATAGAGACAAAGAATTAACGGGCATAAGCAATGACATAGCTCCATTTAGAAGCCCGAAGCACTGGCTCCTCTTCTCCTTCACTTGAAGAATCTGTTTCAAAATAATCAAGCCGTTCTTATGCAGCAAAAACAACCAATTTTTTTTCTTGCATTCAAGAAACACGCGTTAACTCGTCCCGTAGTTACTTCGACCGTTCCAGGTTGTAGTTAATTTGTGACGTCACGCGTAGTTACTCCGAAGTAACTACGGAGAGGAGCTGGAACGAACCCTATGTCTACACAAGTGTTGGTTAAAACATAGTAAAAAGTCGAATCCATAGGGTAGTGGGTCACTTTCACTTTCTGCTGCTGAAACATATGCAAAACCTCTAATACCTGGGACACAGATGACGGGTTTTGACGGTTAATAGAAACTAGTCCGCTTGGAACAGGAATATGGCCAATTGCAAGGCCAAAGGCCATGACAACAAAATAAACAAAACAAAAAAAGACAACGATGTATACAGTACCCTACTTACTCTAGGCATAATTTTCGGTGTTGAAAAGCGACCCTGAGGAATCTTGCCAGCCTCCACACATCATCAAACTGACGGCTACCAATCATACTACATCCATTTCTCATCGAACGCTCTCACTCATTCTCCAAACACTTCATTTCTCAGCTCTCTTACTTCTTCACATTCACACATGACATGCACCACACTTTCATTCTCATCTCCACACATGGGACAGGAGAATACTGACCAAAGCGTTCGGAAGAACTTCCAATATACGTTCGTAAACAATCTGCCTTAAGACACCACACCAACTTTACTTCCTCTCTTTTTAAATCACCTTGAAAAATAGTCTTTTATTTGTACCAAAATCTGGCACGCCAAATAGGGGTACTCGCCAGACACCATTAACACACAATAATAACACACCATGTCAACCATTCATCTCTCATCATCAAACTAATAAAATCTTTAAAAAAACTGACTTAAAAAAACAATGTACAGCAGCCTACTTACCTTACATCTTTATAATGCGTTGAATCTCAGTACACCTTGAGATAAAACTAATTATCCCGATACCGGTTGGTTCTAGCTCGGACTGGTTCAATGTTGGGGATTTTGCGGCTGTCGCTCTTTTTTTTTTTCTTTTTTTTTAAATAGCCTCGTAGTATCTTTTCTCTTCTTCCAGTCCAATATGAATTGGCCATGTGACTACGCTTCCACTTACCCTCGGTGACGCCAACGATCTTATCAACTTTTTTGTTTTTGTTTTCTTATTTTCTTAACTGTAAACCCATAACCGGCCTATCTATTTAGCGTCACCTACACTTTTCTCTATCTCTACGTTTATTTTTTAATTTCTTAATTATTTTTGTTCCTTCAATTCTTTCTAATCTTTACACTTCCATCCTATCTTTATTTATAAAATTAAATTAAATTAACAAGAGCTGTCGCCCTTGGGGCTTTCACCTTTACCCTAGAGCACGGTGGGGTAGGAGTTCAAGGTACAAGGGTTGGGTTAAAAGGCTTTCAAAAGCCGAGAGGCCATTTGTGATCAATGTTAGACACAGGGCGTCGCTATGGGTTGTGTGTGTGTGGGGGGGGGGGTAAGAAAAAAGCTATATTTCAAATAATGTATACAACGGATACGTCAGCTACGATTGTTCATCAGCGATATTTCGGCCCGTCTTGGCAAGGGTCCTCGTCAGTCTGTCAATCTTCAGGTTCATCGTAGGGGAAGGAAGCAAACCTGTAATCCTTCCCCGACGTTGAACCATTGACAGTCTGACGAGGACCCTTGCCAAGAAATTTCGCTGATGAAGAATGGAAGCTGACGTATCCGTTGTATACATTATTTGACAAAGTCAGCTTGGGCTCAAAGAATATTTGAAAAAAGCTGAACTGGGGGCTCGCAGCTCCCGACCACAAAAATAGCTAAACTGTGCGCTCGCAGGGCGCCCGATCACAAAAATCGAGCTGCATAAAAATTCAGCTAAACTGTGCGCTCACCCAGGAAAGCAAAGTGGGGGGCCTTGAAAAGTCAGTACTGCTAGTTTAGGGTTACCAAGAAACTGGGTTAACATCCAGCTCGAACACCGGCGGTTCTGGGTTCTTGAGCGTTTGAGAAATTGCATTCCCAGTCGCATGTTTCGATCATACTTTGTCAGAACGAGAAAAATGATTGTCAGATTTGAGCTTCCAAAATTTCAAATCATAAATTTCGCCCTACAGCGCACAGTTTTAAGGCAAGTTTTAACACTATTTGATGGGTACCAGTATCTCTCGATAGTAGAGTAGTCCCTCAGCCCTTGTTTAGTAGTCTTATCCCAATCCACCACCGGGGCACACACATAACTAAGGGGCTGAACCTGGTCCTCAAAAGACTGCGATGCAGCTGCCTCTACCTCAAAAATTAATGGAAAATGATCAGAACCGAAAATATCATACTGAACATCAATCTTAATAATCTTATCTCCAAAAGATCGCGAGCACACTACATGGTCAATCCAAGAAGTGTACCCCTGGGGGCTCATAAAAGTGAAAGTATCGTTTTTAAGATTAACAACATCACTTAAAACAAAATCATTTTCTTCCACCATAGCCTCCAACTCAGTGTAAAAAGGAGTTCTCTTTTGGACATCAGCATTGAAGTCCCCAAGAAAACAAGTGTGGGACATGGCTTGATCTTCAAGCAACGACGCAAGCTCCCCCAAATAAAGTGAAAATTCCGGAAGATTCTCATAATTAATTAACAGGCATATACACGTTCACAAACAGCACTTTCTCATTCCCGAACTGAATCATAACTGGCTGGATCCTTTCTTCAAACGGAAGGGGAAAAGAACTTGCAGAACAAAGGGACCTTCTGCATAAAAAAGCCAGACCACCTTTAGGCCTTCCAACTGCGAGGCCATCCGCAGCTCTTGAGGCACATACACCGTAAGCTACAAAATCACCATGTAGCCCATTCAGGAATGGGAGATCATAATCAGAGATCATTGTCTCCTGAAGGAAGACAATGTCAGACATCTCACAAAGAGCCCTCACTGCTGCATGATTTTTTTTAACTGAGTGACAGTTAAAACTCGCAATTCTGGTACTCTCCATTTTTATTCAGCAAGGGTAGCAGGCGACTCTTCAGCCCCAGATGGTGACCTTTCAAGCTCACTTTCACTAGGAACACGGCGAGGTTTAGGGTCATAGTATCTTCGAACCAGAATTCCAGCCTGCCAAAATTCCGGCTGCATTGCTGACATAGCAAACATTGCCGGAATAACCAATTTGAAGGAAACACTCCGAGAATTTTCACTAATGATTTTTTCGCAAACCGCTTTGCACTTCAGCCTTTTGCTCACACTCTGTTCAATGTCTTTAGGATCTGTTCCAGGGACAAATCTACTCAAGAAAAGTTATAAAAGATAAGTCAGCTACATTTTATTAGAGCTATATTTCGGCCCTTCTTGGCAAGGGTCCTGTTCAGGCTCAAGCTGGAAAATTAAAATGTAGCTGACTTGTCCGCTTTGCACCGTCAAACACAAAAAAAAGGATTAAAGTTAACTGCAGTATTTGCTACTGGGACTTATCTCTACTGAGATAAGATTATTAAGAGACAAGATTAATCCCTGTAGCAAATACTGGAAGATTGTTTTTACGGAGTACTCCTCAGTAAGTGATTCAAGTCAGCGAGGACCAACAAATAATCGAGCTCCTTCGTTCATTTTCAGGAGTAGATATTCTTCACATCATTCCATCACCTTTCCCTTCCGTGTGGCATACCAACCGCGACGATGCTAGCGCCATTGATTGGCCAACGGTGGAAGCTCTCGGCCGAGTTTTCCGCGTCTTCGTCGCTGAGTACTTGGGACTTCGACCGCTAGATCGCTCTCCGTAGGATACAGAGGAGGACCAGGAGCTGCCAAATGACGAGTTGTGATCAATTTTCCATTTCCAGTGTGGTTCGTTGCTATTTCCCCTGTCTTCCTTGTGTGGTGTTGCCACGTAGTGTTACGGAACAGTGTTGCCACGTATGTCTGATGGAATCTGTGACATTTGGTCACACAAATCTGGGACATTCTGGTGCCCTCGAATTTTTTTTAATTCTCAGTAAAACAATTAGTGGATTTTGAGGTTCCAGTTTAAACTTATAACAGGAGCTAATATTCGTAAAACAATTCAATATTTTTTTTTTCGGAAAAGAGTTGCCTTGAGATTGGCGAAAATGCTTTGAAAATCGAAGAATTTACGACATTTTTACCCACAAATCCGATTTCCGGTGACAAATCTTTTACAACTGTGAATCTGGGGAGAATTCGAAGACCTGTCTGCGATCGGTGGCAACACTGTTCTGGATACAAGATTGGATTCCTGACCCCAATCAGTTTCATTAGGGGACAACCCGCTATATAAAAATAGTTAAAGTCGGAAAAGATGTCCGACCCTAAAATACGGGTTGCCCTAATCTTGAGTTTTGGTTTGGAAAACCAAAAGCGATAATTTGCATCTTGCATGGTTTGTTCTTGTTGCCGAGAATCCAGCGTTTTATCCAGAGCTTAACTTACCAAAACGCCGTTTCTTACCTTTTCTGAGGACTGGTTGCACCGTGTGCGTCACGTTTCAAACAGTCATAAGCCAGGTGTACACATATTCCGATAAGATTACGGATGCGAAATTCGCGTCCTTTTGCGAAACCTTCACGCGACAGTATTTCGGAGCGAAGGAGGAAATTCGCATCTGACTGCGAAAATCGGACTATGTGTGCTCGTACCTTTAATGTGTGAGTGTGAGACCCATGGTATTTGTTTGGTTCGCTTTTGTATTCAGCCGTGTTTGTCGTATCGCTAGGGGTATGTTTTGTCCCACAATGTTGGGCGTTTCCCTTAAATGAATTGATTCAGAACTAGTTCGATTAGTACAAACTCGCGTAAGCCTCCACTGTAACTCGATGAAAATTAATCTCAAAATAGTAGTTTGAAGTTGTATGAAAAAGTAGCAAGCAGTAAGAATTGATGCTACTACATGCTTCTATGTCAAGGCTACCGTGTTACTGCATGCTACTATTAGCAAGCATGGATGCTACTCTAGCTACTGGATACTACTGCTTTAGATTGGCCCAGTCTGAGGCACATTAAGAGCGTGTTCCACCCTTCTAACAATAGTAAGTATTGGTTACTATTTCCGTTCTAACCTCACCAAAAGTTACTATGCTGACCGTTCCAACCTTCTACTAGCAACTAACAGTAACTATTCGCTTACCATGCTAGGGAGCGTAGTAACTACGGATCTCTGGATTCGCCCGTGGCAAGATATTTTGGTGGAAAACAGAAAAATCGTTCCAGCCTTGACGGCAAAAAGCTAGAATTCGTGACGTCATGCGTAGTAACCACGGTGAGTAGGATGGAACACGCTCTAAATGATAGTAGTCTTTACTATTACATATACGTGCAACTTTTTCGTATAACTGTCATACAACGACGCGCAGCCACCTAGTGAGACGAACTTGGATTTGATTCTCTTAGTGCGTACTGAACGTGACCTTTTTCCGGCCGGTGTTTCTGCCCTTACATATTCAAATTGAAAAATCACAACTTGTCAGTATGGAACTGATAAGTAATGACTGATGCTATCGCCGGATTACCCGTCCGGAATTACGGTCCGCGACTCTTGTCGTCTTTCCGAAGCGTAAGAGTTTTGCAAAAAAGGCTGATAATCTTGGCTTTCTTCGTTGCAGAAATGTCAAAAAGATAATATCAATAATAAGTCCCAGAAGTACCAGCTTCAGTGCTAGCTTCAACAGCAGTGGCGCCGTTTCAGTAAACCTTTGTGGGAGGGGGGGGGGGGCAAAGATTTGTTTGCGGGCCCCAATACCAGGCTTACTACACAGACTCAAAATTTAAGTACTCTTTTGGGGTAAATTTAAAGCAGTTTTCGATTATACCCTTAAAGTCTTTGCCTTTTTAATCTTATTTAGCGGCAGAAAAATATCACCGAGGAGGAAGATTCTAGGACCTAGAATCTGACAAATATATCCGAAGGTTTAGGATACTCGGAATCCTTTGGTCTTATATTCAAATAATGTATACAACGGTTACGTCAGCTACGATGCTTCATCAGCGATATCTCGGCCCTTCTTGGCAAGGGTCCTCGTCAAATCTTAAGGGTCCTTTGGTCGTGTTTCTGCCTGGTTTCTGCTGACAAGCACTTCTTCGAACATTCAGTGCATGCTTTGCTTTAACCTTATAATCTTCCTTTAAAGTTTAACCGAATAGGACTGAGCAGACAGTCTAGTTACACATCACTTATTTTTTTTTAAGGAAGGAAGGAATTTATTTCTTCATTTCTACAACATATTGAAAATATTTTTAAACCTTAAATAGGCCTGAAAATCCGATATAAACGCCTTACTTCGTTTGTCTGCTATCCATAGATACTTGATTTCATCGAATGATCTTATTCTTTCGGATTTGTGGTACCTCTATCTGCTTTCCCGTCTATGTCTGAAATGTTTAGCAACTGCAAAGGCGAGCCGTTGACGAAAAATTAATCAAAACTGGCAGAAATCTAAGACGTATCTTAACATTAATGTAGAGAAACATTAAAAAATAACATTAAAAAAAAAAAATAACATTCATGAAGAGAATTCTCTTCTACTTTCTTCGGCCTCGACTTCTCGAAGCCTAGCGTCTTTAACCAAGGAAATGCAGGCTTTTGTTGAGATTCAAATTCACCGCGTCTGGGCGATTTTGTGTTGTCGTGCAAGCAGTGCGTATTCTGAACGTTTTACTAGAGCCCCGGGTGAAAAAATACAAAATCCTTTAGACGAGTCAAAATAATTCAGTGTAATCAGATATCAGATGTAAAAATAAGTTGGCTTTTCAGTTCAACTTACAAGGAATTCTGTTCCGCCCGCAGGTAGTTAAGTTTCATAGGCACGGAACGCTAGCTGTAATAGGCTTCCGTATTGATAGGACCTAAAAGACAGACAAATATATCCTAGGGTTCGGGATAAATATTCCTTGAGCTCAAGCTGACTTTGAAACATATAAATAATGTATACAACGGATACGTCAGCTGAGATGCTTCATCAGCGATATTTTGGCCCTTCTTTGCAAGGGTCCTCGTCAGGCTGTCAATCTTCAGGGGGTCCCTCGGAAACTGTTGGTTTAATTTCTGCTAACAAGTATTTTTCACAAGCTTCCAGTGTGTAACTTGCTAACCCTCTAACATTCGTGTTCTTTTAAGGATTTCTGTTCCACACACGACGCACGTGCATGTTCGTTCATCTGCAGCATGTTTGGTGAGCACGTGCGTTCTCGTTATTTTGCTCTTGGTCTTCCACTGAACGCCAGTTCCTTCTTACCACGTGATTTTGTAATTGTTATGAGAACTGTATTGATAGTGCATTTTACATCAGTGCATTGTTTTGTGAATTAAGCCCTAGTATGTAGCCGACAGCGTAGCGTCCGTTGACCTGGGACGGAAAATAAGGGTATTTTATTGGTACCGAAAGCGTTGACAAGACAGATAGGGTGGATAAACATACATACGTAAACATAATTACAGTACACAGTAACTCATTTCAAAACCTAATAATTTCGTCTGGAAGAAAAACAAATAAAAATAAACGCGCTATTTAGCATCTTTATGATGTATAACCTGTTTTTTAATAATCTTTTACGATCCTCGAGAAGATCATTCGTTTCGTTTTTGCAGATACCATGGTATCTGTTACCACGGTAAGCGAATCTGCAATTGGTCGTGTTTGCGTTACCGTGGTATCTGATACACGGTTGCTCTGCAAAAACGACTATTGCCGAAATTGCACTTTCGAAGTCATCCAAACAAAAACTGATATCCAGTTACATCACTAAGTCCTGAACTTCTTTCTCGCCAGTTTGACACGGTCGGACCGTGGTATCTGAATATCAGATACCACGATAACTGGCCAGATTCCACAATAACTGCAAGAACGCCTTTTGAACGTGGTATCAGATACCACGGTAACTGCGAAAACGACTTTCGACCATGGTATCAGAAAAACGCACCTATTGTTAACCCAAGAGTATCGCGTAGGGTGGGGGGGAATTCAGTGTCGACTCTCCATTTTTAGTGGTAGTGGAAAACCCACAAATATGTAAGAGTGCTGCCTGTACTGCTATCGGTTTGTCAGACTTGAAAACCGGTGACTCGTGAATTTTTTTTATTCCAAGCTGACCTCGAATCATGTATCAGCTGAAATTTTATTCAGCGATATTTCGGCCCTTTTTGGGAAGGGTCATCTTCAGGCTTTAGCCTAAAATATGAACCTGATGTCAGTAGCTGCCATAAGGATAGCAGGATTTTAAATATCTTACTCCTCTTCTAGTTTTAAAGGACACCTGAATGAAGAGTACCAAGTATCATCCCTATCTGTATGACTTCCGTTAACATTATCTGCAGAAAACCCAATCCAAATACGAAATAGGGTTTCAAAGCTATGATTTTTGCTCCATTTTGCATGTGTCCTTATTTCAGTACCGAACAATTTTAGAAATGAACAAATGTCTCCAATCAACCCTTCTTCTGGAATATTTTTTAACCAATTAAGCTCAAACGTATATCTAGAAGAAATTGCAATACGATCCGACCAGCGCTGTACAAGATTTGAATGAATTGCGCTTTTTGTCTTGGAGTCGAACCGAACCTCCGGAAACGAACATCCCTATTTTGAAAACGTCACGCTCAGGAGAAGAATGCTCTCCGTGACCATGTCTGTAAATGCATTCTCCACGGTGTGTTCAAGTATGGTTTCATTGGTCAGGTGTCCTTTAAGCTATTTGGAATTAATTTTGATTGACTGATCTTATTAAATTAGATAGCGCTAGCACAGTCAACATGGGCTGAAGGAATACTTCGGTCCTATTCCTTCCACATCCTCAAGAAGGCCCATTCCAAGAAGAGCCGAAAAACGTTGAAATAAACCTGAAGCTACTTTTCATATATCTGTTTATATTCGTGTGTTCGTATCAGTAGATGGTGCAGGTAAGCCTTTGCACTTTTTCCCCAGAATTGTGGGGTTTTAATACACTTGTATGGAATACATTTATTTTATAAATAAATACTGTTAATTGTGCTAGTAGTGTGGACTAGTTAGACGCCATGGATGAGGTGAGAGGCTATTCGCCTAGTTCAGCACAGAACAGACTAACACAAGGGAGTAGCGCCAAGATCTATTCTCTCCATGCCTTCGTAAAAGGGCGGTACTCATAGCGCTGCCCTCTACGCTTGCGGCATTTAAAAGCGAGAAAAACTTCCGGGTTTAAAGTTTTCTACAGGAGTGCTGCGTGAAGCCGCCACCCTAAACTCCTATTTTTGGGAAATGACTTAGGGAAAAAGAGTAAAGGTTGAGATAAAATTCAGTGGAGTATCCTGAAAGGAAGCTTAGAACCTTCACTTTCTGCTGGTACCATAGTTTACTTGTAATTGTTCAAGGCTAAGCTAGAGAACACAAAAGAATGTAGGCACCCAAGTGATCATGAAGTCGCCCACTTTGCTAAAAATAGTATTTTGCTACAGGGTGAAGTTAGAGGCCAGCTGTTTAGTCAGAGAGGTTCCTTGACCTTTTGCAAATAATAAAATTTGCTGTTTTCTTGGAATTTGCATGATTTTTCTGGGGTGGCAGCTTCATAATCCAAGGTGGCAGGATCATGTACCATGGCCAATTGGGGGGAAGGCGGTGCCATAGTAAGGGCAGCTTCATGCAACACTCCTGTAGTAAAGGTGAGACGCGATCTGCACACATCAAGGAAACAGTGGCGGTTTTATCTTTTTCTTGCTGTGTTTAGAATATTAAGTCATTGGAGCCAGCGGTGGAGCACGACTGGTTGAGTTTCAGTAGGAACGTTCATTATCGCTAGTGGTGCTAGTATCGCTGGTGTCGAGCGTGTGTTACGTTTTCCAAGTCTTGGCACTGCTCCCTAGCGTTATTATGGTCTGGTTCAGCACTAATCCAAGCGGACTAGTTCCGGTAAATTAGTCTCTCATTATCAGCCGTTGTCCATGGATATAGAGCGTGTTCCGTCATAGTTACCACGCATGACGTCACGAATTTTGGCTTCTTGGCGTCAAGGCTGGAACCCATTTTTAAATTTTCAGCGAAATATCACTCCACTGGGTAAACTGACCAATCACGTTACAGAGTAGAGTCAGCGTAGTAACTTGTCGTGAGATTGGAACGGAATTAGTAACCAATAGTTACTATTGTTAGAAGGGTGGAACACGCTCACTGCAAGTTGATGAGTAGAAAATCTTCAAGATGCTTCTCGAACAGTGGACTGTCTTGGGAGTAAAAATTTCTAAGCTGTTATTTTCTGCTCATTACCTTATGGGTCCATTTTTATTAGCTCTTTCTGGGGATCCCAAAACGTAAGTGGAGGGAAACCTATGACTTCGTAAAAGTTGTCCGTCTGTCCGTCCGTCTGTAAGCATGAAAACTCTCGAAGGGAATGAAATAATTTGATGGAACTTGGTTTAAGGATTCATCGGGTCAAGGGAAAGGTCGAATTTGTAAGTGGGCTATATAGCTGTATATTTAGGGGATGGGAGGGGTTTCAAGGTAAGGGGCGAAATAAAATGTTTTTCGAAAGCTAATGAGATATTCGATTTAGCGGTAAAGAGACATGCTGAATCCGGATATGAAATTTATTTTCTCGCCGAACAAGTAGTTCACCCTGAATCTGGCAAAAACCTGAAAATTTGTAAAAAAGTAAAAGTTGAATCTAAAGTTGATTAGAGATTCGATTCAACTCAAGTTTACGCCAGGGTCCTCTTTTTACACAGGACTATAGGCCAGGTCCGTATCCAGGAATTAATTTTGGAGGGGGTCTTCCCTGCAGATCGGACCTAATAGCAAACACTACTAACAAGGTACAGATAATAAGTTAAAATCTAAAAAAAAAAAAAAAAAAGATTATGTGCTTAAGTTTCGAAGGTGGTTCCAACCCCACTACAAGCTTGGATCTGTTTCTAAATTTTAAAAGTAAAAATGTTTAACTGTATGGATCAGATATTAAATTTTTGGGATCCCATCGAAACCTTTGGTCTTGTTTTACGAGTGGACATTAATGGGACAATAGAAGACTTTCGGAAGTCCGCTTGAGCCGGAAATAAGGCGGATAGGCATGGTCGCGCTCCGACAAGAACTCTGTACCACGTACTCGAGTTTCAAAAATGCACAAATTCTCCCAGTAACTGAGTCGCTAGGTGACTCTGACTAACTTACCCATGGTCTTTCGTTTCGACCTGTCTGTATCCGGGCGCTAACTCACTTGTGGCAAGGAAGTTCACGAAAACTGAGGTCGTTTTCTACCCTGTTTACCGCTGTTTAACACAAGTCACCTTGCAACCCGATGAAAAATTTGTAGCCTGCGTAGTAGTACGAAAACGTTGCATGTAATACTATGTAATAGCAAAGAATACTATCATTTAATGTGCCTCAGACTGATTCAATCTTATGTAGTAGTATGCAGTAGCATCCGGTCTTGCTTAATAGAAGCATATAGTAGTATGCAGTAACACGATAGCCTTGAAGTAGAAGCATGTAGTAGCATCGTTAGTACTGCATGCTACTTTTTCGTACTACTTCATAAATTTTTCATGGGGAACTACGCGCATGACGTCACGGCTTCTTGGCGTCAAGCTGGACCGAATTTTTCTACTTTCGGCAAAATATCAGGCCATGCGCTTATCCTGCCAATCGCGTCACAGAGATCGTTGTTACTACGCTCCCGAGCGTGGTAAGCAAATAGTTACCTTTACTTGCTATTTCGAGAAGGTTGGAACGGTCGTCGTAGTAGCTTTTCACGAGGTTGGAGCGAAAATAGTAACTAATATTTACTACTGTTAGAAGGACTGAACACATCACAGTAGACCTCCCAAAACGTTGGTTGTACATTTTGATCGAGTCTCCTGTTTTTTGTGTACACTAAAATCGAGAGTGTATTCGACCCTGTTCTTGAGTTCACGGCAATATTCCAGACACAGAAATCCCAGAAAATCCCCAAACTAGCACCTGTGGCCCCTCTTCATGAAAGATATAGAAAGAGTTTTGTTCAGCATTTTGTTGAGTTGTACAATAAGCGATAAGTTAGTCCTTTTTAGTGGTTTTTGGGATCCCAAAACGTAAGTGGAGGGATACCCATGACATCGCAAAAATGTCCGTCTGTAAGCACGATAACTCTCGAAGGCAATGAGATATTTTGATGAAACTTGGTGGGAGGATCCTTTGGGTCAAAGTACAGGTCGAGTTCGAAGATGGGCTATGTAGCCCTAGATTTGAGGGTGGGGGAGGGGTTTCAAATTAAGGGACAAACAAAATATTTTTAAACAGCTAATATGATAGTCGATTATGGGGTAAGAACACATGCTGAGTACGATGGTGAAAACCATTTTCTTGTCGGACAAGTAGTTCGTCCGGAATCCGGCAAAAACCGGAAAGTTTCGTGAAAGTAGAAGTGTCATTTGAAGTTGATTAAATGTTCGACTTAGGGGAAAGGAGACATGCTGAATACGATGGTGAAAACCATTTTCTTGCCGGACAATTAGTTCGTCCGGAATCCGGCAAAAAACGGAAAGTTGGTTAAAAGTAAAAGTTTCATTTGAAGTTGATTAAATGTTCGATTTAGGGGTAAGAAGACATGCTGAACACGATGGTGAAAACCATTTTCTCACCGGACAACAAGTTCGCCAGGAATCCGGCCAAAACCGGAAAGTTTGTTAAAAGCGAAAGTTTTATTTGAAGTTGATTAGATGACAGATTTAGGGGTAAGAAGAGACGCGTCTGTGTATGACAATAATTTTTTACCCGGACATATAATTAGTCCGGAATCCGGTTTTGACCGGAATTTTTTTTTAAGTCAAAGTTTTATTAAAAGTTGATGATATGTTCTTTACAGGGATAAAGAGATCCGCTGGATTCGTTTCTGAATTTTCTTTTTTTTTTGCTGGACTAGTAGTTCGCTCGGAATTCGGGCAAAACCGGAAATTTGGCAGAAGTAAAGCAGGAAGTTTCGGTCAGTATCGTCAAAATAGATATGGCTTATAGAGGTATATCTGAACTTGGTTCTCTCTGATGATTAGCCGGGCGAAGACTGGACCTGGCGAAGACAAGACCCAATTGTCTGGATCAAATATTAGTTTTTTGGGACCCCATCGAAACCTTTGGTCTTGTTATTTCGTGAAAAGACTATAGAGTGTTATGTTATTCATCATTTTTTTTGTGACAAAAAGGCCAAAAGAGCTGTGACAGCTGCTTTTGAAAAATAAAATTCTGTTCTACTATTCTATTCTTTTTCCGTGACCCCACAAACAGTTGGGTCGTTTGTGTGGCGCACAATTGTGTTTCCGCGATCAACGAGGTTTCTGTGGCTCTCTTTGTGGGTCGAATTTGACAAAAAACTGTCGAAGTGATTTTCCTTTTGTGGCTCAAATTTGACGGGAAATTCAAGCCCAACTGAAAGTCGAACAATAATATCAGCGACTTTACCAATCAGATAGACATAAAACTAAGTATCTTTTAGTACACAACGGTAAAGACGTCAGTCAGAAGTTCTATTCCTAGTACCAAATTATGCCGAATGTTTGTTTAAGTCAATGGGCATGGCAAAAGGCTAAAACAGCCAAAGCTGTATGAATGAATGAATGAATTTATTGCACGAAAAAGCGTTGGGATCATGGCAACAAAACAAAAAGAAAACACAACAAACTACAAAAATCGCTCTCTATGGGACAAACCAACGCGGAGGAATCTAGCCACCTTACGGATATACCCCATATTTGTTTTTCTAATAGCCACTCCTCCCTAGTAATTCCCACCCCAAATACTTCGATGTAATTTGTTAAAAGCAGAGGCTGTCGTGCTTTAAGATTTTAATTTGAGACATTTGAAATTACCGGTACGGCTTTTCCGCGTCTTTCAACTTGTGGGTCGAGTGTGGCACACACTTCCGTTTCCGCGACAAGCACTAGAAATGTGTGGCACACAAATATTGCGCGGAAAAGCGCCTTATGAGCTTCCCTTTTCGACGCAGCATAAACCAGAACACGACTGTCACAACCATGACAGTGAATTAGACTTGGACTTGAAACGTAAAAATATCTGTCTCTGAATAAGTGGTGCGACATGTTTAACACCAGGTCCCGTGACTGACACTGCGCGAAGGGCATCTTGTTCGTACGGTCGCCAATGTTACTCATTCCGTCGCAATAGGCTTTTAATCGCCATACATCAAAGTCAACCCTTCATATCGATAACGATAAATTCCAGCGAGATAATGCCTTTAAACAAGCAGTGCTATAAGACCACACGCGGGCTTTCTTGGAGGACAATGAGTCAGATGACCTAAAACCAACTGATGGTGCTAATATAATCGAGCATGGTGTAATTTAGTGAGGGCAGTACTGCCAGTGAACTTCTGGTTCCACAAATGGTTAGCTGAATTATTTACTACTAGATTTGTATTGTTATAATGAATTTTATGACGCTGCAAGTTCATTCACGTATCTCTTTCACCCCAGTACCGACCGACGGATTGCCAACTCTTGACTTTGGTGTACACTAAGTCCCGGCGAGTTCGTAACCCCTCAACACCGACCTACCTGTCAATTGCACTCTTAGCACCTCTCTCAGCTCTAATTCTCAAGATACAAAACTAACCCCGCCCTTTACCTCACTTCTGACCTGCAGTCTACCTGTTACTGCACCAACAGACCGAAGGACGCACGGGACAGAACTACGATACCACTAGATTTTTATTCTATAGATGAATTCCATTACACACTGAAACAACGAAAAGAAATAGTTCAGTAAGAAAAAAAAAGGTTTTTATAGGCTTTATCTCATCAGATATAATAGATTTTGGTAGATTTGTATATATATAAGTTTCGAAGAACGCTTATACGGATCAGGAGATTCTCTTTGAAGGAAATTTTGGTTGTCATCGCTGGTTGAGTCCTGACTAGAATTTCCTACTTGAAGATCCAAGATGTTCACAGCTTTGGGATCGCGAAGTATCGGAACCCTATGACTTCATAAATCTGTCCGTCCGTCTGTCTCCCGAACGGATAGTTTGGTCGAACTTTAGGTGGGAACTCTTCAGGTTATGAGTGAGGCCGAATTATTAGTTCAGAATTACCAATATTTGGGGACTGAGAAGCGTTAATAGTCAAAAACGTATTTTTCTTGTGGGGGGGAGGCGCAAGGAAGTTTACGACTAGCTAGTCATTTTACTGACTGTTTATCCAAATTATTTACCGAGTAGCCGACAACATTGGGGGAGGTAGTCCCCCCCCCCCGGACACCTATGGTGGGAGACCCTTGTTCTACAAGATTAACTTACAAATTATCATGCACCCTTGATTCAAGTTAATTCCCGAGAAAGATTTCTACGGAGCAAATCAAGTTACGTTTGAAGGGTTGAAAAAGGTTGGATTTTTAACCTAAATGAAGGAGGTAATGATATGGCGTGATGTGAGGAAAGATCATTATCAGTCGATAGGAATGAATTCTGTTAACACTACTGTGCATTTTCTTTCTGCATAATCCTAACATTTGGCAACATTATTCTAAGAGAAAACTGGATCGAACCTTCATGCAGACAACGAGTCATAGGCTAATAAACTATTCAGTGGGTCAGAGTGCATACACTAGGGTTGCGTTTTTTATGGCATTTGCCTTCCGGCCAAGTGCCATATACCGATTCCTTTCCGTCGGTCTGTCGGTCCGGTGATCGCGAGTTAGGGTACTTCCAGATGTGCTAGGAAGATCAAACTTGGCAGGCGTATCAGGGACCCGACCAAATTGACTAGGAAATTGTCACTTCCTCGATTCGACCATCGTGGACGAAGTGGAGGGAGGGGGAATCCGGAATATTAAGGCATGCGTAACTTTTGAATGGGTGATCGGATCTAAATGAAACTTGATATTTGGAAAGAACAAATGCCTCAGATGTCCCATTTTACGTCCTAACCGGATCCGACAACTGTGGGGGGATTTAGAGGGGGGTACCGGAAATATCGTGACACGCTTAGAGTCGAGGGATTGTGATGAAACTTGGTGGGAAGAAGAAGCACATCTCCTTGGTACATAGTTGACATAAGCGGATCGGATCCGGGCACTGTGTGCGGGGGGGGGGGGGCTAGATCCTGGAATTCCGGTTGTCACGGGTTAAAGTACTTCCAGATGTGCTAGGATGATGAGACTTGGCAGGCATATCATGGACCCGACCAAACTGACTTGGAAATAGTCATTTCCCCGATTCGACCATCGTTGGGGGAGTGGAAGGAGGGGGAATCCGGAATATTGAGTCATGCTTAACTTTCGAACGGGGGATCGATCTGAATGAAACTTGATATGTGGAAAGAACACATGCCCTACATCTCCCATTTTACGCCCGGACCGGATCCGACAACTGGGGGGGGGGGGGGTTGAGGGAGGGTACCGGAAATACAGTGACACGCTTAGAGTGGAGGGATTGGGATGAAACTTTGTGGGAAGAGCAAGCACATATACTTGATGCATCGTTGACATAACCAGATCGGATCCGGGCACTGTGCGGGGGGGGGGGGGGGGGGTCTGGGTCCCGGATTTTCAGTTATCACGGGTTAAGGTACTTCCAGATGTGCTAGGACGATGCTATTACCTACTGCGTATGCTTGCAAGTGCCATATGAGCTTACAGCTCTTGTTTTTATGTAGTTTCGATGTAGTCGGACGTACTTTTGTTGTAGATATGAAAGTAAAGCATGTGAAATGGACAAATAAAACGGTACACCATAGTTTACTTCCATAGCTAAAACAAAAGTAAGTCAAACTGACACTGAAACTACTGTAACTACA
Source organism: Branchinecta lynchi (assembly GCA_023053575.1). Taxonomy (NCBI): domain Eukaryota; kingdom Metazoa; phylum Arthropoda; class Branchiopoda; order Anostraca; family Branchinectidae; genus Branchinecta; species Branchinecta lynchi. Next base: position 21,685,892 of record JAKZAP010000010.1, read on the forward strand.
CCGAAACTATATAAATCAGCGTACTGGACTCGCCTGTCCAGGCGTATGTAGATAGTTCTTCAGCCCAAGCTGACTGCGAATCATATTTGACGATGCAAAATGAAGAAGTCAGCTACATTTTATTTGAGCTACATTCCGGCCCTTCTTGGCAAGGGTCCTCTTCAGGCTCAAGCCGCTCAAGTTGGAAAATGATCCTGTGGAAAAACAAGAAGGGCCGAAATATAGTTCAAATAAAATGTAGCTGACTTATCCGTTTTGCATCGTCAAATATGACCAGAACAAACGATTGAAAGAAATGGATATTACCAAACATTTCGATATAATTTTTTACTTTTAATCTAGAACGATTCTATTTGCCTGATTTTCTTGTTAAGATCAATTTTGAGCTCTTATACTCTTCCTATAGGGTAGTTCCGAATTGCGCAACTAAACAATATGACGCTAGTGCCAAGTCCCGGTTTGACGTCGCGACCTCAATGGGTGTGATCTGGATTCTAGATACTGGAGATGGTAGCATGCTTCTGACTTAGCTTCTTTTTTTTTAATTCTTCATACACAAGTCCGCTCTGCTAATCGAAACACAATCTTATGTTAGAAATTGGTAAACTTGTTCACATGATCGAAGGCGAAAGGATCTTAGGTCTTGAATCGAACTTTGTTCCAAGGGCTATCGAAGACGCATTTGAGAAAGAGGCCTGCTAAAAGGCAAAAAGCCAAAAGAGGTCCATGCTTCATAAGGTGAAAACATTGGAACCTATCAAGCGGGACCGTAGGACAGAACACAGCAGAGGTACAACTGTCGGCCAACTGCAAATAGCGCCGAAAAATTGCGATAAAGACGAAACCTTGCAAACGTTTATGCAAAGTGCCGAGAGCAAACAATGATTTAAAGGACCTGTCTTACCTATAATACTAACGCAACCTACTTCCAAAATCACCATATTTATAAGCCCGGAGACCCCAATTTCGTACGGTACATTCTAACCCCTCTAAGAAAACTACGCTGATTTTCTCACTTGTTGTGTTTTGCTACCTTCGACGTGTATCACAATATCGATGGTTGTCTGCGAGAAGTTTTTCCATCAGAAAAAACGGTTATGTAAAATGTGTTTTTACTACAAGTCAACGGGTCTCGGAAAAGGCTTAAAACAGCTGAAACCGTGGGTCATTTGTCGAAAGCACAGCATAGTTTTAAAGTATTCAAATATTTTAAAATACTGCAAGTTGAAGAGTAAATAGTGTCCTTTAAGTAAAATAAAAAAAAGTCAACAGCTCTTATTCGTTTGAGTCTTTACTCTCTGTTGCTTTGTTTCTCTTGCCACCTGTCAAGGCAAGATTTCGGCATCGAACAAAATAAATTACTTACTTACTTACTTACAACGGCAACAGTTTTGGATCATATTCGTGTCCGTCCGAAGTATTCCAACAGAAGATCAAAACATTCAAAAATGTCTAAGAAATAAGAGGAAGAATAATATTTAAAGATATGAGTGTCCAGTACGATATTCCCCATAACCCAAAAAGGCCAAACCTTTTGAGGAAGAAGAATTCAGTTTCAGTCTTTCTGCAGAAAACAAGGCTGGAAAACTTAGCGGATTTAGCTCCTAGCCTCCTAAATTTAACCGAAAAGGGCTGGGATAGGACAATCTAGTTACCCATCACTTATTCACTGAAATTAGCTTGAAGAACCGCTGAAAATGCGCTACTTGGTTGTTCCGCTATTCACGAATAATCAGGTTTTCAAGTTGGCTTTTCAGTTAAACTTTAAGCTCTTTCAACCAAAGACAATAATAGTGGAAAAGACCGGTGACTTCGCTAAAATCGGGTCTCTGAAAATCGATCGGAACGCTACCTAGCGTTTGGACTTTGTCCAATTTCGAGCGGTAGATGAATAATATAATCAAAGCAAGAGGGCGTGAGTAGACAATGTCTGTCAACATTAATTGATTCGAAGTCGTGAATTCAACATTTTTTTTCCATAAAAAAGCTATTTATTCTTTCCCTACTTGTTTTTTATTCCAATGAAAGAGGAAATCTGAATGGAGAGAGGATGCTCATCATAAACGAAACGAAACAAAATCAACAAAACGTGCTTTGATGATGATTCTGCGGAGAGCGATGGAAGAAAATGTCAACAGAGCGATTCTTTAACGAAAGAACATCCGCTAAACGGCGCTGGTTGTTGTGACTCATGGGGCTTACGGGAGTTTCCGGTCTTTCCCACTTTTACTGTCTTTGCTTTCAAGTACGGTGTTTTAGTTGTCTTACGATCGTGGACAGGCATTGTTTTAGTTTTGAACACTGATTGGAGCGGGTAGAGGATGATTCAACTTCATTCTTGGAAACAGGTCTAATCATAGATCAAACAAAGAACAAAAAGCATAAATACGGTGATACTAAAATCGCTCACAACTGAAGGTAGATGTCAGTGACTTCGAGGCACATCTTATTTCTTCGACTTTGCACTGGACTGCCGACTTGACTTGACTGTAAGATAAAATTAAAGGTCGGCTGGGGGACTTAACGTACCAACACTAGGCGTATTCTCGCCGTTCCCCGAGGACTCCACTTGAGGAGTCCCCGCATTTTTGTTTGTCCGGGGACTCACTCCCCGTATTCTCGCGAGTCCCCACGGACGGGGAATGCTCCGATTATCATCACCACCATCAAAAAGGACTCCCTTACAGATTCAGAGGGGAATCAATTTCTGCTGGTGTCGGACCCCCCCCCCCCCCGAAAAAAAATAAAAAATTCCCTGGATCCGGACCTGAAGACAAATGTTAAGACCTTAACATTTAAAAAGACCTTAACCTACTTCAAGACCTCCTCTAACCACTCGGTGTCTCTTTGCCACACCGCTTTGAAAAATCATACACTCATTATTGTCTTTCAAGGTTCATATACACAGCGGGTATTTTTTCCCGGAGAGGAGAGGGGAAGGTGTTCACACGGTACCTGGGTATTTTTCAAGTGAGAGTACTGTCATCGGGCAATAGATTACAAGGTTGTAAAGCTCAGAATATCTATCAACAATAGATTACAGAAAAAATGTCAAATTTTCGACAGCAAGCAGTTCTTGACACTAACAACAAAATTCAGTCTGAATATGCCAAAATCGTTGCCAACCGCGGAAAATATAACCGCAGAGCTCTTGCTAAGCTCTACGCCTGTTCGTTGACGATTTGTCGTTCTTGCTCAAATTTCTAGTCAATCAAGGAGTCACTTTACCACAATTTGAACCCGACTTAGTGCCTTCTTTTTATCGTGAGTGTGAACTTGCAAAACTAACTCTAAACCCGCAAGAGTGTAAAGTAATTCGATTCAACCCGCTGAAAAGTAAATTCAATGAGCCTGATTCTATATTTAATATGGTTAAGAGTCATACTTTGTTGGGTGTCACTTTCACCAAAGATTGCAAATTCAGTGACCATGTTTGCAACCTCGTGAAGAAAGGGAACGTTGCACTCCAGTCCATCACGACAATGAAGCGATTTGGATTCGGTGTCGAATCTTTGAAGTTAGCTTATGTGACATACGTGCGACCGCTACTGGAGTATGCCTGCCCAGTTTGGGGACCCTTTGTGCAAAGAAGCATACAACATAAGGAAGAGATTGAATCACTGCAAATCAGAGCGTGCCGCATTATGCTAGGGCAGAAATACAATGGTTACGAAGCTTCCCTCCTCCTATTAAGACTTGAGCCACTCCATGTCCGCCGGGAAAACTTAATTTTACGTTTTGGCCGATCAATCCTTGCCAGTGAAAAACACAGAGATATTCTGCCCGATCTAGCACCGGTGACAGGACGGACACGGCATCAAAATCTCCTTTTGCCAGTTAAATGTCGCACAAACCGGTATTCAAATTCCTTTGTACCATATTTCACTGAGGAGATTAAAAAAAAACAAGTGAATTCTAAGTGATTTATTTTCTTATTTTATGTAATAATTGTATATATTCAAGTATTTTACTCAGTTATTCAAGTATTTAAATGTAATGGTCGACGTATTTAGTGCCATGTCGGCGCTACGAGTTGGATCAATAAACATATCTATCTATCTATCTACTGCGACCACTCGGTCCTTTACCTTTCGGGACTCTACCCCCTGCTGAAGAAAAAGGATGTAGCAGCTATCCGAATAGCATACTTCCGCTACTGTAAATTCCTCCTCTACTTGCCAATTTGGTATAAAAATCGAAAAATGATAACTAAATTTTCAGTAACTAATATAACTGTTAAACTTGACGAGCTGCATAGGAATCTGTCGGTCGCTGCATTTTCTCCACATCACGGTCTTGTCCGTTTGTTTGAAGTGTAATCTGTTCGATGTGTAAAGTTGTATCCTAATTTTAAGTTGTGTTTCTTTCTTTTCTTTATGTACTATTTTATAGAAGTGGGTAAATAAAAATATTCATTCATTCATTCAGACACCAACTAGTGTGCATTTGGATCACTTCTTATACACGATTGCTGGGCTTTCGAGAATCGTTCAATATTAGATAGTTGCGGGCTTGGTTATATGTGGAATCGAGGGGAAGGTCCGGGGAGCGAGTTAGGATTTGTGTCAAAAGAAGTTAGTAGTAGGCTAATTGGCCAAGAAATCCAGGTTTGGTTAGCTAGGATAAGAGATAGTGGATCCTTGAGCTTGTATGCAGAGGCTAAAGAGATTTGGGATGAAGAAATTTATTTTAAAGCGGGTCTGAATAAAGAGGAAATAAAACTAACTTTAAATATGAGGTCAGATAGCTTGCCACTTGGAGACAGACGAAAGTATTTGGGAAGTGTTCGGGAGAAATCTGGTCCTTACTTTTGTCCAATGTGCGGTGAGGGAGATGAGGACCTAATTCATTTTATGTGTGGATGTGATGAAACTGAGGATCTGAGGGAGGAAATTTTTTAAGGGAGGGATTCATGGGAGGAAGTGGTTGTTAAATATTATGCGGAGTAGGGATTTTCTTAGTATTAAGAAACCTGGCGAGGTTCCTCAGAGTGGCCAGTCTTCACAGGGAAAAGTGTTTGAGTGGGGTTTAGTGTGAAATAGTATTGTGACCGTTTATTTTTGTATTTACATGTAGTTATTTATGTTTGTTTGTTATGGCCCTTGGGCTTTGAAGGCAAATAAATATCATATGTCATATCATATGGATATAATCAAAATTATTGATCAAACATCAAATGTTGGTGTTGCTGACGTCGAAGAATACCCTTCGGCAAACAAATCCCCGGGTGAAAGTTCGCGAAATCCAAGTCCAAAATACCCGGGGATTTGTTGCTGTGCTGGGAAAAATACCCGTGGAGAGTAAATGACCTCCGTGTAAACATAGCTTCAATGCTTCCGCTACAAAAATGACGTTTTCCTGCTAGCATACAGTCCTTTTGTATCCTAGCTGTTCAGCTCTTGAAGTGTAACCAAGAACAAATAATCAGATAGAACCTCTGTATTTGGTACACCGCAGCGACTATGAATACCACGACAAAACTGAGCGGACCTCGAGGCATTTACTGTAGTTTTTACCCGTCTACTCTACTTCCGTCTTCGCCGTTGCTCATCGCAGAGAAAGAAAATGCAGGGGGCTTACTCCGCGCGGTGACCAGCTCTTGAGCGCGTTCAAAGAACCAATCAACTTCTACTTTTTCTACTTTTCCTCAAGGTGGTTTCAAATAAAATAGAAAAAACGAGATTTTCGGGTTTTTTTATTGATCAGCTAGTTTACCCCTCCGAGATGATGTGCGAGGGACAAATAAAATACTTCCGGCAATATAGCTAATTGTAGATGTAACGAAACGTGATGTGGCGCGAAGCTACTAACCTCCGCTCGTTCACAGCGGAAAAGGTACGGGGAAATTACTCGACTCCGAATAGTCATAGTACAGAGACAGGGAGACGGAGGTCCTATATGGTTATTTGTTCTTGGTCTAACTGAAAACTCGGCCTATTTTTGCCCAAAACCCTTATTTACCCACAAGAGGGGTAGGTCTGTGCCAACTAGAAGCTCAATAACGGATAAGGGCTAGTACCTCCACGCTTTGGTACGGACTTTAAGTTCCTAGACATAGTTTCTGATTTTATGAGAACCAGTTGTTTTACATCAAGTTTATAGAAACAAACGCTGCTTTGGTATTCCTAATTATTTGTGCTAGTAACTTCGGATTCTTCCACGCTATAACGCAAATACTCGCGCTGTGGAATCCTAGCCACAACCTTAAAGGACCCCAAGCACTATTTACTGTTCAATGTATTTTAAAATATTTGAATACTCGGAAACTAGGATATGCTTTCAACAAATAACCGACGGTTTTGGCTGTTTTAAGCCTTTTCCGAGACCCGTTGACTTGTAGTGAAAACAGGGAAACAATTTACATAACCGGTTTTTCTGATGGAAAAACTTCTCGCAGACAACCGTCGACTGCGTGATCCACATCAAAGGTAGCAAAACACGGCAAGTGCGAAAATCAGCGTGGTTTTGTTGCCGGGGTTAGAATGTACCGTACCAAATTGGGGTCTCCGGGTTTCGAAACATATGGAGTGATTATGGAAATCCGAGGTTCAAATCAAAATATTTTAAACCATACGCGCCGTTGAAAAGCCAAGGAAAAAACAAAACCAAAGGTTTCGATGGGATCCCAAAAATTTAATATTTGATCCAGACAATTTGGTCTTGTAGATATCTGGTCTTCGCCAGACTCCTTGAAAATTTATAAATTGTTCTAAACAGAAGAAGGCCAATGACTAATCATCTGAAAAAAACAAGTTCAGATATGGATTCAGCATGTGTGTATTCACCCCTAGGCTATACGTCATGCCTACTTTGACGAAACTGATCAAATCTTCCTGCCTTACTTCTGCCAAATCTGCGGTTTCGACCTGATTCCGGGCGAACTACTTGTCTGGCAAAAACTAAAGCTCAGAAAAAAATTCAGCGTATCTCCTTACACCTATATCGAACATCTAATCAACTTCAGATAAAACTTTAACTTTTAACAAATGTTCCGGTTTCAGCCGGATTCCGGGCGAACTACTTGTCCGACGAGAAAATTATTTTCATATAAATGTTCAACATTTCTTCTTACACTTAAATCGAACATCTAATCAATTGTAAATAAAACTTAGACTTATAACTAACTTTCCGGTTTGGCCGGATTCCGGCTGGATTACTTGTCCGGCGAGAAAAGGTTATTTTTCATATTCGCATTCAGCATGTCTTTTTACCCCTAAATCGACTACTTTATTAGCTAATAAAAGAAAATTTGTTCGACCCATAATTTGACGCCCCTCCCCTACCCCTAAATGTTGAGCTACACAGCCCTAAATGTTGAGCTACAGAGCCCATCTACGAACTCGACCCCTCCCTTGACCCAAAGAGTCCCCACACCAAGTTTCATTTAAAATTTCATTCCCCACGAGAGTTATCGTGCTCACAGACGGACGGACAGACGGACAACTTTACGAAGTCATAGGTACCCAAAAAGAGCCCAAAACTCAAGATAGAGTGAGATCCAAAATCAAAAACAAAATTTTATATCTTCTCATGCCCTTACTTTTGAAAGAGTTTTTGGCGGACCTCGAAGCATTCAGTACATTTTTGCACTGCTTGACTAGCAAACTCGACTCGGACAAAATTAAAACTTGCAAATAATTAGCAAGGGTATATTCATGAGTTTCAGACGTTCACTTGCAAGCAGATAATCCTTGCGAATTTGAATCTATTTTTTTATTTTCTTTCTTGCTTGAAACGTGTCGATATGTGGCACATGAATTTTCGATACCTGAAATCTTCTCTCTTCTTTACGGTTGGCCACAACAGAGGGTGTGTTTATAAGAAGCAAAACTGAACGTTGGATTATGACCAACACCCCAGGTTTGGGTAGACTTTAGTGTAAAGCTGAACTGAACCAGGAAGAGTTAAGGTTACAGCTTAAATGAGGGTGGACACTTCCCCACTTGAAACTAGGCGAACCACTAGGACCATTTTCTCTTGGGGTGCCACGAGTTTTCGCATTTGAGGGGTTTATTGTTTTGTGGAAAAGGTGGGCCTCTTTTCAGTATCTTACGAGTTACATCACCAAGAGTGATTGTTTCTTTTGGTAAATATGTGCATAAAGCACTTGATTTGACAAGCATTGCTGTTTAGTCTGTAGTTTTCTATAGTAGTTGTTTATTTATACTCTATATAGCCTTTGAGTTTTCGGTAAAGATATTCTAATTATAATTATTATACAGACAAGAACGGCGATCCTTAAATGGGTCCTTGAAGAGTGTTGATCATTTAGTACCCGAATTATTATTATTTTTATTTTATTATTAACTTTTTAATTCAGCTTTCGCCATAAACTAACATACAAATAACAAAAAAACAACACCATGGCATAGTGTTATATATATGACGAATATGACGAACTGCGCCAATGGAGAAGCGAGGTGTAGTAACCATTCAATGTATGATAAATTCATGTATGATAAAGATGAGAGATAAGCGATTTGAAGGTGTGATCAATTTGGGCGTTACCTGAGGTTTACGATGTGCACAAAACAAAATTTGTTGATTAGAGAGTACTGTGTTCTAAGATTAGTGTTTATTTATTTTAATTTGCCATAGACCTTGGTCTTTTTGCTCAACATGTCCAGCTTTATTCATAAGCTTTTCCACAATTTCGACATGAAATCTGGACAGGGTATGGTACCATTCTTTTGCATACGTTTTGGTACAAGCGTAACGGATGATCGTAACACTTGTATGTTATGATCCGCAAGTCATAACTCCCTCGGTATACGTCACCACGATTAAGCTTTTGATGACGAGTGCAGAACTATGGTTTTGCGTAAGTGCAAGATTGCTAAGAGCGTGTTCCATCCTACTTACCGTAGTTACTACGCATGACGTCACGAATTCTGGCTTTTTGCCGTCAAGGCTGGAACGATTTTTCTATTTTCCAGCAGGATCTCACGCCAGGGGCGAATCCGACCAATCACGTTCCAGAGATGCGTAGTTACTACGCTTACCACGCTTCCGAGCATGGTAAGCAAATAGTAACTATTAGTTACTATTCCGACAAGGTTGGAACGGTCAGCGTAGTAACTTTTCGTGAGGATGGAACGGAAATGGTAACTAATAGTAACTATTGTTACAAGGGTGGAACACGCTCTAAGTGTTCCTACAGAATTAAGGTAAGCAATCTCGGGTTCACGTAAGTGCAAGATTGCTAAATGTGTATACACAATTAAGGTAAGCACAACCGGAATCAAGGAAAGCTATATAAACCGGGAGTTGGGACTCGCGGAGTCAGTTGAGTTCGAGTTTTAGTTTTCGTTTGAGTTTGAGTTCTTCAGTTTGGAGTTTTACTATATGGAGGATTATCAATCTTATCAGTTGAAGTAACACCGATTAAAGGTAAAACAAACATTCATTAATAAAACAGTCTGTGTTGTATATAGCTCTACCACCGAAGGTAAAGAACCGCCATACACCGCCTCCGCGCTACCATTTATACCCGTATACCCTCTAAATTCTCTCTACCGCTACACAAGGGACATATCCCACGAAAGATCCATCACGTCTGAGATAAGGAAGTGTCAGGAACGTTAACTTCAGTTGCTCCAACGTGTGAATGTCTGATACAGAAAAGAACTTTGTTCCGTCTTCTGTTGAGCATGAAATAATCCTATTCCAGTCACGTTGTCTCTTGTTCTTTTGACCTGAGTTTAATTTTTTTTTTTTTTTAGTTTAACCGAATGGGGTTGATATACGACAGTCAAGTTACCCATCACTCATTCCCTTAAAGTCTAACTGAAAAGCAGCTTATTTCTACATCTGATATTTGAATACACTGAATTATTTTGACCCATCTAAGGGTATTTTTTCACCCGGGGCTCTAGTAATAACATTCAGAGTGTGCGCTGCTTGCACGACAACCCAGAATTCGCCCAGACACGTAGAACTGAATTCCAGCAAAGGCAATGACAACATGAATCTGTTGTGGTGGATCTTATGATTTAGTTTTTGTTTTTGTTTTGTCCGGATAACTAGCTGATCAAGAAAAAATCCCGACATTCTTGTTATGGGACTTGCAGCTCCCCTCAAGTGCCATATACCGATCACTTTTCGGTCTGTCTGTCAGGCCACTAATCTCGAGTTAGGGTACTTTAGATGTGCTAGGACGATGAAACTTGGCACTTCCAACTAATTTGGAAATAGTCACTTCCCCGATTCAACCACCATGGGGGGGGAGTGGAGGGAGGGGGAATCCGGAATGCTGACGTGTTTTTAACTTTTGAACGGGGAATCGGATCTTAATGAAACTTGATATTTCGAAAGACCTCCTATCTCAGATGTCACCCTTTACGTCCGGAATGGATCCGGTGACTTTGGGGGGAGTTGGAGGGGGGGGCCGGAAATCGTGTGTTATATTCAGAGAGGATGGATCGAGATGAAACTTGGTGGGAAGAACAAGCACCAGCCCCAGATACATAGTTGACAAGACCAGATCGGACTCGAACACTGTGGGGGGAGGGAGGGTTCCGGAATTCCGGTGATCTCGACTTACGATGCTTACACATGAGCTCGGACGATGAAACTTGGCAGGCATATTTGGGACCCGACCATACTAACTTGGAAACAGTCACTTCCCCGATCCGACCACCGTGGGGGAGTGGATGGAGGGGGAATCCGGAATATTGACGTATCTATAGCTTTTGAACGGGGAATCTGGTCTTGATGAAACTTGATATTCGGAATGACCTCATGTCTCAGATATCACACTTCAAGTCCGGAATGGATCCGGCGACTTTGGGGGAGTTGGAGGGGGGAACCGGAAATCGTATGACATGTTCAGAGTGGACGGATCGGGATGAAACTTGGTGGGAAGAACAAGCCCAACCCCTAGATACATAGTTGACACGACCGGATTGGACTCGAGCACATGTGCTAGGACGATGAAACTTGGCAGGCATATTAGGGACCCGACCAAACTAAATCCGAAATTTTGTGACACGCTTGGAATGTAACGATTGGGATAAGACTTGGTGGGAAGAATAAGCATAAGTCCTAGATACATCAGTGATAGAACCGGACCGGATTCGGTCAGTCTGGGGGAGTTGGGAGGGGGGTCTTGAATTCCGGTGATCGCAGTTTAAGGTAGGCTACTTCCAGATGTGCTAGGACGATGAAACTTGATACATGTTCCTTCAGCCCAAGCTGACTGCGAATCATTTTGACGGTACAAAACGATGAAACTTGGCTTGAACATTAGACTTGACAAGATTGGATTAGAAATTGTCACTTCCCAGATCCGACCATCCCATAAAGTACTCATCTTAACCGCAAAGTACACGAAATACTTTTACGCAAAACCCACACTTTCATGATCCCCTTGAGCCCAAGATCATTTCTGGATGATTACAGAAATTTTTGTTTTACCAAACGGTACAATCTCGTTATTTCCAAAGATTCCTTGGTCATTCTTATTTACCAAGTCTTGCAATTGCCATATGAGCTTCCAGTTCTTGTTTTTCTATTTTGTTTGCAATGAATGGTCAGCTTGGTTTAAACCTTATATTCAAGAAAATTATGTTTCCGGACGTTAAGCTAGGAAATTGACGGATGAAAAAAGTAGAAAAAAGCATCTTTGTTACACGACTGTTCTTTCTCGGCAACGTAGTTGCCTTGTAGTTGAACATTTGTAGCAGAATATTTCAAGGATAGTTCGTTGAACGATTTTTTTTTTAAATATAAAGTTTGAAGCCAAGCTGATTATTAATTACGAAAGAAATATAAAAATGTGATTTTTCTTTTTTTTTTGTTTTTTTTTTTCCTAAGCTTTGTCACTAGCCACTGAAATGCACGGTTTTTCGAAATTCAGATTTTCCGCGTCGGGATGAGCTTTATCTTGTCGAGCCAGCGGTGCAAAGAAAGCTTCCCGATGAAAAATGTATCTCAAAATAGTAGGCTACTATGAAGTAGTACGAAAAAGTCGCATGCAGTACTAACGATGCTAATACATGCTTCTACTTCAAGGCTACCGTATTACTGCATACTACTATATGCTACTATTAGCAAGATAGGATGCTAGTGGATACTACTACATAAGATTTGACCATTCCGAGGCACATTAAATGATAGTATTCTTTGCTATTACATAGTATTACATGCAACGTTTTCGTACTACTACCATACTACGACGCAGGCTACACATTTTTTATCTGGTTTAGATAGGAAAAAAAAACAAGTAGCGGAGGAAAAATACATATATTGCCCACTTTGCTGCTTTTGACGAGATAAGACTAACCACCTTTTAGAACGGTGCCAAGAGCTTCCTTCACCGAGTGCGGTTGGGTTGGTTGATCAGTTCAGTTCAGTTAAGTTTATTTTACGACCCAAATACATTTAACTATGATGCCAGTACCCGCCCCAAGAAAGGTACAAAAAAGCACTTGCAACTGGGCGAGTACATAAAACTCATTTCCTAACTAATAATTAACTAGAAACAAAACATAACAAGAAAAGCACTAAAATAAAAAATTATAACCAATCTCTCATCAACTCATTTAACAATAATGATGAGAAAATCGAAGAGATCGTCTTCTCTTCCATGGTATTTTAAACTAGACAAACAAATGAACCGGTTGCGAGGTCGCTTTTTTACGGTAAATGCAATGAAGAGAAGAAAATAGTCTGTGTGTTTTGTTTCAGTGACATGAATTTTGTTGCCGCCTCAGGTGTCTGATGTATGACCGTATTGGACTTTTTCACACATTATATAAACACATGTGCTTTATGCGGCCCCGGCGGAGAGCTAATTTTTTGCTGTTGTTTTTGCTTTGATGTTGTTGTTGTCGTTATCTTTGTGTGTATGGCCCTTGTTGGTCGTTGAAGAGATAAAATAAATAAAATTAAAATATAAAATTATTTTGAACCCAAGAATGAAAACAAAAAACAAAAAATCCCTCAGCACAGTCAAAATAATTCAGTGTTTCCAAATCCAAGATACAAAAATAAGCTGGCTTTTCAATTAAACTTTAATGATAAATTACTGACAATTATTTGTTTTTATTTTTACGCCAAGCATACCTTTGTGTTGATGAAAAAGTCAAATTCAACGTCTTCGCTGTGACAGTTACTTTTCGACTAAATTATTTTCTTCTTCATACACTCGTGAACCCGAACCTCATTCGAGGTGTTGGCTCCGAGTAAATAACAATATATCGGTGCCGCAAAGTTTGCAGTCGAAGAAAGACAAGTTTTCCATCTTGCAGGCGGCATAAATTACCGGTTAAAATACGTCCACCCCATGACTGTCAAGTGAAAACGAGATTGAAAAGTTGATACTTAATTGTGTCTTGTCGTGTAACCTATTTTTTACGATTTTGCTGTTTCATCCGAACAATATTTTACTTTCCGAATCGTGGAGGACGAAAAAAGTCGATACTTAAAATAATCTACTTACCCTTTTTATATGACTAAAAGCGCTCGGTTTAGTTTGTGATATGAGGCGACAATGTGGCAATTACTAAAGTGCGGCTGATAGCGGGACCCTTCATTATTTTTTTCGGCACTTTTTATGTTGACCCAGGCACTCAGTCTGGCTTTGTGTTGGCGCGAAAAAGCCAAATAGCAACTTAAAGCAAGATGCCAGAAAAATAAAAAATCTCTCGGCGACCCAGCAAAAAGTTTGGACTGTGCAAAGCAAGATTTTCCGGTAAGCGGAACCGGATTCGTCCGGAAGAATCCGCGTTTGTGAACACAAGGTTTGGCGGCGAATCAAAACACAGAGGAGAAACAGATGAGGCCCCAGGACTCCTTGGAGAATCAAGGTAACGGCGAGAATAGAGGGAGTCACTCCACGCGGACTCCGCGTACCGAAAACAACGAGATAAGATTTTTGGTTTTTGGTTTTGTTTATTATGACTGTTTTTATTAATTCGATATTCAAACACCAGCAAAAACTCATTCCCCTCCGAATCTGACAGGGAGTCCTATCTGATGATGGTGATGATAATCGGAGCCTTCCCCACCCGTGGGGACTCGCGAGAATACGGAGAGTGAGTTGCTGGGACAAACAAAACGCAGAGTCCTCGAGGAACGGCGAAAATACGCCTATGGGCACAAGACAAAATCACTAAGCAACAGGCGATTCGATATTACATGGATGAAACTTTATACAGGGGAATTGACCGTGACAAATAAAGCCGAAGGAAATTTTTGAATTGAATTTAGAAGTCTAGGACTCTGGACGAACTGAACGACAAAAGTGCTCCTCACCGGGATTTGAACCCAGGACCCTTCGCTTGCCGGGCGACCGCTCTACCACTTGAGCTATCGAGGGGATTGTTACCATAGTTCAAAAACCCCATAGAAACAGTGATGTCCCGCCCGAAGGCAAATTCATTTAATCAAATTCATCTAACCAGCATCCCCATGGTGATGGTGGGGGGCCCGAGTTCCTCACTTTGAAAACCCCACAAATTCAAACATTTAATTTGACGGGGAAGAGGCCCTTGAGATGGACATCTTTATTAGTAGTGAATTGAAAGACAAAAGTGCTCCTCAGCCAGGATTTGAACCCAGGACCTTTAGCTTTCAACTGCAAGAGGAAGGGTGACGGCAACTATGGTATGTATCGACTGGGCTTACGTTGGGCTAGTCCGAACTGTTTCAGGTATTCCTCGTTCACTATTGAATCTGCTCGACTGTCGGAGCTCGAACCTTGACCGCTGGCAGGAATTCCTTGGCTAAGCAGAATCCCTAAAACAAAAAAGCAATCTCTCAACAAAAAAACTTCCAGCCGGCAAGTCTACGGTGATTCAATATGCTCCAATGAGATGAAATTTGGACATACACGGTCTCAAGCAAAGTTCACAAAAATAATCAGCAGAAATCTTACTTCCTGATAGACTGAACAAAACTTACATTACATATTCATATTTCATCAGCTGGTTTAGAGCCAAGTACCCCTTGCCCTGCCTGTTCAGGAGAGATTCATGTCACTTCCCTAGGAGGTGCCTTACATACCTGCCGAGTCGAAGAACACCGGTAGGCATACTAACTGCCCTGACAGTATTTCCCAACAAATCCCTCTACTGTTTGGTCGTTAAAGGCGTAATCTTGCCGTTCCCCGAGGACTCCACTTGAGGAGTACCCGCGTTTTTGTTTGTCCCGGGGACTCACTCCCCGTATTCTCGCGAGTCCCCACGTATGGGGAATGCTCCGATTATCATCACCATCATCAAAGAGGACTCACTTTCAGATTAAGTGGGGATCAAATTTTGCTGGTATGGTATAAAAAATAAAAAAATAAAGTGGATCCAGACTAATTTCGTCAACTGTGTATTTTTCTTTCGAACGAAATCCATTTTGGAAACATTCCGTGCGTTCTCGCTATTTTCTGTACGCGAAGTCCGCGTCGGAGCCGTTACCTTAGATTCCCCGAGGAGTCCTCGGGGAACGGCAAGAATACGCTTCAGGAAAGCAATCGGTCCAGAATACTGATCTCACGATTTTCCTTTCGGTTGTTTCAGATCTCTTCTATAGAAATAAAAGTGTATATAATGGATTAAAAGTGTGTTTTGAATGTAATAAACGAACGTAAACATGTTTAATTCTTTTGGTCGGTTTAACATTTTCATTCCTACCACTTACTTTATTTATCTTACATTGCCCCGCTGTAGCTAATGAGCGGGCCAAAAATAAATAAACATGCGGATTCGGATCCTGTGGTTTTTCGCATCACGTCTCAAAAACCTTTGACTTCGAAAATTGTGTCCGTCGGTCTGTCCTTCTACCTTTTATATGTTTTGTTCAAATTTTGGTGTGAGCTGGGGCAAAGCACACGTGCAGTTCGAAGACGAGCCTTGTAGCACTACATATAAGAAGGGGGGTGTATAAATTTATGTGTGAAAAAATATTTTTTCTCATGCCAATCAGACAGTCGATTAAAGGGTAGGAAGCATGTGCAAAATGTGAACTTCATTTTCTCGCCGGAAAAGCAAAAGTTCAATGACTCGGCCTGGACCTAATGGATCTGACTAGGGGTGGATTAGGGTTAAAATTCGTTTACAGGTTCTGGAAAAGACCGGAAGCGCTTATTCTCCGGACGAAGACGTCCAATAGATATTCCTCTTTGTGATCACATCGAAACTTTGGTCTTGTTCGGTGAAGATACGAATGATCCGAGTCAGGATAAATAAGGGTCTTGTACATACGGAGCGCTGAAGCTAAGAACGACTAAGCTTAGTACTGAGGCTTCATAGCCGTTAGAAAATATTGTTGCTGTTTTTCTTTGTAATGTGTCCTATTGTTTTGTTATGTATATGGCACCTATGTTTCTAATTACACATATTATTGTTTTTATTGTGTATTGGACTTCTTCATTCAGACAATCGGGTTTTGTGAATTATCTGTTTTCGCCATAATGCCGCCACCATGTTCTTCTCGAAGAGACAAGGAAAAGTGTGAAGGGAAAAGTGTGCAGAAGAAAAAAGTGTGCAGAAGGGAAAAGTGTGCAGAAGGAAAAGTGTGCAGAAGAGAAAAGTGTGCAGAACAGAGCAGTACAAATGTCAACTTACTTTGGGCAAGCATTCTATTCAGCGACATGTCCGAGTGTGACATTTCGTTTGAGCTAGAAAAGGCTTGAGGGGACTCTGGGGGTTGTCCAGCCTCAGAGGGTGAGGAGGGGGGCGACTCTTTCTCGTCGGCTGAGTATTTGGCATCATCACAGTCATCACCGTCGTCGTTATCATCAGAAACACTGCCGCTGAAGATCTAAAATGGAAACAAGTATTAACAAAGAACATATCTAGGCTAGTATTAGAAAAGGCAAATTTTTCTATTTACAGGAGAGATATGATATCATTGAAAGTTTATTAAAAATCTAAAGAGGTGTGGGGGGAGGAACTATATTTTAGGGCGGGTTTGGATGCGAAAAGCTTAGAGGCACTAGTTTGTTTGAGGGGGAACGCACTACCGCTTGGGGAAAAAAGGAAATACCTGGGGAAAAACAGGGTACGTGATGGTCCATATTTTTGCCCTATGTGTGGAGAAATTGATGAGAGTCTGTTACATTTTATGTGCGAATGTGGTGAGTTGGGGGGAATAAGGGAGGAAATGTTTGGGAGGAGTGCTTTAAGGGAGGAAGGGTTAGTAGATCTGATTGGAGATAAGTGTTTCGCAGTAATGAGAAAAACTTGGCAGTGTTCGTCCGGTTGCCAGCGAAGCAACGGGAGGATCTAATAAAAAATAAAATAAAAATAAAAAACAAAATAATCTAGGATTTTCATTTGTTGTTCTTGTTGTTTTGTTTTTCTTGTACGTGATTTTTTGTGTGGTAGTTGCTATGGCCAGTTGGCTTCTTGCAATAAATATCATAGAACGGTTGTGTGTACCTCTCACCATTTCTTCGACAATACTCATCATTCATCCGTCACTGTTGTCCTGTTGACAATGGAGCCGTCGGACTCATTAGAGAGGACACATTACCGTGCACTTGTGAGTTTTTTCAACGCGAAATTTTAAATTCTTTTCCTCTTTTTTATATTAATTATTGAATTCTTAGCGTTTTAATTTGTTGCAAATCTTGTTCTTGTGTAATTATTGAATATTATACTATGTTAAAAGCGCAACTGTATATAGTTATGTTTGACGAGATAACAAATATTCAGTTTTTTGTTAATACCGTAAGGAATATTTTTCGAATAATAAAGATTGATTGATTGACTGATTGATTTACTGCCGTCATGAACACTATTGCGCCCCGGGCCAACAACTGTATATAACATTTGGGAATAGCCTACTATTCTAATTAACTGTGCCCTAAGACAAATACCCCCCCCCCCTGGCTACAAACCAACTTGGCAAAAGCCTCACAAAAGTTGATACAAGTGATACACTCACTGATGCACAAAACATTACAAGATACAAGCAGATAAAGCACCTAGAGCGTCTTCCACCCTCTAACAATAGTAAGTATTAGTTACTATTTTCGTTCCAACCCCGTGAAAAGTTACTACGCTTACCGTTCCAACCTTCTCGAAATAGTAACCACTAGTAACGCTTACCAAGCTCGGGAGCGTAGTAAGTGTGGTAACTAAGCATCTCTGGATCCACCCGTGGCATGATATTCTGCTGGAGGATGGAAAAATAGTTCCAGCCTTGACGGCAAAGAGCCATAATTCGTGACGTCATGCGTAGTAACTACGGTAAGTAGGGTGGAACACGCTCTTAGTCAACCTGCCTCACCCTCTTTAAGGCACTCTCCAATGAAGCTCATTTGTTAACAACACTAACGACACGATCATTGATACAAGGAGCACCTGTATGGAAAACAGAACACACTACAAGCAGTAAAAAAAAACCAGCATGATCTAGACAATGTGCATTGTTAAGAAACGAGCTCAAACTCAGACAATAGAACTCGTCTAATCTCCGACAAAAAACTGAACACATGCGAAATACTGGAAAATAGTATTGCCAACCTGTATTATAATCAGAAAATATGTAACATCGCGTGCTTTTAACGTCTCGCAAAAAACATACCACCTGAAAATATACCTTCCGAAATACGAAAACAGCATGTATCATAAGAGCTGCTCGTTAACCTTATATAACTGTGTATTTATGTCATCTGATAACATCTTGCTAATCCCAATCTCTAGCCAAACACAGCTCCTTATTTTTGCCGTTAAGGATTCGTAAGCAATTTAAAAGGGTTGACCAGAAACTACTTTAAGGTAGGGTGGATGGTTGGGTTGGGATGCCTAAGCTGCTGATTAGTTCACTGTACTATTTTATACTAAGTTTCGACACGTGGAAGAGGTTGTTAGAGAAGACGTAGAGAAACAACGTCCTTCTTGTTGTCTGATACGCCTATACTTCTTCTTCCACAGAAATTTCAAAAACAATGACAGTTACTACTAACCCCTGCGAAAGTCGGTCTCAGTATTTGGCAGTTCCGGGACAAAGAATCCTTAAATCCTTTTCACGAGTTTAAACAACCATCTATGAATAATCAGCAATGACACATTCATGGGCTTTACATGTCAACTTTAATCTTTGAAAGTATTCTGAATGTATTTTAAAATTTTAGTCTTCCCTGTTCAACTGTTTTTGGGATCCAAAAACGTAAGGGGACCTATGACTTCGCAGACGTTGTCCGTCTGTCCGTCTGTCAGCACGATAACTCTCGAAGGGAATGAGATATTTTGATGAAACTTGGTGTGAGGATTTTTTTGTTCAAAGGAAACGTCGGATTGGTAGATGGGCCCGATAGCTGTATATTTAGGGGAGGGGGGGGGGTCGATTTAAAGGGAGAAACAAATATTTTTTAAAAGCTAATGAGATCGATTTATGAATCGATTTAGGCGCAAAGAGACAAGCTGAACCTGAATATGAAAATTACTTTCTCGCCGAAAAGATAGTTCAACGGAATCCGGCAAAAACAGGGAAATCTGTCAAAAATCAAAGTTTAATCTGAAGTTGATTAGAGGTTCAACTCAGGATAGGGAAACATGCTGAATCTTAATATGAAAATTACTTTCTCGCCGGACAAGTATAGATCGCCCGGAATCCTGCCAAAACCGGAAAATTCTTTAAAAGTAAAAGTTTTATATGAATTTCATTAGGTGTTCGATTTACGGGTAAGAAGACATGCTGAATTCGTATGACAATCATTTTCTACCCGGACACATAGTTCGCCACGAGTCCGGCTGAAATCAGAAAATTTGTTAGAAGTTGAAGTTTATCTGAAGATGATTAGAGGTTCGACATAGGGGAAAGGAGATACGCTGAATCCTTTTTTGAACTTCAATTTTTTGCAAGAATTTTCAAACAATTCGCCCAGAATCCGGCCGAAACCGGAAATTTGGCAGAAGTAAGGCAGGAATTTTCGTCAAAGTATATATGACGCAGGCTATAACACACGTGCTGAATCCCTATTTGAACTTGGGTCTTCTCAGATGATTACCATTTGCCTGAATCTGTTTCTAAATTTGGTTAGTAAAGTGTTCAGTGGGTGTCTGGCGAAGACCGGATCTGTAAAAGACCCAACTCTCTGGATCAAATATTAAACTTTTAGGATCCCATCCAAACCTTTGGTCTTGTTTCTTCCTGATGTGTGGGCCAAACGTGAGGGTGGCCTTGTATGCAGCAAAGGCTGGCCATTGGATTAAGATTAACAAGTCCTGGTTTGGATATGGACTTAAAAAAGATTCCGATTAGCTGTCCGTGTGTTATTGTATTTATTTTGAAACAATGAGACGTTGGAGAGGGGGGGGGGGGGGCGGCATCACTCGAAAATTGCAACACTCAAGGATGTGCTGCTTTCTATTTTACTACACCTTTCTCAAAGGCCTAACCGACTTTGGGTTGGATGAGAACTGTCAGACAGAAGTAGGGTTCTACCGCCCTCCTGATTCTCAGATCTTTCAGAACGTCATGAAACAGCAGGAAAAAACGTCGACTCATACCGCAACGAAAGTGAAGCGAAAATAGAGAGACCTACGAAATTCAGACCTTAATTGATCATTTATGCATTGTATACTATCTTATAAAAGATTTGACGTCTCCGTTAATGGTGTCTAAACTGATATGTCGACTTGAACAGACAGCTAAATGCTAAAACCACTATTTTCTGACACCGACAGAAGCGCCGCGAAGACCGCAAAGTGACAGCACGAATACTCGAACCTCCTTTAGTATGAATATACATCTGATTCGAAAACAACGAAGAACACATAATGAATATCTAGTTACTACAAACAACTAGTGGGACTTCAGAGCTGTCTACGCTGTCAGATAGGAAGTTGTTCGAACTGGGGTGGTTGTGAGAGCCTCAGCTCTGTTACTGGTAGGAAGGGACTTAAAGGACCTGTCTTACCTATAATACAAATGCAAACTATTCCCATAATCACTCCATATATTTCTAAACCCGGAGACCCCAATTTCGTACGATACATTCTAACCCCTCTAACAAAACCACGCTGATTTTCTCACTTGCTTTTATTGCTACCTTCGATGTGTATCACGCTGTCGACGGTTGCCTGCGGGAAGTTTTTCCATCAGAAAAACCTGTCATGTAAATTGTTTCCCTGTTTTCGCTACAAGTCAACGGGTCTAGGAAGAGGCTTACAACAGAGAAAACAGTGGGTTATTTGTTGAAAGCACAACCTAGTTTTAAAGTATTCAAATATTCTAAATTCTCGAAGAGTAAATAGTGTGAGGGGTCCTTCAAGAGAGAAGCTGCAACAGTCAACCGGCTGGAGCCTAATTTGACCGAATGCTGCTCAAAGTACGGAATACAAACAAAAATTATGTGCTAACAAGATATTTTCCTTAAATTTCCCCTGTGACCTTTTGTTTTCTCATTTCCTAAATTATAAAATGACAAAACGTTCCCAACTGAAACATCTAAACCAAAACGTCCCCAAACAAAGTATGAGACAAGTAAATAGTAAAACGGTAGTAGCAGTAAAGCGTAGAGATTCTGTATTATTCGATTTTGTCGTTTGTTAGCTAAATTTAATTTGTTCATTTATGTAAGCTTTATCCAATCTGTTCGTGCAATATCTGACTGATTATCTAAGACGGGAAGAAATAATGTTTTGGACGAGAGGGAAATATAGAGAGAGGCAGTGAGGGAGAGAAAGAGGTAGGTAATAGACAATAACAATAATAATAATAATAATAACTTTACTGCTATAAAAGACCGAGCGCCATAGCAAAGAACAATAAGGCAAAAAAACAAACAACAAAATCACTGATAATCTACTAGGTGAAACTGGGGCGAGTCGGACATTTTTTACTCCAAGGTCTCCGCAAGTAACAGTTTTGAGATCTCGGCTTTCGTTTCGTTTTGGCTTTAGAATATTCAGCTATACAGGAGTGTTGCATGAAGCTGCCACCCTAAACTCCTATTTTGGGGAAATGACTTAGGGAAAAAGAGTAAAGGTTGAAATAAAATTCAATGGAGTATCCTGAAAGGAAGCTTAGAACCTTCGCTTTCTGCTGGTACCATAGTTTACTTGTAATTGTTCAAGACTAAGCTGGAGAACACAAAAGAATATAGGCACCCAAGTGATCATGAAGTCGCCCACTTTGCTGAAAATGGTATTTTGCTACATGGTGAAGTTAGAAGCCAGCTGTTTGGTCAGAGAGGTTCCTTGACCTTTTGCAAATAACAAAATTTGCTGTTTTCTTGGAATTTGCATGATTTTTCTGGGGGTGGTAGCTTCATGATCCAAGGTGGCAGGATCATGTACCATGGCCAATTGGGGGGTGGGCGGTGCCATAGTAAGGGCAGCTTCATGCAACACTCCTGTAACACTGAATTTTTCAGACTCCCTGACAAGGGCAACGATACATTCACGTGATTTCTAGCAAGGATTTTGCTTACATTTGATCGCAACAAAGCCACGAATTGGCGAATTCCTACATTCATCATTTTACCAAGCTTTGCAAGTGCCATATGAGCTTCCAGCTCTTGTTGTATATAAATACAAACAAATTTACGACTTGGAGTTGGTAACGGTCAGTCAGGGGCGATCAAGGCTGCACAGAAAAGGACATCGGGACTACTTCACTGTCTTTTCTAGAACACTAC
The DNA here is from genome assembly GCA_023053575.1 of Branchinecta lynchi. NCBI lineage: Eukaryota > Metazoa > Arthropoda > Branchiopoda > Anostraca > Branchinectidae > Branchinecta > Branchinecta lynchi. The sequence goes on from JAKZAP010000010.1 coordinate 21,708,477, forward strand.
CTAGTCAAGACAAATAACATTGCATATTTGGAAGAAACATGCCATATCCTTAGCCAACGACCACACATCCATCTTGTCTGTCACACATCTGTAACACAAAACTTCGTGTTTTTACCTAGATAGTAGTTATTGTTATTGTTCATGTACTTTGTGTTTTTGTTTTTTCCTTTTCCAGTTTCTTTTATTATACTCCACTAGTCCTCATTGTAGTGCAGTGGGTCAATACAATTCATTCATTCATTCACAGTCGCCTCACGGAAAAGCTTCATATGGCTGATCTTCCTGCGGCTGTTCTGAAATCCACCAACACGAAGATGATCACAAGTGATTCGCGTTAGTGACTGAAATACCCCCCTCTCCCCCCCCCCTGGATACGGCCCTGGCTATAGGTTTGTTTCTTTCTTTTTCAGTTATCTACCATACTCCTAGACGGGTTATAAATAAAAGTCAATTTGCCATATGGTACGTTGCCATACCTATTGCCATTTGCAACGTTTTGCCATGGTAGCGTTTCGCAAGGGGACGTTCACAACCAAGCCTGCAAGTCGAACTCCGATCTACCAAATCAATGCTTGACAATATTTTATTCTTGGGAACAATTAGTCACGAGGAAGTTTTGTCGGGGACGTTTCACAAATAGGCCTGTAGGCCAGGTCAGAAAAAGAAGACGGTAGACATAGAGAATTCTTTCCAACCCAAATCGGCTTTTCTATAAATGAGTAATTTATGGTAGTAACGGTTGAGGCAAAGGATCCTCTTAACTTATGCGAAATTAGCTAATTAAAGAACTCAAATTGACTTGCAATGAGACGCTAATTAAAAACCCAAACTCCGGAGACGGCTCGAACCCCGTCGCGTAAATCGCGTTGGTAACCACGCCAGTTCATACACACAGGGGCCTTAACTTACGTACTTTCGACATGGCACGAACGCAGAGAAACATGCAATGAGTGTTTAAATCACATCCTACTTATTAATGAGGTATTATGATCCGTAAGATGAGATGCGATAATTGTCTTTTTCTTCATCTCGCGTTAGGTTCAGCGGCGGCACCTGTACTGCAGTATTTTACGCCGTCTGACACGCGACGGAATTAAGAGCAGTGCACACCCGCCGTGATGAGCATGGAGGGTGGTATATTAGTCCCATTTGTTCCTCTGACTGCGCTCTGCATCAAAAAGTGTGCATGATTGGCGCTATTGTTTATGCGCAGACGCTCAGATTCCGATGGCACACATCATGAAATTTGAAAATTAAAACCATCGATCACAAGAGAACTTGTAATCTTTTTATACGATGGGAAAATATGAATGTTAAGATTAAACTAGATTTATGTTAAATACGATGACCGGCGCGTTCCGAAAAGCGTAAATGTTCCTCATTAACGGTCTGTTTTTTGCTTTTAACATTTTACGTTTCATCTGACACGTGAGCATTCCGTTCAAGAGGGAAATTTTTTCGTTGATTACCTAGTGACAATTACGACTGTCCCCATTCTTCCCCATGGATGCTAGCGATTTCCTAGATTCTGTTAGTATTATATTATGTCAACATTTTCTGTTACTGAGTTTAAAGGGTTTTTAAAGAACGTGAACAAACGTGTTTTATTCTGTTCCGTTTAACATTTGCATTCGCGCCTTTTACATTCTTTATTGTGTATAGCCCCGCATTAACTTAATACCTTAAAAACCTTAATAAATAAACTGTGTAGCACATACAGTGCTTTGACGCAAGCACTTTAGTTCGTAAGTTTTAAGTTCGCAGCATAACTAAGAATATACGGCTTAAGAATTCCCGAGTAATGGGGTATTTGCCGTTGAGGCTCTTGGTAGTACTGTTCAATCTTTCGTAAAACTGAGTTCTTCTCTGAATTTATGCACGCAAGGTATTTAAAGGAGCTGAATCACAAGCATTCTTCTCCTTTGAAATGTTCAGGTCCCCTATATTAAATTCGCTACTTTCAAACAAGGAATCGTGTACCATCTAATGGCGCCATCTTGAAGCGCAGGGTTGGACGTTGTCAGATTTGGTCCAAGCAGAAAAAGTGCGCAAGGGCTCAAACGCGTAACGTAAAAGCAAAACATACGAACAGCCTTAGAACCAGTTGTCCTTGAACCTGAAGGGTGTGGTGGGATGAAGCACTGAAAAGGCACATCTAGACATGAATGTACACCAAATTTAAACTTAATATCCCTCGTCAGGTCACAGACTGGTCAAACTGGCACTAGCTACCCTTGGAGCGTTTCGGTATGTGGGGTGAGAACCTCAAAAGAAACATCTGGACTCTACAAATCAATGTTTGTCAATGTTTCTTGACAATCATGGCCTACACTTTTCGGCTGTCCACTGCTTCTAATCAGTATTATTTTTTAGACTTGCCGGATACTAGCCAATCTTACATTTCAATGCTTACAGGCTTATAGCAACTAATGAGATTCAACAATAATGTGAAGCATGGACTGAAGAGAATTATTTTACAATAGGTTAGCTTTCCAGATGGTAATGTTGTCATGGTCTCCCTCTTGTTATTGTGTTTCTTCTCCTTTCTTGCCTGTCTTCACTTCTTCAGACCCACATAAGTTGCTACAATCCCTGCCTAAAATCCCTCGCTGCTACATTTACTAGAACTAAAGATTATGCAAAACAATGACCAACATGTGATGACATAAGATCTAGTGACCGAACCTGTACTCCGTTTACAGTTTTTGGAGGGAGATGATGGGAGTAGTCTTTTTTTCTTTTCTTGTCTTTTCTTTCATACTCCATTTGCGACTTGTGTCTTAAAAATGGGAAATAAATTTCATTCATTCATTCAGTAAAAGTATAAGATAAATAACTACGTCTGCTCCCCCTGGTGAAACTAAATGTTCTTTGCTTCATTTCCATGGTAGAATTATAGGTTTACCGGTTCCCTAATTACCTTTAGTATGACAGTTATGCAAAGCTATCCTTCTAATTAATTCCTTGTAACGTTGTTTCCATCCAGATACTTCATACGCGAGAACCTCAAACCGATTGGCTGAGTCCATTAATTACAATCACCACAACCGATAAAAAAAAAGGCAGTTTACTGATAATGTCTGCTTTTTGTCCAAACAACTGAGCATGTAACCGTTCAAGACGACAGAGATTTCGTCGAAAGAAAAATGGCAGACTTCCTATTGACTCTCAAATACCAGCATTGTAAATCTTTCCCTTTCGAGGATGCTGCCAGAAAAAGAGGCCAAAAATGGAACACGGCCTCAGAGCCAAAACTGAGGAACTCTTGAAGTCTATTTTCGGGGATGTGGGCCGTAAAGATTGGGACCTGGAAACGCGTCAAAACTTGCCAAAAGATCCACTGAAGAATTCCGAATGAGAACAAAACAAAGCGCAAGGAGACGACACTTGGGACTTCCAGTAACTGGGACATGTCCGACAGATATGAGCAACTCTAGAAAAAGCTGTTTCAATATCTGCTGTATAATGCATAGCTAGGAATAAACCTGTGACAATTTGAGTAATCAAACATAATCCTAGTAAGGATCCAAAATTTCATCAGATAGAAATATTAGAGGGGACAGCCAAGTCAACTAAAGAAGAGTTAGCAATTTTTATAGCAGGATGGTTCTTCCGAAGAGGTAACATTAAATTAATGATCCGTTAGCTGAAACAACAATAGGAATCCAAACGTTTTCAAGAACTGGAAAAGAAGTCAGACCCCAAGCTCTCCTTTTATAACAAAACCGAAGTCAACTCCTCAATAACAAACCAAAGTCAATACGTAGGAAAAATCTCTACCCTACCAAAGACCCGAGCGAGCAACAAAAACAGCAGCCGTGTCCAAAATGGGATCACAGCACCAACTTTAAATCCAAGCAACTCTCACAAATAAATTCACCAAACCAGATATTTAAGGATAAGCAAGCATCTTTAATTGTTTCTCCATAAGCTCATTTTCCAGCTTGAGCCTGAAGAGGACCCTCGCCAAGAAAGTCCGAAATGTGTCTCTAAGATATTCAGCTGACGTATCCGTTTTACACTGTCAAATATGTCAATCACTCCAACATCTTCAAACATTTGCAGATTTATTGGGTCTCTCGAATGTGTTGCCTCTATGGCACCTTCCAGACATCCGGAACCGGTTTTTCAGACGTTTTTAGCCTGGCTTCACCTTCAGATCCGTCTCGCCGAAATTGAAGTTTGGAATCTGGAAGGTGAAGCCTGGCTTTTATCTGAAAATCTACAAATCGTGGGCCGAGACGGGATACACCCTCACAATCAATCCCAACTGTGCTGCGATATTTACGAGAGACTGGATGTTTACAGTTGCTGAAAACCTAATATTTGTTTTATTTGTTTTAACAGGCTCTTCTCCCTAGCTGTAGCCTGGAAAAGACCATTGTCAATAAGGGCCGAAATATCGCTGAAACAAATCTCAACTAACACTATCAAACCTGACCTAACAACAAATCGATGGAGGGAGGTAAACACAAGCCCTTTCGTCGGCCAAAACCTGTAATGCACCAATGTTCTTCCGGTCAGGTTTCGATTTGCAAAGCAGCGCAACGCATGCATAGCCTATTACTAATGAGGTAATCAACACTGAAATTATCTTAAGTAAACAAAATATCAGATTTCTTTGAGAAAATAAGTATTCCAATACCAGACCAGGCGAAATTTTAGATTAAGTGACACAAAATAGCTAGATATTGGCCCAACTGTATTCGAAAATGCGAACTTCCAACCGTAATTGGTTTTCAATTAGGTGGCTGTGCAAAAATTCACTCAATCTCTCTAGCCCGGGGTAAGGAGATCAATATGGCTATCTCTGTCTTAAAAGAATGGTTAATTCAATTCCATCCATTCATCACAACTGTACTAGATAGGCTAGTAAAATCCGAAGTCAAATCGTTATTCCTGTTGTCCGGTTATGTCCGGTTAAAAAATTATTGACGTATACAGTCTCAGCCTCTCTTGTTATCCCTAAATTTGTCCGGAAGAAAAAACGTTTGCGTTTAACAAATTTTCCGGTTTTGGCCGGATTCCCGGCGAACTAGTTGTCCGGCGAGAAAATGGTTTTACCAATCGTATTCAGCATGTCTTCTTACCCTTAAATCGAACATTTATATTTTAATATACAAATACTTGTCCGGCGAGAAAATGGTTTTCACCATCGTGTTCAGCATGTTTTCTTGCCCCTCCATTGAACATTTAATCAACTTCAAGTGAAACTTTAACTTTTAACCAACTTTCCGGGTTTTGCCGGATTCCGGACGAACTACTTGTCCGGCGAGAAAATAGTTTTCACCATCGTACTCAGCATGCCTTCTTACCTCATAATCGACTATAACATTAGCTGTAAAATATTTTGTTTGTCCCTTCTGAACCCCCTCCCCCACCCCTAAATATAGGGCTACAGAGCCCATCTACGAACTTGACCTTATCCTTGACCCGAAGAGTCCTCACACCAAGTTTAACCAAAATATCTCATTCCCTTCGAGAGTTATCGTGCTAACAGACGGACAGACGGACAACTTTTGCGATATCATAGGTATCCCTCCACTTACGTTTTGGGATCCCAAAAAGTAGTCCGTGCAGGGTTACCGGCCATGATTTATACTACTGGTTATCATTCCCAGATAACAGAAACTTTCTGTACCTTACGGTTACACGATCCCTCTACCCCCCCCCCCCCACACACACAAAGACCAATTCAGACTCTGAAGGAGGGGCTTGTCATTTGAGGTCAAGGGCCATTTCTGGCGGAAAATTTTGCAATAACGCGATTTCGTGGACCTGGGTCAGAAGGATGCTGGGAAATATACCCTCACTGCTAAAGAAGATTACAGTGACTTTACGACCATGGGAAAGCAGATAAAGGCATCAAACAAGAACCACAACACACAGCCGAAACGAAACAAATTCTACATGCTGTAAAGTGTCACAACCGTCTCGACTATTTCGTTAGATGTACCACGAACAACCAAGGATATCATTGAGTCACGGGTTGAAGAAAAAGACCAAAAGTTTCGATGGGATCCCAAAACTTCAATATCTGATCCAGACAACTGGGTCTTGTCTTAGCCAAATCCAGTCTTCGCCAGACTCCTTGGACAATTTTACTATTAAAATTCAGAAACAGATTAAGGCCAAATAGCTAATCATCTGAGAAAACCAAGTTCAGATATAGATTCAGCATGTGTGTTTACTCCTATAAGTCATTTCTGTTTTTACGAAAACTTCCTGCCACTTCTGCCAATTTCCCGGTTTCGGCCGAACTCAGGAACTACTTGTCCGGCGAAAAAAGAAAGCTAAAAAACGAACTCAAGATATCTTCTTTCCCCAATAATGAACATCTAATCAACTTCAAATAAAAATTTAACTTATAACAAATTTTCCGACTCCAGCCGGATTCCGGGCGAATTATATGTCCGGGTAAAAAATGATTGTCAAACACGGATTCAGCATCTCTTCTTACCTCTAAATCGGATATCTAATCAACTACAAATAAAACTTCAACTTTTAACAATTTTCCAGTTTTGGCTGGATTCCGGGCGAACTACATGTCCGGGTAGAAAATTGTTTTCATATAAGTGCTCAGCATGTCTTCTTGCCCTAAATCGAATATCTTATCAACTCCAAATAAAACTTTTAATTTTTAAGAAACTTTCCGGTTTGGGCCGGATTCCGAGCGAACTACTTATCCGTCGAGAAAATGGTTTTGACCATCGTGTTCAGCATGTCTTCCTACTCCTAAATCGAACATCTAATCAACTACAAATAAAACTTTTACTTTTAAAGAACTTTCCGTTTTTTGCCGGATATCGGACGAACTATTTGTCCGGATAGAAAACGGTTTTCATCATCGTGTTCAGCGTGTCTTCTTACCCCATAATCAACTATAACATTAGCTATTTCAAAATATTTTGTTTGCCCCTTAATTTGAACCCCCTACATTACAGGTTTGTTTCTTTCCCCGAAGTTGAACAAGAGGACTGAAAGCCTGACGAGGACCCTTGCCAAGAAGGGCCGAAATATCGCTTATGAAGAATCTTAGCTCATGTATCCGTTGAAAACATTGCTGGAATAAATGAACCCCCTCCCCCACCTTTAAATGTAGGGCTACAAAGCCCATCTACGAACTTGACTTGTCCGATGACGGAACGAATCCTCACACCAAGTTTCATCAAAATATCTCATTCCCTTCGAGAGTTATCGTGCTTACAGACAGACGGACAACTTTTGCGATGTCATAGTTACGTTTTGGGATCCCAAAAAGTATTCGAAAAAACAGCTGCGGGCAATCGTTATAATAGCAAGACCAAAGGTTTGTTTGTCCCTCAGTCAACTCCTTTGACAGATCCACTGGGTCAAATTACGACCGGAATATCAATTAACCGAAAATTAATAAACTATCCTAATCCAGCATGTCCTTTATCTTTATATGCGCTTCGATATGCACCACCTTATTAGTTTATCACGGGATTTTTGTCTTTGCTGAATTTTCGGTCTACATTAGGTTTTGAAAGTGCCATTCACCTGGCATTTAAAAATCAGGTAGATACAGATTCTGTCTTATTATCTTAATAAGTAGAGATATGCTCATGTAGATGTTTGTTGACTTCGGACTTTGCCATTTTCATGCACTTGTTGTGACTGAGTTAGCCAAAGTAGGTAATTAGGTGCCTCTGAAAATCAGCTGAAAACACCTCAACAGATATTTTTGATTTTCATTTTCCCATTCAGCTCAAAACTGCACTGTTCACATTTAGGTAACTGTTCAAATTAACATACCTCTAAGCTACTGTACCGACACGAGCATCTTGACAGAATTTCGACCTAAACCTTCAATCGAAAACTCCGAAAAAATTCCCATTTTTCAAAAAATTCCGTCTATGTACCAACTAAGCAGGAACACAAAACCAACAAATCGATTCATCGTGTCCACTCACTCCACTATCGCACTATCAATACTCTAAATCGCCTGGTCAAGAAACTATAAGCACTGCCGAAATCTAGATTTTTTGAAGGACTCCGGCCGGGTATCCGTCCGGCAGAAAAATAAAGTATAGCATGCTGACCAAACATGTCATCTTACCCCTATTACAGCACCCGCCACTTCCATACAACATAGTTAGTTCTCTCATATTTCCGCTTTTTCGCCGGATTCCGGGCGAACTACTTACCCGGCACGAAAACAAAGTTTCGATACGGATTCAGCATGGTTTCTTACTCTTGAAACGACATTATCTTAGCTTGTTTTTTTTTCACGAATTAATGTGAAAACCCCTCCCCCACCCAGAGAGATAGGGCTACGGGCCCACCTACTAACCTGACATATGCTGTGATCCAGAAGACCTTCCCACCAAATGTGAAACCCCTTCGAGAGTTACTGTGCTAACAAATTCAAGTTCAAGTTCAAGTTTTTTAACTTTACACAAAAATACAAATACATTATACAAGCACTGTGGAGAACAAAAATTCGAACATGCAGTGCTTGATAAAATTTTTACTGTAATAACAACAACTACGTACCCAATAAATCTAACAAAAATTAAAATAATTTAACAAACTGACGGACGGAAAAAACTTTACCAAGTCATAGCTATCCGGTGATTACGTTTTGGGATCATAAAAAAAAAAAAATGCTTCGGACAGTTATAACAATAAAACAAAAACGCGCGGCAGATGGAGTAGCTCGAGTTCCACATCCAATCCACAAACTGACCCATAGGGTAATGTGAATGGTACACGTTTCACCAATAAAGCACGACTAAATGCACCAGGTGAAAAACAGATACAACCTAATCAGATAGCAAAATGAGATGCTGATCGTATATTACATCCGAACAATTCACAGAGGTGTTGATCTCATCACATTTGTTATTCGCCTTTCATTCCTCTTCGTTAGCACCTTAAATGCTAATTCAAACACGACTCGATCTCTTTTGAAAATGGCGCCCACTAAACAATATTACATTTGAATATTAATTATCAACAAATAACATCTTTATACAAGTCGGCGTTGGAATACCAGCGAGGCCGACGTAATTACCTGTAATTGACGTAGTTAGACCCTTACAAACGGAAATAATCCACGCTAGGGCTAAAGTGCAAGTAACGTAAATCTTTTGCACGTGACACGGCCTACTACCACTACTACGATTTCACCTTCAGGTCTCAAATACAATTCTCGTGCAGCGTATACTGTTATATGTTATATATAAAAAGGGCTTAAAACGGGAAAAGTCGGTATGATATTTTTGTCAGCCTGTCCGCTTGGTCTGAAGGAGTATGCTTTTTAATTCAGTGCCAAGAAATATGCAAAACGCAACTGAAGGAATGAGCACTCTGTTAAGAGAGTGTGAGCCTTTTTCGGAAAGTGAACTGGTGCGAGCGATCCGTGAATTAAAACCAGGACGCGCTGGGGGATCGGATCTTATCTCATCGCAACATATTAAGTATAGTGCGAGTGTGATTGCGGTTGTACTTGCGCCTCTTTTCACGGCGATGTTAAAACACTCGTGTTTACCGGAGCCGCTAATGGAAGTTATCCTAGTCCCTATTTGTAAAAGTAAAAATGGGAATTCTGCGTCTTCAGAAAATTACCGACCAATTGCGCTGGCATCCACACTCTCCAAGGTATTAGAGTATTGTTTACTTTTTCGGTTGAGGGAATTTTTAAAAACGTCCGAGCATCAGTTTGCTTATAAACGTCGACTTTCCGTTGAATTTCCTATCTTCATCATGAAGTGTGTCATAGAATACTACTGGAATTTAAATACTTATGTATTTGCGTGTTTCATTGACTCCCGAAAAGCCTTCGACAGAGTTAACCATGAAATTTTGATAAAGAAATTGTTGGCAAGAGGTGTCCCATATCATTATGTGAATCTTCTTATTCATTGGTTCACAACCCAAAAATTCAAGATTCGTTGGGGAGATATTTGCAGTGAGTCTTTTTCGGTGCAAAACGGAGTACGTCAAGGAGGTGTATTGTCTGCGTATTTATATACATTTTATGTAGATGAGCTAAACCTTCGTCTGAAAGCGTCAGGCTTTGGTTGCCATATTGGACGAGTGTGTTACAATAACCTAAGTTTTTCAGATGATCTAGTTCTACTAGCCACAAGTGTGTCAGCTTTAAATAAACTGCTAGCGATTTGTGATGAATTCGCCCACCAGCATGATATTATTTATAATACGTCAAAAACTTTCTGCATGTTATTTCGCCCGAAAAGTCTGCGGAAAATAAAACCGCCCCAGGTATTTTTGTCAGGAAATGTTGTTAGTTTTGTGGAGGAATTTATGTACCTAGGTTTCATATTTTCTAGTGATCTTAGTGATGATTGTCATCTTAAACACTTGTACAGATCTCACTGCATACGAGCAAATATGTTAATAAGACGGTTCAGCAATTGCTCTACTGAAGTTAAGAATCTTCTGTTTCGAAGTTACTGTACTTGTATGTACGGTGTTGGCATGATCTCGTCACATACAGTTAAGGCATTTACTACAATACGTGTGTGTTATAATAATTCGTTCCGTCTCCTACATTCTCTGCCATCTTGGTGTAGCGCTACGGAAATGTTTTCTGATGCTACACTGCCTGATTTTGCGGAGGTAGTTCGCAGGAGCCGGGAATCCATTAGACTTCGGGTTGTATATAATTATTGCGGTAATAATCTTATCGAGGGAGTGAGTACCCCATTTATGCAGTTATCATTACCCATCTGGGATAAGATCAATTCCGATCTGTTTGGTTTCCCAGGTGGGTAGGTGATATTAGTTATGTTATTGTTATTGTTTGTATTTCTGTATTAGGCTAGTCAATATGGAATTTCTTTTTCCGGATTAAAGAGTATGTATGTGTATGTACTATATTATTGTTACCTATTTTACCAGAAGGTTGGAAAAGGAAAAGAGGAGAAGTATGAAAAACGACAAATAATTGAAATAATCAGGCCTAACCAAGATGTATCTAAATAAGCACCAGGGAACATTTAAAGCGAACCATTCAGTTTCAGTTTATTTACTTACAAAAAAAATAGTTATATATTGTAGTACTCATGTACTGACAGTAGTCGCTCATTTGTCAAAAGAAAAGAGGGAAAACAGAAAAGAACAAGAGCTAAAAGCTCATATGGCACTTGCAAGGCTGTGTGAGAGGATGAAAGTAGGAGTTTGCCAATAGGTGGGTTTGTCGTGAGCACTGATCATTTGTAAACACAACTCTTTAGGTAAGGGTTCCTGATCATGGGCCGTTAGAAATAAAGATAATCTATTGTTTGGTATTATTTGTGTCCGTGGCTGTGATGATGCGCACTTTAAGGCACTAACGAGGCGGAAAACAGGAATGTATTTTCATGACCTCCCCGATTGCCAAAACAAAGGGAATCAAAGAGTCATGTCGTTCCAATGCAAGCCTCAGTACAACCAAAACGAAATTCATCTGTAAACAAAACCATTGAGACATAAATTATGGTAGGCTCGTAAGAATCGTGAAAACATTTATTTTGCAGAAAGCATTTTTTTTTATTTAACATGGGCCTTTAGGGGATCACGAATATATATCGCTTGGTCAAAGTATCTTTTTTTCCACTTTTTTGTTAAGATGCGTACTTTAAGGGTGCTATGAATTCATTTTAAGCAAAACCCTTGTAGAACAAAGATCATGGGCTAGTGCGATCATGCAAATACAAATTTTCATTATATTTTTATACTTTGCGGTTAAGATGAGTACTTTAAGGGGTTGTCGGATCTGGGAAGTGACAATTTCTAACCCAATCTTGTCAAGTGTCTAATGTTCCAGCCACTTTTCATCGTCCTAGAACATAACGAAGTACTTTAACTCCAATCTCCGGAATTCCGAAAAGGAAACTTTTCAATAAGTTCGCTTTTCTAGCTTTGAGGGAAGGAGTCCTCGTCTTTTGACGCACAAGTTAGCGTGCTTGGTGACGGGCGCAGTCGAGGAATCGGGGCGGGATGGCGTGATTCATTAGCTTAAAAATGAACCCCTAGCCCTTTTAGAGTTTGAATGCAAAAATATGTTTGGCCCAACGATACTTTTCGAGTTTCCCAAGGTCCCACATCGTTTGTGCATGAAACGTTTTGCTTGCAAATAAGTTCCTAGCATCATTATAGTCTGCGTCTTCACCAGGCGCGGTAAAGATATTTTTGGTTAAACGGTACACTTTCATTTTTCTCTAGGGCCCATGATCATTTGTTGCAGGGTGTGAGGATAGTTCTGTAAGGTCGCATATCCTATATCATACGCTGGGTCACATGACCTAGATGGAACTTGACATATCATAAGCTTCGGGAAGTTCGAGGGGGCTCTGGGGATATCCATCCAACCTTGACAACTCGAACGTTAGCTGATATACATGCCATGTACCCTTGCAAGTGCCATATGTGATACGAGAGCTTACAGCTTTCGTTTTCCTCTTCTTTGCGTGTACTTTTTCATCCCTTTTTTATAAGCAGACAAATATGTATATAATACATTATATACATATATAGGCTATTATATGTTTATATGATGTATCCTCTGTATATTATACGCATTATATGTTTTAAGTAGTTAGATCCAACTAAGGGCAAACCTCTTCTTTGTTTTCCTCTTCTTTGCGTGTACTTTTTCATCCCTTTTTTATAAGCAGACAAATATGTATATAATACATTATATACATATATAGGCTATTATATGATTTTATGATGTATCCTCTGTATATTATACGCATTATATGTTTTAAGTAGTTAGATCCAACTAAGGGCAAACTGCATTCCAGTTCAGAGCAAGTGGAAGGTTTTTTAGAGAGCCCATGTGTTTCTGAAGGGATATATGCTTGCTCCCTTTGTAAGGAGGAGAAGAAGATTTGGATAATTTCCTCCGTAGGATTTAGCAAACTCAACCGTGATTACTCGAGTGGGAGTGTACACGAGTGGGAGTGTACACGAGTGGGAGTGTACACTGATTGAAGTTTGAAAATAAGGAGAAGCTTATTTTTTGTTGGTCTTTTCTCTGTATATGGTCCTTGGGCTTTCAAAATACACAGACCTACCTATCTATCTATGCGCGAGATAGTAGTAATCCTTAGTATTACAAACATATTTCTGGATTATCCCAACACCTAGATTCAAGGTGGATGCAAGTTCACAATACATTATGCACAATAATCACGCAACATCACCCATAGAGTCATAAAACCAAAGACTAATGTTATAAATCTAGCCTCAGCGCCGACAGAATTTAGATATCATTATATTATGAAAGCGTGAAAAGTGCCGTGATTTATGAGCATCATTGATCAGCATTTGCTTGGTTATTGTCTGTGCTTTTAATAGGCCACCAGAGTAGGCGATGCAAGCTAACGAGGCGGAAAACAGGAATGTATTTTCATTACCTCCCCGATTGCCAAAACAAAGAGAATCAGTTTGAGAGTCATGTCGTTCCCATGCAAGCCTCGGTACAACCAAAACGAAGCCCGAGTCTCCTTTCCTTTGAATACGAATCGAAATGCATACGCGAAATGCAATGCATATACTCTTGGGTATTCTGCGTTTTAGGTGATCCCTCGCTCTCTTATAACTGAGTTCTCTTTCATCCTGGGTCGGAGCAAGACCCAGTCTTGTACATTATCTACATACACATGTTGTGTACTCCTGTAAGTGGTTTCGTACAAAATAACCAATATAATGGTCCATCTTGGCTAGTAGGCCTTGGGCTTGACTGGATATGTGAATTCCAGCTTCGCTACGGTTTGTGAACCAGCTTGGTAGGGATTTCTGGATTGACTGCGGCTGAGCTATAGAATTCCCTGAGACTTTCCCTTGTCTCTTATGTCCGGTTACCTGACAGGTCCTGGGGCTAGTGGGTACCTACGGTGTCAGAATGTCTTCAGCCCACACCCCAGGAGCCTTACCTTCATTAAACCTTGCTTACCACTCGTCCATCCTTACAACAATGGTTTATATATCCCTCTTATCCCCGCCTTTCGCCCCTTTTTCTTTTGTACCTGTAACTTTTTAGCGTTTTTCGGCGTAGCCGAGTTTTCCCAGTCATGCAACATAAACTTGACCGAAAGCTTGAAGGTCCGCCGACAACTCTTTCACACATAAGGACACGAGAAGCTTCAATGTCTTGTTTTTCATTTTGGACGTTATGGTAGGATATCAGGTCTATCTTTTGTTTTGCTTGTTTTCCTACTTTTTAACGAGCTTTTTAAACACTGCGCGTCCAATTTAAAAAAGTTTGCGTCCAACCTTGGATAGAGTTAACAAGCGCTAAAAGGAAAATCAATCATTTCACATGGAACACCATTTCACGTTAGCAAACACGTAGTTTTTTCCATTAGTGCAGTAGATGTAAATAGTAAAAAGTTAAATTGTGTTTATTAATAAAATAGATTGAATGTTCGATTTCGGGATACGAGGACATGCTGAATCCAAATATGACAATTGTTTTCCGCCCCGAGAAGTAGTTCGCCCGGAATCCGGCCAAAGTCAGAAAATGTGTGATAAGAAATTTTTTAAAAGTTAAAGTTTAACTGAAGTTGATGAGAGGTTCGATATAGTGGTAAGGAGATATGCTGAATTCGTGTTGAACCTTCGTTTCTTGTCGGACAAGTAGCTCACCCGGAACCCGGCGGAAACCTGATATTTGGCAGAAGTAAGGCAGGAAGTTCCGATCAATTTCGTCGAAGTAGATATGATGTATAGGGTAAACACGAATGGCGAATCCATACCTGAACTTGGTTTTCTCAGATGACCAGCCATTGGCAATAATCTGTTAATAAATATGTCTTGTAAAAAAGTTCAAGGAGTCGGGCTAAGACAGCATATCTACAAGACGCAATTGTCTGGATCAAATATTAAATGTTTGGGATCCCAACGAAACCTTTGGTCTTGTTAAATTGGCCAGTTTGCATGTGCGAACGTTTAAACAGAGGCTGCGGGAAATTTGTAAATGAAATAATAAAATTGAAATAACTCTAGCACTAAATGGGTATTTGTTTTCTTTGTTTACTCCACTTGCCTTCTTAGTGGAATTGACGGTTATTAATAATCAGTACTTAGTTGAAATATTATGATATATTTAGAAAGAACAATATCATATATGGTTTTAAAGTCTGAAATGTTAGGTACAGTTAACGAAAGAAAATATGGTTTTATTTATGTTTAATTTGAAAGGATGAGATTATAGTTTTTGACGGAAAATTTGAATTTTCTGTAGAAAGAGTAGGTGACGTTAGGGGTTAAAAAATATTAACATCACCGAGATCAGGAGTCGTAGCCCAAAAAGTAAGAAATACGAGAAAAAAAAAATAAAAAAGGTGCTGCTCTGGTAACAGAAGATGCAAAGCAGAGAGAAACAATATTTGCATGGGATGAGGCCCAACGCCAAGCCTAATGCCCGGGCCCCACTATAGTCACACCTGGTAATAACGCCGGTAATAAGACCGTCTTACGGTCGAAATTGGGAAGAAAAGACGCTGAAAACGTACGATTGTCGAGATGGAAAAATCCATCTCCGCCATTTTGAAACGTATCTGTGCAGTGTTTGGACCAATCACAGACCAGAGTCGCTGATTTTAGCAAGTTTTGTTTACGTGTTTGAGTGATGATGGTGGTAATATATCTTGAATTTCTTCGTTCCAGGTGTGACCAGGATGCAACGTAAGAGTGGGTAATAACCAAATTAACGAACCAAATTACGTACAGATGTGACTGAATGTGGCCCGGGCATAAACAATAACAATATAGACCCAGACCGTTTATGCAGGTTTTCCTGAAGCCAAGGAGACCAACAAACTGGGAACTCACGCGTTTGAACAGTGGAATAGGACTTGTACTTCAGGTGAAGTGTCCACCCTCTTTCAGAGACCGACGACGAGGTCGGACGTTTTCCCATATAATTAGCAAATTTTAAAAGCCGTCTCCTTTCAAACTTCTTACATACTCTCACTCAGGCCCGTATCTAGGAATTTTTTCGGGGGGGGGGGGGGGTTGCCTGCTGGTCGGTCAAAAAAGTACACAAAAAAATAGATCAGAGGAAAAGCCTGTAAAAATGACTATGTTTGTGTGTTTCGGGGGGGGGGGGTCAAACCCCTAACCTCCCCCCCCCCTGGATACGGCCTTGCTCTCACTACATTTCTGACGGTTTCCATATTATGGTTTGTCTTTCAGCATTTATTTTCTAATGAAGTCAGCAAGGGCGTATCCGGGGGGGGGGTAGGGGGTTGACCCCCCCCTACCCCCCGAAACACACAAAAATAACGATTTGTATAGGCTTTTCCCTCTGATCTATGTGTTTTTGTACTTTTTTGTCCGACCAGCAGGCAAACCCCCCCCCCCCCCCCCCAAATAAATTCCTGGATACGGGCCTGGAAGCCAGGTTTCGATGGAGAAACGTTACGAATGCCACGTCCAGAAGCACCCAGACATTCTGGCACGGTTTCTTGCCCTTAAACCGCCTTTTTATGCTCAGATTTAACCTGTGTAAGATAATTGATTGGTTAATTGATGAAAATGATATGCACCCAGACACCCGAGTCCGTGTTCTTGAGATTTCAAATTGGAGTAAATGACATGTTTCCGCGCCAGCTCTCATCGCACTTCTAACACCTCTTGCGTATTAAGAAAATCTCCACAATTAACTTTTTGTCCGTAAATGACGCCTCCCAAACTTTACAATATCAAGCTAACCTCACACTCGAAAATCAAAAAGACTGACAGGATCTCAAGCACTATACGAAATGACAGATCGTCAAAAAACTTAATGTAAACACAAACAGGACGGAAAAATAATTTCAAAAAGCAACATAGAGACGACACGTCCTGACAAATGCATACTGACAAAAATAAACATATTCATAACACCATGAATTACAAATCAAGCGCCTCAGCGCAAGTAAAAACGGCTATCGGTCTAAAGCAAATTTTAAGACATAAATCTTGTTGTTCAAACAGACAGTTTATAAATATTGACTATGAATACCAACACCGAACTAAACCCGGGACACAGAGATATAACCAAACATCCACTAGCCATAGACAAGAAAAAAAGCAAGTGTTGATACAGTGACTTTTCAGTGAATATAAGATTTTCTCAAGTGACTAGCTGATGCAACTACTTCAATGATTTCTAACTAACTTCGCACGATGATGAACTGAATCCCCTTAAAGTTTAACTGAAAAGGAAGCTAATTTTTGGGATCCCAAAACGGAAGTGTATACCGGATAGTAGTATACCTATGACTTCGTAAAAGTTGTCCGTCTGTCTGTCCATGTATGAGCACCATAACATTTAGGGGTGGGGGTTCAAATTAAGGGGCGAACATTTTTAACAGCTAATGAGATGGTCGATTTAGGGGTAAGAAGACATGCTGAACATGAACAGGAAAACCATTTTCTCGCCGGACAAGCAGTTAGCCCGGAATTCGGTCAAAACCGAAACTGTGTTAAAAGTAATAGTTTTATTTAAAGTTTGTTATATGCTCAGACAAGACATGCTGAACATTTATATGAACATCATTTTCTCTTCGGTCAAGTAGTTCGCCCGGAATCCGGACGAAACCGGAAAATGTTAGTTGGAAAAGTCGCCAACTAACTAGCTACAAAAGCTGTATATTCAGGAAGTTCGATAACTTGTCTCGTCAAGACAGACAGACGGACAGATAGTCAGTCACGTTACCACCCTAAATACTCGACCTCAAAGACAGTGGAACGCTGCCTCCCAGAGAAGCCCATTGTTAATACAAATACAAAGAAAAAAAAAGAAGAAAAACTAACTTCAATGACAAAAATTTCCAAATTAATCCGACAAATAAATTTCACATAATATAATCCAATACACACCCCTTTCTTCCTAACTCACCTTACAAAAAATGTTCTATATGTGCCATGCCCAACTAACCAACCTTCCCAAATTCTTTATCCCCACAAAATTTCTATCCTTCAAAATAATCTCCACCCATTCCTCCCTTTCAAAACTCCCCGGATAAATTTCCTGCCTCAACTCTTTTAACTCTACAAAAACAGAAAATGTAGTAAATCCTCATTCCACACATCGGACAAAAATAGGAACCAACATTCGACCTCACCCTCCCTAAATACCTCCTCCTCCGGTGAATTACCGAATTTGCTGACGAATGAGACCAAATAAACAGGTTAAATCAATGAATTTACGAAGGGACGAATTTACGATTTGGTCTGGATTTCGGGTCTATGTAAAATTTAGAACTATAATTGTAACTGATAGGATTATGTTCATTATCTACAATTTCTTCATGCCCCGTTTCACTCAGTTCGGTGGACTTCGGGCATTTTGTGTGTTTGTATGGTAACTGAAGGCAGAAATCCGGTCCTTACTTCTGTCCGATGTGCGGGTATCTGGATGAGTGTGGTTCAGAAGGTTTGTGTGTGTATGGAACTGACTAAACGGAGGAAAGAAGAGTAGCCGTCGTGTGAATTTGATTAAGAGCGGTAAAAAGAGTTGTTATGGTTGAGTGTTCTGTTACTTTAAAGAAATTGAGGCATTTCCTGAGGCTGCGATGGAAAACAGAGGTAGTTTTTGAGTAAGAGAATGTGATGGATGGAAATTATAATGTACGTTATTAGAGTAGAAAAGATTCTGGGGGAAATTCTTGTGTTTGTATGATTAAATGTTGCAATAAATATATATTTTTATCTATCTATCAGTGACAGGAAGGTGGACAGTGACAAGCTCGATCTTCTGAACAACATTCAAACAAACTTCGTTCAATGTCAGACCCACCATTCAAAAGATGAAAATCTTCAAAGTAATACAACCCGGTTGGTTAGACAGCTAATTGAATACTAGTTGTAACAAACGTGCCTTTTAGCGAGATCCAAACAACTTTAAAATCAAATCACTAACCTGAAGTTACGACGTTTTGTTTGTGGTTTTAATTTTCAGCGCATTGTACAACCGGTAGAGTGATTGGTCTCCGATGGTAGTTTTCTACTGAAGCCGCATGCTGAATACATTATTACCTATTTTCCTAATATGGAAATGGTACATCCCACCGTGTGGTAGTGAGTCAACATTTTGGATCTCGGTGCCAAAATTTGGGCCAGATCATCGTCAGTACCCACGCAACCGTGGTCCGGATAAGAGCGAAACGAAGCAGGGTTCACATATGTTTTTTGTTTAATGTAGGGTCCCGAGTTTTTCTATAATTTCTTCGGCTTTCCTATATCAAGGGTAGATACTTAAAGTTTAACTGAAAAGGGCTGAGATACGACAATCTAGTAGCTTATCATTTCTACACTCAAACAGGCTAGAACACTCTATAAAAAAAATGAGAAGTGTTACAACCATGCAGCTTTTTATGAGGAATTTTAAGGAAGAAGCGGAAGGTGCGCGGAAGTAATGGTAACAAAGGCATAATAGGATAGAAGTTTTCAAGAGGGATAACGGCACAAAGTACTAGAATAAATATTTAGATGTGTAACTCGGCTGCATGAAGTAAAAAAAAAACTGAATCTTTTCAGATTTTTCGAGTGATATCAATTAATAAGAAAATAAACTGCAAACATTAAAATACAGTAATTTTTTTTCAGCGTGGGGTGACTAGAAAAATGACTTAAATTTTCATTTTTTATAAAAAAAATATAATTTAAAAAAATTATGAATGTTATATAAATTATAAATTTTGAGACATAAATAAAACAGATATTGAAATTAATAAAAATGGGTACCTTTTTTTTCAAAAATCCTAAAAGCTACAATTCAAATGCTGAGAAGCTTGATTGGTCTAACCAAGTTTAAATTTTACTGACTTAAAACTCTCCAAGTTTGTCACAATTCCCCTACAAGAGTCATCAAAGATCGCACACAAAACGATTTATAATCCCCGTCGGTGGTCGCGATGAAAATACACGCCGACTTTCAACTGATAATTACTCGCGTAAATCAGCCGCTGATCGAGAATCGGCTGATCCTTCAGCCCCGTGTGAACACGCTAAGAGCCATTGCTCTGAAGTGTTGCTGTTTTGCTGCTGAAAAACCAAAATTCGGACACTTTCGCAACGTTAATTGCACAAGTTTGTGTGAATTTTGCATATGCGTCTGGATTCGGACACGCTCTTGACAAATACAACTGTAAACGATTACCGATTTTTTTTTAAATTTTTTTTTTGGGGGGGGGGGGTCACACACAATAGCGGGCTTTTTTTCAGAAGTGACCTTACAATCTGGTATTGAACATTTCCTGAGCTTCGCTGCATTAGTCATCGAAATGCACGCTTTTCTGAAATTCAAATTCTCCGCCTCTGGCTGAACGTCTTGTTAGGCCAGCAGTGCATTTTCTGAAAGTCAACAGAGTCAAAATATACTTAAGCTGGCTTTTCAGTTAAATTTTAAAACCTTCCGAAAGTGTTCCAAGTGCCAATATCATCCTGAATAAGCAGTAGATCTTAGACCACATCGCTTAAATGTCGTAACCAACGTCCCAGATTACTTCTGAAGTAGTCAACTACTTAAGTCAAATATCGGTCCATATTTATAAGAACATAGTAAAAATAGAACTGGATGGACAAGAACTGACGTTTGATATACTGTCGCACTGCGCAACAACTTTCAACTGTTTCCGCAATCTAGTATATTGCAGCCTCGGTTTAGACAAACTATTATCAATTCTCACTGAAATACAAAATGACGTCTATACTAACGCTTTGTCTTTTACAAAAATAGTGCAAACTCCAGGTGACTCTTTTGAATTCAGGCGAACCTTCCACGCAATTCTGTGCTATTCAAGAGATTCAAAAGACAATGTTTCTGCGCAACACCAATTACTCTCTGTACATCGTGACACCAGCAACCTTTTCCTTCCACGGAAGTGCCATCGAAACCGATAGCTCACTTCGCTCGGAACCTCGAAGCGACGCCGGGATTCTTTATTTCCTTCCGCCAGCAAAGTGAATCATCAGTGAATAAATAGCAACGCGATATTTGCTAGTTTTAATGTTCATCCTTGCGAATCTGTTCAATATCTCCTTTCATTTTCTCCCTCTTCGTCGAAATAATCCTCTCCGTTGAACAAGACCGTTTCGTGACCTAAATCTTGGCTGGTATTAAAATTCAACCGAAAATTCTTACCTTATTTACTTAAATACGCCTGAAAACTTCACTTATTATCGACACTTCACTTATTTACTTCAAGACCTAGTCCAAATGCTGATAGAAAGCCACAAGTTTAGTAAGATTTGAACTTGGTTGCCGGGTTGCTGTTTCGGCTCGAGAAAAAACTCACGCAACACGTCTTCTTTCCCAGATGACAAAATTTGTCCACGTTTGATAAGCAAAGACTTATAAGACTTAACAGATTATTTTTGTAGGTCATCAGGATTTTTTTAATTTATTTGTATTTGCAAACAGTTATAGCATACAATGGAAACTGTTATTTGATCATCGTTTGCTCACTGTATGACGGTGTTTCTTTGTGGTTTTAAACATTCATAGTAGCAGTAGGGATGGTTATCTGTATGTGTGGTAGAAAGACCGTTTTTTGTGGTCCGCTTTAAATAGGCCCGAAAACCCAATAAAAATGCGTTACTCCTTTTTTTTCGCTATCCACAGATATCCTACTCGATTTCACTGTAAGAACTTTCTTTCGGATATGTGGTACCTCTATGTGCTTGTCCCTCTAGTCTTGAAACATTCAGCCACTACAAAGGTAAGCCATTGCCGAAGAATACCTCATATAATAAAAACACATGTCTTATCATCACTTTCCTGCTTCCTTCAGAGGAAGTACTTCCTCCAATTTCTGAACTTAGCGTCCGTAAACATGGAAATGCAAGGTTTTGTTGGAATTCAAATTTTCCGCGTCTGGATGAATTTTGGGTTGGCGTACAAGCAGCGCACATTCTGAACGTTATTAAAATAGCCTCCGGTGACAAAAATACAATTCCTTAGATGAATCAATATTTCAGTATATTACAATATCAGATGTAAAAACAAGCTGCCTTTTCACTTAAACTTTAATAGTGATCCAGAACAGAGGTTAGATGCGAGTCCAGCAAGAAGCTGAAGGTTGGAGTAGTACTAGTAAAATGGTTTTGATACGGACTTGACCCGAAACCAAATTATGTGGCAAGCATTAGTTTACACTTGTTTCTTGTGAACAAGCAAACTGTCAAATCCTTGGGTACCTGAACAGTTCAACTCGCTATGACAGCATAGCTCGAAGTCAAATCCGTCATTTTAACGCGAAACTATTCGATCTTATCTTATGACATTACCTTTTTTTTAGCCCATGCATTGTTTTGTTAATGCTTGACAGTTCTAATGTTCAAGTTTGACAACTAGAGTGCTATTTTTTATCGCGAAATTTTTGCGCAAAATAAACTGAAACGAACTGAATTGAATGCTCTAATTTCCTATTTTTCTACAGCTGACACTTAAAATATATTTCTAATTGACAATTCCCTGTATACGAATTTCTTGTCAAGATAATATCCAGTTCTCAATCAAGTTAATCTTTTATGAATGCTTACTGAAGGAAATAAACAAGACCAAAGGTTTCGATGGGTCCCAAAAATCTAACATCTGATTCAAACAATTGGGTCATGTCTTCGCCATTCAGTCTTCGTCGGACTCCTTGAATATTTTTACTGTTAAAATAAAGTTCAAAAACAGATTCAGCATGTCTCCTTGCCTTGATACCGAATCTCTAATCGATTTAAGAAACAACTTTGAGCTTCAACCAAATTTCCAGTTTCGGCCGAATTCGTAATGAACCTTTAATCCAGCAAGAAACCCAAGTTCACACATGGATTCAGCGGAAGCCTATAAAAATGATTATTTTTGTCTGTTTCGGTGGGGGGGGGGGGGGGGTCAACCCTCTACCCCCCTCCTGGATACGGCCTTGATCAACCCCTTCGACCTTCGATTACACCAGATCTCTCCGACGTCACACAGAATAAACAAATGAATGCCGGCATCCACGCGCAGAGCTATACTAGTTTGTGAATAAAGGGGTAGGGACTACTAAAGCCGAAAACTGGTCGACAAATTTTGTGTCCGGTTTTCGCCGGATTCCGGATGAACTACTTGTCCGGCAAGAAAATAACTTTCATATTCGGATTCAGCATGTCTCCTTGCCCCTAAACAACCCTACCTCAATAGCCTTTTAAAAATATTTTTGTTTGCCCCTTAATTTGGAACCCCCACCCCTAAATATAGGGCTACAGAGTCCATATACGAACTTGATCTTACCCTTGACCCAAAGAATCCTCACACCAAGTTTCATCAAAATATATAATTTCCTTCGAGAGTTATCGTGCTCACAGACAGACGGACGACGGACAACTTTTGCGATGTCATAGAAAAACGATATAACAAAAAGCCACATTTCTCTGCAAACTTTAGCGTAGTCTAGTCACCGAGCACCGCTCGATCCTCCTAGTACTAGTTTCACAAGTATGACTTTTACTCGCAAACACTGATTGATTAATAATTAGAATAGACCTCTGACTCGAAGGACTGACTCATCACAAATTGCTTTCAGACTTATTTCTACTAAAAGCAGCTACTATGATTGCTACCGCCATATGACATCTGGTATCATCTCCACCAGTAGCGGGCATAATTTCTCTTGTTACCCAGGGTAATAAGTACTCGGGTCGGAGGTGCTGATGTGTATCATAAATTTTTCCACATCGTCGTGGAATTTTCACTGGGGCTGCTTATCTATTCTGGTCAGTCTTTACGATGATGGCGTCGGCCAGCTATTCTTTCTTGCTAAATAATTACAAATTATACCCGCCATTGGTCCCGCATATTAATGAGGACAAGCTGCTGATCCATGATTTATTAGCTGAAAACGTGGCGGATCGGCGCAAAGGGTCAAATTCATCTCGTGTCCGTGCTTAATTTGCGTACGACCAGTTAATGAGCATTTTAGAAATTAGTGGGGACAACAACTCGTTCCAACGCAGCGTCTCCCCGTTATTATCTTAAAGAGTTTTAAATCTTCAACTACAATAAACGGGAACGCCTACTCTAAAGACTTGCCACGGCCAACCAGCCGGCTGAGTACTGACGATTGTTAAATCGTCGTCTACAGTCTGAACACGCGACGACGTCGACGTAAATATGCTTTTAATTTGCACCTAACTCTCACAGGATATACATAAATGCTACCCCTTCTCGCCTTGACCGTTGGGGGGCTTTCACAAGAACGGAAGACGCGTTGCGCTCGCGTATATTCCGCGCTAAAGGTTTATTGATTACTTCTGTACAAGATTACTATAAATCGAGGGTCAAAGCCGGAAAGACAAGGTCGAGAATGACAAAAACCGCGTTGCGTAGGTCCTTTCACACCACGGCGCGTTCCGTCCTTATCAAAGTGAAACGGCTAGTTTGATGAGGACATAACATTCATTTCTGTGTGGTTTATGTCCACTTCTCTGTTATTCAACCTATTTGACACGCATGTTATGTACATGAGGTGTATCTAACGATCCTCAAACTGACATGAAAATGTTAAGAGGAGATCTCTGTGCAGTTCTAATACTCTTGATGACTAATTCTACGTGCCCGTGCGGAATCGCCGTGTAAGCTACCTAGCGGAAGAGCTGGAAGCGTCACCAGAACTGACCCCAACGACGCCGTCTATTGGTTGACACAGAATCTGAGTCATCGTTCTGGCGACGTTTCTCATGTCGTTTAACTCAAAAGCCAGCTTGTGTGTTTTGCCCTATTTTTCGTTATTAGACTATAGTTTGACTGCTCAAAAGGTAAATTAGATTAAAGTTAAATTTGAGCAAAGGAAAAAGAATGTTATTGAGATGAGTGGAGGTGGGTTT
Organism: Branchinecta lynchi; assembly: GCA_023053575.1. NCBI lineage: Eukaryota > Metazoa > Arthropoda > Branchiopoda > Anostraca > Branchinectidae > Branchinecta > Branchinecta lynchi. Next base: position 21,733,296 of record JAKZAP010000010.1, read on the forward strand.
AATATTAGTAGATTTGAATTATAAGTAATAAAAAAAAAGGAAATGTAGTTAAAGAATTTTTTTTACAAAATATAAATGAGATAATTATTTTCCAAGTATTAGGGGAAAGAATAGTAAATAAAATATGGGTTTAATTTTGAAAGTTAGGTGACGTGAATACTTAAAATTGGGTAAAAATAGATTCAAATTAACGTCACTGAGGGATGGAGGAGTAGCCACAAAAAGTACGAAATCTGATTTCTTAGTTTATAAATAATATAAAAATAAATTAAATTACAAAAGATGCTACGGGATTGAAAAAAAAAAAAAAAAAAAAAAAAAAAAAAAGCCAGCTTAGTTTTTATGGCACTTGAGCTTACTCAAGTGCCATATAGCGATTGTTATTTCTGTCCGTCAGTCGGTCTGTCGGTCTGTCGGTCCCGGTTTTGCTAGTTCGGGCACTTCCAGATAAGCTAGGACGATGAAACTTGGCAAGCATATCAGGAACTGGACCAGATTAAATTAGAAATTGTCGCTTCCTCGATCCGACCATCTGGAGGGGAGTGGAGGGAGGGGGAATCCGGAAAAAATAGGAAAAATGAGATATTTTTAGCTTACGAACGGGTGATCGGATCTTAACGAAACTTAATACATGGAAGGACTTCGTGTCTCAGACCCTCCATTTTAAATCCAGACCGGATCCGGTGACACTGGGGGGAGTTAGAGGGGGAAACCGGAAATCTTGGAAAACACTTAGAGTGGAGGGATCCGAATGAAACTTGGTGGAAAGTACAAGCAAAAGTCCTAGATACGTGACTGATATAACCGGAACGGATCCGCTCACTTTGGGGGAGTTGGGGGGGGGGGAAGTCCGAATTTGTAGTGATCCCGCGAGTTCCGTGCTTCCTGATGTGCTGGGGCGATGGAAATTGACAGGCATGTCTGGGACCCGACCAGCTTAAATAGGAAATCATCAATTCCCCGATTCGACCATCTGGGGGGGGGGGGGGAGTGGAGGGAGGGTGAAGCCAAAATTTGAGGTATTTTTAGCTTGCGAACGGGTGATCGGATCTTGATGAAAATTGATATTTAGGATGACCTCGTGTCTCAGACACCTCACTTTAAATCCGGGCCGGATCCGATGACACTGGGGGGAGTTGGAGGAGGGAACCAGAAATTTTGAGAAACGCTTAAAGTGGAGGGATCGGGATGAAACTTGGTGGGAAAAACAACCACAGGTCCTAGAAACGTCATTGACATAACCGGACCGGATCAGGGCACTGTGGGGGAGTTGGGGTGGGGAACCGGAAATTTTGAGAAACGCTTAAAGTGGAGGGATCGGGATGAAACTTGGTGGGAAAAACAAGCACAGGTCCTAGACACGTCATTGACATAACCGGACCGGATCAGGGCACTGTGGGGGAGTTGGGATGGGGGTCCGGATTTCTAGCGATCCCGCGAGTTCGGCATACTTCCTGGTGTCCTAGGGCGATGAAACTTGGCAGGTATGTCAAGGATCCGAACAGATTGACTTGAGAACAGCCGTTTCCCCGACCCGACCATCGTGGGGGGAGTGGGTGGATGGGGAGTCCGGAATCTAGTGGCGTGCATAACTTTTGAACGGGTGATCGGATCTTGATGAAAATTGATATTTAGGATGACCTTGTGTCTCAGACACCTCTCTTTAAATCCGGGCCGGATCCGATGACACTGGGGGGAGTTGGAGGAGGTAACCGGAAATTTTGAGAAACGCTTAAAGTGGAGGGATCGGGATGAAACTTGGTGGGAAAAACAAGCACAGGTCCTCGACACGTCATTGACATAACCGGACCGGATCAGGGCACTGTGGGGGAGTTTGGGTGGGGGTCCGGATTTCTAGCGATCCCGCGAGTTCGGCATACTTCCTGATGTCCTAGGGCGATGAAACTTGGCAGGTATGTCAGGGATCCGAACAGATTGACTTGAGAACAGCCGTTTTTCCCGACCCGACCATCGTGGGGGGAGTGGGTGGATGGGGAGTCCGGAATCTAGTGGCGTGCATAACTTTTGAACGGGTGATCGGATTTGAATGAAACTTGTCTGGTGAGCTATCGCCTCGGACGTTCAGTGTCACGTCCGAGTCGGGTCCGATACCTGTGGGGATGGGGGGGGGGGGTGGAAAACTCAAGAAACTCTAAAAGTAGAGGGATTGGGACGAAACTTAATGGATGGAACAAGCATTAGGCCTAGATGAAATTGACGGAGCCAGATGGTTTCGGGGCTCTGTGGGGGGAGTTGGAGGGGGTTTCCTGGAATTCCGGTAGTCGTGAGTTAGAATAGTTCCAGATGTAAAACGACAACGAAACTTTGCAGGCATATTAGCGACCCGAATTATCTTGACTTAAAAACCTGACACAACATACCCCCGGAAACTTCCGTTCCTAGATCCGAGCATTTTTGGGGGAGCAAGAGAAGAGAAATATGGACTTCTATAAATTGCGAACGAGTGGTCTGATTCGAGTGAAACTTCATGGGTGATACGAATCGATGGCCTCGACATGTAAAACATGCGTTCGAACCATATGCGACCACGATTAGGGGAATCGGGGGTGGGGGGACTTTTGACATGCACAAAAACCAAACGGATGGACCGAATGAGATGCAATTCGACAGTGCCGAGTTTATGCGGCCTAGATTTGTTATTTGGCGTCTGGGTCGGATTCGGCCAAGGTAGGGGGGGGGGGGGGGGGGGTACTGGAAACTTGCAGATAGGCTATGCTCCAATTTCAGTCAAACTTGATGAGGGAATTAAGAGATTGGGCCCGAACCGGCTCCGACAACATTGGTGGGAAGGGTACCGGAACTTTCCAAAAATGCTCAGATTCGAGTGAAACTTGGTAGATGGTATAAACGAAGATGCTTTAGGTGGTCGATTTTTTTTTATTCCGAACCAGATTCGGCCACGGTAGGTGGAAATAGAGTGAGTACCGGAAATCGTGTAGCACGTCTAGGGATCAAACAAATGGATTTATTGGGATGAAAGTTTGAACAGTCATGTGCATTTGCAATCGAGACGATGCCGGAACTGCTCAGAAATGAGTGAAACTAAATATCCTATTTCTATTTCCGAACCGCCTTTTTGGATGGCGGGTGTATTTTGTGACGTTTTCATCTACTTTCTTGTACAGCCTACTCGTACAAGTGCCATATGAGCTCGTAGCTCTTGTTGTATCTTGGATTTGAATACACCGAATTATGGTATCTTGCTAAGGGAGGTTTTATTTTTCATCCTCGGCTCTAGCAGTAACGTTATACAAAATAATGCTGACACATAAACTTAAAGAGGCGTAATAGCCTTGAGTACCACTACTCTGGAACGCTAGAGCTATTTTACTAAAATGATTGCCACTATGATTTCGTAGCTGTCGCCCCACCTGCAAACATGGTACTAACTCCAACCAATGGCTCTCACATTTATTTAAAGCACAGCTCTTTTGATTTTTTTTACGATAAAATGATTCAGAACTATCGTGTTCAGAACATACGAATATTTGCCTCGCTAAATTAGCGATATTCTTGTTGTCTTGTGTCGACTCTGTCCAGACTTCCCGCTCTTAGAAGCAAAACATTCTGAAAACTGCGCGACATGTTTAAAAGTAAAAAAAAAAAGGAAAAGAAAAGAAGTCCAAACAGGAGGTAGACCTATCAGCTTACGAGGTCTTTTAAATGAAATTTCAAATTTTTTGAAAGAGCTGTCGACGGACATAAAGGCGCTAAAAGTCGCAGTTTCAAAACGGAACATTGGAGAAGGGCGGGGATTTCTAAGGCTTAAATTCCACAAAGAGGGATAATGAGTATCAGAGTTCCTTTAAGCTATGTGTCTTTAAAGTCCGTATCAAAACCTAGACATAAATCATCCAACCAGAAAGGCAACCAGAAGCGGAACATAACGAATTAAGCTGATAAAAGTCCTAATACAATCTTCAGCTTCTGTCTGACACAATCCCAACCTCTCTTGTGGGTCACCTTCAAAACCAGCCAAGATGTCACGAAAAATTTGTGTCGCCAACTTTATTTCAGTCATAGGTCAGCTATATTTCAACAAGTATTTACAGCTCAGACTTGTCTAAAATGGTATTACCGTACAAACAAATCCCCAAATTTCCCTCAAATCACCAAATATAATAAAAATAATTGGCGATTACTTCAAAAAAGTTATTTACTTTGTAATGACGTGGCAACACTGCTTGTACTATGACGCCGTATCTACCGCTTTGTCAAATGGGATATCATTGGGACCGAGAGAAATTTCCTTGTATAGGAGACAGCAGAGAAGTCAGTTCCATAGGAAAATATGGAACCTGGCGGCAACTGAGAGCAAGGCTACTATATCTAAATGTTCCTTCAGCCCAAGCTGACTGCGAATCATATTTGACTATAGTTGCGTTTTTGCAGATACCATGGTATCTGATACTACGGTCTAAAGTCGTTTTTGCAGTTATTGTGGTATCTGAACCACGGTCAACAGGCGTTTTTGCAGTTATCGTGGTATATAGCCAGTCACGTGGTAACTGGTCGTGGTATCTGAAAATGTCATCTCACTTTCATCAAGTTTTGTCAAATTCGCGGGAAAGAAATTTGGCACTTAGTGATGTGACTGAATGTCAGTTTTTCTTTTGGAATGACTGGAAAAGCGCAATTTCGGCAATTGTCGTTTTGCAGAGCAACCGTATATCAGATACCATGGTATCTGCAAAAACGCAACTTATGTCTTTTTATTATGTGAGTTATTTTTCGGCAATGGCTTACCTTTGTAGTTGCAGAATGAATCAAGCATAGAGGAACAAGCACATAGAGGTACAACAAATCCGAAAGAAAGTTCATTCGGTGAAATCCAATATCTGCGGATAGCGGACAAAAGAAGTAACGCATTTTTATCGGGTTTTCATGCCTAGTTACGTAAATGAGCGAACTGTAACCAGACTGTCGAATCTCGGCCTTATTCGGTTGAACTTTAATAAGAGCCAAGATCTAGGGCTTGAAACATTCTTGTCGAACCTAGACTATTATTTTAAAGAAGAGGGAGACAATAAAAGGAGATAACAGATTCGCAGAGATGAACGTTAAAACTCGAAAAATATTACACTATCAAATATGCTACTATATCTCTAGTTAATAACTAGCTTCTTGTTGTTTAATCGTAGTTTCTATTTATTTATCCACACCTTTTGGGCTAAACTGTTAACAGCTTGACACTGAAATAATGGATCTCTGAAATGGTAAGAAATGATAATTCGTTCTTTAACTACTTGCTAGTTCTTGTTCCCAAACTTTCTTAATTTTTTTCTAAACATGTGTATAATTGCAGTCTCCATGGCATAGCCCGAGGTTTAACATTTTTGCGATCACACTTTTACATATAATTAAAAATACGTACAATAATTACAGTCTCCACTGACATGTGCACTTGTCACCTCTGCAGATTCCTACTTGAACTAATGATCATAAAAAGCGAATCAATTTCAGCACTAGGTAGCCTACAGTTTTTACCGTCAAAACAGAACAATCCGCGAGTTCTGAACTACTCAGTTAAAGGACCCCTTGCACTAATTAAGTTTTATGTTCCAGTATTTTGAGCCAAACTTTTTGAGAGCTTTTCCAGGCCCGTTAACTGCTAGCAAAAAACAAGAAATAATTTACCAAACAAGCTTTTCCGGTGAACAATCTTCTCGCAAATCGAAGAAAACGAAAAAAGGCAAGTGAGAAAATAACTGAGATGTAATTAAGGGGTTGTGAATGTGTTTGGGCCTCCAAGTTTAAGAATGGATGGAGCGATTACGGAAGCAGGTTGCATTAGTTAAATGGGTAAGACAGGTCCTTTAAATAATCATTCCTTCAACCCAAGCAGACTGCGAACCACGCCGCTAAACGGATAAGTCAGCTGATACTGGTCTGATATCATTCAGATGATTTACACAGCCGGAGCGGAGATAAAAAGTAATTGGCCCAGTGACTAGCACGGCAGCTTTAACAATGAATGAATGAATGAACTTATGACGCACTGCCCAAGGGCGTAAGTGCAGTAAAAAAAGATAAAGAAATATAAAATAATCGCAAAAAACTCAACAAATATTTTCCATAACGGTTCACTAATTTAGAATCACGTTGATGGGATCATGGACAGGTAATTTTCCAATCGGAGAACACAAATTAGAGGAGAGGGCTTCAAGCGTCAACAACGGGTCGGAAATCAGGTAGCGGTTCCGTGTGCAATCTAATCTTGGTGTTTCCGTTTCTGGACTGTACCCTCCAAAAGAACTAGACGCTCACTGAACAAGAGCAACGAGCTCATATGGCACTTGTCACGAGTATGTGGTGTGAGAAACGAGAAAGTAAATGTGAACATTTTCCGGAAATTCCGGTACCCTCCCCACCGTGCTCGGACCGGTCCGGAAACTACAATATGTCATCTAAGGCATACAATATTTCTACTTTCCAGATTTCATTCAAATCACTCTACTCGTTTATGCGAGCCACAAGATTTCCGGGACTCTCCCCACTGTGGCCGAATACGACTCGGAAACATAAACTTCGCATCTCTAACGCCTCCTCTTCCAGTTCATCAAGTTTTACTCGAATCGGAGCATATCTGCAAATTTTCCGTTCCCGCTTCACCATCCTCTACCTTGGTCGGATCAGGTTCGGAGACCAACTGACAAATCTAGACCGCATAAACTTGGTACTGTCCAACTTGCATCCCATTCGGCGCATCCGTTTGGATTTGTGCATGTCACAAAGTCCCCCCCCCCCCCAACTCCCCCAACCATGGCCGCATGGGGTTCGGACACATGCTTGGCATGTCTAGGTCTCATTTCTTATTACCCGTAAAGTTTCACTTGAACCCAATAATTTGTTCACAACCTAGGAAGTCAGAAATTTCCGGATACCCCTCCCTGAACTTCCCGAAAAATGGTCGGATCCGGGAACTTAAGTCTTCTTAGGGCATTGTGTCGGGTCCTTAAGACTATTTGGTCGGGTAACTAATATGCTCGCCAGGTTTTATCCTCCTTAGCACACCTCGAAGTATCGTAACTTCCGATCACTGGAATTCCGGTACCTCCAACTCCCTCCAAACAGCCCCGATATGATCTGGTTCTGTAAAGAAAGTATCTAACGCTTATGCTTGTTCTTCCGACCAAATCCCAACCCGCGACGCTGCGCGTTTCACAAGAATCCGGTGCCCCCTCTCAACTCCCCCCCCCCCCTAGTATCAGACCCGGTCTGGACTTGACATCTGAGACAATAGCTCTTTCCAATTGACAAGTTTCACTGAAATCCGATCGCCCGTTTAAAAGTTGTAAATGCCACTAGATTCTGGATTGCCGAGCCTTCCACTCCCCACCCGATGTTCGGATCGTGCAATGACTATTTTCAAGTCGGTCTAGTCAGATCCCTCATATTCCTGACGAGTTTCATCATCCTAGTACATCGGGAAGTACCGAACTCGCTGGATCACCAGAATCCCCCCCCCCACAGTACCCGAATCCAGTCCGGTTATGTCAATGATGTATCTAGGACTAGTGATTGTTCTTCCCACCTAGTTTCATCCCGATCCCTCCACTCTAAGCGTTTCCCAAAATTTCCGGTCCCCCCTCCAACTCCCCCCGAAGTCACCGGGTCCGGTTCGGATTTCAAGTGGGTCGTCTGAGACACGGGGCTTTTCCAAATATCAAGTTTGATTAAGATCCGATGACCCGTTCAAAAGTTATAAATACCTCAAGATTCCGGATTCCCCCTCACTTCACTCCCCCCACGATGGTCGGATCGGAGAAAAGACTGTTTCCCGAGTTAATCTTTTCGGGTCCCTGATACGCCTGCCAAGTTTCATCGCCCTAACTTGTGTGGAAGTGCCCGAACTAGCAAAACTCGGGCCGACCGACAGACCGATGGATGGAAAGAAACTGCGATCGCTTTATGGCACTTGGCCGAAGGGCAACCTATTATATTTACAGAACTGCCTAGCAGCACAGTTTCGTGTGCCTGGCAGTTGAGAACTTACCAGTTCTGCACAGGAAGCTATCCGGAGTAGCAGCCTGTGCCTTACCACCTTCTTACTCCCCTGTTCGTTATCGTTCTCAGCTGTTTAATGCCATTCAAAGAAGTTTTATTTGCTTTGCTCCTCTTCTTTCTTTTGTGGAATAAATAAAATATTGCATTTGCTAATTTCTGTACCAAAAGCTGCAAAGTTTTCCAAATCCACAATCATGTAGTCCTCAACTGTAAGTGTACTGGCATGCAGAGCTTGGACAGACTGTCGATTTGTTATCTCACAGGCATTTCCATTTACGCTGGATAGCAGTTCCGTAACTAGTTCTTGACCATCTGATCTCTCGGTTCTTGTATTCAATTTACCAACATTGCGCACTTCAAAAAACAACGCCCATGATCATAATAGCTTCCGCAATTGTCCAGATGACTCACATGTGAACCTATTCGCTGCTTAACTCGAATTGTCTCTTCGATGACGAGAATTCAACACATTTTATTAGGAAAAACATATTAATTTTTGGTTTATACAAATGTTTGACTGGTGGTTAGTGTTTCGATTGTAACCACAAAATGACACATTTGGTTAGTTTTTAAAATGCACATAAACAAAGTAACATTACATTCGCAAAATGGATTGAGAACAGGTCTATTTACATAACACAATTCTTACTATAACCACAACCGGGTTGACAGCACGCACACTAAATACTTCGGACTTGGCGTCTTTTCGTAACGAGACGCAAGTACTGTGCGTGACCATGCTCACTTTGGACGGATTTGGAATTCTTCAAAGCTATATTGCCCCGTGAGATCTGTCTTCCTGTTTGACACTTTACAGCAGAAATTATCAAAATTCCAAAATGTGAAAACACACAAATAGTGCCGCGTCTGGCAAAGTTGGAGAAGAACTGAAATCACAGTTATATTAACAAACTGACCGAGTTGCGATATAAGCCTTCTTGATGTAATACCAAATGCTTAAACACGTGAAGTTCTGGCACGAAGTTTATTATTCAACAGCCCCCCCCCCCCATAGTCCTCCAGGGCTTCCCTTCAATAAATTAACGACTGAGTGGTGGGATCAAATACTTGAACCTATGGCACACGTGAATTTATGGCAATCCTTTACAAAACATACCCCCCCCCCCCCCGGAGAAACCTCCCTTCAACAAATTAGGAAGACGGATAGGTCAGATCCCACTAGACATAGTTGAGGGAAAGACCTGGTTGATAGAACATCAAATGCTTAAACGCACCTAAGATAAACGCCAATTACTAGCATGGCTTTTATGGTTTAACAAACCCATGCAAATCCCACTCCCAGTCACCCAAGTAAAAGCCACTTGGCCAGACGAAGAATTGGGATCCCAGTGGGACTAAGCAATTTACCCTTTTCTTGTAACGAGTTGTTACCACCCTGCTTGTACTTCAGGAGTCAATTTGACCCCTGAGCAGCAAACAGATGAGAAGCGATGGTTCCATTTCTGCAATAGTCGCACAAATTCTCAACCGACCAAGAGAGAAACTGAGAAGAGGTTGATAACACACATATCCCCAGGTCACTCGTTTTCATACAGATGATCGATTTTAAAGCTTCTTCTCCAAAGAGTCAATTTGCACTTACCGTGCGACAAGTAGTTCCCCGTCACAACCTGCTCTATCATGTCTAAGCTGGCAAAAAGAACCTCGATGCAAAATTCCTACCCACCCGGGCACCAAATAGTAGCATTAACGAACAAGGTAATATCATCTTTTTTATTTCCTGCTCTGACCACTTCTCCCAGGGACATGAGTCACGGAATCTCTGTTACTCATTTGTACGAAGCAATTTCTGAGCCGCTCATACATCTTGTCAGGGACAATGCAAGAATCTCCGCCCGGACCGAACGTGTTTTAAACTGCTACTCAACTCGGTTCCCGACGACTATCTCAAGAGCTGAATACAGATTAGACCGCACCAGGTGACTAAGGCTGGTAAACACCACCCTGTTAAATTCCGGCCATCTGTGCCCAAAACGGCGTTTTTCCGGACTTTCCGGAAACTTCCGGTCGACCGAGCCAGCACCAGGAAAGAACAGTAGCCGAGACACATCCATTGAGCCATCCTCGGTCCAAATCGGACCCACCTGACCTATTTGGTAAAGGTAAATGTTACCACGTGGTCCCTTCCAACTTTGGTTATATTCATCTTAGACATCCGTCACGATGAGTCACGGCACGGTAGACGCGTGTGGACCAAGGTCCTTACATGGAGTATGCGGATTCGAATTGGTGGGAAGCTGTAATTAGACTTGAAAAAATACTTGTAGCAAATCATCTCGTCAGCAAGCGGCGATGCTAAAGAAACGTGATGTGAAACACATAATATATGAAGGAAGATAAAGAGATGTCGCAATGAAGGGATTTCAAAGCCTACAGTCGTGCAGAATCTAGTCATCCGTGGAATAAAGCCGGAATACTTCATCGCGAAAAGTAATTCAAGTTGATGCAATAACACCTAACAAATGCGAAGAGCCCATGGTTTCATGTCAACAGAATCATCCACGACAATCGACACAGTTTTGCCCACGCAGTCGGGGCTACAAGTCAAACGACAGAACTAGTCTCGTCGAAAAGCAGGACGGCACTTCAGAGGCCCACTTCTGATGATCCCCATGCAGGGACAACGTTCCACTAATGCGATTCCCTTAAAGACGTCGGGACGATTCGAGAAGACCCTAGACAAATTTCCATATTCCAGTTCGGGCGCTCCCAAGCGGACTAGTTTCTGTGTGTCACAAGGTGTCTTATTATGAGCACATGTCCACATATTGGTAATAACACGTCCAGAAATTGATGAGTATAAAATCGGCAATCTGTTCCCTGAGCGACCAATGGAAGCTTTGCACTGTCCAGAGCAATTTAACACTAGGTTATATTGCTCTGCACTGTCTTTGAAAAGAAAGTGAAAGCTACATTTTCTGCTCATTACCTTCTGAATCCGTATTCTACGATCTCTGTCACAAGTGGACAATGGGGGGACATCCAGAAACCAGTCCTCTTCGAGTGCTGGCTCACCGAAGGGGTGGTTTCCAAAATCACCACGACCTTTTTGCCCACGATCAAAATGCCCACGGTTCAAAATGCCCACGACTCAAAATGCCCACAAGCAGTGAGGTCCAAGACCCCGAAATCAAAATCGTCCACAATATCGACGGCTCAAATGCCGACAGTTTAAAATACCCACATGGGGGCTAAAATTGTCCTTGTCCAAATGTCAACGGTTCAAACTATCCACGTGTGAGGACAAAATGTCCTGGAACAACAGAAAACGAGATTACGAGGGACAGGATTATAACGGAAAAGGTACTGAAAGGAATTATTTTATTGTTGAATTTCCGTGAAAGTACAGAAGAAATATAATACAAATTTTTCAGCAAATAAAGCAAAACTAGGCATCTTGCACCATGAAAGTAAGAATTGTTCTTAATTAAAAAATATCAGTTTTAAGATAGCTGTTTGGGATTCATTTTTTTTTCTCAGAATTTGGCAGAGTATTAGACAGTATATTATAGTTGAGACTATACCAGTTCAATATGCGATTATAGCCATTCTGATACTCAGCCTACTCCTTCCGTTCCTACTCATTGCTAATTCCAGTTTACTACAGACTAAACATCTCAAATAAGTCAATCGCGGGCATTCTGAACTGTGGGCATTTATAACCGTGGGAATTTTTAGCCGCGGGCAATTATAGTGGACACTTTGGGTCTTGGTCATTGTGATCTTGGGCATTATGAGTGTTAGCCCACCGCAGATCTTCAAAAAGGATCTTGTGCTCTCCGCTCTGAATGATGTCAATATTCCTTACTAAAAGCATGGGAAGACGAAGATCAGCTGGAACTTTACACATACAGGAGAATCAGCATAGCTGTCTGTAGGATGCCTACCCCGACGTTATTTTGTAGGTGACCTTTTTCGTGGAGAATACTTTTGTCAGAGGCGTTTTTTGCCGGGAAGATTTCCAGATGGGGCGATCAGTAGGGGACCTCTGGACGTGGACGTTTCTTGCCACAGCTATGTCCGATCAAGAGTATTAATGCTGGACGTAGTTGAGCACGGAAAAGGAAACGTCGAACCAATGACGTCTACGGCAAATACCAACTACAACGATGACGTTATTCTGTCGTCACGTCAATGCTACCCTATTTGCGCAAGGAATCGAAATTCAGCTACGTAGCGACGAAGGAAGCCAAAAAGGTGTGAGAAAAAACCCTGCTCTGCGTGCGAAAAAATACGGAAAGAGCTGAAGGGTGGCTCAAGAGTACCGTGAATGGAACCCACTTGAAGAGCGATGACGATGTAAGAACCATAGTTGAAAATCATGGTTTTCCTTAACCGCGACAGAATCCAGCCACATCCCCTATTATTTAGTCATACTGTTGTCTGACTTGCAGGAACGACAAGCAAAAAGCTTCTTTATCAAGAAAAGAAGAAAAGGATGTTCTCGACGCGAGTGACAACTGACAGACAGCCGACAAAGCGAACTACAGACCCAGCGGATGACACCGACCTCAAAACTATGATGTTGCATGACGAAAATGGCGGACAAATCACTTAGCGCACATGAAATGGGCTCATTCAGAATCTTATCGGTTTGAGGACATACCCCCAGTTTGCGTGTCATAGTGACTGTGAGAGATGATTAGGCTAGGGCAATTTATCAAGAAGTAGATTAACACATCACAAATTCATCTTCCCATGGTCGGGGTTTGAACTGGGGACCTCCCGCCCGGGTTTTGGGTAGGCGACTTGAGATGTGTAAAACACCCGGGGAGTCGTATCCTACACTCATCACTCAAATGTCGCAGATGTGAAACGAAGAAAATGTGAATGAATGAAGAAACCTGGGCGAGAACAAGAAATGATTGATGAGCCTCGTGGGATATAATATTTAAGGGTGGTTATGCTAAGTGTCACACTGACACCAAAAGACATTCCGAGTCGTTAAACCACCTTTGCACCAGAGCTATTATACCATTGTAATGAGGCCTATTCTGTCTTATGCATGAGGGTTACCTAAGGGTGAGTTGCAAAAAAAATAACGGATTAACCTTAGTATGCACCAAAGACAGTGGTGTATAGTTGCTGAGTCCAGTATTACACCTATTCAAATAATTTTTTCAGTAAGAATTTATCGAAGAAGGTTCATTAAAGCTCGTTTTCCAGCAGCGACGTGAAACACTTCTAACTCGTACTATCACTGTTAGAAACAAATATAACAACATAACATCAAATGCACAAGCCATGCAACATTGACTAGACTCTAAACAAAAGCCATGCCACGTCTAATCTTTGAATAACGTTCTGCAAACAACCGTAAGAACGTCCAAGACGTCACGACGGATTAGCAATGCAATACCACTCAAATTCGCACCGGGTTCTCCAAGGCCCGTGAAATGAAGCCGGGGGTTTAGTTAGTCTCGCGCCACTACACATACTATGAGTATTAAACCAGGGTTAACCATAACCCTTCTTAGTACTGGGCAAAACTGCTCTTCGCAGTGTACAGATGTGGTGTCAGCGGCGGAGTGAGACTACTAAACGGGGGTAATATACCCGGCGACTCATCCCACGGGGCCTCTAGCTACCTGCTCTGATGGGGCTGAGGGGTAGGGGCGGGGGACAGGGTCATATGGGACCCACTAGGGCTAGAGAGCCCATGGGGCACAAAGTGGTGCGAATGCGGGCTTGTGGGGGATCCATGCATTGAGTAGTTACTGGAACTGGAAACTGGTGGTAAAAGCCCATGGTGCGGGTGATTCATGCCACCGCCATACTGAGGTGACTGAAGTGGGTGGAGGAGGTGGTGAGGGGTGGATGCAGGAGGGATATGGCCACTGTACATCATTTGCCTTACTTTTTGGTCATCGTCTTGCACATTATAGGTTAGTTCTGTCTCTTCAAAGCCGGTGGCAGACATCCGTTGGTCTCCGGCTCCGTTCAACGGATCCGGCGAGTTCAGACAAGTCTGAATTAAGGCTTTTCCGGCCTCGGATGTGATCATGGGTTGGAGCTTCCTTGTGGCAAAGGTGTACACATGCCCCGTCTCACTAGCAACTAAAAGCATGACTTGCGTTCCCGTTAGTGTTGACAGTTCGTAAGCCTGAAATGAAAACATAAAATGTAGGGCTCCGACCGAAAAGCATCTAAAAACTGGGAAATGTCAAAAATATCATATTATGTTAGATTCATTCTGCGTATGCTAAGCGGAGGGTTCGATAGAAACACTATACATATATCTTTTGAGGTTTATCTTGCAACATACAGGCACATGAAACCTTTACCAAACACCTGCCCGTCCGTCTGTCAGCACGACAACTCTCGAAGGGAATGAGGTATTTTGATGAGACTTGGTGTGAGGATTACTTGTCAAGGAACAGGTCGACTTCAAAGATGGGCTATGTAGCCCTACATTTAGGGATGGGGTTCAAATTAAGGGGTCAAGAAAATTAACAGCTAATGCGATAGTCGATTTAGGGTAAGAAGACAGGCTGAACAACGAAAATTATTTTCTCGCCGGACAAGTAGTTCGCCCGGAATCCGGCCAAAACTGGAAAAATGTGTTAAAAGTCGAAGTTCTTATTTGAACTTGATTGGATGTTCGATTTAGAGGTAAGAAGACATGCTGAATCCGTATATGACAATCATTTTCTACCCGAACATCTAGTTCACCCGGAATTCGGCTGAAACTGGAAACATTATTTTTAGTAAAAGTGTTATCTGAAATTGATTAGATGTTTGACGTGGTGGTAAGGAGACATGCTGATTACATATAGGAAAATTGTTTTCTCGCCGGACAAATAGTTCTCCCGGAATCCGGTCAAAACCTGAATATTTGTCAAAAGTTGAAAGTTTTATCTGAATTTGATTAGAGGTTCGATACTGAGGTAAGGCGATATGTTGAGTTCGTTTTGAGCTTTAGTTTTTTGCCGGACAAGTAGTTCACCCGGAATCCAGGCGAAAATAGAAATTTGGCAGAAGTTCTGATAAATTTCGCCGAAGGACAGAGTAATGCTGAATCAAAATCTGAACTCTTTTTTCTCAGACGAGTAGTCATTGGCCTTAATCTGTTTCTAAATTTAATAGTAAACATGTTCAAGGAGTCTGGCCAAGACCGGATGTCTAAAATTCACAATCGTCCAGATTAAATATTAAATGTTTGGGATCCCATCGAAACCTTTGGTCCTGTTTACTAAGACTTCCATTGTTGAAGAGATGCATCTTTGAAACATTCGGCTCTGTGTAGGAAAAATATCATCAAATAAAATATCCAACAAATATCCTCGGCTTCGCCGTCTTTCTAATTTTTAGTCATGTTTGTGTTTGTTCTACGTTTTGTTCCATTTTGTGGTTTATTTTTATACCGAACGAATACGTTCCCCTTGGCCGACTAAAGAAAAAGAAAAAATCATATATCAATGGCCTTTTTCATCTTCTTTCAACCATCTCTTTTTACGTTCTTTTGCAAGTGTATGTGAATTTCTGCAACAACTCGAAAGTTTCTGTCATGTGAAGGCAACTGGCAACCCGCAAGAAAAACAATCACCTTTAATTAAAATTTCCAGGAAAACAGACCGCCTCGATTTTTTGCGTCACTCCATTTTTCGCACGAAGTCAGTGCACATTCCCTACATCACGCAATGCTTCTCGGCTAACACGCACTTAAGCCATCAATAAGCGACTTTCAAACGATTCAATCAACCATAAACCAGCAAGATATTTATTACATTTTATTGTTCGTCTTGATTACAAAAATGCGTTTGACAGAAGTGAATAAAGACCCGAGTCCTCCTCCGGGCACGAACCGAGGACCTTATCCGATTACACCCATTAACTGTAAGCCAAAAGTCTAATGAATGTGAATGAGAAAGTCACCAGCTAGTAAATGTAATTACCTCCAGTCAGTGCTGGTATGACTGTTTATCTGCAGCGAACTAAGGGGGATCGCCATAAAACATTCTTAGAGCATATTTAAGCTCCTTCTGTTATATATCTCAGCATCTTCCTCATGACTGGTAATGTTGAACCAGATTACGTTCACAAGCCAACTGACGTACGTTATTGTCTGGCCCTCAGCGAAAAACAAGCTTTTAAAGAGGTGCATATGAATGGGATGCAGATATTTTCGTCCAGAGGATCTGCCATTTAGGAAAACTGGCAACACAAGAGCCAGCTTTCTGATTAGTATGTAGTCTCCTAAATTCACATTACTGCCGAAGCGTATAGTTTGTTATTTAGTTGTTATAGTTTGTTATAACCTGCATGCTGAGAGCGTTTCAAAAGTAGGCTAATCATTTTATCTTTCTTTTCTTAAGGACCTGCCATACTTATTATACTAATGCCACCTACTTCCATAATCACTCCATAAATTTCTGAACCCGGATACCCCAATTTCGTACGGCTAATTCTGGTCCCTCTAATAAAACCACGCCGATTCTCTCACTTCAACTCCGGAACTACTTGTCCGGCGAAAAAAGAAAGCTAAAAAATGAACTCAGGGTATCTTCTTTCCCCGATATTAACATCTACTCAACTTCAAATACAAATTTAACTTATAACAAATTTTCCGACTCCAGCCGGATTCCGGTCGAACTATATATCCGGGTAAAAAATGAGTGTCACACGCGGATTCAGCATCTTTTCTTACCCCTAAATTCGAAATCTAATCAACTACAAATAAAACTTTAACTTTTAACAATTTTCCGGTTTTGGCCGGATTCCGGGTGAACTACATGTCCGGGAAGAAAATAGTTTTCACATAAGTGTTCAGCATGTCTTACGACCCCCAAAATCGAACATCTAATCAACTCCGGCTACCTTCGATGCGTATCACGCAGTCGACTGGTCTCCGTGAGAAGTTTTTCCATCAGAAAAACGGTTATGTAAATTGTTTCCCTGTTTTCGCTACAAGTCAACGAGTCTCGGAAAAGGCTTAAAACAGCCAAAACAGTGGGTTATTTGTTGAGAGCACAGCATAGTTTTAAAGTATTCAGATATTTTAAAATACTATAAGTTGAAGAGTCAATAGTGCGAGTGGTCCTTTAACAAAGGAATATATGTTTCCTTAAAGAACATGCGGTAAAAAATAGCCAAGAGCTTCTTTTCCGATATTCTAACCGACATGCACCCTTCGAAACACAGATTTGTACAAAAAAAATATCTTACTACAGACCCGTCCTGGCTATAGGCTACTCTTGGTGGCTAACCGTTGTGCCGTTGCCCGTTTCGACCGGAATTGTCACCTTCGGCGAAAAATTGACCAAATACTCAAAACGCAGGGGGGGGGGGGGGATGCGCTCCCCGGGCACGAACAGGGATGAAAACGAGCTCACACGGAAATTCAAAACTCTTCGTCTAACTCTTCGTGTCGATCAAGAATCGCCGTTTGCCAAGCGAAGAGCCAGAAACGTCACTGGCTCCACACGTTACAAACGTTGTTGATTGGTTAATATGGGATTTGAATCAAATTTGAGGATTCGTTTGGGTGACCTTTTAGTTCTTTCCGAGGTTCATCGGCGTGTCGCCGACTTCGAGCGTGCTCCACCCTTCTACAAATAGTTACTATTAGTTACTATTTCCGTTCAACCTCACCAAAAGTTACTACGCTGACCGTTCCAACCTTCTCGAGACAGTAACTATTTGCTTACCATGCTCGGGAGCGTAGTAACTACAGATCTCTGTAACGTGATTGGTCGGATTCGCCCGTGGCATGATATTCTGCTGGAAAATAGAAAAATCGTTCCAGCCTTGACGGCAAAAAGCCAGAATTCGCGACGCCATGCGTAGTAACTACGGTAAGTAGGATGGAACACGCTCTTAGTCATGTAGAGTATTTTTAGCCGAGCCCGGTTCCCTTAGCTTTGTTCGACGCTTTGCTGCGAAGAACAGAGAAAACTGCATAACCGGTCTTCCTGACCAATGAGCTCCTTGGAAGCAATGAGCTCCGCTTCGGAAAGACCCAACATGGCAAATGTAAAAATCGTTGTAGTACCATTAAGGTGGGGAAAAATGACAGCCAAATCATGGAAACGAGAATGGGTAGAACGATTAGGGATGTACCATGAATAAATGATATACGTGTAACACGTCTTTGGAATGACTTTTTTTTTTTTTTTTTTTAATGTTTATAGCATTAAGTTTAATCAACTTGTTCCAAACCTTTTCAGCGGCCAACCATAGTAGTCCCGTAGATTCTGGAACACGCCGTTTAAAGGACCCCTCGCACTATTTACTCTTCAACTTGCAGTACTTTAAAATATTTGAATACTTTAAAACTACGCTGTGCTTTCAAGAAATAACCCACAGTTTTGGCGGTTTAAGCCTTTTCCGAGACCCTTTATGCCTTGTAGCGAAAACAGGGAAACAATTTACATAACCGTTTTTTCCGATCGAAAAACTTCTCGCTGAAAACCGTCGACAGCGTCATGTACATCGACTGAGTTTCACACGGCAAGTGAGAAACTCAGCGTGGTTTTGTTCGAGGGTCAGAATGTACCGTGCAAAATTGGGGTCTCTGGGTTTAGAAATATATAGAGTGATTATGGAAATAGTTTGCATTAATATTATATTAAAGATTGGTCCTTTAAGTTCCTGGCGAAGGCGCAAGTTAATGAAAAGCCCAATCAAAAGTTCACCAAAGTCAATGAGGTTAGCATTGCTGATCCGGACGTGTAAATTTGTCAAGGGAGTAGGAGTAGGCTATAATTACACCAGAAGAGAGATCCTACCTCTCAACTTCAGGAAGAAGAATACAAATTAAAGCGGTAGAGCCCATCGTTTTAAAGACCACTCAACATAGGGAATCCAGGGGGGGGGGGTAGGGGGTTGACCCCCCCCCCCCCCCCGAAACATTCAAAAACTATCATTTTTATAGGCTTTTCCCTCATCTATGTATTTTTGTACTTTTTGTCTGACCCGCAGGCAGCCCCCCCCCCCCCCCCCGAAATAAATTCCTGGATACGGGCCTGCCACTTGACGACTTTGCAAAAATGTTCAATGAAAAGAGCGAATCAAATCAGGTTTGTTATAGTATAGGTAGAAAAGTATACATTATGAACGAATGAATAATATTTGCAGGACGTCACAGGATCATAAGACAGAAGACGGAGAAGCAATAAGAAAAAGAAAACCAACAAAACATGAACAAGGACGGATAACAACTGAAAGGCATGAAATAAATGAAAAGCCCTCATTTAGAAGAACACGCCCTTCAAACAATGACTGCTAAGGCGTTGCAGCATCTCTCGAAATTACTTATTGGCTGCAACCATTGGCTCTAATCCCATGTCGGCCGAGATGTCGGTTTGCCACAACGCCATTTATTGTACACGGCGGGATCTAGAGCAGGTATTTCACAAATTTAAAACATTACCTTCTAAGCTGTATTTTTATCAGCTGTAGTCAAAATATCCCCAAAAAGTGTTAACTATTTTAATTTGAAATTACGCTTACAAATAATTAGCGTAATCATAATTATATCTTTTGCCGCGATGTTTCGGCTTTTTTACTAATTAAATCTTATCTATCTTATTATAGTAGTGGATATTTTCGTTTGTGTGTTGGTTTTGTTTTTACTTATATTATAGTAAATTAGTTAGGGTCGGCAACTTTGTGTGTGGGTGTGTAAAGTAGTACAACGAAGGACACGGACATAAGAATATGTTAAGAACACCCTAAAGAAACAAATAATACTAACAGATTAGAGATTCAAAATGGAGCTGAAATTAAATGGAGATCAAATCAACAAAAAGAGTTAGATATTTCGTCTATTTTGGGGAAACAGTAGGTGTTATAAATGGAAACAAACGTCACCAAGAGGAGTCGTAGCCCAGTGATAAATTAGAAAAGATACTAGGTGGGATAAAAGAAAAAGAAACCAAAAATATCATAGATCGTCCCAAGAAAGCCAAAAGGAAGTGCAAGCAGTTCAAAAGATCAGATCTTGAAAACTGCTTGGCAAAGTTCCGCAGTATTCTATGAGTAACTCTGATGTACTCATCGAATACAAGGAAAAAATACGCTACAAATATGGTCATAAATTCCACTCGAGAGAAGAGATTTGACAGAAGTTAACAAGCGCAAACAAGCCCATTGTACGCTTTTTAGCTACCAAGAACAAACACACTGATTGCCATGCTGCCGGCAGCTAAGTGCAGAACCCCACCAATAACTTTTAATTAAGATACCTAATTACTGCTGAGAACGGACATAAAATGGCGACGGCGCTGGTACCAACAATCTCTATCGTAAACGAACGACTGAGGCACGAACAGACGAACGCTGACGGTCTCTAGCTACCTATAATTTGTATATCCTTTACAGGTAGGGTAAAAGTGCAGCATTCAGTCATTCAAAGTGCAGCATTCAGTCAGGCCACACTGGGCGGTGCTGATCTCTTCTGTTTTTTTCCACACAAGTTCGTTCTCCCAACTTGAGCGGCTTTGAGCCTGAAAAGGACCCTTGCGAAAAAGGGCCAATAGAGCTCTAATGAAACTCAGCTGACGTATCCGTTTTGCACTGCCAAATATGGCGCTGATCTCCGATACTCTGCCCTCAAACCTAAACCCTAAGTAAAAATTGTCAACAACGTCCCATCTCAGCTTCCCCGCATATCAGGGCTTGTCCCTTCTTCTGTAGTGAATTTTAGTGTTTTGAGTTCTTTTTCATTGATTTTACTCCGCTATTCTGTCTTTTCAGCGGGTTATAAAAAAAAATAAAAAAAACAGGAACGGGCAGTTGGGGCCATCCTAAACTTTTCCGCATTTTTCCTGTTAAGGTGAGGCTTCACCTTCCAAATTTTTCTTCCGGATTCCAGACAGCCGTATTCGTCGAGACGGATCTGGAAGGTGAAGCCAGGCCAATAGCGTCTGAAACCCGTTCGAGAGAGACAATAAATATGCAAATGAAGGAAGAAAAGGGAAAGTGATTTACAGTTGTGATTGGGATGCAAGAGATATTTGAAATGTAAAGGGGACATCTAAGAAATGTCGACGAACAGCAAATTTAGCTGTCATCATTATCATGAAAATCTGGAAAGGATGGCTTGACTATGCGGAAGCCTCAGACGTCTGGGAATCTGGAAGGTGAAGCCTGGCTTTTACCTTCACCAGATGTCTCTAGGTAACCATTACGAACTGGTTGGACTTCCGCTTGGCCCGACCGAGACCGACTTGGGCCTAAAGAAATGTGGGCGTTTGGCAACTATTTTGAAACCGACCCTTCTGGATTAATCACAATCCTGGAAAACCAGAGCTTGAGGGTTTCAAACTTCTACCACAAAAACGGATAGTAAATTAAATAGGATAGTATGGCGCTCAGTGCTGTCAATACTGAATCAGATCCGTTTTCGTTGAGTAGGCTGCAATCCTTCTACTTAACAGAGCGAACACTCTGCCTATGCTGAAGAATTTCGAGTAGGGTAACGATCGAGGGTCTCCTCACTCTCACGTTGGTGTACAGCACGGGACAGGTGCGGAACCGGTGTCCAAGTGTCAAGAGAATTAAAATCAGAATTCTTAAAGATGAATCACCTGATATATGGCCGGCGACGGCTCGACTGATTCGGCCGGTGCCGGGAAAGGGTGCACATCAACTGCCGGGGAGTGGGCAACCCCTCGGTACAAATGAGTAACTCTCAATTATTCGCCTGATTAAGTGTCCAGCACTAACCAGAAGCTAACTAATTGCCTATTTGCCATTAGACTACCCTATCAGCAAAGAAGTAGCGTATTAATCGTTGCAATGTCGGCAAACTGTTGACAAAAAAAAAAAGCGGCTGACATCTTATCAAACTACCTTCAGTAAAAGGGCAGTCTCATTAAGCTCGCTAACGAAATCCAGATAAAACGTGCGTATCCAAGAAGCTCATTATATCGTTTCAAAGCACAAGCGCAACACGCAAACCAATTTCATGAATCATCAGTATCAGTGGGTACAATTATCACCGTCTCTAAAAGTGTCAAACTTGAAAAGTAATATTCAAAATGATAGTACGCTAATTCCCAGTCTTCGCTTGTGAAACGAGATTAGATTTTTTCACCGGAACATGCAGTAAAAAGCCTTTTCGTCTATTTTTCTTCCCCTCGTCTATCTCTATCCAGTGCTTCTGATGGATTATTAATGAAATTGCTATTATTATTATAAACAAGACCAAAGGTTTCGATGGGATCCCGAAAATCTAACATTTGATTCAAACAATTGTGTCGTGTCTTCGCCATTCAGTCTTCGTTTTCACTGTTAAAATAAAGTTCAAAAACGGATTCAGCATGTCTCCCTGCCCCGATGCCGAATCTCTAATCGATTTCAGAAACAATTCTGAGTTTCAACCAAATTTCCAGTTTTAGCCGAATTCGTGTTAAACCATTTGTCCAGCAAGAAAACTATGTTCAGATATGGATTCAGCGGACCTCCTTACCCCCTCAATAAATATCTTAGTAGCTTATATAACAAATATGATTTTTCCGTAAATTCGAAATCCCTCTTCTGCCTCTAAAGCTTGTAAAGGACCCATCTAGGAACTTGACCTGTACTTTACCAGTGAATCCTCACTGAACAACATCCTCGCTATATTTCCTCGTTTGAACATTATATATCAACCCCTTCGACCTTCGATTACACTAGGTCTCTCCGACGTCACACAGAATAAACAAATGAATGCCGGCATCCACGCGCAGTGCTATACTAGTTTGAGAATAAAGGGGTAAGGACTGCTATAGCCGAAAACTGGTTGACAAATTTGTTTGTGTCCGGTTTTCGCCGGATTCCGGGTGAACTACTTGTCCGGCAAGAAAATAACTTTCATATTCGGATTCAGCATGTTTCCTTACCCATAAATCAACTATCTCAATAGCTTAAAAAAATTATATTAATTTGAAACCCCTAAATATGGAGTAGGGGATCTTCGAACTTGACTTGTACTTTGACCCAAAGAGTAATCGTACCATACATGAACAAAATATCTCCCCCCCCCCCCCCCCCGAGAGTTATCGTGCTAATAGACCACGATACGGACGGACAGACCACAGACAGACAACTTTTGCGATGTCATAGGTATCCCTCCACTTAGGTTTTGGGATCCCAAAAACAATATTGAACCAGAAAAAAATCAAAACGAACATTTAACTTTACTGAAATAGAACAACGAGCTTCCAATCACGATTAATGTTTGGTCGGATTTTTCATTCTCTTTTCACTGTTGGTGGTTCACTGATTCGACAAAGTTTCGATTTTTTTTTCTTTTCTGTTTTATTCAGTTTTAATTATTTTAGCTGGATGTTTTTGGCAGATGAAAATCTTGCGTTTACCGTCGGCTTCCACTATGCTTGTTTTCTATTTCGCAGATCGAGCTTGTTTTCCTCCCCCACCCCCCTCCATCCCTCTTTCAGCAAATTTTCTATTCACTAGAAGCAACAAAAATTAGCGTGGACCCCAAAATCACCACGATCTATTGCCCACTCTCAGAATACCCACGACCAAAATGCCCACGATTCAGAATGCCCACGATCAAAATGCCCATGACTCAAAACGCCCAGGGTTCAAAATGCCCACAATTGAGGTAGATGACCCCGAAATCGAACTAGTCGACGACGTCAACGGACCAAAATGCCGACAGTTTAAAATGCTAGCAGGGGAGGCTAAAATCGCCCTGGTTCAAAATGCCGACGGCTCAAGTGTCGTCAGCTTGAGGCCAACATATCCTGGGACAACGGACAACGAGATTACAAGCGACAGGATTATCATGAAAAGATGCTGAAAGGGATTATTTTATTATTTGTTGATCAAGTCAAAATTTTGTGCGTGAAAGTACGAAGAAAAGTCATACAACGTAACATAATTTATTGCACACAACCCCTGAGCATGTTCCAACACATCAAGCGAAACGAGGCGATTCGAATCTTGCATTGTGAAGGTAAGAATTGTTCTTAATTGAAAATTACTGTGTCAAGATCGCTGAATATTGTAATCTTATTAAAGAAATAGAAAACAGTGATTTTCGGGGTTTTTTTTAGGACAGTTTTCCCGGAAGTGCAACCGAAATATCCGAATTTATATTCCCTCGCACATCATCCTAGAGGGATAATTAGCTGATGAAGAAAAATCCCGAAAATCACAGTTTTCTATTTCTTTCGTAATGAATGGGCAGCTTGGCTTCATACCACGTTTTGTAATCTTATTATATCACAACTGAGATTATACCAGTTCAGAATACGATTACCGCCACTCTGATTCTCGGTCTGCTCCTTTCGTTTCTCATAGTAACTAATTCCAGTTTACTACGGACTCTATACCTCAAATAATTCAATCGTGGGCATTCTGAGCCGTGGGTATTTTGAGTCGTAGGTATTTTGAGTCGTGCGCATTTTGAACCGTGGGCATTTATCATGGGCATTTTGAGTCGTGGGCGTCATCATTCTGTATCATCATCTGTATTATCATCACTTCATCATTCTGTATCAAAAATCGTCAAAAATCGAACAACATTTGGGACTGTTTAATAAAAATAAGAACTCCAAAATAAACGAAAAGCGGTGGAGAGAACTCAGGTCGATGAATTCAATTTACTACGATGCGGTATAATTCCGACGTTTCGAAAAACCGCGGCCGCCCCAATCTATCTTCCAGCGGGCATGACTGACACACACCTTTACGTAACTCCTATAATTTACACATTGCCAATCTCCTCGACCGATCGAAAATTCATAGAAAAGAGTGTTAGTTGATGGGAGGGGAATACCACCCATCTGATAAATTCTGAATAATTCATATACTTTGACCGACTATCACTGGATCCGATCTCAATCCACATCAGAGTCCATTCAGCTTGATCAATCACTGAGTGTAGGTTTTATGCACTGATGTGCTAGCGTGAGTCTGCGGGCCTCCTGGAGATTGTAAGGCAAGCAGAAGTTTCTCGACACGAAATTAAGACTAGTCACTCAGTCAAACGCCAATACCTTGCCGTCGGAAATTATGCTTGAGAAATCATACACAAAGCAGTTAAACCCAGACCCGAGGCAGAATGGAAAATCTGTCACACTTATGACACCATTTCACCGGGGGGAGAGTGTAAAAGAAAAATCCAGTAAACTATATTTTTTCATTTTTTCATCAGCCTTTTGTGAATGACGGTTTGTGGCGCTATCCGGCCTTCCTTATATTTATCGTTTATTGGCCAAAATAGCAAAGGTAAGTCGACCTAACACTTTAAACAACATACAGAATATGGTCAATGATAAATAGTACCAAACAAACAATGTTTGTATGTGTTTTGTTTACTTTCTTCATTTACTCCGCCTTTCCGAAATGGCGGGGTCATAAATAAATTACTTACTTACTTACAAGACTAAGGACTACGGCACAAAGGAGTTTACATATCTTTCAGTTACATCTACTGGATAGTTAATAATTTAACTTTTTTTGAGTACGAGTGTTGGGACTGTTTACGTTTACTCGACATACTCAGTCAATATTGACCAGTGAAGTTGGAATTCAGACATTTATGGCAAAAATTTGTTGATGATTGTGTCTACGTTGCTCAAGGAAACGGAGGCCAAGACTTGAAAAACTATCATCATAGCTAAGGTACCCTGGACCCAGGATAATATTAACATTATTAACTGCTCTGTTCTGAATTAGCTCCAGTCTACTGGATTGCTCCTTAGTTGATTCCAGGATGACATACCTAGCAGCAGTATTCGAGTTAAGGCCTGATATAACAGCAGTAAATTGGAGTAACTATTTCAGGGGAATAGCAAATCTCCCCAGAACCGAGAAAGATTTCAGTAGATGAGACACATTTCTGACAAGATAAGATTTAATTGCACAAAAAAGCCAAAAGGCCATGGCAAAAAAAACTCAATGCGAGTATTCGATTTGGGGCCACTCTGGATATGCACAAAAAGTAATTTGATACATTGCTGTTGTGTTATGCAATTGCTATTTCCTACTTCTACAACCTAATCAAGAACCTTGCCGAGAAGGTCCAAGTATTACACGTATTCCTTCAGCCCAAGTCAACTGTGAATCGTGGCAATGGCGCTATTTGGCCTTTCTTGGCAAGGGTCCTTACGAGCATGTAACTAGAAAGACTGACTGACGGTTGTTCGTTACAGCCTGACGCCTTACCAGCCTGACCTCACGTTAAATATTCCTTCAGCCGAAGCTGACTGCGAGTCATATTTGATAGTGCAAAACGGATACGTCAGCTGAATTTGATTGGAACTATATTTCTAATTTTTAACGCTTAGCAAAAGTTACACAAGCATCTCAAGGGCGTCTTCCCCATTCAAATTATACATTTGGCTCTATTTAGTTTTCACCATGAGACTCCGCATTGTGGGTCCTGGTATGTCTACGTGGCTCCGACAATGGAGTCCTAGACTTCTAAATTACATTCGAAAAAAAAAACTGTTTCTGGTTTATTGGTCACGGTACAAGTCCCTTGTGTAAAGTGCCATGTATGTAATATTATATATTTCTTTGTTTTTATTAAAATATAGCTCCAATAAAATTCAGCTGACGTATCCGTTTTGCACTATCAGATAGTGTTCATGTTTCTTTGTTTCTTTTTTAAGTTATGGGCTAGGTGGATAATTGTAAGTTGTCGTGTTTAGTTATTTAATTATTAGATACAAGTAGTATTAGTAAATTGCAGCACAAGTCTTTCGGACTTTCTTTCTGCTGCAATGGGATATTAGTCATGTTACTTTATTTTATTCCAATGTTTTGTTTAAAAATAAATCTACCAAACCTACTTAATCTTTTACGGGATGTGACGGTGTAAAGAAAATAGTAGTCCGTTGCTAATATCATTACTGTCACTAGCCTATTTATTTGTGTCCCAATATCAAAAAACAAAAAGTCTAAAGTTAAAAAAACAATAAAAGAAAAATATAAGCGCACTATTCGGTGAATAAACTTTTGAATTTGAACGTAGACTTAGTTGGCTATTTTGTTTTCAGGTTTAGTCGGCTGATTATATTTATGAAGTGTGTGTGAGTTTGACTGACATGTGGTCGTTTAAACTTTTATACATCACTCTTCAGTTTTGAAGGAAGCAAATAAATAATAATCATAATAAAATATATCTCTGTGCCATGATTTGTACCTTCATTCTCAACAAATAAATAAAAAACACAAAAATAACCCAACTTGTCATATAAACTTAAAGAAAAATAAGTAAAATCACTACACAAATATAAGTATTATTTGTTCAGGCGGTCAAGAAACGGCGGTACAAAGCTCCCACAGTTTTGATACATTTATTGCCGAGCATCCCGAGGGCCATGGCAACAATCAACCACAGAAACAAAAGACAAACACAAACATCTCCAGAATATTTCTCTACTCTAATCACAAACATTACAGAAAGTCTGATTCCGTCAAATCTTCCGCCCCGATTGATCAATACACCTGTCTGCATATCGTTTTGATTTCATGCCCAACACTCCAGATCCATCTTTTTCTCCATTATCTCCCACAGAACCGACAACACAACCCGAAAACCCGACTATTACTCTCTCCTATTATTACCTAATGTCTATCCTCAGATTGATTTCAAACACTGTAACGCGTAATCACTAATCAATCTCAAATGTTAACAGATCATCATCAAAATTTGTGTTTTACAGCCCATTCGATCCATACTTGGCAGCACGGTAGGCCGACTGGCACAAGCCCGCTGTTTGGACAACCCATATGGTAGTAGTTTTATTACAAATCAAGAAGAATTGCTGAACGGACGTACTAAACGCAGTCTAACAAGCGATGATTAAAATGGTGTAACATGACCAGCCTCACTGGTCTTGTTCGGGTGCACATGGTCCCTTTTACATTTCAACTTTCCAGCGATCCAGATGTCACAAAATACCACGAAATTTTAGATTCTCTAATTTTATTAATGCACTTATTTAAGCTATATATTCTTGACAACAATACTCTTGCCTATCTGGGCCAAGTTTAGGCTTAAGTTCTTGGACTATTTCAAATTTGTCTTCGTTTTTGTTGTTTACATTATCCGATTTGTAACCGAGAAACATCGGGATCTGAGCCGATGTGTCTCGGGTGCGCAAAATTGTCTGTTTATTCCGCTATGTCTCGTCATTTTGAAGGAATAAAAGCCTTCATTTACACTAGATCAGTCAAATACGGCGATTTATAGTTTTAAGTTATACAAAATTTATAGTTTTAAATACACACGTCAGACTAAAGTAGTAAAATAACACTATGTTTGGTTTAACCCAGAAAACAGCAATTCCCCACATTTAAGCCAAATGGTACTAAATGGTAGGTATTCAGAAAGAAAAGCCAGATGGGGATGGGGGGGGGGACTTCTACTACGGACCGTAAAGCAAGAATTGGTGAGGAAAACCGGTTGAGGGTGTTTGAGTGAATAAAGTTGATATGCAGAAACTGTAAGTAATTTTTTAAATAAAAAAAAAAGTTTGTTTATAAGTAGTTTTTAATAATTTGTTTTCTTCGTGCACAACTAACCTGTTGTCAAATATTAAGACGTGGCTATTGGTATTTGAATATGTTTGGTTATGTTGAAGAATCAACAATTGCACTTGAAGATATACAGACTTGCAACAAACTTTATTTTTTTATTTTAATTGTTGTAAAGATTTAAAAAAAACTAAAATAAAAAAGGGTTTTGGTACCGGAGAAGGAAATGAAAAAGATCGTAAGAAATGCCACTGCAAAAGGGACGGAAGGGCATCCTTTGACGCAGGGAGTGCGACGAGGTCGAACAATTTTTGTGTTGTTTTTGTCTCCAGGACAAAACCCCTTTTTTGGTTTGGTTGCAAAAAAATAACGAGGGATAGTATTTTTGTAAATATTAAGTTTTCAAAGAATGAAAATTTTAAGGAAAGGAGATGTTAAGGAAGGAAAACAAAGAAAAGGTTTTAAATATGTGTTGAAATGGTAAAATGAGAAATAAGGGTTAAAAGAGGGAATAAGAAAGAATATTAAAAAAAGATGATTAAATGTAGAGATAGAGGAAAGTGTAGGTGACGCTAAATATATAGGTCGGTCATTGAAAAAAAAAAAAAAAAAAAATTAAATATCGGATGTTAGGACCGTTGGCGTCACCGAGAAAAGTGGAAGCCTAGTCACCTGACCAAATCATATTGGACAGGAAGACCGGAAAACATGCTACGCGGCATTTAAAAAAAAAAAAAAAGCAACAAAAATAATGGCGCAATTGTACATATGTAAGTTTCATATTTATTCCTAGTAGCGACGACGAAAAAAAGCTTTCTTTCGTTCATTTTTTATGGCTCGGTGTTTCAGTGCAATAGTCTAGACCAATGATTTCCAACCGGCGGGGGTACGCGAACCTAAAAGGGTACGAGAGACCCCCGCAAGGGGTGGGCGAAGGTCCCAGAATCAATTTAGTCTATACCTTTAATCCATCGCATCAGTCGTTTTTGAGTCCCCTAACTCAGTTTAAGTTTTGTCCTCAGATTCAGATACCCCATCGTATACAATTTCAGATGTACATGCCTTATTGCTGATGACAATAAATATCGTCATTTCTGACGTTCTGACCGTGGTAAAAAATAGTAAAACAACAATTCGTCAGAAAAGGAGTACTGCACCTTCTTGAACCTTGATTAGGGGTAGGCGCTACGGAAAAGATTGGGAACCACTGGTCTAGACTACCAATTTTAGGGTAAGTTGTACAGAAATGGTGGCAAGCCGAGGAAATTGGTGAGTTCTGCATCGGTATTAAGGGTAGCAGCCAGGCTAAGCTTATAAACCTGAGTTAAGAAAAAGGATTCTCATAACTTCTTCGACAACCGGCCAAGTGCACTAGCGAATACGACAGAAAGACTACCACAAACTGTCAACAAGAAATATCATGGGCATTTTTTGTTTAACACGGATACAAGGTATAAAAAACATAGTATGGGAAAAAAAACTAACCTGCGCAAATCAGTAGAAAGATCTACAGAGGTTTTATCGTCTACCGCGAACCATTACGATGACAAAAAGTGGCAAAAACAGTCTGATCAATCGCGGCTCCACGCAGTCGCATTCCTTCCGAGCTGTGTCCTTATTCATTAAGTATTCCGAAGGTCCGCCATCAATCAACGCGAATATCGAACTAGCACAGTTACCATTCACAAGCACTTTCCGCAGAGAATATTCCAGTTTAGTGCTCAAACCGGACTAGTTTCTCAAAATCCTCCCTTGTCTCATTATCAAAACTTGTGACAGAGAGATAGTAAAATGGGGATCCACCAGGTATAAAATTATAGTTGTCACTTTCTATTCCAAAGACAGTAGTTGCGTTTTTGCTGATACCATGGTATCTGATAATACGGTCTAAAGTCTTCTACCGTGGTATCTTATACCATGGTCAAAATGCGTTTTTGCAGTTATAGTGGTATCTGGCTAGTTACCGTGGTATCCGATATACAGTTATCACGGTCCGACCGTGGTAACTGATCGTGGTATCTGAAAAAGTCATCTCACTTTCATCAAATTTTGTCAAATTGGTGAGAAAGAAGTTTAGCACTTAGTGATATAACTAAATATCAGAATTTCTTTAAAGCACAACTCTTACTAGAAATGATCTTTTCCCTATGAACTGAATCAGAAAAACAGTTTTGGAAATACTATTACTTTCCACCTAAAACTAGCAATTCTCTTGTTAGCGCTTGTCGACTACATCCAGCCTTCCTGCTCTCCGACGCGGCGGCTGGGCGCAAAATATTTGAAAACTGAACATGCTTTGGTAAAAAAAATTGAAAACTAAGCAAACAAAAGAAGTAATAAACAGTAGATTATCACATACTTATTTGTGAAAGAGTTGTCAGCGGAAGTTGAAGATTCCGGCAAACTTTTCGTTGGGTCACAGGAAAACTCGGCAAGGCCGAAAAAGCGCTAAAAATTCGTAGTTACGAAACGAAACAATGGAGAAAGATGGGGATTTTAGAAGCTTATAATTCTATATGAGAGCTGAGGATATTATAAAAGGTCTTTTTCGGCAATAGTCGTTTTTGCAGAGCAACCGTGTATCAGATACCACGGTAACTGCAAAAACGACTAACCCATGGTTGACACTGCTGCGATTTCGCGCAAAATTCTACGTCATGCGACATACGACATAAATCGTGCGACAAGCAACGCAGAACGTTTTGTCGCGGTGTCGGATGCGTTGAAATATTTCAACTGATCCGACATAACGCATGCGATTCTTGAGGGAAAGAAAAGAAAAAACCAAGACCAGTTAATTTTCAAGACTAAAAATTGCTCTACCTTGGTCTTGACTGTAATCCTAGGATGGCTGAATGCAAAATATCTTCTGAATAAACTTGTATTAACCTGTTTTAAACAAGATGACATGGGGTTTGACTGAAAATTTCCTAATGATGGGTGGTATTCAGATGTGTAATCTCCCACTTCAGACTCTGTTTCCCCAAGGGTTTCTTTGTCCTTTTGCAGAATAATCTCGTCGAAAAATTTCGTTTTCCATTTGCGTCTGCGTGGTAGTGGGAAACTCCATGCCGGAGCGTCCAAACGCAACTAGTGCACAACTTCCTCTGCTCGGTAAGCATATTGCAAGTTTCCTATATATCAACTTGTGATCTATTATAATATATCAGTGATGATGAGACAAAAGGACGGAATTATTAGCTTAGAAGCGCGGACTCGGATTATGGCAAATTATCAGAGACTCCTGCGACAGAAAATAGGTTAAATGTCAATCCGGCAAAAGCCAAAACAGCGAAGGCCAATATCTCTAAAAACGAAAAGAGCAAAAGAAAATTTCCGCGAAAAACAAGTTGGATGTTCTCCAACAGGACTGTTTTCTGGTCCTGTGTACGGGGAATATCGAACGTACACTGTGTCTTAGGGTGGACGAGGGTGGTAGTAGGCTATAGCCTTAGGTAGCGTAACCGTAGCGTGTAAGGCGGCGGGTAAGTAAGGGTGGTAGCGGACTAGGCTTTACGTTACATAGAGACCGACACAACACCTGCTAAAACCAAGTACGAGGACTGCAGTCTCATAAGCATCACGTTGAATTTAAGTACCATAACAGTTTACCAGCAGAAGTTATTGATTCAGGCAGTATCCAAACGTGTAAGCGTGGTATGGTCGACACCCGATTTTACTCAGTTGCTTGAAAATTTGTTTACTTTTGTAGTGAGTCAGTTTCTGTGAACGTGTCCGAAAGCTTTTTTTTGCTGTAAATGTTGCATTTAATGCTGCATATTTATTTATTTTTGTCCGAAAGCTGTTACCTTTAACTATTCTCTGACACTTCTAGAATAGCGAAATTTAATTTGGGAAGAAGAAGAAGAAGAAAAGAATTAGCTATACAAAGGACGACTTCGTAGGACGAATTCGTAGTTTTTCGCAAAGTATACGCGGTAAAGTTTGTCGCCGCTCAGGCGGGCATTCGATCTAGATAACATTACGAAAATTTTGACTGGCAATTTGTTCTAGAAAGAAAAGAATTCTAGGAGAATCTCTCAAAATTCAGCATAAAATTTAGCATCTTTGCTGAATTTTTCGATGAATTTTATCCTGAATTATTGCTGCATTAACTGAGCGAAAATTTAAGTCCGAAAGCAAAATGCTGCATAAAATCCTGAATTAATTCAGCATTTTCGTTCGTTTCGGACAGGTTGTGTGTAAAGTGTATCTACTCGTTTGTACTTGTGTAGTAATGGCGAAAAGCTAAAAGCTTCACGCCAAATGCCATAATAAATAAATAAAAAAAAACATACCTTTTTCATAATTCCCGTCTTTCTCTTTGAAAAAGTCGTGTACCGCCGGAGCTTATTGTCGATGAACTCCATCTTTATCTTCACACGGCCCTTCGTTTTCTTTCCATTCGGAGGAGGGGTTTTCTTAGAAGGGGGGCCGGAGCGGTCATCATCTGGTGACATGGAGCCGTGGGAGACCCCTAAGTCCAGTCCGTTCAGGGGGTCTTGCATGTTCATATTCAGGGGTTCCTGCTTTACGCTTTCAGCAGTCCTTTTCAGACCATGGTGTGCATTCAAGTTTAGTCCATGACCTAGATTGTTATGGTTAACGTGCTGCTGCAGCACGGCATTCATGTATGAATCTGCACCTCCGTGATGACCGTACAGGTCGGGTTCCAGGCCACCGTAGTTCATTGTGTACCGAGTCTCCACTGGACTCTGGTTTTGCATATTAAAAAGTTTTTATCAGTCACTGCTTTTAGTTTGCACTAATTAATGTCCGACGGTCTTCTTTCCACTTTATCACTCACAACACCTGGAAAAGAAAAGTATTATTAAAACTACTATTATTAAAACTATTTGTTAGCGACTGGCAGGCTACGGCCAATTTATTTACATTTTTTATTTAAACACAAAACTTTCTTCGGCCAAACATACGGAAAAAACGAAAATTCAACCAATTCATTTAGTGTAAAAGTGGTTAGCTTGGTGCCTGAAAATGCGGCAAGGTTTAATCACGAAATAAATTCATTTAGTGAAAACCTGAAACAGATAGCCGCATGTGATACCAGATACAATAGCCAATACGAGGGTTCTAGGGAATGCAGGGTTTTATTCTGGAGCGAAAGACAAATAAATATACGCACTTCAAAAATCGATCGACCCCCCCCCCCCCAATAAAAATTATACAGAGATGTAAGGATCGAAGATTCCTAAGTACAATAAACAGCGAATCGGGGATCCAGGTAATGCCGGAATAGCCTACATTTTTTCCAAGTTTATTTTCATTGGGGTTAGTCATCTAGGTGCAATAATTCACTGATGAATGAAATTGATACTTAATCTATACTCAACTATTGTGGGATACTTGACGATGTTTATTTAATGCAGTTTTCTAGCTATATGTTTCCACCCCTCCCTGTGGCTTTCAGAAAATGAACATGCTATAGCCTATTCCTCTACAGGTACAAAGGTAAACTTGTATTACTCAACTGTACCCGAGAAGCGGGTCATAAAAAAAAAAAAAAGAACAAAAAATATTCTCAAGCAACCGATTAGATTAGAACGAGGGCTGATTACACGAGAGGCTGATACATAGCTTATAGATCAATATATGTATCTTCATTAGCCCGGTATGATATCAAAATGGTAAATATGGTTGGTACGGATCCAGATCTGAAAACATTATAGAACAAAAAACCACTAGGGAGTGGTTTGCCAAAAAAATCTTGCAGTATTTGCTACTAGGAATAATCTTGTCTCTGCTGAGATAAGATTATCTATAATTCGAATTAATCTTACCCAGTAGAGATAAGATTAATCCCAGTAGCAAATACTGCAGTTAACTTTAATCCTTACTCGGAGAAACTTTTCACAGTGTATGTGTGGATATGGTGACTCTCTTAGGTTTTTACTACATGTTTCAACTTAACCCGTCGGATAACCATTTTTCAAATTTATATGGATCCAAGTGACGGAAACACGGGTCCTGTAGGCTACTTAGTGACCTTACTTTCTTTTCTCTATATAACTAAATATTACCCAAAATGGCGAAAGTGAGACAAATACAAAGATCTGCAAGATCACTGAAGTTCAGAGTATCTTCTGTTGTACTCCTTTAACGACAATAGCATCCTATTGTGGTAGCATACGTCCAATATCAAATAGATTTGGGGCTCAGCAAAAAAGTAATATGCCTGACAACACACGTAAAGAAGAAAAAACACCGGAGTAAAATGGTAGTACCTGTCCAATTAAACCCGATTCAGATCCCAATCATTCACAGTTATGTACTCGGTATTATGGTAGCTAGCAGGCACGTCCCCAATTTGGGGGTATAAAAAAATCGTTACCATGAACCAGATCACTAACACACCTATCCACACTCTTCAGATCCAAAACAACATATCATCATTGCCTAATCCGTCTGAAATCAAAACTCCCGCTCCATATATGCAGATCACCTAATCAAACTCCAAAACACTGTACAATTTAAGGAAATGTACCTTATTTAGCTTGGTGTTGACTGGTATTCACCTGGAGGTGGTGTGAGTTGAGCTTAACACCAGTAGCGTGTATGAATCCATTATGCTTAACATACAATGCACCAGCTCAGATCACGCAATGTAGCGGAGGCCGGAGATACTCTCTGGGAGAGGAACGAGGAGAGGGATGCTGCGGATCTCGCGAGGAGCTCCCGGCCCGTAAGAAACGGATGGACATTACAACCACAGACATAAGCAACGGCGAGGGTATAGACGCACCATCACACTTTTAATGCCCGGGCCCCACTATTGTCACACCTGGTAATAACGCCGGTAATAAGACCATCTTACGGTCGAAATTAGGAAGAAAGACGCTGAAAACGTAAGATAGTCGAGATGGAAAAATCCATCTCCTTCATTTTGGAACGTATCTTTGGATGTTTGGACCAATCACAGACCAGAGTCACCGACTTTAGCCAGTTTTGTTTACCTTTGATTGATGATGGTGGTAATATGTCTTGAATTTCTTCGTTCCGGGTGTGACCAGGATGAAACGTAAGAGTGGGTAACCAAATTAACGAACAAAATTACGTACAGGTGTGACTGAATGTGGACCGGGCATAATACTTGACGCACTAGTAGCGCGCTGGTCAAGTTACTGTGGTAAGCTGCAGAAGGATTGTTATTGTTTTTTTCTGGCTAGACCAACCAAGAAGATGGGAATACTCTTGATGACTATCTTTCCTTGCCGAAACAAAATCTCCGGCCTCTCTGGGTATCTAGCGGAAGAAAGGCAGAAGGGGTGTCACAGCTGCTCCTAAAGATCGCGGTGATTGATTGACACAGGATTTGAGTCGCACGGACACGCTTACTCCTTCTTCCTGAGGAGCGCTGGCCTGTTTTGGACTTAGTCATATATAAGTTGCGTTTTATTGGATTCACTTTTGTTTCGTCAAAGTTTGTAGTTTGGCTCTTTTTTGTCTTACTTGCGTTTTATTGAGTTCTTGTTTCCGAAAAGTCAAACTACACCAAACTACGTCGGCGAGGTAGTTTGTAGTTTGAGCTCCGTAGTTTCAGGTTCGAAACTACAGCAAATGGAATGGACAAATAAAACGGCTTTTAAGCGAAACTACGCCGAAACTACATCCAAAAAAACGCAACTATAGTACTAGTAACGCGTTCGTCAAGTTACATAACACGGGCAGCTTACACGAATCTGAACAATGCTCAAATGAGAAGCATAGAACTCAAGCTATGTTCAGTCTTACAAGTTGTCTAAATACGTTCAATGGTTGATCAGTTGTTTTCAATCTATAACTGGTGATTTTTTGTTCTGTGTGAAAGTGTAGTGTGTTTCTAGTGTTCTGTTTTTTCTTTGTACGTCATTTTTCGTTGTTGAAATGACGGGTGATAAATAAATAAATATTTTGGTTACTCAAAAGGTCGTCCATTGTTTTCCTTAAATACAGCGAGTCAGCGACCCCATCTATTCGGGTTATTTTGTTTTCCAATTTCTACTATGGCGATATGTGCAACTTTTTGGCTTAGATAGAATAAATTCATAATCCACAGAAATCCATTTCGTTGTTGTTTTCAGTAAGATCAAACATTTTGGTTTCTGGTTTAAGAGTTTGTAAAAAATATTTTGTCTTTCCGCCAGTCTGCAATATCTGAAGCTTGTAAAAAGAAAGTAGATTTGGGTAATTGTGTCAAACCAGTCTACGCATAACCGAAAGGCTTTGGTTTCTTTGTAGTCAGTTTTTTGCTATCCCACTTCGGGTACTTTTATTCTATTGAAAAGGAGTGACATATGTAAACTACGTAGAAGTTACTACAAATACTGTAAATACCTGCTTTATTTGCCTATATCGCATCGAAATCGGAGAATAATCCGAAAACACAAAGCTCCCGATATAACGTCACAACTCCAGGAGCTTTATGATAATTTATCTCGACAAGCATTTCAACGGTTTACCCCAGATCACGGGCTCGTCCGTTTGTTCTATTGATTTGTGTATATATTTTGTTGTGCTAGTGTTTCTTTTCTTGTTTATTTGTTTCTTTCTATTTTTTACTCCACTATCTTCACATTGTTTTTGTGCAGTGGTTACAAATAAATTATTATATTATTATTTTCTATCTCCACCAATTCTCGATTAAATCGATTTTCTATCTGTCTAAAACTAAGCACACGTTTTGCTGTAGCAGCACATCATCTACCGGAAGCTAATAAGAGCAGGGGCGTCATTTGGGATAGACAGCGGGATGGGCAGCTTAAAAGGGGGACCGAACCCAACCATGAAAAAATCAGCAAGAAAGGCAGACCCTGGACAAGTTGATCACGGACATGCTGCGAGGCATGCTGGAGACCTGGTACGGTTCGTTCTAGCCATGTGGCAAGGCATTCAGGTATGGCGGTCTGGAATGCTTTTCCAGACTCAATTCGAGAAGCGGGAAGTCTACCGCAATTTAAAAATTGGTTAAAAAAACATCTCCTTGAGGGTTGTTGGTGAGTAGAGGGTTTGGAAGAAGAGAGAGGACAAATTGACAAATTAATTAATTAATTTTTAGTTTATTTTAGTGAAGGTTTGATTAGTTATATAATATGGTAATAAATGTGTATTTTTCAAGCCCGTATGAATGAATGAATATTTATATTCACCAACTTCTATAAAATAGAAACGGTGGAGTACATAAAGAAAAGAAAGAAACACAACTTAAAGTAGGATACAAATTTACACTTCGAACCAAATACACTTCAAACAAACGGACAAGACCGCGATGCGGAGAAAACGCGGCGACCGACAGATTCCTATGCAGCTCGTCAAGTTTAACAGTTCCTATTAGTTACTGAAAATTTATTTATAACTTTTCGATTTGTATACCTGTATGTGCTTTGTTTGTAGCCGGTCGTCAAGCCGGAATGATTTTTTTGTTAGTAAAGTTGTTGAATCCTGAAGCAAATCCGAAACAGTGTCTCATTGTATGTAGCCTATGTGTTATCTATATGACACTTTCTGACTAATGCCCGGGCCACATTCAGTCACATCGGTACGTAATTTGGTTCACTAATTTGGTTATTACCCACTCTTACGTCTCATCCTGGTCACACCTGGAACGCAGAAATTCAAGACATATTACCACCATCATCACTCAAGGTAAACAAAACTGGCTAAAGTCAGTAACTCTGGTCTGTGATTGGTCCATACACTCCAAAGATACGTTTCAAAATGGCGGAGACGGAGCGTCTTTTCTTTCCAATTTCGACCGTAAGACGGTCTTATTACCGGCGTTATTACCAGGTGTGATTACAGTGGGGTCCGGGCATAATATTCTCGAGCTTAATTTACATGTTCTTGGTTATTTCTGTATTTCCGATCTTACGTACGTAAGATTTGGATTTGAAAACGCCAAGGATGCCCGGAATGACGCCGTTGCTCACCCCTATATTTTGGCGAAACGACGCCTCTGTATAAGGCGAATATCGCAGAGAAGCTGAAGGTATTTATAACAAGACCAAAGGTGTCGATGGGATCCCAAAAATCTAATATTTGATTCAGAGAATACGGTCTTGTCTTCGCCAGATCCAGTCTTCGCCAGGCTAATCATCAGAGAAAACCAAGTTCATATACACCTCTATAGGCCATATCTATTTTGACGATACTGATCGAGAATTCCTGCTTTACTTCTGCAAGTTTCCGGTTTCGCCCGAATTCCGAGCAAACTACTAGTCCAGTAAAAAAAGAAAATTCAGAAACAAATCCAGCGTCAAATCCCTATAAAGAACATATAATCAACTTTGAATAAAATTTTGACTTAAAAAAAAAATTCGGTTACAACCGGATTCCGGACAAATTATATGTCCGGGTAAAAAATTACTGTCATATACAGACTCAGCCTCTCTTCTAGACTCAGACTCAGCCTCTCTCTTCGGTCTTAATCTGTCATCTAATCAAACTTTTGCTTTTAACAAATTTTCCGGTTTTGGCCGGAAACCGGGCGAACTAGTTGTCCGGCGAGAAAATGGTTTTCACCGTCGCGTTCAGCATGTCCTTTTACCCTTGAATCAAACATTTTATCAACTTCAAATGAAACTTTTACTTTTAACCAACTTCCCGGTTTTTGCCGGATTCCGGACGAACTACTTGTTCGGCCAGAAAATGGTTTTCACCATCGTGTTCAGCATGTCTTCTTACCGCTAAATCGACCATTTAATCAACTCCATGTACAACTTTTACTTTTAACCAACTTTCCGGTTTTTACCGGATTCCGGACGAACTACTTGTTCGGCGAGAAAATGGTTTTCACTACCGTGCTCAGCATGCCTTCTTACACCATAGTCGACTTCACATTAGCTGTTTAAAAATATTTTGTTTGTCCCTTAATCCCTTAAAACATTATATTATATGAATAAAGGGGTAGGGACTGCTAAAGCCGAAAACTGGTCGACAAATTTTGTATCCGGTTAACGCCAGATTTCGGGTGAACTACTTGTCCGGCAAGAAAATAACTTTCATATTCGGATTCAGCATGTCTCCTTGCCCCTAAATAAACTACCTCAATAGCCTTTTAAAAATATTTTTGTTTGCCCTTAATTTGGAACCCCCATCCCTAAATGTAGGGCTACAGAGCCCATTTACGAACTTGACCGACCCAATGAATCCTCACACCAAGTTTCATCAAAATATCTCATTCCCTTCCAGAGTTATAGCGCGCACAGATGGACAGACGGGCGGACGGTCAGACGGACAACTTTTGCGATGTCATGGGTATCCCTCCACTTAAGTTTTGGGATCCCAAAAACAACGAAATACAGATAGGTGTTTGATAAAACTTGATTCCACTGCAACTGATGCCTGAGCCCCACGTCTTGCTTAGTTACTTCTGCACTCTCTGACGTTTAATCAATCAACAATCAATCGACAACTTTAATCCCAAATAGTTTAAGGCCAGAAGAGGTACACAGCGTAATATTTACACAAAATGCAATGACAAACTTAATATACTTATTTTTGTCCAATGTGTGGTACTGAAGGAGAGGATGCGGTACATTTGATATGTTATTGTGAGGGGTTGAAAGAATTAAGAAAGGAAGTGTTTGGTCGGGAGGCTTGGGAGGAAAGGGATTTGGTTTCAAGTATGGGAAGTAAGTGTTTTGGGGAGCTCCGAAGGTGGATAGATTCCTGACCCACCGTGAACTATTTTTATAGACGTTGATTTTTGGTTTGTTTTCCGAGTGTATGATATTTTGTTTTTTGTTATTGTGTTGTTTCCCGCCATGGCCCTTGGGCTTTATTGGGAATAAATTCATTTATTCATACTTAACTACGAATGACCAGAAATAAATTCTGAACGAAAGTGTCTAAGAATTGAGCTGACGAATAGGCAGGAAACGGTCGGACGCACGGACCTCCCGTGACCGACGCACGGCCTAAGGGAGGAGAGGGGGGAATAGACGGCTCATCCGGGGGCAACACTCCATCTTTGCTCCAAAAATTTAGGAAGGCCTAGCTTAATCAAAACCTCTGTTTAAAACACGCTGTCCACACTACGCTATTACATCAGTTTTGAACCAACCTCATAATTGTCTGAAGCATTTCAAAAGAAATGGCGACATTAAAATGGCGAAATTATGGCGACAAGCTAAAACCTTAACGCTAAATGTAACAATAAATAAATAAAAGATATTAAATGAATCTAATCTCATGCTTTATGTCAAAAGGAAGCTGAAACACTTGGATCTTATTAGATATTAGGTTCTCAATTTATCATTCCCATTTGACTGTGTTAGAGGCAAAAAAAAAGAAAACGTTAGTCGAAAATTTAGAGAAGTGTTAAAAGAAGCATACCTGTACTCTTTACTGTAGCCTAGAGGTATACTTATTTAAACGTCACTTAACAATGATCGGTCACCGAACCAAAACGCCAAAACCCACAGGCTACCAGGCAGCAATACTGTCTGGTATTATTTATTTATTTAAATAAATAAAAATAAATAAAAAATACTTGCCAAAATATTTAATTCGTATCCAGTTTCACCAAATATAAATTCTTATTCAAATAATAAACCAATGATTTCTACTGTTTCTTCTTTTAGGGGTTGTGGCGTTCAACTAAGCCCAACAAACGGTGCGAAAAAAACACTAGGCTACTGTTAACAGGTGACGCTGCTCAGGAACTTTATCAGAATTAAGTCTTTCACTGACAGACGGCGTTAAAACCAACAGACATCTCAATCCGAATTTCTTTACCTCGCTGCTAGAACGTACAAACTAATAAAAGGAAGAAAAATTACTGGAATTCGAGATTATTTTTTTACAGC
This sequence comes from Branchinecta lynchi, assembly GCA_023053575.1. Taxonomy (NCBI): domain Eukaryota; kingdom Metazoa; phylum Arthropoda; class Branchiopoda; order Anostraca; family Branchinectidae; genus Branchinecta; species Branchinecta lynchi. Next base: position 21,774,590 of record JAKZAP010000010.1, read on the forward strand.
TTTTTCGATTAACTTTGGTGCAAAAAGGTTGTTGATACAGTTAGCTGTCCACCGATACCAAGTTTGTTATTTTCCCTTTCTATTTGTCTGTTACAAGACACCAAACCTAGGTACAAACGGAGAGAGGTGTTAAAGGTCAACATCCGATAGCCCAGTTAGGCACCCTTTACTCACTTAAATAGACCTGAACAGATAGTCCGTCGATTTCATCGCATTGACCTTTCCTTTCGGATTTGTGGTACCTCTGTGTACTCGTACGTCTATGATTGAAATATTTGGCAATCAAAAAGGTAAGGCATTGCCAAAAAACAACACATATAACACAAAGACATACCTTATCACCACTTTCCTACTTTAAATATTCTTTCCGCCCAAGCTGACTGCAAACCATATTTGATAGTGCAAAACGGATACGTCAGCTGAATTTTCTTAGAGCTATATTTCGGCCCTTCTTGGCAAGGGTCCTCTTCAGGCTCAAAGCCAAGTTGGAAAAACAAAAACAAACGAACATTTTCCCCACAGGTTCGTTTTTCCAACTTGAACGGAGTTGAGCCTGAAGAGAACCCTTTGCCAAGAAGGACCAAAATATAGCTCTAACGAAATTCAGCTGACGTATCCGTTTTGCACTATGTATATCCGTATCACATGGAAATACAGGCTTTCGTTGAAATTTGAATTCTCGGCGTCTGGGTGCATTTGGGGTTGCGGTGCAAGCCGCGCACACTGTGAACACTACAACTAGAGCATGGATAAATAAATACAAATCCCTTAGATGAGTTGAAATAATTCAGTGTATTCAAACATCAGATGTAAAAGTTTGCTCTGTCTTTTCAGTTAAACTTTAAATAAGCATACCTCTACTGTAGCCTACTAACGACCCCAATCATTCCATCTATTGTCATTTCGAGATCCCAAACTTCCTATGTATATTTATCCATCCTGAAACACTAGACTGATTCTTGCATTTTCCTTATTTCACGTTTTTCGGGGCGGATAAGGCTCCCGCTTATTGCGTACGAGGAGCTCGTTGGCCAGAAGGGGTTACTGGTTTTTTTCATCAAAGCCAAGGGAGCCGCGTGAGGCTGAAAACAGCCGGGGTGGATTTGTCTTTGTCGACAGAATCCAATCCAAAATCCAGTCCAAGCGGACAGACGAGAAAAAAACAGCCTATTCTTTAAGCCGGTTCGTGCCGAATTCCCGGGCGATTTAGTCCAGCAGGTTTTCCGGAATCACACTTCCCCAAAAAAGGTTGAATGACGGAAGGAAGAAACAACCTGGCACGCGACGGGCAAGAAATGAACAGAAAACAGCAACCGGCGCCAAAACTTCTAATTCCTGACGAGCCTCAGCAAAACAGTAAAGCGGAGCCTAATCACAAAAAAACTTAACAATCACGAAAAAACGCATACTAGACATGCCGCATGTGTTAATCAAGATGTATCAAGTAGACTATACGAAGCTTTAATTATGTAGTAAATTAGACATACAACTAACGATCCATTTAACTGAAAAGGCAGCTTATTTTTACGCCTGATACTTGAATACAATGAAGCAAGGCAGTGTCCAGGGGGGTTAGGAGTCCAATCCCCTCCCTCCGAAACATACTACAAAAATAATAGTTTTTTGTAGGCTTTAACCTCTGATATGTCTATATTTTTTTTTGGTCCGACCCACCTCTCCCCCCCCCCCCGCCCCCCCCCCCCCGAAATAAAGTCTTGGGTACGGAGGACCTGCACTGAAGTGTTTTGACTCATGTAACGGATTTTGTACTTTTTGTATTTTTACTATTTTACGTTTCCATGCAGCGGCCACTGCGTGATCAGCGACCCCCCCCCCCTTGATTTCGTTTCCATGCAGTCGAAACTACGTCATTCTACGATTCTTCATCAGCTGATGAAGAACCGTAGCTGACGTATCTGTTGTATAGGCCTACATTATTTCAATTTAAGTTTCAAAGTCAGCTTGGGCTCCAAGAATATTTTGTATTTTCTTTCACACGCGGCTCTAATTCCAACCTTCAGAGCGTTTGCTGCTTGCACGACAACCAAAAAATCAGTTAAAATCACAAGTTACGCCTGTAGATTTCAGCTGCGTTTATCATTTTTTCTTGCACTTGGGATTGCGATAGAGAAATGGTATCAGATATGCCTCTTAAACTTTAAAAGTTCTCTCAATGATAAAGAAATTAGAGCTTATCCTTTGCTCCTTTCTACGAGTGATATTAGTAAGTTGGCCTACGGCAAAAAAGTCAACTTTTGAACTAATACAGATTGATTTTTTTTTATTATTTTTTTACGGCAATCGATAGCTCTTGATAGCTGATCAAAATAGGTGCAATCATTTTTTTTTTGGTACAAAAATTCCTTCGTGAGATACACCATTCTGAAAGTATCGAGGGGTTGACAACTCCAGTAGTAGGGTACACACTGAAACCAAAAATAGGCCGATCCCAATTGTGACACATGTAGGGGACTTATAAGCAACAACTGGCTATTATACCATAGCCTAATCATCTTCGGCGATGAGGGGTTTGTAACTTTTGCTAGCTGGTGTACATATTATTTTGTTTCCGGAGTATTTAGTGGTAAGAACAATTTGGTTCCCGATAGTAACACATTAACAATCGGCTGTTAGGCTATATTACCTTTGGCGAGGAGGTGTTTCCAACTTTTTGCTAGTTGGTGTACCTATTATTTGTTTCGAGTGTATTTGATGTCGATAACAAGGAGAGGGACTTGTAAGTATGGATCGGTTGCTGGAGGGGCTCGTGTGGGGCTTGAAATTTATGCTAATTTGTGCACATTTTATTCGATCGCTATAAATCTGAGGGTAAGAAAATCCGTAACCTAGAATTAAGCGTTTACGCAATGGGTGCAAATGACAACGTAAAACAATGAGTTATTTTCGCACTACACTGTAAAAAGTTTCTCCGAATAAGGATGCAGTATTTGCTACTGGGATTAATCTTATCTCTATTCGGATAAAATTGATCAGAATTAGTGATAATCTTATCTCAATAAAGACAACATTAATCCCAGTAGCAAATACTGCAAGATTTTTTTTTACAGTGTAGTTGATAGTGCCATCTATGGTACTTTCATTCTGAAAAGTTATGGATAGCTTTATAATACCAACTAGATTATATAAGAAAAGGTTCCAAGTTTTCATCCGTCACGATGTCTACGACTGAAAAGGATAAAGTTCAACTGACCGCAAAGTCAATTTAGTCCCTTCTTCCGATATTCATTTGTTGTCATTTTTTCAACGGGTCATGTGATCTTCTTGGAACATACCGTTCTTCTTGGAACATACCGTTTTGAAAGCTTCAACGGGTTGACAACCTAAGTACTTAACCGATAGCGAAGAAACAAAACCAAACACTTTGGTCGGTGAAGCCGAACAAAGGTAGCCGCAACACTTCACGTTGCCCCGGCAACGTAGATCTAGTTTTATATTTCCAAGCTCCTTGTATTACATAAACAGTTTTAATACCATAAAGTTCCAAAAAGGCTCAATGATCCGTTAAATGGGGTATATAACGATAAGTATTCTAGTTGATATTTGATAAACAGTCCAGTCCACATTTTTTGTTCTTACAAGGGGATTTGTACTTTTTTTTATGGCACTTGCCTTCCGGCCAAGTGCCATATACCGATCACTTTTCTGTCGGCCTGTCGGTCGGTCAGCCCCGTGATCGCGAGTTATGGTACTTCCAGATGTGCTGATAAAAAAAAAGATACAAAAAAAATAAAGAAAGAATAGTAAAATAAATGACGTACGGGAAGTAAAGAAAGTTAAGAAAACATAATATTTTAATAGTTAAATTAGAGAGTGAAAGTTAATTTGATGTCTGAACCGTAAAGTCACTGAGTGGGCAGGAACCTCAGCCGAAAAAGCCAGTTTGGTACTGCAACGCCATCTAATGGAATAAGAGAAAATTATCATTCCCTTGAAAGATTAGCAATAACAAGACGTCGAACCGGACAGAATCTCAAGAACGAAAAAGTGTTTGATCACATCTAACTATCACTTTCATGGATGTCCGCTTCACTAGGCGCCTTGTTCTGCGTCTTTGATCAAGTATTATTCTTTACGAATTACCTCGAAGCTTACTGCTAAAACGCCATCTAGCAAAATAGAGAAGACAATCATTCAGGGATACAACTACAGATGGCGAGGGTAGAGATTCCCAAGAATGCAATAGTTATCGTTTTCTCTCAAGTAACTGCTCGACTTTAAGTTGCGTTTTATTGGATTCACTTTTGTTTCGTCGAAGTTGTTAGTTTTGCTCTTGTTTTGTCTTACTTGCGTTTTATTGAGTTCTTAGTTTCCGAAAAGTCAAACTACACCAAACTACGCCAGCGAGGTAGTTTGTAGTTTGAGCTCCGTAGTTTCAGGTTCGAAATTAAAGCAAATGGAATGGACAAATAAAACGGCTTTTAAGCGAAACTACGCCGAAACTACCTCCGAAAAAACGCAACTTTAGTCTCGTCGTTCTCCGAGGACTCTCCCAACGGAGGACTTTTGTTTGCCCTACGGATGATGATGATGAAATTTTATTTACGCACTTAAGAAGAATAAAATAGTGCAGTATAGACAAAGAAAAGAAAAAAATACACTGAGCTTTGAATAATTTAGTAGATGCACGATATCATAAAACAAATATTTAAAAAAAAAAAAAAGGGACTAATCGGGTCTAAAAACCTAGATGGAGTGCGGAGAAATGGCCAAGGGCAGCAAGGGCTCACTTCCCGCCGAGGGGTTGCCCACTCTCGGTCTTAGTGTAGCCTACAGCAAGTGCCCGGTACCGCGATGCTTAGCCCGTGCCGGCACCAGCCGACACCGGTTACCACGTTTAAAACATTAAAGACAGCATTTTTAGAAGTGGAATCGCCTATTTGTGGCCGGCCCCGGTGTTGGGACCGCTGGTTTCGACCGATACCAGCAGGTGCCGGGAAAGAGTGTACAGCAGGTGTCGGGGAGTGGGTTACCCATCGCTTCCCGCATTCTCGTGAGTCAGAATACTCACTTATCATCACTATCACCAAAGAGGAAATCCTTTTCAGATTCGTGGTCGATTTGGGGAGTTGCTTGGTTAGCTGTTTCTTATATACATCAGGAAAAAGGGATTCCTGTTATCGATAATCACTTAAATTGTGGTAGATTTAAAAAAAAAAGGAGCCTGTTAGATTGTGATTATGACTGTTTGCATTTAAGTAATGACCTTGTACTTATTAGAGCACAAAGATACATCTGACTATTCTAGAAATTAAGTAATGCAACTGTATTGATTAGAGCACATACCTATGCCTGACTAATCCAGAAGTAGAATAACATAACGAAAAGGAATGTATTTTTTTGTCCCGGTATAATAGTCACGACTTTTCACTGCGTAGACTACCACGTAACATAGTAGTCCGCAAAGAGTGCGGCGGAGCTTCATTTGACATTAAGAAACAGCGTGACCAGACAATAGTGTATGCCAAATCAAGTTCGGACACACTTTTTGTAGACCTTGGAGTCTACGAAGTAAAAAGCTGTTCCTACTATACCTGGGCAAAATTTTAAATTAATTTTTGTTATGTTATTCTATTTTCTAGATTCACGTAAGCATATCCGCAACCAGATGCGTTAATTGTAATACGCGCTTAATTTATTATTTACTAGAGCTTCGGAAAGACGATCGGGATCGGATGCTTGCAGAATAGAATTCCTGCTAGGATTTTCAACATCATCGTCAAACTATACGGTCAAGTTGAGATTTGTTCGACTTGATGATGAAAGTGCATAAAGTCCAGATCGTGTACGCAGCATAAGCACCCTTCCTATACAAACCACAAGAACACTATCTTTTCGATTCGTAGTAGGCTATGAATTGTGTTACTAAAATGCCATCTATCGAGCTGGGAGAAGGCTATCTTTCGCTTGGAACGATTAGACACGACTGAACAACAGATGACGATCCCAGACTCCCAAGGAGCGGGTGAACCCCTCATTAAACCCTACCAAAATGCCACCCGACAAGCTACAAAGTAAAATACGTTCCTTTATCTTTTGTATCATATGATGATATGATATGATATTTATTGCAAAACGCCAACTGGCCATAGCTACTACCAAAAAAATAAAAAAATATTAATCATATCAATGATTAAATCGTATTAAGTAGGCCAAAGTAAGACAAGTAAAATACGTTCCTTTATTTTTTGTATTATATTAAGTAGGCCTATACATTATTACCACACATGTTTTACATTGTACATCAATGCTTTCAAATTTGTCACGTCATGAGGATCCTCTGCTAGCCATACTCTGTTGAGCTATTATGGAAATAAAGAATATACTTATTTCATTTATTTATTTACCGAGCACAACAAAATTTCCTTCCTGTTACTTCAAGCAAACCACAAGAGGAACGACCCAGAAGGAGAATCGCTGAATGAAAACAGGAGCACAAATCAGCAACAGAAGCACAACAGACAGGGGCGTAATTTGCTCTGGGACAGGCCCCCCCCCCCAGACTCCAGTTTGCCCCCCACCCCCAGCTTGAACCTGAAAAAGCCCTACCCAACCTGGAAAAGGGAAGAAGCTTGACGTCAATCGCACAGTGGACAGTTTCGCAAATCTGAAGAAGCCTCGTTTCGCCTTGGTCGATTAGTAAAATATCTCGTTGTTTCTTTGTTTTTATTACGTTTTTCTTCTTGAAATGAAACTGCTCATTTTAACTTGACTTAGGAAAAACGGCTCCAACTTTGCCCCCCCCCCCCCGGATTTTGACGAAATTATGCCTCTGGAGCACAAGACTGCCAGCTAGATGAAAACCTAATCTTCTATAGAGAGAGACAGAGAGAGCACCGGTAGAAAGGAGCTAGATAAAGCCGCTAAACGTTTTTCCTTTCGCTTGCCATTAATCAGAGTTTCACATAGGCTTTGTGAACATTCGTATACCATTTGGCATAAAGTGTGTAAGATATCGGGTTAGTTCTGAGACGTCGCCGAGAAAAAATATCTTTAGCGAAACGTCCCGGTGGCGAAACGTCCCCATGACAAGACTTTCCGATGACAAAAAATCCCCATGGCGAAACGTTCCCAAGCATAGATTTAGTAGTCTTGCCTTAAGTCTCCAGGCGCACGATACGAGGTATAATAGCTTCCAAGTATTACATTGCACAGATATACGCTAGGGGCAGCTTTTTTTTAAGCAAAGAGCGGATGTGAGACCAGTTGCTTACGATATGGAACCCCCAAATACACAGTGTCACCCTGGTTATGACCGACAACTGTAGGTCCCTTTATGCTCCGGCCACATTCAATCACATCTATACGTAATTTAATTCATTAATTTGGTTTATTAATTTGGTTATTACCGACTCTTACGTTTCACCCTGGTCACACCTGGGTCGAAGAAATTCAAGACGTATTACCACCATCAATACTCAAAGATGAACGAAACTGGCTAAAGTCAGTGGCTCTGGTCTGTGACTGGTCCAAACACTCCAAAGATACGTTTCAAAATGGCGGAGATGAATTTTTCCATCTCGACTATCTTACGTCTTCAGCGTCTTTTCTTCCCAATTTCGACGCCTATCTCTCCAATTAGAATTTTGAGTTTCGCACCGTGCCAAGAGCGTAGGTCGGTTGGATGGAGCTCCCGCCAGGTCGGTTAACCGACCGATAAATGGAGCCCAAAGAACAGTTTATAACAAGACCAAAGGTTTCGATGGGATCCCAAAAATTCAATATTTGATCCAGACAATTGGGTCTTGTTTTCGCCAGATCCAGTCTTCGCCAGACTCCTTGAACATTTATACTATTAAAATTCAAAAACAGGTTAATCATCTGAGAAAAACAAGTTCAGGTATGAATCAGCATGTGTGTTTACCCCTATAAGCCATCTCTGATTTGACGAAAACTCCTGCCACTTCTGCCAATTTCCCGGTTTCGGCCGAATTCCGGAACTACATTTCCGGCGAAAAAGAAAGCTCAAAACGAACTCAGCGCATCTTCTTTCCCCAATACTGAACATCTAATCAACTTCAAATAAAAATTCAAGTTATAACAAATTTTCCGGCTCCAGTCGGATTCCCGTCGAACTATATGTTCGGATAAAAAATGATTGTCATACACGGATTCACCATCTCTTTACCCCTAAATCGAATATCTAATCAACTACAAATAAAACTCTAACTTTTAACAATTTTCGGTTTTGGCCGGATTCCGGGGGAACTACTTGTTCGGCGAGAAAATGGTTTTCACCATTGTCTTCAGCATGGCCTTCCCCTAAATCGAACATTTAATCAACTTCAATAAGACTTTTACTTTTAACAGACTTTCCGGTTTTGGCCGGATTCTGGGCTAACTACTTGTCGGGCGATAAAACGGTTTTCACTATCGTGTTTAGCATGTCTTCTTACCCTGAAATCGAACATCTAATCAACTTCAAATAAAACTTTTACTTTTAACAAACTTTCCGGTTTTGGCCGGATTCCGGGCGAACTACTTTTCCGACGACAAAATGGTTTTCACCATCGTGTTCAACATGTCTTCTTACCCCATAATCGACTATCACATTATCTGTTTAAAAATATTTAATTTGCTCCTTAATCTAAAACCCCTCCCCCACCCCTAAATGTAGGGCTAAATAGCCCATCTACGAACTTGACCTTACTCTTGACCCAAAGAATCCTCACACCAAGTTTCATCAAAATATCTCATCCCCTTCGAGAGTTACAGTGCGCACAGACGGACGGACGGACAGACGGACAACTTTTGCGATGTCATAGGTATCCCTCCACTTACGTTTTGGGACCCCAAGAACTTAGGTCGGTTAATTGAAGGAGGAAAACGACTTATAGTGGGAGATCTTGTAGGTCGGTTAACTGTATGACGGAAAAAACCGCAACTATTATTTTACTGCTAAATTTGAATTTCCCTCCAGAAATGACCCATAAAATTGATAATCCCCTCCGCAGTTGTTTCTCGAATTCGAGCCAAAAAGTGAGCCACACAAATCTTGTTGGTCACAGCACTTATGGGCCTCACAAAAGACATTAGGAATGCTCTTTTCGAGCCACAATCGACCAACAAACTGTTTGTGGGGGTACAGAAGAATGCTTTTGGGCTCAGACATATTTCTGTCATGGCAGATATTCTTATTCACAATTCTGATTTCTTTTTAAGCATACTCTTATCAGTGTTGCCAGATGTGTGACAAAAGATCGCGAGAAGAGAAGCAAAAATCCCTCCTCCCTGCATTTTCGCTGTTTACCTTTTAGGGATCTTACTGAACGACCTCTCCCCCCCCCCCCACCCCACCCCCACAATATTTTCGGAAGACCTGTTACAAAAAATTTGGCGCGAATTGCCCAGATTTTTTTTAACATTTGTTTATTTTGTTTTGAAAAAGTCGATTAAAAATGAACTAGCCAGTCGCTTAAGACTTTGACTAAAGACCCCCATCTATTTTGGCTAGAAACGCCTCTGGTTCTGTTATGAGCAAGACAAGAGAAAAGTTAATCAGGTCTTTTCTTTGTGTTTTCCACATTTCCAAAGTGCAAACTGCTTTCCAGCTAATTGTGCTCTATTAATTGACAAAGTCAAATGTCGTAGCACTCAGGTTGCGGTTACTCGCTAGCTTAGAAGATATGAAGTAGTAGAGATGGACATCACATTCCAAACCCGCATTTCAATTCCACGTTGTTCTCGAATGAATTTCTTTAACATTCGATAGAGATTTAGTACCCCCGCAACCGTCAAGCTCTGAATATAAAATGACGAAGTGGTTTTTACAAATCCATATCTGGTTTTCACACTTAAATATGTGGATAGCAAAAAGCGCCCAATATGTACGGATATTTAGGGAATTGCGCCAAAATGGTGCAATGCGCACACCTGAAAAAATTTAGAGCGCAGCTGCCTCGAAAAAGCCCCCAAATGGTGCAAATGTGCACCATCTGGCAACAGTGACTCTTATGATAGGCGCCGGCGACGGAAGAGGCCGTTTTTTCTTATAAGCCATTTTTTAGAGCTCAGTCGAACCAACCGGCGAGACAAAAAAAACGGTCAATAGTGGCAAATAGATAGGTTAACCAACCTATGGAGAAAAAAAATGCAGCTAATGTAAAAACATTAAAACTAACTATAATTCAGAGGGAAAAGTATTGGAAATACAGAAAAAGAGTAGATCTTTCTTTCCAGACATTTCTATCATTTTTTGGGACAACTGTGTCCCAAAACACAGCAGGGACATTCAAAGTTTGAAAATGTTGTTTGAAAAACAAGATGGAAATACCCTGGGAATACCAAAGGTGTATTCTCCACGTTCCCTGAAGACTCGAGTTGAGGAGTCCCCACGTTTTTGTTTGTCACTGGGACTCGCTCCCCGTATTCTTGTGAGTCCCCACGGACGGGGAATGCTCCGATTATCATCACCATCATCAAAAAGGACTCCTTTATTCAAACAATGAATAAAGGTGATGATATTTCGGCAATGATATTTCGGCCCTTCTTGGCAAGGGCCGACATATCGCTGATGAAGAATCGTAGCTGAAGTAACCGTTGTAAAGATTGTTTGAATAAATGTTTCAAAGTCAGCTTGGGCTCAAAGAATATTTATCTAAAAAGGACTCCCTTTCAGATTCGGAGGGGAATCAATTTGTGCTGGTGTTGGAGCAATGTAAAATTAATGTAAAAAGAATCAGAACAGAGAAAACCTCAAATAAAGTGGAGCCAGACTAATTTCGTCAACTGCATATTTTTTTTCAGAACAAAATCCATTTTAGAAGCATTCACAGTGTTCTCGTTGTTTTCCTAGGCGGACTCCGCGTGGAATGACTCCCTCTATTCCAGTCATACACAAATCCTCAACTTTTGGGCATGGTGCCCCAACGTCTGGGCATGCCCCAACATATGGGCATGGTGCCCATACATTGGGGCACCATGCCCTGGAGCATGGGCATGGTACCCCTGTGAAATTTGGTTTAACTGAGACTGGTTACATACCTAAATAGGGTCTTCTTCCTATCCCAGATCAAAAGATACCTGATTTTACTTTCTATGCTACAACTACAGCCCTTCGTAGCTGGATATCTTTAGAAGATATACTAGCTGCTGGATATTGGCATCCTAGCTCATCCTTAAAGCATTATATCTGTGAGCAACCCGGATTAGTCGACACTGAGGCAGTAATTGCCCAAAAGCTGTGTCGATAATGGTTAACATAGTGTTTATTTGTATACTGCTGCGACAGTTGTGTATTATGTATAAGAAGTCGAATAGTGAGATTAGAACCAACACTCCCACCACCTCCTCCGGATGTAATTCAGCAATATAGATGGAGTATAAATACTCCAGACCGAAGAAGGTAACATATCGTACTAGAATGAAGACTTACCAAAGGTTGAAGTCACATTCTGGTACGATACTTACATTCTTCGGTCATAACTACCCTCTCTCCTCCACCATGTGTTGGTTTGGAAAATAAGGGGAAATGTCTGCCGGATCTGCACTGGTTGCGTCAAGATAAAGGGCAAAGTAATTTAAAAAATGCACGCTAGATAGTGTGTGGAATCTGGCCTTAGTACCTACCGGAGCAGGAACAGCAATATAGATGAAGTATAAATACTCCAGACCGAAGAAGGTAAGTATCGTACCAGAATGTGACTTCAACCTTTGGTAAGTCTTCATTTTCCAGTTTACATGATGTTAGAGCACTTCCAAGATACATAGAGTTTTTTCGAGGCCACTTCTCTTCTAGTGGGTTTGTCCTATCCTTTTTCAGAAAATTCCTGCTAGGTAGCATGGATGAGGCAAGCTTTTCAATATGTTCACTGGAGCAAATTTTTGCTTTAGATTGTTTGCCTTTTATTGTATTTATTTGAGTGATTTTTTTTTGCTATTTCTTACTCTGATTTCTGACTTTTTGACAACATGGAAAAAGACTGAGTAACCTAGTGGCAACTACATGGAAAAGGATACAGTAAACCCACTGGAGAAGAAGTGGCCTCCACAAAACTCTCTGTATCTTGGAAGTGCTCTAACATTTTGAAATTGGAAAATGAGGTTGGACAGAAAGTGAAATCAGATATCTTTTGATCAAGGACAGGAAGAAGATCCTATTTAGGTATGTAGCCAGTGTCAGTTTAACCAAATTTCACAGGGGTACCATGCCCAAAAACTGAGGATTTGTGTATGACTGCTCTATTCTCGCTGTTCCCTTCGATTCCCAGAGGAGTCCTCGGGTAACAGCAAGAACACACCTCAAGTGATCAGAGGCGTTACTAGCCAAAATGTTTGGTTGGGGGACGAGGCATTTAATTCTACAGACTGTTTCTGCAGAAAAAAAACTGTTTTCACAACAAAAAATCAGTTTTGAAAAAAATCGACTGATTTTCAGAAAAAACGACTATTTTCAGGAAAAATCTTCTAATTTTTAAGAAAAAACAATTGTTTTCATGATAAAAAAAAAAACCTGTCAAGAAGGGCCAAAATATCGCTGAAGGAGAAGCCGAAGCTGACGTATCTGTTGTAAACAGTGTTTGAATAAATGTTTCAAAGTCAGCTTGGGCTCAAAAAATATTTATTTTTTACAGACTGGACAACAGCATTGGGGGGTCATCCTGCCCCAGTTGTGACTCCCCTGCAAGTGATCCTATATATTTTAACAAATTAACAACAAATTAATAATTATCTGGTTGATACTGTTTCTGTAGGATATAAATGCCTAGGTTAGCTTTCTGGGAGATCTGACCTGATCGCCCTACCCTTTCCCCTTGGCCAGAGGCTCCAGCTTAAGCTTAAGCACAGCCTAGCCTAAGCCCTGCCTCAGCTGAAGTTGCTTTCACTGAACACCAATCTGTCATATTTATATAGCAACTTATTACCTACAGTACACTACACCCAATGAAAAGCAAAGTCTCTTACAAATTTAACATTTTTCCAAACGAATTACGTTTTTAACTGAAGAAAAAGAATAAAATCGTATCTTAGCTCGCTACCAGAGCGCTGCCTTCCGGACCTTTTCCACAACTAGCATTGTCGGAAAAGTAAACAGATAGGTAGCGCGAGCACTGAGTTTGCATATTTTCATGAGCTGGATTACAGAGTCTCCAATTTATGTCAATCTGCAAGGCGCGTTCTCGCCGTTCCCCGAGGACTCCTCGGGGAATCGAAGGGAACGGCGAGAATAGAGAAAGTCACTCCACACGGACTCCGCCCACAGAAACAGCGAGAACACGGGCAATGCTTCCGAAATGTGGAGTCCTTGGAGAACGGCGAGAATACGCCTACTGTCAAAACATGCGACTGGGAATGCAGTTCCTTGAAAGCGTATTCTCGCCGCTCCCCGAGGACTCCTCGGGGAATCCAGGGGAACGGCGAGAACAGAGAGAGTCACTCCACGCGGACTCCGCGTACGGAAAACAGCGAAAACACATGCCTGCGAAATGGGTTTTGTTCGAAAAAAAATATGCAGTTGATGAAATTAGGATGGATCCACTTTCTTTTTGTTTTTCTTTATTCTGATTGTTTTACCTTAAAATTACCTTAAATTGCACTTGCAAGCAATAAGGATGTAAGGCGTATTCTCGCCGTTCCCCGAGGACTCCTCGGGGAATCGAAGGGAACGACGAGAATAGAGGGAGTCTCTCCACGCGGACTCTGCGGACAGAAAACAGCGACAACACGAGGAATGCTTCCAAAAGGGATTTTGTTCCAAACAAAAAATAAGCAGCTGACGAAATTAGTCTGTAAACACTTTATTTTGGGGTTTTGTTTATTCTGATTATTTTTAATTAATTTTATATCGCACCAACACCAGCAAAAATTGATCTCCCTCCGAATCTGAAAGGGAGTCCTTTATATGTTTGATGGTGCAAAACGGATACGTCAGCTGAATTTTATTGGAGCTATAATTCGGCCCTTCTTGGCAAGGGTCCTCTTCAGGCTAAAACCGCTCAAGTTGGAAAAAACAGACTTGTGGGAAACACAAAACTAAAGATTCTAGCCTAGCATATTTAACTTCGTAAATTTCTTCGTTAGTCTTGTTTGGAGGTAAAAAGGTTGCTGTGATTTATTTTGGACACGGCTGCTGTTTTTGCTGCTCGATTGGGTAGTGGTCGGGTAGAGATTTTTCTGCATTTGGATTGAATTTCGTTTTGTTGTAGAGAAGAGCCTGGGGGCTGAATTTCCTTTCATTGATGATGCCTTTCCAGGTTTCTGATAAGGCGTATTCTCGCCGTTCCCCGAGGACTCCACTTGAGGAGTCCCCGCGTTTTTGTTTGTCCCGCGGACTCGCTCCCCGTATTCTCGCGAGTCCCCACGGACGGGGAATGCTCCGATTATCATCACCATCATCAGAAAGGACTCCCTTCAGACTCGAAGGGGAATCAGTTTTCGCGGGTTTTAGTGCAATGTAAAATTAATTAAAAGCAATCAGAATAAACAAAACCAATAATAAAGCGGATCCAGACTAATTTCGTCAACAGCATATTTTTTTCGAGCAAAATCCATTTTGGAAGCAGTTTCCGTGTTCTCGCTGTTTCTGTACGCGGAGTCCGCGTGGAGTGACTCCCTCTATTCTCGCCATTCCCTTCGATTCCCCGAGGAGTCCTCGGGGAACGGCGAGAATGCGCCTATAGTGAGTATTCGCCTGTGTCTCTGTTGATCCCTGAACGGTTTTTCATAATTTCAACGGCTTCTCTTATGGTTTGATGAAGTCCGGTGCATGTTGCAAGAGTCTGTGCTTTTCCAAAATTTACAACGTGGGATGGGTTTTCGAAAACGTGTTCTTCTGCCAGTGCTGATCTGAAGATGTAGTTTGGACGGTGTCCATTGGAAAGGGCGTGGTCGATATCCTGTTCATGTTCCGTGAGTCCTTTTTGATGATGGTGATAATAATTGGAGCATTCCCCGTCCGTGGGGACTCGCGAGAATACGGGGAGTGAGTACCCGGGACAAACAAAAACGCGGGGACTCCTCAAGTGAAGTTCTCGGGGAACGGCGAGAATACGCCTGTAGCATCCCGATGAATAGGCTTACAAATGATGATGGTGCTATTTTCTGGTTGCTGCTCCCGGGGCACACCACCAGAAGCAGTAAAATTAGTTTAATTAAGTCTACGTTGCACAGCACAAGCAAAAATTGATTCCCCTCCAAATCTGGAAGGGAGTCCTTTTTGATGATGGTGATGATAGCTGGAGCATTCCCCGTTAGTGTGAAGTCGCGAGAATGCGTGGAGTGAGTCCCTGGGACAAACAAGAACGCAGGGACTCTGGTTGAGGAGTCCCCGCGTTTTTGTTTGTCCCGGGGACTCAGTCCCCGTATTCTCACGAGTCCCCACGGATGGGGAATGATCCGATTATCATCACCATCATCGAAAAGGACTCCCTTTCAGATTCGGAGGGGAATCAATTTTTGCTGGTGTTGATGCAATGTAAAATTAAACGAAAACATTCAGAATAAGCAAAACCCAAAATGAAGTGGATCCAGACTAATTTCGTCAACTGCATATTTTATTTTCTAACAAAATCCATTTTGGAAGCATTCCCCGTGTTCTCGCTGTTTCTGTACGCGGAGTCCGCGTGGAGTGACTCCCTCTATTCTCGCCGTTCCTTCGATTCCCCGAGGAGTCCTCGGGGAACGGCGAGAATACGCCTCTAGTTTCCTGGTAATCCTGAACTAGCCTTAGCGACTTTTCAGTGCGTACTGCCAGCCCCCCATTTAGCTTTCTTGGGTAAGCGCCCAGATTAGCTGAAGTTGTGTGGTCGGGCGCTCTGCGAGCGCCCACTTTAGCTCAATTTTCGTGGAGCTTTTTTCTTTCTTCGAGGGGGGGGGGGGGGTACCACAGACCACCGCCATCGTGACGCCCCCCCCCCTTCCCCCAAATTGCTCCACTGGAAGCAGTTTTCCCAAGAAGCTTCGAACTGGAACGTGACTACTCAGGCACAAATTGTAATCAGGTTTGTGAATTTGGGATAGATCAGAGACAGACTGAATATCGAATCGGCTTCAGGCGTATTCTCGCCGTCCCTCGAGGACTCCTCGGGGAATCGAAGGGAACGGCGAGAATTTCAGGAGTCACTCCACGCTGACTCCGCCTAGGAAAACAACCAGAACACGGGGAATGCTTCTAAAACGGATTTTGTTCGAAAAAGAAATATGCAGTTGACGATTAGTCTGGATCCGCTTTATTTTTGGTTTTGCTTATTCTGATTCTTTTTAAGGAATTTTACGTTGCACCAACACCAGCAAAAACTGATTCCCCTCCGAATCTGAAAGGTGGCCTTTTTGATGATGGTGATGATAACAGGAGCATTCCCCATCCGTGGTCACTCGGGAGAATACGGGGAGTGAGTCCCCGGGACAAACAACAAGAACAAGAGCTGAAAGGCCATATGGCACTTGCAAGAATAGGCAAAATGTTGGCGGGAGTTTTTGTTTGGGAGTTTTGTACTGAGTCGAATATTATTTCATTATACACCAGTAAGTAAAAAGTACTGTAAAAGGCATTCCTAGAAATCCTCTTCTTCGTTGGGCGGTTCAATGGTCTTCAATATGGTTTCAATATTTATATCAAGTACGTTTCTTCTTTGAACTGTTGCTGCGGAATTTCCCATTTCGAGGAGACGGACCTCTGCTTCGTCTAGGGTTTCGCCTGCTAGTAGCTAGAAGGTATCCTATGAAAAAAAGTACTTTTCGACCTTGCGGTGTAGATGCGCACTTTAAGGGAGCTAGAACCTCAATTGTAAGCAAAACCCTTGAGGCAAAAATGGTAATGGGCTCATGGGATCATGAAAATGCATATTTTGCTTAAAAGTATTTTTCTTAATTTGCGGTCACGATTGGTAGTTTAAGGAATGGTCTGATTCGGAAAGTGGTGATTTCTAAGCCAATCTTGTCGAATTTCTAATATTACAGCCAAGTTTCATCGTCCTGGCACACCTAGAAGTACCTGTACTCGCGATCACCGGAAATCCAGACTCCCCCTTAAACTCTCCCCACAGTCGCCTGAGCCAATCCGGTTCCGTAAATGATTTATCCGGAGCATATCTTAGTTATTTCCACAAAGTTCCCCGATCTCCCCAGTCTAAGCCGGTCACGTATTACCCCCCCCCCCCCCAGTTGTTGTCGGATCCAGTCCGGACATGAAAAGGATCACCAGAGACATGTCCTCTGTTCACTTACAAAATTTCACTCAAATCCGATCACCGTTCCAAAGTTACGCACGACTCAATATTCCGGATTCCCCCTTCCTCTACTCCCCCACGACAATCGGATCGAGTAAATTTTTATTTATAAGTCAGTTTGATAGGGTTCCTGACACGCCTCCCAAGTTTTGTCGTGAAATTCCCCAGAACAGCCATCACCGGAATTTCGCGAAACACCGCTCCACCCCCCTCCCCCAAAGTGTCCGGATCCAGTCCAAATGTGTAAACGACTTATCTGGAGCAGATGCTTGTTATTCCCAGCAAGTTTCACTCCGATCCCTCCATTCTAACTGGTTCTCGGGATTTCCCGTCTCCCCCCCCCCCACACAACTCCTCCGTAGCTGTCGAGTCCAGCTCGGACTTCAGATGGAACATCAGAGATGTGTCATTTATTCAGGTATTAAGTTTTATTTCAATCCGATCACCCGTTCGAAAGTTACACACCACTCAATTTTCCGGACCCCCCCCCCCACTACCCCCCCCCCAGATGGTCGGATCGGGAAACTGATTATTTCCAGGTTGGTTTGGTCGGGTCCCTGATATGCCTGCCAAGTTTCATCATCCTAGCACCCCCTAATCCATAACAACCCCTTCTAAGGTTCAACAGCATATTATACCAACCTTCGACCTTCGATTGCTCTAGCTCTCTCCGAACGAATTTAAGCAAAGAATGACTCATCCACGAACAGAACTATACTAGTGTGAAGAAAGAATGACTCATCCAGGCTCCAGCCCCCCCCCCCCCCAGTTATCGGATCCAATCCGAATATGACAGTGAACATCCTAGGCACTTGTTCTTGATACCTATCAAGTTCAATGCAAGCCCGATTATCCGTTCCAAAGTTATGAATGTTACTAATTTCCGGATTCCCCATCTTGCCAGTCCCCCATTGATGGTTGGATCGGGGAAGTGATTATTTCCAAGTTAATCCGGTTGGGTCCCTGATATGCCTGCCAAGTTTTATCGTCCTAGGTCATGTGGAAGTGCCCAAACTAGCAAAATGCGGACAGACAGACAGACATTACGATCGCTATATGGCACTTAAAAACGCGGGGACTCCTCAAATGGAGTCCTCGGGGACCGGCGAGAAGACGCCTTTAAGTTCAAGATACGTGAGCTTTTCTGACAAAGTTTGATAGCTCTGTAACAATTTTTTAAGCAACATGATCATCAAATCAAAGCCAGCAATTTCAAAATCAAATGTGAGCATGCGCTTGACGACAAGCTGTTGTTTCTAGTGTTGGGTTAGGTGGTAGAATTGTATGAGATTAAGTACTTTTTTCTCTGCCCTGTTCACCTGTACATTTTTTTTTTGACATCAGCAAATCAGTACAGTAGCTGGTACAGTAGAGGTATGCTTATGAGAGTGCAGTTTTTGGCTAAATGGTAGAATGAAGACCAAAAATACCTATACAGGTCCGATACATGTGTTTTCAGATGACCTTAATTACTTACTTTGACTAACCAGTAGCTAGCTTTAGACACAGCAAGTGCATGGAATTGGTAAAGTCCACTGTCAACAAACGTTCACATAAGTGTCATAAGTAACCTCTACTGTAGCCTACAGTTATAACTTGTTTCAAACTGGTATAAATTCAGTATATTTTCCCTAAATCTAAGAAGAAAAAGAATGACTCATCGTGAGGATAGAAAAGAGGATAGAAAAGAAAATGGGAGCTAACAGGAGGAAAGAAAAACTAAGTGAAAAGAAAGATACATAGATTCATAGAGTAGCCTACATTGAAGGAAGATAAGCATGTTGCATGTGCAACCCGCAGCCAAAAATTGGAGTTTGGTACATTTTTCCCGGGAAGTACATTTTTAGACCTATATCTAGTACAATAAAAAAAATCAGCATTGCAACCAGGCCTGTCTCCAGGAATTTATTTTTATTGGGGGGGGGGGTGCCTTTTGGAGGGGGGTTGCCTGGTGGTTGGACAAAAAAGTACAAAAAAACACATAGATAGAGGGAAAAGCCTATACAAATGTTTATTTTTGTATAATCGTTTATTATTTTTTGGGGGAGGATTTCAACCCCTAACTCCCCCTGGATACTGCCTTGATCGCAACATACCAACCAGGTATTTACTGTACCCTAATTTGATCACATTCTTTCGAAATCAGACTGGCTGAGGTAACCTGTATATCCTGAGAAAGCTTTTTATTATGCTAACTTACATGGGCTTGATTTGAACTTGAACTCGTGACTCAGTCTTTACTTTGAAGTTTCTCTACTTGTAGGCTTTCTACTGTACCAAGTTCTCATAGTATAGTAGAGGTATGCTTCTTTGAATATTGGATAAATGTGAACAGCGCCGTTTTGATGTAAGTGTATTTGTAGCCTATGTTCTTACACTGTAAAAAGTTTCTACGAATAAGGATTAAACTTAACTGCAGTATTTGCTCCTGGGAATAATCTTATCTCTACGGGGAAAAGATTAACCGGAATCAGAGACAATCTTCTCTCAATAAAGATAAGATTAATCCCTGTAGCATGCCCTGCAAGATTTCTTTTCTACAGTGTAGCAGTCCCTAATCTGCCCCCAATGAGATAAGTATTCTGGCTGACTAGTAGTTGAATTTTATCACAGCAAATGGATGATAATGGCACTTTCCAAGCCCAGGCCACCCAAGGTAAACTAACACTCGAAGAACCAACTAACTGGCAACTTTTACTGCAAAATACTTTTAAGCCTTTAAAAAATATGTAATCTATATCACTGACATTCCGTAAAAAAAATTGGATGTTTTGGGCTTTGCTTGCCTCTGTTTCTTTGTTCATTGTTCCATGCATTCATGGATTGACACCTAGTCGGCCAAAATTGTGCAAGTTTTGTTTCAGTAGGTAACACGCATCTATTTTTTCCAGGTTTTTTTTTTACTGTTAGATTGCACGGTCACACCTGCAGATTGCTCTTTCCAGATTTATTTAACTCGCCGCTAGATCGTCCAAACCAGGAAATTGAAGAAGAAGTTTTAAAACTGAAAAAAACTTATCTAAACTCAAATTTCGTGACAGAAAGATTGCCGAAATAGTTAGCTGTTCACTGATAGAAAGTTTGTCATTTTCCCTTTCCATTTGACTATGTCATAAGCAAGAAATAATGCCCACGTATGGAAAAATGGAGAGAGGTGTCCAAATAAACATACCTCTACTGTAACTCTACTGTGCTAAGCATTTTAGGCACCATCACAGTCTAGTACAGTAAGCCCTTCTTTTACCAGTTTAGTCTCAGTTTAGTTACCAAAGTAAAAACCCCTGCCAACATACCCTAGTGTTTGAGCATGGTTGTAAAAAAAATGGCTTAGTGTACTATACTCAGAGGCATTACTAGCCAAACAAAAGTTTGGGGGGGGGGGGGAGCAAGGTATTTACCAACTGGCTGGTCATTTTTACCGACTGTTTTTGCAGATAAAAACGACTATTATTGAGAAAAGACGACAGCGAAAATCGCGCCAACTCGGCAATTTTTTACCGACTGGGCTACAACATTCGGGACGAATGTGACGACAACATGACGCCCTTGACTATACTGCACCATCAGGCCTGCTGTACCCAGCTGTGACAGTGCTGTATGCCAGACTTAAACAATTGAAATGACTGGCAAAACCAGCAAGTGCGTAAGCCCTCAGACGTGGAGTGTCAAAGTAAAATGTTTATCACATTTTATATACAAACAGCTTTAGAACCAAGACATTTCACATCCCCAGTAACCGTATTGAAATAACCTAATTTGTAATCATCCCACTTTAAATGTAAACAAACCACAAGCAGAAATCCAAAGAAATGTTAAAGATCTTGCACGAATAGTCAGTATATACAATAGTTTTGTAAAAAGTCGACTGTTTCCAAGAAAAAAATCGATTGTTTGTACGAAAAACGGGGATGCCCCGTTTTTACGGTGCGTCCCCCCATCCCTCCCCCCCCCATCCCCCCCATCCCTCCCCCCCATCCCTCCCCCCCATCCCTCCCCCCCCCCATCCCTCCCCCCCCCATCCCTCCCCCCCCCCATCCCTCCCCCCCATCCCTCTCCCCCATCCCTCCCCCTATTCCTGTCGCCCCTGCCAACTAGTGGTCAGCCGAGCAAGACAGGTTAAATATAAAATTCAGACATTAGTATAGAGCACATACCGTAGTCCTGTTTGAGGTATATTTTTTTTGTATGAAGAATTGATTAAAAGCAAGCTAACATTAGAAAACGGGTTTAAAAGGGTTCAAAAGATTTTCCAAGGCTTGCAGTATTTTCAGACAACTTCCTAATGCTTACTGTTTGTTTCGTTTCTGGGGGCTTTTCAAGCTGCTAATATCAAGGCAGAGAATTTGATATGGGTAGCTACTGGGGTTTATTTTTATTTGTTTTTGGGATCCCAAAACGTAAGTGGAGGGATACCTATGACATCGTAAAAATATCCATCTGTCCGTCTGTGTAAGCACGATATGTCTCGAAGGGAATGAGATATTTTGATGAAACTTGGATTCATTGGGTCATGGGTAAGGTCAAGTTCGTAGATGAGCTATGTAGCCCTACATTTAGGGGTGGGGGAGGGGGTTCAAATTAAGGGACAAATAAAATACTTGTAAACCCATTGTGATAGTCGATTATGGGGTAAGAAGGCATTCTGAGCACGACAGTGAAAACCATTCTCTCTCCGGACAAGCTGTTCCTCCGGAATCCGGCAAAAGCCGGAAAGTTGGTTAAAAGTAAAAGTTTCATTTTAAGTTGATTAAATGTTCAGTTTAGGGGTAAGAAAACATGCTGAACACCATGATGAAAATCATTTTCTCGCCGAGCAACTAGTTCGCCAGGAATCCGGTGAAAACCGGAAAATTTGTTAAAAGCAAAAGTTTGATTAGATCACAGATTAAGGGGTAAGAAGAGAGGCTGAGGCTGTATATGACAATCGTTTTTACCCGGACATATATTAGTCCGGAATCCGGTTGTAACCGGACTTTTTTTTTAGTCAAAGTTTTATTTAAAGTTGATTAGATGTTCTTTATAGGGATAAGGATATACGCTGGATGTTTCTGAATTTTCTTTTTTTGCTGGACTAGTAGTTTGCCCAGAATTCGGGCGAAACCGGAAACTTGGCAGAAGTAAAGTAGAGAGTCTTGGTCAGTATCGTCAAAATAGATATGGCTTATAAAGGTATATCTGAATTTGGTTTTCTCTGATGATTAGCTTGGCGAAGACTGGATCTGGCGAAGACACGACCCAAATGTCTGAATTAAATATTAGTTTTTTGGGATCCCATCGACACCTTCGGTCTTGTTATTATACCTCCCGCCATATAAAGTTAAAGACACATTCAGATAAAACGGGAACGTCAGCTAAGATGCTTTGACAGCGATATTTCGGCCCTTCTTGGGAAGGGTCCTCGTCAGTCTGTCAATCTGCAGGGTCAACGTCGGGGAAGAAACAGATCTGCAATAAATAACTGAAGCTTCTACCGACTCTAAATATCTTATTCGGGGAAATTACTTTTAAATACCACTGTAGGGAAAGGGGTTGTATTCCATTAGTAACATCGTTCCACGTTTCTGGCAGGGAGTACTTGCCTGTAACTATTACTTTTAAATATCACTGTACGGTAGCCTACTGTACTGTACTTAATTTTTCACACAGCTGCTGTTTTTGCTGCGATTGGGGCGATGACAGGAAAGATTTTTTTTTTTTATGAACAAAAATTTAAGCCTCATTCTCTTATCAACAACAAAAAGGAAGTCGATCAAAATGCAGAAAAAAAAACTTTCCTGTCATAGCCCCAATCGTGCAGCAAAAACAGCAGCCGTGTCAAAAATTAAATCTCAGGACTAGTTTTTTCCCTACTTAAAATAAATTTCATCGAATAAGATATTTATAGTCGGTAGAAGCTTCAGTTATTTATTGCAGGTCTGTTCCCAGACGTTGACCCTGAAGATTGACAGCGTGACGGGGACTCTTGCCAAGAAGGGCCGAAATATCGCTGCCAAAGCATCGTAGCTGACGTATCCGTTTTATGCATTATTTGGATATATGTTTCAAAGTCAGCTTGGGCTCAAGGAATATTTAAAGTTAAATACGTAAAGAAAACTGAAGAATATGCAAAAACAAATCTACCAGTCTGGATCCCTGACCTTTGGCTAAATCCTCTTCATCGATTTTTCTCTTGAAATGAAATGTTCAGTTAAGGGCAGCACATAAGTAAGCCTACACCCTACTGGAAATCATGCCCCCTCCTAAGTAAGAATTCATAAAAGGACAGTTCTAATGCTCCGTAAGCTTACAGCATCTTCAGTGCCATGTGTGTGAAGTTTAAAGGAACAGACATCTTGCTGCTTTGGGTTCTTTGAGTGGATGCCAAGCAATGATTTGCATTTTTTTTGTGTACCTGTTAGAGACCTTTAAATCTGAACCCATGAACCGGGTAGCGGTTCACTTGAGCAAGCCAAGGTGCATGTGATATGGCTGACCAGTTGACCATACGTAAATTCGGAAGTACGATACAGAAAATTCAGACATTGTCGTACTGGATTGTCGTGTGGATAAATGCTTGGTCATGAACCCAAAGGATCTTGTTAAAAATTCATACCTAGTTCCAAGGACATTCCAGGGATACCGGGTTCCTTCCGAAGTCCTTATGTTGTTCTGAATTTCGCTTTCGCTAATTTTAGCCATTGGAACCTTCCTCTGTTTTCCTATGCACACATATTAATCGTAGTTAATCAAGTAAATAATAGCGTTTTTTGGGATCCCAAAACGTAAGTGGAGGGATAGCCTACCTATGACATCGCAAAAGTTGTCCGTCTCTGCGCGCTATAACTCTCAAAGGGAATGGGATATTTTGATGAAACTTGGTGTGAATATTGTTTGGGTCAAGAGTAAAGTCAAGTTCGTAGATGGGCTCTGTAGCCCTACATTCAGGGGTGGGGGAGGGGTTCAAATTAAGGGACAAACAAAATATTTTTAAACAGCTAATGTGATAGTCGATTATGGTGTAAGAAGGCATGCTGCACCATAGTGAAAACCATTTTCTTGCCGGACAAGTAGTTCGTCCGGAATCCGGCAAAAACCGGAAAGCTGGTTAAAAGTAAAAGTTTCATTTGAAGTTGATTAGATGTTCGATTAGGGGTAAAAAAAAACATGCTGAACACGATGGTGAAAACCATTTTCGCGCCGGACAACTAGTTCGTCCGGAATCTGGCCAAAACCGGAAAACTGTTAAAAGCAAAAGTTTTGATTAGATGACAGATTAAGGAGTTAGAAGAGAGGCTGAGTCTGTATATGAAAATTTTTACCCGGACATATAATTAGTCCGGACTCCGGTTGTAACCGGATTTTTTTTTTAAGTCAAACTTTTATTCAAAGTTGATTCGATGTTCTTATAGGGATTCGACGCTGGATTTGTTTCTGAATTTTCTTTTATTGCTGGACTAGTAGTTTGCTCGGAATCCGGGCGAAACCGGAAACTTGGCAGAAGTAAAGCAGGAAGTCTCGGTCAGTATCGTCAAAATAGAGATGGCTTATCGAGGTATATCTGAACTTGGTTTTCGCTGATGATAGCTTGGCGAAGACAAGACCCTATTGTCCGAATCAAATATTCGATTTTTGGGATCCCATCGACACCTTTGGTCTTGTTTCACATCGTCGGCAGAAAACAAGTACGCAACCGATCGAAACGTACAGGATCCCGAGAAAATTGTAGAACCGAAGTAATCGAGTCACATTACCAGCTAACAAAACCCATAACCACTTCCAGTATTATTATGCTATGATCGTTTGTTTATTAGACTTTTCATTGCTTGTGATTCTGTAATTCTCTCTGAGCCCTTTGAACTGATCGCTGAGTTTAATATGCCTTTGACTTCCAGATTTGTCCCATTTTCCCGTATTCGTGAGTAACAACCCCTTCTAAGAAGTCCCAGAGCGACAGTCTGTACCATACGGAACTTGAGCTTAATAACATCTTACCATAAATTACCTTAAATCGCATTGTCCAGCGATAAAGGTGCCAATGCTCCTGTAGAGTCGCTGGGATTGTGATGGTTTTGATTGGATTTTGTCATTGGTTTGTGGACAACTAATGTCTGGTCGCTAATTCTGGTATATCCCGTTCGTACACTTTCGACGACCTTTCCTTGTCCAACTTAACTTTGAAGGCATCTACCGTTTCAACATTGGCAGTATCCTCAGACAAGGAGTTCCAGTTGTTAATCACTCGAGTTGTGAAGCACTTGTTTCTAGCTTGGGTACTAGTGGATGGCTTGATGGTCTTCATTGAGTGCCCTCTGTTCCTCACTGATGTACTGAAGTTGAAGAGTTGAGGCATTACTTGTTTGGCAATTATTTTGAACGTTTGGATTCCAATCCGAACTGGTCGTTAAATCTCGTCTATCGTACGACAACCCGGGAGTGATGAAACGTGGCACTCGCGTATGTCATTTTAACTTCATAATTGGTTGCAATCAGACTAGCTCCCATCCCGTCTCATCCTTCCTGATTCGGTAATCCCACCATCTACTAGGTGATTTGATTCATATCATGGAAACTGAAACACGCAAATGACTTGCGTCACCAGTTACCATACATATATGTTAACATGACGTTGCACCCCATCATCTAGATATAATACTGTCAAAATTTTTAAACCACATCGCGAGCTGTTGAACATTGGTAACTTTGCCCAGTTGCCATTTGCCCGGTAATGGAACAGCTTAAAAAATACACCTAGGGCTGCATGTATATCAATTTTCATCCTCCTTGCTCTAATCGTTGGCGAGTCGTGAATGTCAATCACTTCATAATTTAGATCTAATTGCCCCTCAACTGGCACGGTATAGGCGGGATCGTTAAGAGGAAGAACAAGACGCTAAGACCTAAATGTGAACCAAGTTGAAATGTGATCCGTGAAAATCAACATAGCGCAGTTGTCCAAAAAACATCTTTTGTTTACAAAGTTCGTGCATTTCCATATGCACAGGGCCGGTGAATTTCTTCTGTGTTTTGCCCCACAAATGTTTGCGAAATTTGATTTGTTGCCCATAGAAAGAACCGGATGTGCAGACGAGTTGACCAACGCCCGACAAAAGTATACACAACTGTATTAGTTCTTTTAAGATAACGTTTATTTGCTGTACAATATCTGTACAGATAGATGGACAGCTACACATATAAATAAATAAACATACAATTTTATGACATAGTCATATTAACTGGCGATTTTTCTGTGTCTTCTGTGACAAACTGACAAACTTTATTTCTTCTGTGCCTTCTGTGAAAAACTAGTGAAGTTTCGCCGGGCTTCGGCCGACGAAAGTAGTTTCTCAAGACCGTGGGGGGGGGGGGGCATAGTGACGCCCCTGCTTATAATAGGTATTTCGCTAGGGGCCCTTAAGTTTCGGATGGGCCTCGACAGGGTTCAATCCGGCACTAGTTATGGCACTTGCCCTTCGGCCAAGTGCCATATAGCGATCGCAATTTCTGTCCGTCCGTCCGTCCGTCCGTCGGTCTGTCGGTCCGGGTGTTGCTGGTTCGGGCACTTCCACTTAAGCTAGGACGATGAAACTTAGCAGGCATATCGGGGACCCCAAATGATTAAGTTGGAAATAGTCACTTCCCCGATCCGAGCATCGTGGGAGGAGTGGAGGGAAGGGGAATCCGGAATCTTGAGGTATTTATAACTCTTGAACGGGTGATCGGATCTTAATGAAACTTGCTATTCGGAAAGTCCTCGTGACTCAGACCATCCACATAAAATCCGGACAGGATCCGGTGATGGGGGGAGTTGGAGAGGGGAACCGGAAATCTCGGGAAACGCTTAGAGTGGAAGGATCAGGATGAAACTTGGTGGGAAGAGCAAGCACAAGTCCTAGATATATCATTGACATAACCGGACTGGATTCGGGCACTATGGGGGGGGGGGGCGGATTTCTGATTATCCGTGAGTTCGGTACTTCATGATGTACTAGAACGATGCAACTGGGCTGGCATATCAGGGACTTGAACAAACTGACTTGACAATAGTCGTTTGCATGATCCGATCATCGTGGGAGGAGTGGAGGGAGGAGAATCCGGAATCTTGAAGTATTTATAACTCTTGAACGGGTGACCGGATCTTAATGAAACTTACTATTTGGAAAGACTTCGTGTCTCAGTCGATCCACATAAAATCCGACCCGGATCCGGTGACTTCGGGGGGAATTGGAGAGGGGAACCGGAAATCTTGGGAAACGCTTAGAGTGGAGGGATCCGGATGAAAATTGTTGGGAAGAGCAAGCACAAGTCCTAGATACATCATTGACATAACCGGATCGGATTCGAGCACAATGGGGGGGAGTTGGGTGGGGGAGGGGGGGCTCCGGATTTCTGAAACGGATGTACTGATTTGAATCAGACTTGGAAAGAGAGACCATTGTCCTAGATGACATGTTTTAGGGTCCTGACCGGATCTGAACACGGTGGGGGGGGGGGGGGGGGTTCTCGTAAAAAGCTTCGACCTGAGTGAAACTTGATACCCGGTACGAGAAGATGCCTTAGATATTCTGTGTATGTGGCTGAACCAGGTTTGGCCCTGGTATGGAAGTTTGGGGGTGAGGCGTGCCGGCAATATAGTACGGCACTCCTAGGAATCAAACTAGTATGGTGAAACATTTGCCCTAGATTATCCGAGCGATGCCGGAAATGCTCAGGCTCGCGTGAAATTAGATACCTTATTTCTAGGTCCAGTCCTAGGGGGGTTGAAGGGGGGATTTTTTGACATTCTCATCTACTTTCTTGTACCACCTACTCGTAAGAAGTGCCATATGAGCTCGTATCTCTTGTTGTACATAGGCTAACCTTCTAAAAGCCCTCCTCTTGGGGCTGTTAGGCAGTACTTGCCTGTTTCGATCCTGCTTGTGGTTAATAGTAGTGTAGATAGGTTCATTCTACCCACTGGATCTTACTTCTCCGAACCTTTTAGTGACGGTGCAACTTACCTCGAGTGTAAACACCCTGCCCAGCGCATATCTCACCAAATCCCGCAAAGTTGCAGCTTTGTGCGAAATCTAACCGGACACTTAACAAGTGTTTCACTGCCTCCTAGCCAATTAGCTAAGGTCACTTCTGTCTGACTTCTGTGACCAATGGGTTTCAAACGCCTCCAAAATGCACTTGTTGCACAGTGTTAAAGCATAAAAACAACAAGCAGTAGCACAACAAGCTTCAGGATCGAATCTTCGTGCGGAACTGTTACAGCGCTCGTCTCGGACCAATGACAGGAAGTTCAGAGCCGCTTGATAGATCAGTTTCTGGATTAGTCTGTCCACCCATCCTTGCAGGCGGTCTCTTGGCAACGGCCCCCCCCCCCTTACATTATACCTACACGCAGGCCCGTATCCATGAATTTATTTCGGGGGGGGGGGGGGGGGGGGGTTGCCTGCGAGTCGGACAAAAAAGACACAGATTAGAGGGAAAAGCCTATCAAAATGATTATTTTTGTATGTTTCGGGGGGGGGGGCAACCCCCTACCCCCCCCCCCCCCCTGGATACAGCCTTGGCTACTAGGAACCAGGTCCGTACCCAGGAATTTATTTCGGGGGGGGGGGGGGTTGCCGGCGGGTCAGACCAAAAAGTTCAAAAAAGACATAGATCAAAGGTTAAAGCCTATAAACAACGATTATTTTTATAATTTTTTTTAGAATAGAATAGAATAAAACTTTAATTCAAAAATATGGCTTGTCATAGCAAACTGCCAAATTTGATATTTTTTCGTCAGGTATATTGTTAGCAAATAAACACATTACAATCAACAAAATGAAGACATACTTTAAGTCAAGTTGAGTTAAAAAGGGCCACAAAACTAGGCACAAACCTATTTTTATTATCGGTCTGTTTTAGCAAAAACAGGTGTCAACTTTGGAACCTTTTGGGGGGGGGCTGGTTTGGAATACCCCCGAGAGTGGGCTTACCTTTCTTTAGTAGAGCATGAGGTCGTTTCTACCGGTATGACTTCCTGTTGTAAGGTTCTCTTTTCGTGAGTACTCCATGGAAGAGAATAATACAAACTGCGAATCGTAGCGAACCTATCGGAGTCCGTGGAACCTTTGACCCTGCCTCTAGTGGCGCCATTTGAATAAACCTGGGGGGGGGGGCGTGATTATTAACTGTTACGTTTTGCAATAGCGACAAGCTTTTAGCGTACCATTTTTGGAAATAATAAAAATATAAAGAAAATAAAAGAGTGTTTAAAGGACCTGTCTTACCTATAATACTAACGCAACCTACTTCCATTATAACTCCATATACTTCTAAACCCGGAGACCCCAATTTCGTATGGTACATTCTATCCCCCCCCCCTAACAAAACCACGCTGATTTTCTCACTTGCCGTGTTTGGCTACCTTCGATGTGTATCACGCTGTCGACGGTTGTCTGCGAGAAGTTTTTCCATCAGAAAAGAAGATTATGTAAATTGTTTCCCTGTTTTCGCTACAAGTCAACGGGTTTCGGAAAAGGCTTAAAACAGCCAAAACCGCGGGTTATTTGTTGAAAACACAGCCTAGTTTTAAAGTATTCAAATATTTTAAAATAATGTAACTTGAAGAGTAAATAGTGGGAAGGGTCCTTCAACTACTCTTTTGTGAGTAAATTTAAAGTAGTTTTCTAATAAACCTCAAAGTAAAGTCATTGCTGTGCATTTTGCCTTTCGGAAATATCACCAAGGAGGTTCTAGGGGGGGGGGGGGGCGAGCATCACTGGTCAATGCCATGGGGATGGCAATGACACTAGTGTACTATCTTACATTGTCCGGCGATTTTAGTCCATTGTAGGCTATTCTTCAATAGACAAACACCCCTCACTTTGTCCCACATCGAATCCTTACGAGATTCGGTATTGTGCGATGGCAGATACATTGCTTTATGTTGATTCCAGGGTGGAATCCAGCTTGATAAGAAAACGTATAGGTAAACTTTCCGTGAGTTTCGAAAAACTAAACCTTTTTCCATACTAAGAGTTTTCTGTCGAAAATGGTTGAAAACACTCACATTTTTTTTTTTTTATAGGACGAGGCATATTGAAGTAAGGAATTCTTCTTAAATCTCTGCTTTCGGAACTGTAAGGGATTCTGCATATTCCAGTTACATTTGGTTTTGTTGCAGTGTGTGCCCTGATGACCATCAACATCGGTTAAAGGTGAAGTATGAACAGATATTTACTTAACTATTTTCGCTCGGCAGAAAAAGAACGATGAGAGAAAAGTTAAATTTTATTTTTATTTGTATTGCTATAAATAACTTGTCGCTTCAAACAATGCAACATAACTAGACTGACAATCACTTACATAGTACACATTGCTGAACAAAAGATGAGGTTGCAACTGGTTTCAAGAATCTCCTTACATTTGGTAAATAGACAATACGAAAAAGGATCTACAAGAAGATTCTCCGTACAAATTCCTTGTGAGTTTTCGGGTTAATAAAATTACTTACTTACTTATTTTGATCATGTATTGTAATATGTTATTATGAGCTTACTCGGGTGGACAAACTATGTCTTGGTATATTGTTTGAAGCGCTGAACCAGTAGGTACCTACGTGAACATTTGCTAGTGTATGTTAGGGCTACAGAGCCCATCTATGAACTTGATCTTACCCTTGACCCAAAGAATCCTCACACCAAGTATCATCAAATATCTCATATCCTTCGAGAGTTATCGTGCTAACAAACGGACAGACAGACAGAAGGACATTTTTGCGATGTCATAAGTATCCCTCCACTTACATTTTGGGATCCCAAAAATGTGATCATGTATTCAAATATGAGCTTACTCGGGTGGACCAACTAGACCTGGTATATTGTTTGGAGCGCTGAGCCAGTAGGTACAAAGGCGAACATTTACTAGGGCATGTTAGCTAAATTCAACACAGTGCAATAGGCGGCTCCCCGAGTTTTCTCCCGTAAATCACGTAATTCCGGTAATCCTAGTACTTCTAGTTCACATCTTTAAAATATAATAACAGCGACTGTTTTGT
The DNA here is from genome assembly GCA_023053575.1 of Branchinecta lynchi. Classification (NCBI taxonomy): domain Eukaryota; kingdom Metazoa; phylum Arthropoda; class Branchiopoda; order Anostraca; family Branchinectidae; genus Branchinecta; species Branchinecta lynchi. The sequence goes on from JAKZAP010000010.1 coordinate 21,805,784, forward strand.
TTGCATGCTGTTTCATGCAGAATTTCTAGCAGCGAGCGCGCGTAACCGCGTGTAGCCGGCGTAGTACGGTAGTACCGTAGTAGTGTCCCTTCAGCATACACACGTGAAACTTTGGATAGGTCAAGCCAAAGAAAAAAAAGGCTGAAAGATGCCGGTCGCATTAGACGAGGAGTATTACGGGTAAGACATTTTTTTCTTCTAGATGGTTCTGTGACTGTGAACTTAAAGCTACCTGCTCAAGTGGTAAGTCCTTTGTCGACTCTGTCCAGATTTCCCGGTCTCCAAAGCGGAGGCGCGACTCAAAATATTTCAAGACCCCTTCGCGCAGTGCTTAAAAAGTGGGAAAAAGCGAAGCAAAGAAAGGAGCCCGAACACACAGGATAGACCTGTTGGCCTACTAAATATAAAATAGAAAAATGAGATTTTCGGGTTTTTGGGGGGTTTTGGCATATAAACTAAATATGCCAAAATTGAATAAAAAGGTTCTCGTACCCTTATTTCAAAAGAGTTGTCGGCGAACCTTGATGCTTTCAGCGAAGTGTGTGCTTGACTGGCGAACTCGGCTCGGCCGAAAAAATGCTTAAAAGTCGTGGGTGCAAAACAAAACAATTGGGAAGTGCATACTTCCGTTGGGGAGCTAGATGTAATATAAATCCGAGAGTAAGTAGCCTACGAAGTCCTTTAACGAACTGCATGATACTCTACGAGTTTGAGGGTCGATTTGGACCAACTGACAAAGTAATATATTTGAAATGGGGCTTTGGAGTCAAACAACTACTCCTTTCTCAGTGGACGTATAGTAGTAATGAAATAAATATTAGCCTAGTGTCATTACTATTTCCGTCGAAAGACCAGTAAATATAATTAAAGTATAACAGTTTATGCATAAACACGTATATACAGTAGAGGTTAAAGTCACGCTGATTTCGTTAGAACTGTCTTGTGAAGTAAATAATTGTTGCACAGTTAGAGTTAACATTAAACTAAAAAGTTCGGATAGGCAAGTGCCAGGAGAAAAGGGACACACTCTAGAAACTGTGCAGATTATATTAATAATCTCTATCCTAATATAAGGTTCACTGAATAGGGCTGAAATACGAACATCTAGTTAAGAATCACTTGCTAACTTGAAGTGTGCCAGAGGCGCTACTAGCCAAAATGTTTGGGGGGGGGGGGGGGGGCTCGGCATTTACCGACTGGCAGGTAATTCTTGCCGACTTTTTCTGCAGAAAAAACGACTGTTTTCAACAACAAAAAAAATTACATTTTTGTAAAAAATCGACTGATTTTCAGAAAACACCGACTATTTTGACGAAAAATTGACCAATTTTCAGAAAAAACGACTTTTTTCATGAAAAAATCAATTGTTTTGACAAAAAACCTCGGTTATTTTTTAACGACTGGACGACAGCTTTGGGGGGGGGGGCGGGCGCCCCCCCCCCCCAGTCGTGACGCCCCTGAAGTGTGCTTGAAAAACCTATCAAAATGCATTAGTATATTGAATATATAATTTGAAATATTTCTGATCAGCAAATTAAGTAAGTAAGTAAAAGTAAGTAATTTATTTATATTTGATAGGGCAAAACCGATACGTCAGCTGAGAATCTAAAAGACTGAAACAAAACAAAGGCTCTCCGTGTCACCAATCTAAGCTGATCTGTCTTTTTTTCCAGATTTTGTTTTTATTTGTAACCAGTTATTCATATAACCTTGGATTTCAGTATATCCCTTGATTATCAAGCTATGATATTAGCGTAAGATATTAGCGTTGCAGATACCATGGTATCTGACACCACGGTAACTGGATCTGCATTTTGTCTTTTTTGCAGTTACCGTGGTATCTGATACTAGCCTACGGTTGCTTTGTGAAAACAATAATTGCCGAAATTGCGCTTTTCATCTTTAAGAGCCGAACTTCTTTTCCACGAATTTGACAAAATCCTAGGCTCTATTGTTTGTGATGATGAAAGTGAGACGACTTTTTAGACACTAAGAGCAGTTACCGCGGTAACTGGCCAGGTACCAAGATAACTGCAAAAACGCCTTTTGGCTGCGAAAATGAGTATAGACCGTGGTATACAGATACCATGGTATCTGCGAAAAACGCAACTATTGTGAATCAATAAACCGAGTCTTAATAGTAATTGTATTTGTGAAGCATTTCAGCAAAATTTTAATAAGACTACCAGCAAGGCCGTATCCAGGGGGGGACCCCCCCCCCCCTGAAACACACAAAATTAATGATTTGTATGGGCTTTTCCCTCTGATCTATGTGTTTTTTGTACTTTTTTGTCCGACCAGCAGGCAATACCCCCCTCCCCCCCCCCCCCCCCCCCGAAATAAATTCCTGGATACGGGCCTGACTACCAGTCTATATGAAAGTTTTGCGTATGCTGGATGAATTTCGATACTTGGACTTTACGATTATATTTAGGTTGGTTGAGGCGACCGGGAAGCGAAACCGATGTGCCACAAAAAACTTTTTCTGTAAAATTAAATATGATTTTTTTTGTTTTACTTTCTATACCATTTCCTATTTTACCTCTGTTACCTTAAGGTGTTTTTCCGCGGGGCAATTTTGGTCCACACACTTCTGATTGTTTGTCTCCGAAACACGATTGTGTACCACACAGTCGAGCCACAAGTTGAAACTCGCGGAAATTTCGTTTTGTCCGTTTTTGGCGGTAACTTCAAATGTCCGAAAATAAAAATAAAACCCATGTAAGATTTCAATAAATACAACTTCAGGCTTACGTCCTTACCATTCTCTGCAAATAGGATCCTCATTTTATTTCTATATCCTAGCTAAATTAGTTAACTTATCATTTAGCTAAATTTGAATTTCTCGCCAAATTCGAGCCACGAACTCGGAAATCACATCGATAGTTGTTTCTCGATTTTGAGCCACAAAGCGAGCCACACAAATCTTGTTGGTCTCGGAAAAGCATTTCTGGGCCACACAAACAACCGCGGAAACACTCTTTTCGAGCCACAACGGAGCCACAAACACTTTCTGGGGTCGCGGAAAACGCCTTCAGCTACCCTTAAGCTGAGATCCTTTGGTATGTGCGAGCGGGTAAAAAACGGCCAAGAAGTTACAACCGGCTCTAATGACGCTGTTGACCAGCTGGGCAAATAGGCAAATTTTGTTCAAGAAAAAACTCCTTCAGACACCAAATCTTCTGCAGCTGCGCTACGAGGCTCGAGAAGTCATTAATCTGAAATTATATGGTAGATAATGACCAGACATTCAAAGAGACGTGGGTTCAGACTGTGCGTAGAAACAAGTGTTTCTTGGGATGGAGGGGAGAGGAGATTCTGGGCAGGGTGGCGCCGAAATACAAACATTTGTCTTTTTCGTCTAAGCAAGCGTTTCGAAGACATATTTTTAAGTTTCTGTGTCACGAAATTCTGCTTCAAATTGAGGACAAAAATATTTTGTTGGAGGAAGTGTGTGAGTAAGTAAATATATTTGTAACCCACAAAATGGTTTACAACAAAAGAAAGTGGAGAAAAGAAAATAGAAAAAAGAAAAGAACAAAGACAACAGCAACTTACAGTAACGGAAATAATCTATCCTTATTCTGGCTGGATAGATCCCATTTATGAAAAATGTCGAACAGACAAACCGAGAAAAGCACAGCCGGGTCGCAGAAAGAAGCGTAAAGTTTTGCTGAAGCTGTTCTTCTGTACTCGCGCCGGTTTGTTACAGTCCTTGCGTACCCTATTTCTAGCTTACGCTTAATGTCGATAAGTGCAGTACCGCGGAAAGATGGAGAGGAACTATTTACTGTAATAGCCAGCCATGTAAGAGAAAGAACATGGGAAATCTTAAATACCTGGCAACTAGTGGACCAGGGAAAGGAGAACCGTTAAAATATAGTTGTTGTTTTGTTTTTTTTTGTTTTTTTTTGGGGGGGGAGGGTGGAGGTCTTGAGACTGTTACTTGGTATTTTCCGAGACGAATTACCATCTCATGTCTCCGCCCTTCTCAGTAGCTTCCTTGACCCCGTCGTCGACATTTTCAAAACTCACTTAAACCTCAATTTATTCAGCTTGATTACCATTATTGCCATTTCACACTCGCAAAACTACGCCAGTCTTAACTCATCGCATTCGCAAATCAAAGGTATCCTACTGCGAACTATTTCGTCTCCTCGTTTAGGGCAACAGTATTTTTCCCGATCGTTTCTCATTAAAACAAAAAAAAATATGGTCTTCCATTTAACTTCATTGTCAATATTTTATTAAATCAGACTCAGCAAAGGAGAAGTAATAATACAACCTATAACCAAACACTATCAGATATCGTGCTATAAACAGGCAAACTAAGCTCCAATTATATTGTTTTTCCACTTTCAGTTTGAGAAGAAGATTTCTTAGACCCAATTATACCCTTTTTTCTGTGTTTGTTTGTTTTTATCCTGTGCATTTACTGCGTTATCAAAAGCTCAGTGTAATTTTTCTTTTTTTTTGTACTGTTATACTGCGGTATTTCCTGTCTAGTGTGTTAGTAAAATCTCATCGAAAAGGGATATCGTCTGTATGATAATCGGTCGAGACCTTTTGTCTTTTACCCCTTGTACCAGGGCCGTATCCAGGGGGGGACTAGGGGGTTGACTCCCCCCCCCCAAACATGCAAAAATAATCATTTTGTAGGCTGTTCTCTCTGATCTATGTCTTTTTTCACTTTTTTCCGACCCGCAGGCAACACTCCCCCCCCCAAAGGCACCCCGCCCCCCGAAATAAATTCTTGAATACCGGTCTGCCTTGTACGATTGTACAACAAAGATGATAGCGAAGTAGAGATGAAAGAAGAGAAAGGCGAATCCTAGTTCAGCTTAATGTACATATATCTTACATTATAAATGAACAATAGCAAGGGTCTTGCCAACATAAAATCAGTAAACCACTGATTAAAATATAAACAAATTTATAAATTAATTATTCCATCGAAATGGAAATTCTAAATAAAGTACGACACATTTAACTTAAGATATCTTTCGCCGAGAAATTTCGCTTGAATGAGTAATCTACCTTGGCTACTTAATTTGTCTGTTTATTTTATCAAAACACGTGTTAAAGAACCCGACGTACCTATAATGACAGACAAGGCCGTATCCAGGGGGGTAGGGGGTTGAACCCCCCCCCCCGAAACATACAAAACTAATAATTTGTATAGGCTTGTCCGCTGATCTATGTCTTTTTTGTACTGTTCTGTCCGATCCGCAGTCCCCCCCCCCCGAAATACGGGCCTGTTGACAGACCAACCTACTTCCCTAACTGCATTCATTAATTCTTATCTCTTCTGAAGCCGCCGCACTGAATGACATTCTGAATGACACCGCACTAATCTTTGCAGTTGCCAAGAATCACTGTTTTCCATGCGCATTATGTTCCCAACGAGTGTTCGCGCATCATGCTATTGATGCGTAAAACCGGTTATCTGTATTTTGCCAAGATTTCGCTACAAGTCTATGGGCCTGGGAAAAGGCTTAAATAGCCAAAGCCATGGCTAATTTGTTAAAGTTTAACTGAAAAGGACAGAGAAGGGACTGTCTTGTTACCCCTCACTTATTCACTTAGAGAGGCTTGAAGACCCGATGAAAATGCGTTACTTTGTTGCTCCACTATTCACGAATAACCAATTTTCAAATAGTGGTATTTCCCTGTCAGATGTGTGGTACTACCTGTGTCGCATGCTTGACCAAAAAGATTTATGAACATTTTTTTGTTCAGGCACTAAGCAGTCTTCGCCAAGCTTATCACCACCCACTAAAAAGCCACGTCTGTGTGCCGATTCAAATATTCCGCGTCATAGTAGAATTTACGCTGTGGGGACAGCCGTAGATACTCTGAACCTCACTACGAGAGCAGATAGTGGAAAATCAAAAAATCTCTTAGCAGAAATCAAATAACTCAGTGTATTAAACTAAATGATACAGAAATAAATTTGCTTTTCAGTTAAACTTTAAAAGCAGAGCCTTGCTTTATAGTATTCAAATGGAACATAAACAGTAAATAGTGCGAGGTGTGCTTCAAAAGATGAAAAATAGCGACAGTAAAATCAGACATTTGTGACGAGTTCAAGAAGTCCATGAGTTTTGCTTGCCAACTTGTCATTGTCGCTGTGGTAAGAGCTTGTGACTTCTTCTGTTATCAGTCTAACAGTTGTCATATTTGCTAACGATAATCGCCGTCTCCAGATAGGCCTTCCGCCCTCCCTATGCAAATATGGTTATGGTTGGCGATGTGTTGACACGGCCCTGATAATCCCAGATGGCAAGCGTTGCGGTCTTGCCCTTCCTGATAAGACTGTCGTGGAGTTAAATCAAAACCACCAGAAGGAATTCCGTGAACGGGAGTCGGGGTTATTATTTTCCCAGCGTTTGTTAGGTGGCTATGGGGCTGCCTGCTGGTACTCGGGTTGTTTATGAATATTGGGTCTATTCTTTGCAGGGTAGTTAGGCACAAAAAAAAATGCATGGGTATTTGTTATTGCATAGCACTACCAGAACTGCAGAACAGGAGATGAAACGTAAGATAATGTCTTTCGGTATTTTACTACGAAAATCAAGACCGTAGATCCGAAACGGGGATATCTGTTGGTCTTGAGTGTGGGTAATACTACCTTTTTTTTCCCGCGATCCCACACAGAGGCTATACCTCAGAAAGTGCCTGTTGGCACCACTTGGTCCAGGGTTGCAACATTTTCGAGTAAACACAGGGATTTTTCTTCACTAATTCTCTTCGTCTTCACGTAATAGCTTTTGAAAATGCACGTTGAATTCCAAGAGGTCTTAACAAGTTTTCTAGTAGGCGTGGTTACTACTGAACCTTGTCCGTGTCTAGACTAACATTTTGGCTGCATGCTTCTCCTCCAGAGCCTCTGATTTGCAACACCCTGTAACTTTTGGTACAGGCTGAATCGTTAAAATTTCGGCATCGATAAATCTGTACAAGCCACATGTGTGTGCAAACTTAGTAAAAACATCAGCAGAAAATCTTTGAAACATCAGTATTTTGTGTGCTCGTAAATTTTTCAAAATCCGTTTTTTGAGCGACTTCTTGGGGGTATCTCCTGCCCCCAGGGTCCGCCAAGGGTTTAATGGGCTTTCCCCTAAGTGGAGCCTTTACTAATGACCAAAAAGGGTAGTACCCTCTGTCATGATCCAGATTTGCGACATTTCCGGCCTTCCCCGAATTCGGCGCCAAAAAACTTGTAATTGGACTCGAGCTGGCCTGCCCACCTTCACGGCTTTATAAATCCCAGATTCGGGATGGGGTATACTCAGGCAGGCCTGTATCCAGTAATTTTTTTCGGTGGGAGTTTTGCCTTTTGGGAGGGGGGGGGGTTTGCCTGCGGGTCGGACAAAAAAGACATAGATCAGAAGGAAAGCCTATAAAAATGACCATTTTTGTATGTTTCGGGGGGGGGGGGGGGGGCTGGATACGGCCTTGTACTCAGGGTATGATTAGGCTAGAAGACGGAATTCTGGCGTGTAATTCTGACTCTGGTATTTTTATTTCCTTCCAAACACAAGGAGCATAGAGAAGAATAGGCTATAGCTAAATGCTGCAGTCTGCTACACAAACTGTTTGTCAACCAGATATCATCCAGTAGGATGTGTAATAGTCAGTATGGCTAAATATTAATCACCTAAATTCGGGCTACTGTAAACTCTATCGTTTCGTGCGCTGGATGGGGATAAAATAATTATGGTCTTGCTTGATTGTTTTTTTCAGCGGTCGGACCACCTAATTATGTCCGTTGGTTGATTAATTAAAAGAAGAGGAGGCGCTACTGTTCGTAACGTAAGTCGGTCTTGCTCCCTGCGTCGATGCAGCATCTGGGACTTACGGTTCGGCAGTAAATCATTTGGCTAAAAAAATAGAAATTAAGAAGGACCAGCTAATGAGCTGAGGATCTGCTCAAACCCACACTATCAAAGACTCAGCTAAAGTTGAAGCTTTGCTGAAGATAAGCGACCGTAGCGGTTTTTGAGACGGAGGTGACTTTAAAATATTGGGATACTGTATTGGAAGGTGTACTGTTTTTGCTGCTATATTAATACACAAATATGGGTTTTAAAATAAGGAACAAAATTACGATGGAATCGGCAGGCGACTAAAATTCCATATTGATACTGTTTTTTTATACTTATTTTATTAATAAACTTATTAATAAATTTATTAATAATACTTAACTCTTTACTATTTACATCAAAACAGACCAAACTCCTTCTACACCAGTTCCTCCCTACCACCCCCCACCAACCGTTCCTCTCTACCACCCCCTACCCCCTAACAAATAAATACATTTCTCAACCATCTTTATTAAATATTCTTTTAATTTTCTCTTAAACTCTAAAAGATGCTCAGCCGCCCTGATGCTCACTGATAGAGAATTCTAATAAGGGATTCTAAAAGAAACCTAAAACCTAATAACCCTAAAACCATTGTTTTTTGCGCTGTTGCCCCGTCACGGAATATTGCAATTTTTCAAAAGGGAGTTGACCCCTATTCGTCCTCGTATAAAAGCTTTTATCAGAAAAGTCAGAAAGAAAGGAAAATAGTTAGCTGGTGTATGAAAAAAAGAAAATAAAAAGTAAAGTATATGACAGTATTTATTTATTTCAATAATTTGCTTAAAGGTTCAGTATTGTTCAGTAAGAAAGTACTGAACGACGAGAGAGATGGATTCGCTGTGCTAAAGGTTAATTTTGTTGTCACTCTTTTGTGGATACTATCGGCTGGTTTGAGGGTTTCGCAGAAAAAAAACAGGTTTGTTCCCAATAATCACTCGTATCGACTAGCAATGGCTCTCCCACAGTTTTGGCCATATCCATCAGCTCCTTTTACATATTTTATTTCATTTCAGCGGAAGAAAAAAGTTGCACAGCCAGCAAAGCATGATTCCTCCTTGTACAATACCCTCCCGGGTCACCAACATTTCAACTGCCAGAAAGACTGAAGTGTTACACGTGTTCATTATTGATGATAAAGCGGAAAAAGTAGAAGATTTCATCACCACCAAAAATGTACCAGTCGACATGCCTAACCATTCCAACCAGACGCCGCTCTTCTGCGCGGCGTACTGCGGCAATGAGCGAACTGTCGTGAAACTGCTGCAGCTTGGCGCAGACCCGAATAAAGGCTGCGGACAGTTTTCACGTTACACGCCGGTACACGGTGCGTGCTATAGTGGGAATGCACGCGTGCTATCGTACCTCGTGGAATCTGGTGGTGATTTACGTGTGCGAGATGAGTTCGGAAGAACTCCACGCGACTGGGCAGAAGGGTATATCAACCGTTCGGATAAGAGACTGGAGATACTAGCTGTTATTGAGAGCTACAGAGAGCTTGCCAACGGGAGCGATGTGAACCCCTTGGATGCTCTGAACAGAAGAAGCAAATCGAAGATTCCCCGACCTATTTCACAGGTTAGACCGTCTATTCTAACAGCTACATCTATGGTAGAGGTCAGGGGCGTCAAGACTAGGGGAGGGGGACGCCCCCCCAAAGCTGTCGGCCAGTCGGTTAAAAATAACCGAGTCTGCGCGAAGCGCCGCGATTTTTCTTCAAAACAGTTGATTTTCTTAAATAGTCATTTTATTTAAAATTGGTCGATTTTTCATTAAAATAGTTGATTTTTCTGAAAATTAGTAATTTTTGAAAAATGTCATTTTTATTCTGCACGAAAAGTCGGTAAAAATTCCCAGCCAGTCGGTAAATTCCTCGTCCCCCCCAAAAAAAAAACATTTCGGCTAGTAACGCCTCTGGTAGAGGTATGCTTGTTTGAACAGTTTTGTAACTGTTCCACTACCTTAGCTTTGTTACTTGCATATAAAAAAGTAAAAAGAAAAATAACAAACTCGATATCAGCCAACAGCCACTATATCAGGGTTAGGCCCGTATCCAGGAATTTATATCTGGGGGGGGGGGGGGGGGGTTGCCTTTCGGGGTGGTGGTGCCTGCGGGTCGGACAAAAAAGTACAAAAAAGGGAAAAGCCTAGGGGAAAAGGGGAAAGCCTATAAAAATGATTATTTTTGTATGTTTCGGGGTTGATGAGATCTTCCAGTGGTGGATGTATCCCGTCAATTATGTTTTTTGATCCCTCTAGTTTAGGGATTTTTCGATTGGAAGCGCTGCTACCGTCTATAATCTTGAGCAGGTGGGATTGTTTGGAGTGAGAAGGTTGTAACAGTTGCTGAGATCTTCCAGTAGTCGGATGTTCATCTCTTGCATCGTTTCTCGGTATGTTCTTTTGCTGGAAATCTCCCTGAGAGGCGTCATTGGAGGATTCGGCAAGATCGAGATTTTGAGAAAGTAGCCTATTCTTTGAGAGCAGCAGACACCGCATTTTCGAATGCCACTTTCATGAATAGGTTCGTGAGGTGTGGGGGCGGACGTGGATTCACCCTGTGTCAGGTGCCTTCTTTAACACTTTATAGTTTAATTCTTTGTCTTTCCTGGCGTCGGCAATGCCAAATGGTATCGCCAACGTGAATGAGCGTTGAAACTCGATCTGCGGATTGTAAATGGATATAGGCTACAGTCAATCAGTCCATTGTCTGTCGGCTTGGCTATCGTCCTTTCGAAGACTGAAACGCCAATCTTCCATGAAAGGCCGCTAATATAAACGAGGAAGTAACTTTTTTTTTTGTCCTGCAACACCTGTTGGGGATTGTTTTCAGGTACTGGGTTCGAACAAAAGCAGTATACATGTATTGTGTAAACGGTACTAGAGTGAGCTAGCTCATTAGTCCACCGATCAATCACGGGGTGATGATTGTTGATGGTACTTACCGTAGTAGAGTGAGCTAGCTGATTAGTCCACATCATCGCTAGGATGATGATATGTGGATTTTACCACATGTTTGTTTTAGCAGCGGGGTAAGACACATGTGTTGCTTATGGGCATACAACCAACTTCATCATTCCACAAGTAAATTATCTCAGAGCATGCCTGCGTCTGCCCTTAAAGCAAAAATAAAGAAATAAACGGTTCCTGGTAGACAGGTTAGATATCGCACAATTATGATAAGTAAACGGCATGTTTAAACACTTTAAACAGAAAATGAGGCAATCTATAAAGTTGGGATTAACAGTTTAGAAGGAATCCATCGAGAAATGGTAAAATTACCGACGAACAAGTTAGCTACAAACTAATTAGACTGCTACTAGCCCGACGAGCCGACATATAGTTCGAGCTGGTGAAAGAAAAACAAATCCCGTTTGTGATCCCACCAAAGCTTCTGACTAAAAACATACTGCTTAAGCAGGATTTGTCCCGATGACCTCTGTTGCACACGGCCGATGCTCTCCCAACCCAACTATGGAGAGGGGGCATGGGATTTAAGTTAGCAAAGCACAGGTAGCTCTTCCAGTAGAACAGATTAATACGGATCAAGTGCTGCAGTAAATTACCAATTCTCAAGGCAAACTATATTGTGGTGTATTTATCACCGATCGTTTCAACAAAGGAAAAGGACGGAGTACAAAGTATAAAACAAAACAAAAGGTAAACATCAAACTTCATACCAATTATGTGAACAGTTGTAAATTCATTGACCATCAACTGAACATATTTATATACATAAACGTTTCACTTGAACATTGAGAATTGTGTTCCAGGGATTAGATAGGATTTTTGAAAAATCAGGTCAGGATCACGAATGTTGTATATTTAATCATTTTCTACAAAAATATGTTGAGGACACATTTATTAAAAATACGGGCTCCAATAGCTACGACGCTGATTGTTATGTCATTACCTAGCGGCGAGTTGAGCTTGCTTTGTCTATAGGCAGGTTGGGTCTTACACCTTCACCTGATTAGTAGTTTCACTTGAACATTGAGAATTGTGTTCCAGGATTAGATAGGATTTTTGAAATTCAATTACTAATTAGGGCAGAAATCAGTTCAGGATCACGAATGTTGTATATTTAATCATTTTCTACAAAAATATGTTGAGGACACATTTATTAAAAATACGGGCTCCAATAGCTACGACGCTGATTGTTATGTCATTACCTAGCGGCGAGTTGAGCTTGCTTTGTCTATAGGCAGGTTGGGTCTTACACCTTCACCTGATTAGTAGTTTCACTTGAACATTGAGAATTGTGTTCCAGGATTAGATAGGATTTTTGAAATTCAATTACTAATTAGGGCAGAAATCAGTTCAGGATCACGAATGTTGTATATTTAATCATTTTCTACAAAAATATGTTGAGGATACATTTATTAAAAATACGGTCTCCAATAGCTACGACGCTGATTGTTATGTCATTACCTAGCGGCGAGTTGAGCTTGCTTTGTCCATAGGCAGGTTGGGTCTTACACCTTCACTTGAACTTTGAGAATTGTGTTCCAGGGATTAGATATGATTTTTGAACTTCAGTTACTAATCAGGTCAGAAATCAGTTCATGATCACGAATGTTGTATATTTAATCATTTTCTACAAAAATATGTTGAGGACACATTTATTAAAAATACGGTCTCCAATAGCTACGACGCTGATTGTTACGTCATTACCTAGCGGCGAGTTGAGCTTGCTTTGTCTATAGGCAGGTTGGGTCTTACACCATGGTTGTAAAATGCAGGGGCACAGCAGAGTTTTATTGCGCCATTGTGGGACCGTATGGTGCTTCAAGTAGGATTTGTTTTTGAATGAAATGAAGTCATAAAGAGCTTTGGGGTGAGGTTTTTGTGGCTGTTCCGCATGAAAAGGCCCATAAATCACCCTTGTTGACTCTGAATCTAGTCGCGCTGGGCACGGGAGAGGTCGCGAGTCCGATGGTAGTAAACCCGTCTAAATAGTCGAAAGGCTAGCTTTCGTGCTATTTATTACTGGTGTCGTTAAGTTAAAGTAAAGTTGAAGTAAAGAAAAGAAGACTTTACATCAAAGATTTATATTCTTTGGTTTGCATAAATAGCTTCTTGGGCTCTTTGGGTTGGATAGGGAAAAGGGAGATCCGAAAATCTTGGTAAAACTCCACAAGCTCTTGTCTTTTCGGGACAGAAACAAAGTTTTATTGGATGGGTGATTTGTTTGTAGCCTACATGATTTCTCGGGTTTTAATTATATTGACAATGCAAAACGGGTTCGGCAGCTGAATTTTATTGGAGGTGTATTTCGGCCCTTCTTAAGGTTTAAGGTCTAATGGAAAAATTGCCACAATAGCAAAAGCTAAATAATAGGCAAGAAAAAGAAAATAAATAAACACACATTAATAACTAACACATCAAATAATATACCATCAACAAAAAAACTTAAGACAAAATACAGAAACAAATCAAGAACCGAACAGGCACAAATAACAACAAACGTGAAATTTTATTGGTTATTTAAATAATTAGTAGCAAGAGGGGGGGGGGGGGAGAATGAGTGGAGCCGACGTGCGGTACTTGATGCTGGAAACGGCTTGAGAAAATTTGAATGTCTCGTTGCGTAAGTCGGTTCAGGGAGTTGTTCGGGAAGGAGGTGACGGAATCTGTTTGATTTCAAAATTTTCTTACCAAAATCAGTTGTTAAATTTAGGCGTCTTTTCTTTAATGGTTCAAGCCGGAGAGTTTTAAGCGCCTGGTCATAATTAGTGTATTCGTGAGAAAGTATGATTTAACCACCCGCTTCTGGATTGTTTCAATTAAATCATGCAATTCGGACTTTCAAGCTCAAGCTGGAAAATGAACTTGTGGAAAAGCTTTGCAGCTTGAGCGGCTTGAATTCAGATGACGTATCCGTTTTGCACTATCAAATATGATTCACAGTCAGCTGGGGCTGAAGGACTATTTATGTTTTAGTTATAATTAGCTTCTTCACACCAACATAGGCTACACTTACGAGGGGTAGGGTAATGACAAAGGTGTTAGTAACGCGTCTGGCTCACGAGGAAAGTAAATGGAATAGTGTCAGATTTCAGTTCTGCTGTAAGCTTCCGGGGGGTTTCGTAGCTTTTGTATTTTACCATTTAGCCAAAAACGGCACCTTGCAAAAGTGAACTAACATCCATAGTACAGTTAGCAAACCTGAAATACAAAAGGTTGCGCTAGTCAAGATGCTCTAGATTCCTCCGCGTTGGGTTGCGTTTTCAATTAGCGTGTTGAACTCGTATCCTAACACGCTGCGCTGTCACCCGTTTTTCAGCGCTCGTGTTTTGCATAAGAGAACCCGTCACAGGATTTGATACTCTTATTTTTTTTCTCATTCTTTACCTCTTTTTCCTTTTTTTGAAAATATATTAGATTAGTTTTTCTGTTATTATTTCTTGAATAATTTTAAGTTAAACGGTGGTTAGAAGATACAGCCACCCACAGGATTTTTGTCTTTTATGTGGTTGTTGAGTTTTTTGTATAATGTAGTTGTGTTCAAATATCTGAATTTCAATCTGAATCTACCGAGTCCGTTTGTGTTTGGATTCGGTGTTGAACTCGAAAGAAATGCGGAAGTTAAAAACGCTTGAAGCCACAGAACACGGAATCCGTGTTTGGATGCGCACTGGGTGCGCTCCGTAAAAACAACTTGTGACGAACACGGGTTGAGAATCGCGAGCCTGAAAACGCAACTTTGGTTTGTCCCATCGAGAGCGATTTTTGTAGTTTGTTGTGTTTTCTTTTTGTTTTGTTGCCCCATGGGTTTTTTCGTGCAATAAATTCATTAAAAAAATCATTCTTACAGTGCGAGAGATCCGTTCTTGGAGCCACTTTGTGGCTAAATCGTGACGTAGCATACGGCAGGGAAGGCTATAACAAATGCACAAAAAATATCCATGAAGTGTGCCACGGCAAGAATTGATTTATGTGTAGCAGGAAACATCGATCACCAGCGTATTGAAAAGAAACCTAGGCGTTAATATATTCATTGGACCGGCGACAACCCAAGCTTGCCGCCAACGCGGTCTGAAACATGAAATAATTAAAGGTGTGTAGTGTTTAAATAAATCTGCGTTTGTATGCTACGTCACGCTCTTGCTTCAGCTATGACGTCTTTGTCTCGCGAAAGTCCCCTGTTGCCACTCATTTAGCATAAGTAGAATTGACATATGTGGGGAACAACCACCACCGTGTGTGGTGTTTTGGACAGTTTTCCACTGAAGCCCTTAAAGCACAATGGACACTTCTAATGCTTTACTTTGTATTAAATACTTCACAAATAAACATATCCGACTTCCTTTAGAAGGCGCTACGAAAATCGGCCGTTTTCTTGTTATCCCTTGTCTTTACCTCTCTGGCATTTCGTCGATCCAAATCTTATGAGCTGGGATCTCGTGGCAGGAAATTCAAAAACTCCCAGCAATGCTTGATAGAAAAGGATATATTTGAGATATCACCAAAGTCAAGCCGCAGATGCAGTTTACCTGATTGTTCTAGTGTTTCATCAGAACTTCCATGGCTTAAAGTGCCTATTAAAAGTTTTTCTTTGTGGAATAGTGTTGTGAGGCTTGACTAACTTGCTTTGTAAAACATACCAGAATATGCAATAAGCTTATAAAAAATAACATAGCTACATCAGTCATTCAAAAACAAATAACCTATTCAAATCTGAATTATACAAGCTGACTTATGCACAACATAAAGATTTACTAAGTATTATAAGAAACATCACTTTTATCTTTGTCCAAGCTAGTAAATTCAGCATGTACTGGCCCAAAAAATTCCGCTTTGAAATATCACAGAGAGGAAACTGTTGAAAAAGCTGCTGATCTAGGGGGTAAGCATTGTTCCTAGGTTGTTACAGAGTGGGATAGGGGTAGTTTGATGTGCCCATTGAACTTTAAACTAACAAAACCAGTAGACTAACATTACTAGAATATCCTACTGTATTAGAAGGGTTTGCTACTGTATTAGAAGTGTTTGCTAGTCGTCTCCGATCTCCGTTCGTTCTGTCATCGGCTTTTCCACGTCACAGCTGCACTGTAAAATGTTTGTCCGTATAAAGATTAAAGTTATCTGAAGTATTTGCTACTCGGATTTATCTTATCTCTGTTTGGTATTAATCTTATCTGCGTCTTTATACGGAGAGACTTCTTACAGTGTGCCCACTCACTCAGTTGTGCTACTTATGCAACGTCTCATTGCGCATGATTTTTGTGTCATCTTAAGTTGCGCTACTTGTTATGCTTAGGCATTTTCTCATTTTCATTACCGTAACGGATACGTAATGACCAGTGGGTTTCAAATGTCGGACCGTGACATTGGATATCTCTCATCTGGCTCAACCTGACTCCTCCAGCCATTGTGCGGAGTTGGCGAGAATCGCTCAAGTGGGAAGGCGTCCTTTTAAATGGATTGACGGAAAAATTAGTTTGGGTTTCTTTTTGACCAGCTTCTTTCTTTGAGTTCAGAGGGGTGTGAAATTTGTTATTTCGAAGGTCTAGCCCAACTTGATAAGAGGGTTTTTTAGCCGTGGGTAGATAACTTGGAAGCATCGCGGCTGTTTTCAAGGGTAAACATATGTCTTATCTAAAAAGTCAATTCGACCTGCAAATTCCGTGTATTAACGACAAAATCCCCCCCCCCATAGAACGTTAAAAAAAACGCCAAAACGAAGAGGTGTTTAGAACAAAGGTGAAACAAAAAAAAATTAAATTCGCCGAGAAAACCACGAAGTGAAAAGCAGAAGAATATGCAGATATGTATCATATCATCATATCATATGATCATCATAAATATCAAACAACATACGGTACCTCATAAAAACACTTTAACCTTAAAAATATTAAACTTCAAAACATTAAACTTCAGGGAAGGAACAGGTTTGTTTCCTTCCCCGAAGTTGAACCAGAAGATTGACAGCCTGACGAAGACCCTTGCCAAGAAGGGCCGAAATATCGCTGATGAAGAATCATAGCTGACGTATCCGTTGTAAACATTGGTTGAATAAAATGTTTCAAAGTCAGCTTGGGCTTAAAGAATATTTAAAAATATTCCTTAAATAACGATAGCGGTTTCAATACACTGGTGCCAAATTATTACTTAAAAAATTAATTTACTTACAGAAAGTTTATTTTCTTTTTTATTAACAATTAATATCAGGTCTTTCCTATGGTCTTTATTTTCCCTCTGATTTGACTGTCTGGTCAGTAGCACGACTTAGCTGAATCCGAACCTGTTCCAGTTACTTTAGTTCTGAAATTGTTCAAGAGAAAGGAATGAAGTGTTAAAAAAAAAAATGTATTACTTAATTTCTTTTATAATAAATTTAATTCGTGTTACGTCGTCTGAAATGTAGAAGAAAAAGACCGAAAGTCTAGGATTATTTCTGCCAGTTTCGTGTGATTAATTAGTTGTCAAACCAAGAGCAGGAGCAAACAAAACTTATACTATAAGGAGTCTTTTGTTGGCCACTTTATTTCTTTCGTCTTAATTTATTTCCCACCTGCAACAATAGTATTCAAATCGGATTCGTTCAACACGATCACTCTTGCGTTCATCTTTTCAGGTCGCAGCTTTTGTGATTCGTAAAGGTTAAGTGTTCTGGTCCGTGGAAGCTCTGGAAACAGTTGCATGTTCGCAGTTTGGAAGTCAATTCCGTCCGGTTTCCCAGCTTATCTGTCTTTTCGTGATACCAGACGCTTCGTAGCTCGTTCTGTTCTTTTTTGTTTTGCGTCTTTTGCTTTTCATGACCGTTTATCTTCTTTTCTTTCTCCCTCACAATGGCGTGACCCGATTCTAAGTATTTTTTTCTGTATTTCATCTTGATTTTGTCTTCTTGCCAGGCTTATTTTGTTTTGTAGCTTCCTGGAGCTTTCTTCCTCCATTTTCCCCAAAAGGCACACGTTATTTATCTTTCGTTCCTGATGTACTTTAATGCCTGGTGCCTTTCAGGTTCAGGTTCTTTAATTTCAAATACACTTCATAACCGAGGGCTTGCCAACTCTCCGGCACCTGCTGTACACCCTCCCGGGCACAGACCGGCACCGACCGAACCAACTGTGCGGGCACCGTTGCCGGCCGTAGACTAGGTGATTCGCTTCTAAACCTGCTGATTTTTTGTTATAACAATCAATCAATCAATCAATTTTATTTTGAACCCTAATAGCACTAGGTTAACATGGGCCGGAAAAATAAACACTCACTACAATACAAGTAAGACGCAAACTAACAAACAATAAATAAGAAACGAACATAGATCATGAACAGTTAAAATGTTTGGTAAAATACGGAACGAATGAATTTAGGTATCTTTCGGAAGATTTCGTAAGTGGGGGAACAATCTTGGGTTTTGGGTCGTCCTTGCTTCGCGTATTCGGTCCATGAGAGGGTGTAACGAAGTCCGGAAGGAGGGTCCTGTGGTCTTGAGAATTCAAAATTTGGTGGCCAAAACGCATGAGAAGATTATGTCTTCTTTCAGACAGTTTTTCGATATCGAGGATTTGAGGGCTTTCGTTATAAGATTTGTAATTGTGACGCAAGTATTATTCTGCAGGCTCTCTTCTGCAGTCGTTCGATTTCGGCATCCTAAGCTTTACTTAAGCCAGGATGCCAAATTTGGCAGCCGTACTCTGAAATGGGCCTTACATAATTTTTATAAAGTGTCACTAGTTCATGTCGTGGAACCCCAAACCGCTTCAGGTAAGAAAATGAACGAAGGGTGGCACAGCTATTTTTTACTGTATTTCCCTCTTCACTTTAAACACTTGGTGACTGGTGCCGGGCACTTGCTGTACACTAAAATCGAGAGTGGACAACCCCTCATTCGTAACAACATATATCGATCACTGGAGGACAAACTTTCAAGCGGAGTGGTGGACTAGTTTCTGGAAGTCCCGGTTATCTTACTACCAACACTTGTAAACAACCGGATTCAGTAGCCCTGAATCCCGTAAAAACCGGAAACTTGAACTGAAGTTTGATTCTGAAGTCGACTAGAGCAAAGATAATGAGACCGACTAGAGCATTGGTTTTTGGGGTAAGAACACATGATGAATGTATCTTGCCTTCTGCTGAGTCTTGCTTTCCTGAGCTGATCATTCGTTGTGTATTCTCGATGAAAAATTTATCTCAAAATAGTACTATGAAGTAGTACGGAAAAGTAGCACGTAGTACTAACTACTACATGCTTCTCCTTCAAGGCCACCGTGTTACTGCATACTACTATATACTACTATTAGCAAGACCGGATGCTACTATGGCAGGGCAGGATGCTACTGGATACTACTACATAAGATTGGACCAGTCTGAGGCACATTAAATGATAGTATTCTTTGTTAGTACATACTATTGCAACGTTTTCGGACTACTACCATACTACTACGCAGGCTACAAATTTTTCATCGGGTTTATAGTGAGAATGTGCTTAAAAATATGGGTACACAACTTCCCCAGTAGGCTAAAGCTCATTGGGTTCGTTTGGGGTGCTGGGAAAAGACACGGCGAACTGGACTTTACTGTTTGTTCTCGACTCGGATGGACACTTTGGTCGGTATCCGACAAAACCCAGAAGTTTACGAATCAACCTAAATATCTGATATTCTTGTGGATAGTATGATAGATTGAAATGAATTTTTACAGTAAGCTGGGCGGGAGTTGGCGAGTGGAACTCGGATCAAATTCACTTTAAAGGACCCCTCGCACTATTTATTCTTCAACTTATAGTGTTTTAAAATATTAATATATAATATTAATGTATTAAATTTTTTAAAACAAAGCTAGGCTGTGCTTTCAACAAATAACCCACGGTTTTGGCCGTTTAAGCCTTTTCCGAAACCCGTTGACCTATAGCGAAAACAGTGAAACAATTTACATAGCCGGTTTTTCTGATGGAAAAACTCCTCTCAGGCTACCGTCGACAGCGTGATAGACATCGAAGGCAGCAAAACACGGCAAGTGAGAAAATCAGCGTGGTTTTGTTAGAGGGGTTAGAATGTACCGTATGAAATTGGGGTCTCCGGATTTGGAAATATACGAAGTGATTATGGAAGTATGTTGCGTTTGTACTATAGGTAAGACAGGTCCTTTAAGGGTCGCAAAAACGGACGTGCTGTCATGTCAGTCAGTATTCATGATACTTTTCGTGCTCCTTCTACCTTCGCAAAATGGCTGGAAACAAGTTTCACCTGTTCTTGTATGCCATAAAAGAACGCCAAGTAAACATTAATCTCGCATCAAATCTCACTCAGGAGGTAATTACCTTGGTGCAGCTGGATTGTATTTGCTGTTTGCTGTGTATGATAAATGTCTGAAAAACGATTAAATATCAGCTTTGAATCTCGAAGATTATAAGATTTGTCTTGGCTATTAGCAGTCATGGTATTGGACGATGGCAGTTGTTGGGCAGTCTTGACGACACAGTTCCTGCTTCCGGCGTTCTATCCAGTCATAGCAAGAACACATAAGCACCAGAACCTCCGTCTCCCTATATCTGTAATACAACCGTGCGGAGTCGAATAGATTCCCGATGCAAACGAGCGGAGGATAGGAGCTACGAAAACATCACAATTCGTTACCTCTACAAACGGCTATATCGCAGTAAAGACCCGGAGAAGAAATTTCAAAAATAAAAACCGATTGGTTGTCTATAATTTTGACGTAACGTGCGACGCGCTGCAGAGCGGGTCAGCACGTCTCCTGCACTTTTTCCTCTGATATGTACAGTGGCGAAGAGGGAAGTAGACGGACATTATTTCAAAGCACAGCAAGTACCTCTAGCTCAGTTCAGTGTTGTCGGGGGTAGTACGTAGTCGCTGCATGGGATCAAAGACGGAGGTTCTATTGGCTTATTTGTTCTTGATCATAGCAAGGGATGGCACCACCGCATGCAACAGTTCCGGATTGTTTTCATCCGTCCCAGGGATCTCAACAGAAGAACAAAGCCATCCCAGCTGAACGGGATATCAAATGAATTGTGAACACTTGACCTCGCACTTGACTCGGCTGGGGTTTTTTTTTTTATAGCACTTGCAACGTTCTGCAGAATTGCCATATAGCGATCGTAGTATCTGTCTGTCGGTCGTCCTGTCCCTGAGTCTCATCTTCTGCTAGTTTGGGCACTTCCACGTAAGCTAGGATGATGAGTCTTGGCATACATACCTTACCCAATGCTCAGTGAAGCTTTCTTTTCCCGGATTCGATCGTCCGTGTGGGATTGGAGGAAGGGGGAATCCGGAACTAAGTTACGAATGGGTTCGACTAGAAATTATTAGGTGAGTCTGTGAAAGCTCGTTTTAGAAGAATCCTTCTTTTTTGTCTTGATTTTAAGCTCTTGTTTTAAACTGAGTTTTTCTAGATTCTAAACCTCCCACATGTCAAACACCGTGAGTCAGTCCCCAGCCCGTTTGGCTATATCCAAGCAACTGGTTTCGGCAGCATTCTGTGTGGAAGACAGGTGATGATGGGGCATATCCCTGTTAGAAGGATCCTGGAAACAGATCTCGAGGATCTCCTGGATAAGAATGATCTCAACTCCGGAAAAGATATTTATGAACTGGCGGCCAAAAAGGCGGTACCGTATAGGTGAGTCAAAGTTTACAATTTTTGTCGTCAAAAAGACATCCACTTCTGTGGGGATATGGGGCAGCTAATTGATGTGTTCAGAAAAGAACAGAACATAATTTTATTTTTCAAAAGCAGCTGTCACAGCATTACCGCCGGATTTGACCTTTTCGTCATTCAAAAACGATGAATAACATAAATTAGTGAATTAATTTCTAAATTAGTGAACCTTTATTGAAAATATTTGTTGAGTTTTTTGCGATTATTTTATATTTCTTTATCTTTTTTACTGCACTTACACCCTTGGGCAGTGCGTCATAAATTCATTCATTCATTCATAACACTCTATCACTGAATAGCCTTAATTGTCACGAAAGAAAAAGAAAACTAAAAGGACTAACTTATCGGTTCTTGTACAACTCAGAAAATGCTGGAATAGAACTCCTTCTATATCTTTCATGAAGAGGGGCCACAGGCGCTAGTTGGGGATTTTCTGGGATTTCTCTTTGGGGTCTAATACGTATAGGAGAATAGGTGGGAGGGAGAATGTTACGTAATCGGGGAACAGATAGGGTTTTAATACCGAAATCGATGCTAAGGCCGGTTCGTCTCTCCTCCAGGGTAGCCAGTTTGAACCTTTTTAGTAGGACCAGGACCAGATTATGACGCCTGGAGTATATGAATGAATGATTTATTTGCACATTAAAGCCATCAGGCCATTATGCAACAAAACAAAACAAAAAGTGAACAATCTTACATGCGCATGTACACACTACCATACTCTTAATATTTTGATTTACTCTGAATACTATATTAGCACTAAAAACACAACTTCCCCATCCTTCTTATCATTTTAATAATACATTTCTTATCAGTTCCCCCCACCCCGAAAATCTCCTCCCTTAGTCCCCGTAACTCTCTACAATCACCCAAAAGGTGGCATATATCCTCATTCATTTCTCCACACATATGGCAGAAGTAGCAAGGACCCGATCTTTCCTCTTTTTTGGGATCCCAAAACGTAAGTGGAGGGATACCTATGACATCGCAAAAGTTATCCGTCTGTTCGGACGATAACTCTCAAAAGGATTGAGATATTTTGATGAAACTTGGTGGAAAGATCCTTTGGGTCAAAGTACAGGTCAAGTTCGAAGATGGGCTCTGTAGCCCTATATTTGAGGGTGGGGGAGGGGTTTCAAATTAAGGGACGAAATATTTTTTGAATGCTGTTGAGATAGTTGATCTAGAGGTAAAGAGACATGCTGAATCCGAATATGAATTTATTTTCTCGCCGGACAAATAGTTTACCCGGAATCCGGTGAAAATCGGAAAATTTGTGAAAAGGAAAAGTTTAGTATGAAGCTGGACAATTAGTTCGGCCGGAATCCAGCCAAAACCGGAGAATTAGTTGAAAGTAAAAGTTTTATTTAAATTTGATAAGATGTTCGATTTGCGGGTAAGAAGACATGCTGAATTCGCATATGACAATCATTTTCTCACCGGACGTATAGATCGCTCGGAATCCGGCTAAAACCGGAAAATCTGTCAAAAGTAAAAGTTTAATCTGAAGTTGATTAGAGGTTGGATGTAGGGGTAAGGAAACATGCTGAATTCGTTTTTGAGCTTTAGTTTTTTGCCAGACAAGTAGTTTGTCCGGAATCCGGTCGGAACCGGAAGTTGGGCAGGAGTAAGGATGGAAAGAGATACGACGTAGGCTATAGGGTAAACCATATGCTGAATCCATGTTTGAATATTTGACAGCGCAAAACGGATTTCTAAATATATCTGAATATTCTTCGATTATTACCATTGCTACCACAAATTTTAAAAGTAAAAATGTTTAAGAAGTCTGTTGAAGACCGAATATCGACAAGACCGAATTGTCAGGAGCAAACATTAAAATTGTGGGATCCAATCGAAACCTTTGGTCTTGTTTATATAGTAATAGTAAATCTATCCGTCCGTCTTGAGCACCAGATGGATCAAAGGCATTGAGGTATTTTGGGGAAGGCTGGTACAAATTAAAGCGGACCAAACATGCCCGATTTTCTTTGGCAAACATTGTTGCCAACTTTGATAATCTGGGTTTTTCGACACTATTTTTACCAGCGTTCCAAACTTGTCAATTCCAGTCACGCGCAGGTTGAGGCAGTGATGCAATCTTGATCTCTGTGCCCAGCTATTAGATTTGAAAGTTATATTTTGTTATATATTGTTATATATTGAAAGTTATATATTGAAAGGGACCACTACGAATTATTTTAGACATTGAAAAACTACTTGTCCGACAAGAAAAAGATTTTCATATGAATCTTCAGCATGTCTTCTTACCCCTGAATCGAACATCTAATCAACTTTATATAAGACTTTTACTTTTAACAGACTTTCCAGTTTTGGCCGGATTCCGGGCGAACTACTTGTCCGGCGATAAAATGGTTTTCAAAGCGGCGAAAACGGGACCACTACGAATTATTTTAGACATTGAAAAACTACTTGTCCGACCAGAAAAAGATTTTCATATGAATCTTGAGCATGTCTTCTTACCCCTGAATCGAACATCTAATCAACTTTGTATAACACTTTACTTTTAACAAACTTTCCGGTTTTGGCCGGATTCCGGGCGAACTACTTGTCCGGCGATAAAATGGTTTTCAAAGCGGCGAAAACGGGACCACTACGAATTATTTTAGACATTGAAAAACTACTTGTCCGACAAGAAAAAGATTTTCATATGAATCTTCAGCATGTCTTCTCACCCCTGAATCGAACATCTAATCAACTTTATGTAAGACTTTTACTTTTAACAAACTTTCCGGTTTTGGCCGGATTCCGGGCGAACTACTTGTCCGGCGATAAAATGGTTTTCAAAGTGGCGAAAACGAGACCACTTAGAATTATTTTAGACATTGAAAAACTACTTTTCCGAAAGAAAAAGATTTTCGTATGAATCTTCAGCATGTCTTCTTACCCCTGAATCGAACATCTAATCAACTTTACATAAGACTTTACTTTTAACAAACTTTCCGGATTCCGGGCGAACTACTTGTCCGGCGATAAAATAGTTTTCAAAGCGGTGAAAAAGGGACCACTACGAATTATTTCAGACATTGAAAAACTACTTGTCCGACAAGAAAAAGATTTTCATATAAATCCTCAGCATGTCTTCTTACCCCTGAATCGAACATCTAATCAACTTTATATAAGACTTTTACGTTTAACAAACTTTCCGGTTTTGGCCGGATTCCGGGCGACCTACTTGTCCGGCGATAAAATGGTTTTCAAAGCGGTGAAAAGAGACCACTACGGATTATTTTAGACATTGAAAAACAGCTTTGTAGGCCCGGCACCCCGGGCCTAAAATAGTCTAGTCGGCGTGAAACGCCGCGATTTTTCGTAAAAATGTTCGATTTTTTTCTTAGAAACAGTCGATTTTTCTTCAAAACAGTCGGTGTTTTCGTAAAAATAGTAAAAAAAAATTTAAAACAGTCTGTTTTTCTTAAAATCGGACGATTTTTTGTCAAGACGGTAGATGTTTTCTTAATAACAGTCGGTAAAAACGACCAGTCAGTCGATAAATAATTCCCCCCTCCCCCCCCCCCAAGTTTTTGTCTAGTGACGCCTCTGGATACAAAGAGTGTCGCTGCTTCTCGAGTGCGTGTCAATTTTGTCAAGTCTTGGCGCTACTCCATAGTGTTATTTTGCTCTGTAATTTAGGTACCATCGAATAAAAGAAGATCCTCCACACAGCTCAGTCATGACTCAAAGAAAACGAACGCGCTGACAGTTAACCTTTTTTGGTCAAAGAATTTCAAAAGGAATTTTTGTAAATCATACGTATGATTTTTTTCATATTGCGCGTTTGCACATTTGCACGTATATATTGCAAGTTCACGTCCTAAACAGGTTCGACCCAATATCAAAGAACAAATTTATCTCGGATTCGCCTACAACTTCAAAAACTATTTTATCCTCGCTACGTCAGGTAAACGTGAACCTGTAACCCGTTGCGCAACTCAAAGTTTGCCAGAATCTTAAACGTCCGCTGAGAAAAAAATAACAAGAGCTACGAGCTCATATGGCACTTGTACGAGTAGGCTGTACAAGAAAGTAGAAGAAAACGTCACAAAATACACCCGCCATCCAAAAAGGCGGTTCGGAAATAGAAATAGGATATTTAGTTTCACTCATTTCTGAGCAGTTCCGGCATCGTCTCGATTGCAAATGCACATGACTGTTCAAACTTTCATCCCAATAAATCCAATTGTTTGATCCCTAGACGTGCTACACGATTTCCGGTACTCACTCTATTTCCACCTACCGTGGCCGAATCTGGTTCGGAATAAAAAAAAATCGACCACCTAAAGCATCTTCGTTTATACCATCTACCAAGTTTCACTCGAATCTGAGCATTTTCGGAAAGTTCCGGTACCCCCCCCCCTTCCCACCAACGTTGTCGGAGCCGGTTCGGGCCCAATCTCTTAATTCCCTCATCAAGTTTGACTGAAATTGGAGCATAGCCTATCTGCAAGTTTCCAGTACCCCCCCCCCCCCCCCTACCTTGGCCGAATCCGGCCCAGACACCAAATAACAAATCTAGGCCGCATAAACTCGGCACTGTCGAATTGCATCTCATTCGGTCCATCCGTTTGGTTTTTATGCATGTCAAAAGTCCCCCCACCCCCAATTCCCCTAATCGTGGTCGCATATGGTTCGAACGCATGTTTTACATGTCGAGGCCATCGATTCGTATCACCCATGAAGTTTCACTCGAATCAGACCACTCGTTCGCAATTTATAGAAGTCCATATTTCTCTTCTCTTGCTCCCCCAAAAATGCTCGGATCTAGGAACGGAAGTTTCCGGGGGTATGTTGTCTCAGGTTTTTAAGTCAAGATAATTCGGGTCGCTAATATGCCTGCAAAGTTTCGTTGTCGTTTTACATCTGGAACTATTCTAACTCACGACTACCGGAATTCCAGGAAACCCCCTCCAACTCCCCCCACAGAGCCCCGAAACCATCTGGCTCCGTCAATTTAATCTAGGCCTAATGCTTGTTCCATCCATTAAGTTTCGTCCCAATCCCTCTACTTTTAGAGTTTCTTGAGTTTTCCACACCCCCCCCCCCATCCCCACAGGTATCGGACCCGACTCGGACGTGACACTGAACGGCCGAGGCGATAGCTCACCAGACAAGTTTCATTCAAATCCGATCACCCGTTCAAAAGTTATGCACGCCACTAGATTCCGGACTCCCCATCCACCCACTCCCCCCACGATGGTCGGGTCGGGGAAACGGCTGTTCTCAAGTCAATCTGTTCGGATCCCTGACATACCTGCCAAGTTTCATCGCCCTAGGACATCAGGAAGTATGCCGAACTCGCGGGATCGCTAGAAATCCGGACCCCCACCCCAACTCCCCCACAGTGCCCTGATCCGGTCCGGTTATGTCAATGACGTGTCTAGGACCTGTGCTTGTTTTTCCCACCAAGTTTCATCCCGATCCCTCCACTTTAAGCGTTTCTCAAAATTTCCGGTTACCTCCTCCAACTCCCCCCAGTGTCATCGGATCCAGCCCGGATTTAAAGTGAGGTGTCTGAGACACAAGGTCATCCTAAATATCAATTTTCATCAAGATCCGATCACCCGTTCAAAAGTTATGCACGCCACTAGATTCCGGACTCCCCATCCACCCACTCCCCCCACGATGGTCGGGTCGGGGAAACGGCTGTTCTCAAGTCAATCTGTTCGGATCCTTGACATACCTGCCAAGTTTCATCGCCCTAGGACACCAGGAAGTATGCCGAACTCGCGGGATCGCTAGAAATCCGGACCCCCATCCCAACTCCCCCACAGTGCCCTGATCCGGTCCGGTTATGTCAATGACGTGTCTAGGACCTGTGCTTGTTTTTCCCGCCAAGTTTCATCCCGATCCCTCCACTTTAAGCGTTTCTCAAAATTTCCGGTTCCCCACCCCAACTCCCCCACAGTGCCCTGATCCGGTCCGGTTATGTCAATGACGTTTCTAGGACCTGTGGTAGTTTTTCCCACCAAGTTTCATCCCGATCCCTCCACTTTAAGCGTTTCTCAAAATTTCCGGTTCCCTCCTCCAACTCCCCCCAGTGTCATCGGATCCGGCCCGGATT
This sequence comes from Branchinecta lynchi, assembly GCA_023053575.1. NCBI lineage: Eukaryota > Metazoa > Arthropoda > Branchiopoda > Anostraca > Branchinectidae > Branchinecta > Branchinecta lynchi. Next base: position 21,833,363 of record JAKZAP010000010.1, read on the forward strand.
TAAAGTGAGGTGTCTGAGACACGAGGTCATCCTAAATATCAATTTTCATCAAGATCCGATCACCCGTTCGCAAGCTAAAAATACCTCAAATTTTGGCTTCACCCTCCCTCCACCCCCCCCCCCCCCCAGATGGTCGAATCGGGGAATTGATGATTTCCTATTTAAGCTGGTCGGGTCCCAGACATGCCTGTCAATTTCCATCGTCCCAGCACATCAGGAAGCACGGAACTCGCGGGATCACTACAAATTCGGACTTCTCCCCCCCCCCCCCCGAACTCCCCCAAAGTGAGCGGATCCGTTCCGGTTATATCAGTCACGTATCTAGGACTTTTGCTTGTACTTTCCACCAAGTTTCATTCGGATCCCTCCACTCTAAGTGTTTTCCAAGATTTCCGGTTTCCCCCTCTAACTCCCCCCAGTGTCACCGGATCCGGTCTGGATTTAAAATGGAGGGTCTGAGACACGAAGTCCTTCCATGTATTAAGTTTCATTAAGATCCGATCACCCGTTCGTAAGCTAAAAATATCTCATTTTTCCTATTTTTTCCGGATTCCCCCTCCCTCCACTCCCCTCCAGATGGTCGGATCGAGGAAGCGACAATTTCTAATTTAATCTGGTCCAGTTCCTGATATGCTTGCCAAGTTTCATCGTCCTAGCTTATCTGGAAGTGCCCGAACTAGCAAAACCGGGACCGACAGACCGACAGACCGACAGACCGACTGACGGACAGAAATAACAATCGCTATATGGCACTTGAGTAAGCTCAAGTGCCATAAAAAGAGTGTCGTCCGATTGTGAGCGGTTGGAGTTCGTAAGGTCTGATCTGATCGGACTGCTTTTATGATCCTCTTAACTCTTAGTTGGATAACAATCAGCCCTGAGTTTCTCTCTCGTCAGCCTCGCATTGAAAGAAGCTCCGAAATTACGGTAGCCATAAAGTAAATAAGCACTTTTGGGACTCGGTCGGAATTTTAATTTTGAGAAAAACAGAATCCTGCTGAACTTTTGACCGGTTGGGATGGTGTAATTATCGCTGCCTCTGGTCTGTGTTCCAGTACGCTGATTGCCTTAGTAGTGCGTCAACGCTCCATCTGGCTTCGTAATTTGAGACTACCAAGGGTTGGGGTAATTAAGAAGGACAGGCCATTCATTGTGGAAGTGGGGTATAAAGTGAACCGGGCTGGACGTGGGAGTCAGTCGATCTCTTGAGGCGTAGAATCGTGAAGTGCTTCTTAAAGCACAATGGACACTTCTAATGCTTTACTTTGTATTAAATGCTTCACAAATAAACATTTCCGACTTCCTTTAGAAGGCGCTACGAAAATCGGCCGTTTTCTTGTTATCCCTTGTCTTTACCTCTCGGGCATTTCGGCGATCCAAATCTTAGCAGCTGACAGGATATTCAAAAACTCCCAGCAATGCTTGATAGAAAAGGATATATTTGAGATGTCACCAAAGTCAAGCCGCAGATGCAGTTTACCTGATTGTTCTAGTGTTTCCTAAAAAGTTTCATGGCTTAAACTGCCTATTAAAAGTTTTTCTTTCTGGAATAGTGTTGGGAAGCTTGATTAGCTTGCTTTATAAAATGTACCAGAATATGCAATAAGCTTATAAAAAAAATAACATAGTTACAAAAATCATTCAAAAACAAATAACCTATTCAAATCTGAATCATACAAGCTGATTTATGCATTCAATAAAGATCTACTAAGTATTATAAGAAACATCACTTTTATCTTTGTCCAAGCTAGTAAATAGAGCATGTACTGGCCCAAAAAATTACGCTTTGAAATATCACAGAGAGGAAACTGCTGAAAAAGCTGCTGATCTAGGGGGTAAGCATTGATCCTAGGTTGTTACAGAGTGGGATTGGTGTAGTTTGATGTGCCCATTGAACTTTAAGGGTTTGATTGCAAAATAGAGGGGAAACCATTGCGAGGGGAATGATTATTGCATACAAATCTGTACCTTTTATTTCTGTAAAATCTTACACCAGCCAACGTTGTCATTAGTTACGAGTTTTAAGCGAATAGGCTGAGACCCGGTAAAATGTGTTTCTTCGTGTCTCCACTATTCATGCATAGTCGATTTTCATATAGAGGACTTTCCTTGTCAAATTTGTGGTACCTCTATGCGCTTCTACCTGTGTTGTAAGCTTGAATAAAACGATTTACGAAAAATAGGCTAAGTGTTCACGCAGTGAGCTCACCCAGCGAGCTGATCACTGGCCACTGAAAAGTCGCGTTTGTATTGAGATCAGGCGCGTATCCAGGAATTTATTTCGGGGGGGGGGGGGAGGTTGCCTTTTGGGTTTTTTTTGCCTGTGGGTTGGACAAAAAAGACATAGATCACAGGGAAAAGCCTATAAAAATGATTATTTTTGTATGTTTCGGGGGGGGGGGGGGGGGGGGGGGGGGGGGGCAACCCTCTAACGCCCCCTTGATACGGCCTTGGTCTCCGGGTTTAAAAATTAATGAATGCACTTACGGAAGTAGGCTGCATTAGCATTATAGGTACGACGGTTCCTTTAAAGAAACCAAAATAACCCTTCAGCCCAACTCTTCGCCGGCCGATCAACCATGCAGAAGGTTGGATAGCGTTCAATTGCGCTTTAAGTTTCAGTTTATTTCAAAATATCAGCATCATGCCCGTATCCGGAAATTTATTTCAGGGGGGGGGGGGGGGTTGCCTGCTGGTCGGACAAAAAAGTATAAAAAACACATAGGTCAGAGGGAAAAGCCTATAAAAACGATTATTTTTGCATGTTTCGGGGGGAGGTTGAACCCCCTAACCCTCCTCCCCCTGGATACGGCCTTGATCAGCATAAATCGTGGCTTGGGGTCAAATAGCGTGCTGGCTACGCAAAGATACACGACATAAAAACAATAATGTCAATCAAAACAACAGAATAAATAATTCAGACTGAAAATGGGCTAACAGAAAATCACAAAAGTAAAACACACACAAGACAGACTAAAGTTGCGTTGTATTGTATTCACTTTTGTTTCGTCAAAGTTTGTAGTTTGGCTCTTGTTTCCGAAAAGTCAAACTACACGAAACTACGTCGGCGAGGTAGTTTGTAGTTTGAGCTCCGTAGTTTCAGGTTCGAAACTACAGCAAATGGAATGGACAAATAAAACGGCTTTTAAGCGAAACTACGCCGAAACTACATACACACAAACGCAACTTAAAACTCATAGTTGAAAACGCGTAGAGCTAGGACAATCGAGGGCTCGTACGACAAGTTATGTTCAATACACTCGCATGTATTAAAATACTTGAATACGTCCTGAATGTGAATAGCTATCAGCGGAAAAATAAAAGAGAAAGAAAACTATCTAGCTGTTTTGTGGATAAAAAAAATAAAAAGGCTGAATATTGGTCAGTTTCTATTTTTTTTTTTTTTTTTTTTTTTTTTTTTTAACTATGATGCTGGGCGAATAGCTTTCGATTGTGAGTCTGCAAACAAACATCAACTGACATTGCTTTGCTTTCGGAATACCATTTTCTGTCTCGTTTTTTTTTCTTGCACAGACCCGAACTTCAATAGCTATTTAATCTCCATAAATTGTAAATTGCCCAGATTTATTGCCTTGCAAACCTTCGAATGTTCGCAGAAGCCGTCGCTTTATAGCCGGCATTAAATGGTTTCCAAGACGTTGTGTAATAATATAACCCATGGCGGTATATGATACCGCCATGGGGTTCTCTTCCCCGCGGAAAATAATAAAAAAAAATCAGCAACATATCAAAAATTAAGTTTTAGCCTTGCATCCATCGTCGGCAATAGTAAAGATTTTGAAACTTGGGGTTGTGTTTATTTTTAAAGCAGAATTGAAAGCCCTAGAATTTTCCAGTATTTAGTTGTACAGTAGCGAGCGCCGTCACCATCCACACAGTCTCGATTTTCCTTTCGCAGTTGCTTCTCTGTATTTTTGGGATCCCAAAACGTAAGTAGAGGGATACCTATGACATCGCAAAAATGTCCGTCTGTCTGTAAGCATGATAACTCTCGAAGGGAATGACACATTTTGATGGAACTTGGTGTGTGATTCATTGGGTCAAGAGTAAGGTCAAGTTCGTAGATGGGCTCTGTAGCCCTACATTTAGGGGTGGGGGAGGGGGTTTAAATTAAGAACAGACGAAATATTTGTAAACAGCTAATGTGATATTCGAGTATGGGGTAAGAAGGCATTCTGAGCGCGATAGTGAAAACCATTTTCTCGCCGGACAAGTAGTTCCTCCGGAATCCGGCAAAAAACAGAAAGTTGGTTAAAAGCAAAAGTTTTATTTGAAGTTGATAAAATGTTCGGTTCAGGGGTAAGAAGACCTGCTGAACACCATGGTGAAAAGCACTTTCTCGCCCAACAAGGAGTTCGTCCGGAATTCCTGCAAAAACCGGAAAGTCGGTTAAAAGTAAAATTTTCATTTGAAGTTGATTAAATGTTCGATTTAGGGGTAAGAAGGCATTCTGAGCACGATAGTGAAAACCATTTTCTCGCCGAACAACTAGTTCGCCCGGAATCCGGCCAAAATCGGAAAATTTGTTAAAAGCAAAAGTTTGATTAGATGACAGATTAAGGGGTAAGAAGAGAGGCTGAGTCTGTATATGACAATTGTTTTTTACCCGGACATATAATTGGTCCGGAATCCGGTTGTAACCGGAATTTTGTTTAAGACGAAGTTATATTTAAATTTGATTAGATGTCGATTTGATGGAGATACGCTGGATTCGTTTCTGAATCTTCTTTTTTTGCTGGACTAGTAGTTCGCTCGGAATTCGGGCGAAACCGGAAACTTGGCAGAAGTAAAGGAGGAAGTCTTGGTCAGTATCGTCAAAATAGATATGGCTTATAGAGGTATGTCTGAACTTGGTTTTCTCTGATGATTAGCCTGGCGGAGACTGGATCTGGCGAAGACAAGACCCAGTGCGTGCATAATCTAGTCCCAAGTGTTTTTCGTGATACTTACCGTGCAAACAGTGATATTCATCAATATGATACGAGGAATAGTGAAAATTTGGTGATTGAGCTTAAGAGTAGCACAAGAGCAGGATTTCGATTGCAGTTTCTTGGAACTGCAGTCTGGAATTCTTTACCAGTGAGCATCAGGGCGGCTGAACATCTTTTAGAGTTTAAGAGAAAATTAAAAGAATATTTAATAAAAGATGGTTGAGAAATGTATTTATTTGTTAGGGGGTAGGGGGCGGTAGGTAGGTAGGGTGGTCTGGCTGGTTGGGAGGAATGGTTCGTTGGGGGTGGTAGGGAGGAATTGGTGGATGGGTGGTCGGGGCGGTAGGGAGGGAGTAAGGTTGTTGGGAGGTATATGTTTATTTTGGAGGTTATAATGTGAAGGAGTCTGGTCTGTTTTTGTTTTGCTTTTTTTTTTCTTTTTTTTGGGGGGTGGGGGGTCTGTTCTTTTCCTTTTTTTTCCTTTTTTTTCATTAGTTATTTATTATGTTGTTTGTTGGTGTGTTTAGAAAATGGTTAACCTTTACTACTGCACGCCAGCAAAAACGTAGGTTTTTCCATTAGTGCAGTAGATGTAAATACAGAAGAGTTAAACCGTGTTTATTAATAAAATAAGTATCCTAAAAGTATCCTAATTGTCTGAATCAGATATTAGATTTCTGGGATCCCATCGGCACCTTTGGTCTTGTTTCTGAAGCTTAGTACTATCTTCCGTAGTAGAATCTTTTCCCAGTTGAGCGTTGTCCCTCGCGTGTGACGTTTTCGGTAATTGTTTTGCAAAAATAGTGCGGATTTTGGAGTTTTAATCGGCAACCGTCCAAGTTAGGCGACGTTCAAATCCATCTACCCCTACCATATGTGTGGTTTACATATCTACGTGGTTTATCTATCTACCAAGACTTCAACCCTTGGAGACAGGAAGGGGTGAAAATGAGACTGTTTCAACAACTTTTATCTCTATTTATTTGACATGTTCAGATAAGAATCCCAACCGTCAGCTTGTGGTTTTGGACATATCTCTTGTCATCGGTGAGGTTGGGCTGGGTGGGTTCTTCCCATGTTGAAACAAAGAAAAAACGAAACACTAGACTTGTATCGGTAGGAATTTCCTTTGCGCAATCAGTGGACTAATTGGTTCCATCAGTCTGCGGTCTTTCAGATACAACAGTTTGGAAATTCTGGATTGACATGGCGAAAGAGGGGGAGATATTCACTACCAGTAGAAAATATTGTTCACAAGTACAAAATATTGTTCACAAGAAACAGGAACCGAAATAACCGGCAAGAGTAATTTATATATTAGAGCAAATATACTGATAAGGAGGTTTGGTAGCTGCGAGGCCCCGGTAAAGAGTTTTCTTTTCATGACTTACTCCACGCCACTTTACTGCCTTGCTCTTGCTTGTAATGTCAGTGCGAAATGTGAGAATTCTTTTCGGGTTATGTATAATAATTCGTTCCGGTGGTTTCACGGTCTTCCTTGGAATTGCAGTGCTTCTGGATGTTTGTTGGTGAAGGGCTTCCATCTTTTGGTGAACTTCGGAGGCGGTCAATTCTTTCCCTTCAAACCAGGATCCTCCGATCCCCTAGCCCACTTCTTAGGATCCTTTGTGGGCCTCAGATGCGGCTTTCTCTGCCTGTATTTCTTGGGTGGACTCGTGAGTTGTACGCGGGGCTTTTGACGGGAGTCACGTTAAGTGACCTGGTACTTACATTTGTTTGCTTGTTGAGTGTGTTTTGTTATATTTTGGCCCATGTTGGCCTTGTTTGAAATAAAATAAATAAATAAATAAAAATATATAACTAAACAGTCAACATTTCTGAATAATTTCCAAACATATTTGACAGTGCAAAACGGCTACGTCAGCTGGATTTTATTAGAGCTATATTTTGGCCCTTCTGTAGTAGTAGTAGTAGTAGTAGTAGATTTTTAATTCTAAAAAGTAACTTTCACAGCGTGAACGCCGAATTTGACTTCTACGTCCAAACATAACTAAACACTCGAATCAATTTGTCAGTCGAATAATAATTGCAACATAATTCGTAACAAATTCATCAGTCGATACAAAACTTAACTACCACAATTTACACGATAGGCTCATTCGGCGAACATTTTGCCAAAAACTTCTAAAACAAATAAGTCACTTTAAAGAAATGGTAAAAAAAAAAATTTTTCAAATTCAATCAAAGTAAATTTTTAATCATTGCGTCAAAAGTAATTTCACTTAAAATATATATAAAACAAAATAAAACATTCTAAAAGGGTCAAAAACTAAAACTAACAAATTCAACAAAAATAATGACTAAGTTTACTGGCTGTTGTACAATTCAACAAAACTTGGAACAAAACTCCTTCGGTACCTTTCATGTTTTGTGGGGACTGGATTTAATTTGGGTACTTTCTGAGCCTTGTCGCGCTGCGGTCTATTGCGGATGGGTGTGTAGAGTTGCCTTCTTGGCAAGGGTCCCATTCAGGCTCAAAGCCGCTCGAGTTGGGAAAATGAACTACAACTTTCCAACAACCCTTGCCAAGAAGGGCCGAATTTAGCCGTTATGCACTATCAAATATGATTCGCAGCCAGCTTGGGCTGAAGGAATATTTAATTTCCAAACTGAACTAATAGTCAAATATGTTCAAAAAGTTACACTAAGAAAACTGACTTATCAAGGTAATTACAAATAAAAAGAGAATTAATTTAAGACTTGCTTGTCAGGCTTGTAGGAAAGAACTTTTGAGGAAAGAAAGGCTTGCTTTAGAGATTCGTCTGAACAAAAACACAGGTATACAATAATGAGTCGGTGTTGTTTCTTGGAAAAAGTGGAAAATATGTTAACAAAGAAAAGAGAAAAGTGAAGTTATTTTAAATGTTCGCTGATTGAATATTAGGTACTAAGGCTGTACCAGTTTGATAAGAGTAAATAGTAGGTATCAAAACATAAACAAGCGAGATATGGACTGAGCTTATCCCCCACCGCGACAAACGCCTGTGTGCGCTAAATGCGACAAACCATAAATTAGAATTAACCGGAAGAGTCCCGTAATGATATCTAGGGAAACAAAATAACTTTCAAATGGGCTGGACCCGGTTTTCAGGGAATGGATTTCGAATAAATCTTCCATCACCGGCCCATGACCAACATGTACTTTCAGTGACCGTACAAAGTGAAATTGACCTGTCGGGCGTCATAAATCTGTCGCAAAAAGTCGTGTCGTAATGACGTGCCATAAAAATGCCAAATCCTCACTTTGAAAATACCTTAAAAGGACCTGCATCTCATTTTGGTCATAATGTTAAAGACGTAATTTACACAATGACGAGTATCTCTGCGTCGATGCTGTATCTCATTTTGGACATGATCTCAAAAACACTTTACACAGCTAAGAATTTCGAATTCCTCCCACGTGTAATGTGGTGTTCGATGTTCATTGTAAAATGTAATGAAAGAAGCTCATGGTCTCAGGAACTGATAATGATAGGAACTCGTGTCTCGCTCCCTCTGCGTGGAGGGAAAAATCCGAATCGTCTCAGCTCTTATAAGGTCTATAGCGTGTAAAGACGTGAGAATAGCTGCCTTTTGGGATCCCAAAACGTAAGTGTAATACCTATGACATCGCAAAATTTGTCCGTCCGTCCGTCTGTAAGCACGATAACTCTCGAAGGAAATGAGATATTTTGATGAAACTTGGTGTGAGGATTGTTTGGGTCAAGGGTAAGGTCGAATTTGTAGATGGGCTCTGTAGCCCTATATTTGGGGGTGGGGGAGGGGGTTCAAATTAAGGGACAAACAAAATTTTTTTAATGTGATAGTCGATTATGGGGTAAGAAGACATGCTGAGCACGATGGTGAAAATCATTTTTTCGCCGGACTAGTAGTTCCTCCGGAATCCGGCGAAAACCGGAAAGTTTGTTAAAAGTTTCATTTGAAGTTGATTAAATGTTTGATTTAGAGGTAAGAAGACATGCTGAGCACGATGGTCAAAACCATTTTCTCGCTGGACGAGTAGTTCGTCCGAAATCCGGCAAAAACCGGAAAGTTAGTTAAAAGTAAAAGTTTCATTTGAAGTTGATTAAATGTTTGATTTAGGGGTAAGAAGACATGCTGAGTATGATGGTGATAATCATTTTCTCGCCGGACAAGAAGTTCGTCCGGAATCCGGCCAAAACCGGAAAGTTGGTTCGAAGTAACAGTTTCATTTGAAGTTGATTAAATGTTTGATTTAGGGGTAAGAAGGAATGCTGAACCCGATGTTGAAAACCATTTTCTCGCCGGACAACTAGTTCGCCTGTAATCCGGCCAAAACCGGAAAATATGTTAAAATTGCAGGGAGTAGCTTTCTCTCCGTTCATTAGTCTTGCTAACACTTTATAAGGTTTGAAGCCAAGCTGACCATTCATTTCAAATAAAATAGAAAAACAAGATGAGTTCTGTGGAAGGTTTTATTCAAAGTGGTGAAACATATTATGGATTTTTGGAGTGGGCCGTTTTCTGGGTCTCTGGGTGAAAGCTTGTGCGCTTTCCCAGACGGGTGGTAAATTGTAAATATACGCAGAATTCAGAATTGTAAATAATCACAGATTTGTACATAAACACTTTGAACACGCACATTTTATCTTTCGTTATTTTACTTTTATCTGCATGTCGTTCAGTCCCCATCGTTCTTCTGGTTTTTAGTTACATGTCGTCTTATTGTTTTTGGTTCCGCATCGTTTTCCTGTTGTTATCGTGGTGGTGATTTAGTTTTGTTTCTTTCGCTGAGGACGGTTTGCCGGAAGTGCAACCGAAATATCCGAAATTGTATTTATCGCTCGCACATCATCTTGGAGGGGTAACTAGTTGATCAAGAAAAAAACCAGAAAATCTCATTTTTCTATTTTATTTGCTAACACTTCCTCTGTTCCAGGTGCGGAGAGAGCACCGAGTTCTATCCCCGACGTTGGAGGGACACAGTCGTCACCCTCCGCCGACTAGTCGAAGCCGATTTAAAACTCGGCAACCCTGCAACCACCGCACAGAATCTCTTGATCCATGAACTGGAGAACCTTCGAGAACTCAACGGTCCGGGAATGCTCCAGCTCCTCGGGGTCATTCCGGTACAAGCCCATACACAGATCAGTCTCCTCTTTGAGGGTGTCCAGTACGGATCGCTCCACCGTTACTTGCACGAAAGCAATACTAACGACTTTACGGAAAAGCGCATTTTGCTGCTTCTTAGTCAGATTGCCAATGCCCTGAAGTGGCTCCACAGTAGTGGCTACCTCCACCTTGCGGTGTCCTCTCACTCGATTCACTTGGCTGGTCCACACCAGGCCAAATTAGGAAATGTAGAGTTCGCCACCAAAGCACGCGGCGACACCATCCGAATAGTGTATACCCAACGACCTTGGGAGACCTTTCGAAACACTTACTGGAATTGGATGTCGCCTGAGGTGCTTCTTAAGGAAGTTCCGTCGAAAATGTCGGACACATTCTCCTTGTGTGTTGTGGTGTATGAGGTTATGACGAGACGGCTACCTTGGTTGGATCGGGATAGAGAGGATATCACTCATCGAGTGAAGCAGTATCGGGATGATATTGAGCACCACGGCAAGGAAGACTCCCCCTATTTCAACGTCGGGGGCACGGACCTGCCAAGTTTCATAAAGACCCTTCTGTCCCGGGGTCTTTTGGTTGTCCCCGAGAATCGCTGTGATGCTTCCGAAATCCATGCTATGCTCCGACGCCAAGCCCAAGCTGCGTTTAAGACAGCACTGAAAAACGGTCGCGCTGTCTCTTCCCAGTCGGATAAACAGAGCTCGTATCCGATTCACTCTGAACCAAGTGAAGTGAGCGAAGGAGGGACATCCGCATCGAGCTTGGACGGATTCGTTACCGCCCGCGACTCCGGCGTGTTTGGTACGCCTGAGGTTCCGGTAGTGCCCCATGAAGATGATACCGAGACAGAGGTGTCATCTACCTCTGGTTCGAGTTTTATTCAGAAACCGGTGAAGACGCTCGTACGTCGGTTCAGCATGAACTTGCGCGGTTCCGAAGAGCAAGGATATGAATCGAAAAACAGCACGCAGTATCACAGCGTTGTGAACACTCCAGAGCCCCCGAGCAAACCATTTTCCCGGCGGTTATCCCTTCCGGCCAAGAAGAAAGACAAATCCAGCTCTGTTGACTCATCGGTAAAGATCTCAGTCCTGCCGCGACGCAAGTCCCCGGACAACTCGATGTCAACGTCATCTTGGGGGAAGATTCTGAATAGCAGCCGCTCTGGTATTCTCAAAATTACCAAAAAGATGCCTAGCACTCCCGATAAAGCCAAAAGAGTTGAGGAGAGCTATCAGCACAGTTTCGGTGCCACGTTCTGCTCCGCAGTGACTTCTCCGCTCGATCAAGTCGACGGTCTGGAGAAAGAACCCGTCTACGCCACTGTGAAAAAAGTAAGGAAAAAGACTTCCTCATTTTCGTCAGCGCCCCTCGTACAGTCAGCGCCTCCCCCGCCCCCTCCTATGCCGAATCCCGGTGCTGCGCGAAAGCCGGCGAGTCATTTCAGCGCACCGAATGTATTCGATCCGGCCGCACCGGATTCCGAGTCTGCGCGGCGTCCTCGTTCCGCGGAAGAGCCACAGCGTTCGAAAGACGCCTACATGCGCCTACCGAATGAATTGCGCTCCGTTATAGCACATCGCGCACACGTGATTGAAAACCAGAATGAGTTTGACCGAAGCCAGTGGCAGCTCGCTATGCAAAAAGAAAAAGCAATTAAGCCGCCGTCGGCACGAAGGGACACCGCCACACAGACCTTTGACTTCCGCGAATCTAACTCAAGCGATGAACTTAAGTTCATACATCAGTCCGATTCCGACGAGTCGACTGGGTCTTTTGCCCGGCATGCGCGGACTTCAACCCCCCAGTCAAAGGGGTCACTGAGGCCCATCCCTGAGTTTACCACAAAGTCTCAACAGCATTCTGTTTGCAGCTACAATGACTTCTCCCACGACCCACACATGGCTGCGAGTTCGCCCTTTTCGAAGGATGATCAGAAGAAACGAAGTGTCAGCTTTTTCGAGCCGGGGGATCTACCTCAGCGCCCCTATCGGAGCAAGGACAGCTCAACTACCGGATCGATGTACGAGACAGCTAACGAAGTAAGCGAAACAGAAAAGTTCATGTTTGGGGCTCCGGCGACACAGAGCAGAACAAATGAAGTGGTCCGTCCGACGACGTTCTTTGGCTTTCCGTTGGCTCAGAACAAAGCCAGGTACTCCCCACCACCGAAGCCTCTTCGCACTTTTGAAGCCACTAAGCCACTTGTACCTTATGACGACTCAGTCTGTATGTCCCAGAATACCAGCTTTGCAAAAGAGGTTGTATTACCCTCTAGAAATGGTAAAATCAGTCCGGCTAAAAGTGCTAGCCCGGATAAGAGAGGGCACACATCTGACATATTTGAAAGTCTTCTGGAGCCGAACCATACAGGATCGTCACACAGCTCGGCTCCAACCGTAGTCGACGTCGCCACCAGCCCAATGCGGATTGGCTGGCCTACGTCCTACTCTCAATCCAGGGACCGTCCAGAGTTGCCACATACAACCATAACGGAGAATTCGCATATGTGTTACAACCATGGACATGGGGACAATAAGTTAATCGGGTTTGAAGAGACGAAAGGAGAAGTTGCAAATGGAAAGCACGGAAAGATCGGCTTTGAAGTAGTGAAAGGTGAATGGGAGAATGGATTAGAGAAGAATGAGTGGGAAGTTAAACGTCAGTGGGAGGCGGAAGAGGGTTGGGAAAGTAACAACCTGGGGGAGGTGGACGATAATGTGAAAAACGAAAATGCCGAAAATGAGAAAGTGGAGGAACTGGGACTAGGGGAAGAAGTGCCGCCAACGAAGGCGGAACAACCCGGTGTTAGTGATAATGATGGCACGCGATACCTATCTGTTGTCGAAGATAGTGCGGTCGCCCCTTCGAATGAAGAAGTGTGGGATTGAGTGACACCTAGCGAGCCCTTAGTAACTAGTGCTGACGTGCATGGTTTGGAACCATTGTGATTGAAGACATTCGATAGTTATTAGAGTAGTCATTATAGCTGAAAAGTTGTAGCTATGGCTGGTAGTCTTCCATGCCAGTCTGTTGTAGTACGGTGTGATAGCGTAGTATTGTTACTAGAATGTTGCGTGGGGTACCGACCAGAGAAACCACGGTTGGGCAAAGACAGAAAATACTTACCCTGAATCCTATGTCGTTACCACCTAAACAACCAAGGGGGTGTGTTAAAATCTTCCAGTTACTAAAAGCTACCACCGTTCCAATCACCATACAGCTTCAGTCAATCAATCAGTATTTATTCAAACAGTGTTTACAATAGATAGGTCAGCTATGATTCTTCATCAGCGATATTTCGGCCCTTTTTGGCAAGGGTCCTCGTCAGACTGTCAATCCTCTGGTTCAACTTCGGGGAAGGAAACAGGTTTATTTTCTTCCCCGAAGTTGGTTTATTTCCTTCCCCGAAGTTGAACCAGAGGATTGACAGCCTGACGAGGACTCTTGCTAAGAAGGGCCGAAATATCGCTGATGAAGAATCATAGCTGACCTATCCGTTGTAACATTGTTTGAATCAATGTTTCAAATCCAGCTTGGGCTCAAAGAATATTTAATCAGTATTTATTGTTCGAAACACGGTAAAAAAAAAAATGAATAGGCCTATTTTTCTTCGTGTCAGGCATATTGTAAACAGTTATGTTTCAGTGATGAACAAAAGTGAAGATCAAAGCTCCAATACTGAACTTCGAAATCTGAAAGAAGAATTATTTTTTTTTTAAATTCGCGTTGAAAAACTCAAAAAAGGAGATGACGAGACTTTCTCGCATCGCCCATCGGAACGAAACTTGTTTCAGTCAGTTAATCAATAAATATTTATTATATCAATATTAATCAATATATATAGCTTTTCTCGCATAGCCCATCGGAAGGATGCATTAACGACAGGTGGATCGGGATTTGAGAGCGACACCATCTTTCATCATACAGAATGTCCTGATTAATAAGAAGCGCTTAAACTGTCCAAAGTTCCTCTCTTTTCTTCATCGTATTTTTGCTCGGGGCCGGTACCACGCAATAAGTCGGTTTTGTGGGCGCAGTGGCGTATTCAGAATAGCGAATAGAGGGGTAACAAAAACGTTTGAGCAACTGTGATCGACTTTTGGGTTGTGGGATTTCAAGTATTTTATCTCACGAGTTACGATCTTGATTTAAGTTATTAAATTTAACATTTATTTGGCGTCTCAAGCTAAATTTCCAAACGTGTATGCGGTTTGGAAACTTAAAAGACGGAAATTATTCACTTGGCATCGCTAAAGAATTTAATCTTGACTTGAAAACGATGCATAGAATGACTTGAAAACGATGCATAGAATGACGAAAAAACTGGCAGCTACAGACGGCAAATTGCAAATTCCATTTTTGCCAGGCGGAAATCTGGCTTGAGCTCAGACATCGGTTTCGTACCAGAAAACCAACATGCAAATTCGAAGCAAGGCGTCCTCTAGCGTTTGTAACTGGTTCAGCGTGACCCGAGACAAGGCAAAGGTAGCGTTCCAGCAACTTATTATTAGTTACGATCGTTATTATTCTTATTATTGCCGTTCCAGAGCCCGCCGTAACAAGTACAGGAGTGTTGCATGAAGCTGCCCTTACTATGGCACCGCCCACCCCCCAATTGGCCATGGTACATGATCCTGCCACCTTGGATCATGAAGCTGCCACCCCCAGAAAAAGCATGCAAATTCCAAGAAAACAGCAAATTTTGTTATTTGCAAAAGGTCAAGGAACCTCTCTGACCAAACAGCTGACCTCTAACTTCACCATGTAGCAAAATACTATTTTCAGCAAAGTGGGCGACTTTCATGATCACTTGGGTGCCTATATTCTTTCGTGTTTTCCAGCTTAGCGTTGAACAATTACAAGTAAACTATGGTACCAGCAGAAAGTGAAGGTTCTAAGCTTCCTTTCAGGATACTCCGCTGAATTTTATCTCAACTTTTACTCTTTTTCCCTAAGTCATTTCCCAAAAATAGGAGTTTAGGGTGGCGGCTTCACGCAGCACTCCTGTAAATTGGCTCCTTCCACTTATTGTTTTCGTTTCACGACTGTTACGATCTTTACAATTTACTTATGATGGTCGCGAACATCATAAGTGATAATAACTATCGGTTCTGCAGGAACTCCCGTAAGAGAGATGACGTATGTTCGCGTTGTTATTATTTTCGTTCCAGAGAGCGTGATAACTACCACAATACGGCGCTCGCCCCTCCTCTTACCATCGTAACTTGTAATAACTTCACTGGAACGCTACCAAAGATGCTGGTGCTTCTGAGCTAAGCCTTAGCGACACCGTTAACCCCTGGTGTTAATGGTGTCGCTAAAAATAAGGGAAAACATGGACGATTAACTGGTTTCGGTTATGCTCGATTTGAGAATGCCCTCCAATACCGCAAGTTCTGAATACGCCGCTGCTTTAAAAGTACAATATGTGAAATTAGTTGCCATTTTTGCTCATTGACAATCTCGCGCCAATCATTACATATGTTAGATTAGAGTGTACTTAAAGTTTAACTGAAAAGGGTTGAGATGTGAAATCTAGTTACCGATCACTTGTTCACTTAAAAGGCTTGAAGAGCTGATGAAAATTCGTTACTTCATTTCTCCGCTATTCACGAATAGCCGATTTAATATAGTGGAATTTCTCTGTCGATTTGTGGAACCTCTGTGAGGCTTTACCTGTGTTGTTTGCTTGACGAAAACGGTTTACGAAAATAAGTGGTCACTCAGTGAGCACCTTCCGCGAGCCGTTCACTGGCGACCAAAACGCCGCGTTTGTAATAAGTTTATCCGCATCATAGTAGAGTTTTGTATTGTGAGGCTGGCCGTAAATCTTCTGAATGTCAGGCTAGAGTAAATAGTAAAAAATGAAACAATCCTTAACACAATCCAAATAATGCAGTGTGTTCAGTTAAATGATACAAAAAAGAGTTGGCTTTTCAGTTAAACTTTAAAGCAATTCCTGCAAACATTACGATAATTTGTCCCTTACTTGACAATTGTAAGCTAACCGGATCAGCCGAGATAATCTTATTTAATCCGATATTCCAACTTCATTCTGTAGCTAAAGAGCAAATGTTCAGTTATTACCAGCTTCTATCAATTACCAGCTTCTTTTCGAATAGAAGTTGCGTCATGTTTTATCAAGTTATATTGATCTCTAAACTTCGGGCATAGTTTTGAAGTGATTAGGTACGCTCGAATTCCGGACGGGCTGGTTTAATTTGCCAATAAAGTAAAGGGTTAAGACAGGAAATCAGGGTGGCGCGTGGTCAACAGGTGATACGAAACGGAATCACAATCGGAATTAAAAGCTTCCGGTTTCACCGGATTCCGGTAACTACCCAACCGAAGTAAAAACTAACACTGATGTTAGGCCTTCAATACTTTGGTCTGTTTATTACCCATGAGATGGTTACTACCCTTATATCTCCTAATCTCTAAATCCTAAGACTAAAATCGACATCTCCAGCTTAAGAGGTTGGATCAAAACTGACAGTCCTTTTCTACCGATTAGTATAAAGGGAGGGGGGGGGGGGGGTAGACTGAATCTCGTAGACTCACTCAAATTGGTAGTGCTCATTCTCATGGATCTCTGAGTTATGCTGCGTAAGTGCGGGCTTTGTTAACACAAATACTTCCCCCCCCCCCCTCTCGACCCACCTGTTCTTGGTTCGTTATCCTATGTATTTGCTCAAGCCATTTGTAATTTCCGGTTGCTTTGAGGCCTAATCACTCCACCCAGTCACCATAATTCCACCCTTGTTTCCCGTGTGTTGTACAGTCCTGTAAGCAGAAGCTATGGGCACATCAACTAGATCCTGTATTTACCTCCAGTTATCCGAACCTTCATCAATCCGTACGGAAAAGAGGATATACATGAGCTGGAGCTTAGAATCTCGACAGGTCCGTGTCCAGAGCTTAAAATGGTCACAGGTTTTCATTATAGGAACTTGTATTTTTTTCTGTTTGCTTCCTTTAAGTTCTTATATGATTACTCCGATTCCACGTTGTGCCTGAAAATTCTTTTGTTTTGTTATGATACAGTAGACCTTACTCTAATTTACGCGGCACAAGAATACTTTATAAAAGAAAATAGAAAAAGGGCCCATAGTATTTTATATACTCTCATGTCTCTGCGCACAAAAACCGGTGTAGGCTAAACAGAAAACCCGACTTTTGCCCACTATCTTATCAGATATGGGCTAGGAGGGGAGAGGCAAGATTGAAGAAGGAGCAGGCATGAGGGTTCCTCCCATCCATTTCTGGTTACTCTCGATAGGAGAGATGAAAATAAATTATTATTCCCACCTATCCGTTAGAGCGTCGACTGAGGGAGTCGTTCCGAAACCGGAACGGAAGAAGCCAGCAATAAGCAGGATTGTACCCACGAAGTAGTGGTATAAAAAAATAAAAGTAATAGTAGTAGATAGGTCTACGACAATGATGTTATAGAGAGATTGCACCCTACCGAGGAAAACGGATATTGCTACATCATCATCAGAGAAAAGCGAAGAAAGAAAATACTACAGGTCATTAATATAATTAATGAATATGCTGTCCGCTTTTACAAATTCTGGTTCGAAGCGGTTTCTGGGAAACTCTTAGCCGACGGGGGTAACTTACTGTATTCATTCCGTGGTTCCAGATCTGGAATAAGTTGAAGTATTTTCAGGCGAGCTTGTGGTTTTGTCATGAAATAGATAAATGAAGAAAGTTTGTTTTCCATTCTTTCCAGCTTTTCTGTTAAAGGCTGTGAGAGCTGTAACAGTGTGATTGTTTGTTGTTGTTGCCATGTGATCCCTGTTTGGAAGCAGGAGGGTGTTATTTTTTATTTTTGTTAAAACAATAATGTTTTCAGTAAATGAGTTCTTGAAATACCAGGCGTCCGAAGTGCTGGACTCTAGGGACCAAGGTTTTAATCCGATAGGCCGATCGCTGTTTCAGCCATTGTTTGCAATGGCTTAGTTTCTGAGGATTAAGTTTTTGACGGAGTATAAGTAGCTGGTGTAAGAGTGAAGTAGTATCAGTCGAATCGATTTCACCAAAGCTTCAACACTTCTTTGATATAGCAAACTAGTTGAATCGACAGTAAGTATACTATGTTTTTTTTTTTGTTTTTTTTTTTATCCTGGATCAGTTTATGTTTACTTTTAAATTCGGGCTGAGGTACAATTTATTTATAAAAATAAATAAAACCCCATGTTGTTGGTCTGGCTGATCTTTACAAAAATTACTCTGCGTAGCATTTTCCACCTCTTTACTATTGACTGAAGAATTAAAGTGTCCGCGGCCATTCCTTCGCTCAGTGACGTTAACATACAATAACAACAACATATTCATAATGTCACCTACGGTACATTCTCATTTTACTTAAAGTTTAACTGGAAAGCAAATTTTGTTATTTGTTTTTTTTATTCCGTTTGGTATCGATCCCGACAAGCAGATACATACAAGTTTTTTTTTTCTGGCTGAGTTGTTTGGAACCCCGTCCACTAGTGTTTTATTTTTATCCGTTATTTGCTGATCGGCTTGCGTTGTCTCCTGATCCCGAGGGCCATCAACTACCTTTTTATTTCCAAAACAGTTCTGAATCCTGACCGCCTACTTTTTCTCTTTTGCAGCCATGGCTATGTACCAGGCTCCACCCAGCTACATGCCCTCACCTGGCATGTCTGCTATGGCCCAGCCTATTATGCCCGAAATCAACGCTGGTGCCGCGTTCAATCAACCCGAAACGGCTATCAACTACGTTCCCGTGCTTACGTTCCCGAGCCCGCCTGCGCCACCCGAGTCACCAGAGCTTCCCGGCATTCTACCTTTTCCTTTCCCAAAAGGCCTGAAACCATTGAAGCCTGTTATCCTTCCAATTGTCGTCGTCGTGGTGGTTGTCGTCGTTGTCGTTGCCGTCATCGTTGCAGTCATTGTCGCTGTGATCGTTGCCAAGATGAATAAGAAGAATTGCAAAGAACTGAACAAGAAGGAGGAAACGCTCTACCCACCATACCACTATAAGGGTATACCAAGCCGTCCTAAGTCCATCAATTATCCTAAGTACGACGCACTTGACAAGGACTACCGCCGCAGGAGATCAGCGTCTTCAGCAACGCCTGCCCTCACCTTTGGCCAGCTGGACAGTATGACTTCAGCGTTCTATACTGCGACTCAGTCTCCAAGCTGTGCCAGGCGTTTCGGCTGCGAGGTCACGCGTGTGCTTTCCAGTGTTCCAGGAGCCGAAGTAGTCGCATCCAGGATCATCAATTATCTTCCCATGGATTGGCAGATTGTCCTCCGTAAAGGGTTTAGCGGCGAGTGCCATTCATTCCACTGTTAGTTTTTTCTTTTTTCGTAATTTATTATAATAAATATTTCACATATGCTACATTTTTTTCTCGTATACGGTAGCTTCCACCGTGCAGTGTTCCAGTCTGTTCTTCACCTTCCAGATTTTTCCTCCGGGTTCCGGACTGCCGTTTTAGGCGAGACGGATCTGGAGGGTGGAGCCAACCTAAAAATCGTTCCTGGTCTCCCCAGATTCCGGATGTCTGGACGGCATCATAGAGGCAATCCATCGGAGAGACATAACAAATATGCAAATGTAGAAAGAAAAGGGAAAGTGATATACAGTTGTGATTGGGATGCAAGAGACATATGAAATGCAAAGGGGACATCTAGGAAATGGGTGAAGAGTAGCAGAATTAGCTGCCATCATTATCATTGAAAATCTGTAAGGGTTGGCTTGACTATGCGGAAACCTCGGACGTCCGGTAATCTGGAAGGTGATGCCTGGCTTCAAATCCTGTTCCACGGGAAACGCTGTTGCTGTAAGCAGCTGTTAGCAGCTAGAACAAATCCCCCGCCTTTGGTCCCATGCAGCGGATTTTTGCATTACAAGTAACACTTAAAAACTTTCGGTTTCTTCTAAGAATAACGATCCCCTGTTTTAATTAGCAAAGGAATAGCAAGTGCAATAACCTAGTCCCTTTCAACAATCATCCTTTCAAGAAATATTCAGTTTGTCAATGGGGTTGTTAATATATCCAAGTTTGAAGTTCCAGTTCTGTACGCTTAGTGACAATAGTCATTGTCCCACTTTTCTATTGGCCAGAAAAGTGGGACCTTTGGAGTTTATCGGAACCGAGAAAGGTCTAACGAAGTTTAAATCACATGGTTTGCAACTTGTGAAGTCGGTCCATTCCAGTTTCCCCGAAACCGGAACCACACAGCAGAGCTGGTGGACTCGTCTTTCAGGGAGTAGGTCTCGTATCGAAATCCGGCCGTGTCACGAGTCCGATTAAACCTCTCGGCCCGGCAACTTTAAAATAAAACAGCGAAAAAAGATGCTTAGAACACTCCAAGACTCCAGCGACCAATAAAAGAGATTGGTTTCTGAATTTTAATAGTAAAGTAGATTGGCGAAGACTGGATCTGGTGAAGACAAGACCCAGTTGTCTGGATCAAATATTGAATTTTTGGGATCCCATCGTACCCTTTGGTTACGATGGGATCCCGACAAGATTTGAGATTTTCCGACAAGAACCTTGTCTGCCACTTCAATCGATCGGAACTTTACAAAGATAAGGCGCTACCTTGTTAGGCTTATTTGGGTCTTGGTTCAACTTGAATCGCGATACATTAACAATATCGATTTCCGTGATATCTGTGAGCTCCATTGTCGTCTGCATAATTCCTAGGACTGCATTTTCGGGATCCCAAAACGTAAGTGGAGGGATACCTATGACATCGTAAGAGTTGTCCGTCTGTTAGCACGATAACTCTCGAAGGAAACGAGATAGAAACTCCAATTCAATAGCGCCATATACTGGTCGTTTATCATCGTTTCTGATAATTTCGTAATAAAAGATGCTGCACGCCATCTATTGATCTAATAAAGCTTCAGCGGATTGGGTAGACTTGGTGGCGTTGGGGAGACCGTAAAAAGCAGTTATGTAGTGTAGTTACGGAAAAGTCAATCTGGCCCATGTGTAAAGAGTGAATTTCTAATACGATAGAGCTGAATTGTGTTGCGCTTGAAGGGTTGGATTTACAGTGCTACTTTCTGATTTGTTGTATTTACGGTTCCTTCGTCGAAACTGCCGTTTTGCAGCAAAAGCCGAGGGCCCTAAGTTTCGATTAGGGCAAAGATGTGCAGGTTTGATGCAAACATAAACCTGATAAAAATGGTACAGATAATGAACATTTTCTTTCAAAAAATAGTCTCAATAGTATCAACAACCCCATGTGCATTCACCTCCTTCAGTTGTTAATTGCAGGGTGTCTAACCCTCTTGCTCATTGCCTGCCTCTGTTTTCTCCCATATCGGCGATGCCGGGATACCTAAATTCCCCCCTTGAGCAAGATAAATCAGCTGTCAACTTTGTTTTCTGTTTCGACCGAAATGCATTGCTTTCGAGAAAAGGAATGTTTACCTGAACTCGCCGATCGCCTAGACGGGCAATAACGAAGAGTGGGTACGAAGGGTTAGACCATGTTTGGATACGAACTTTAATACTTCTTATCTATTTTATAAGTAGTGAACTGAAATACAAAAATGCTCCTCACCCGGGATTTGAACCCAGGACCCTCTGCTTACAAGGCAGGTGCTCTACCATTTGAGCTACCGTGGGGCTTGTGAACAGAGTTCGCAAACCACTACAATAGTCTGGTAGAAGCCAGCCTTTGTGGGTCCTGGTATATCTACGTGGCTCCGGCAATGGAGTCCTAGACTTCTAAATTAGATTCGAAAAAAACTGTTTCTGGTTTATTGGTCACGACAAGTCCCTTGTGTAAAGTATCACTTATGTATTATTACTTCTTATGTAGCCTCTTACCGTAACATTATTATCTTTCTTATCACCAGTGAATAACTCCATGCAAAAGCAAAATAGCTAAAGAATTAAAGGAAAGAAAAATGAAAAATAAATAACTTGTAAGAGAAACAAGACTCAAGGTTTTGCTCGGATCCCAAAAATTTAATATCTATCTTCTTGACCCAGACAATTGAATCTTGTAGATTTCCGATCTTAGCAAGACCCTTTTAATATTTTGATATTTATTCATAATCAACCGCTTGAATAAAGGTAAAAAAAAATGCTACCGTTTTGGTGTTTTGGCAACTTAAGTCCAAAAAACTAATCAGATCAGAAAACCTAGTTCAGATATAGATTCAGCATTACTTCTATATCTCGTCTGTAATCGACTCCAGAAAGTATTTTACTTTAACCAAATTCCTTGTTTTAAACCTACTTTCCGGTTATGGCTGGATTCCGGGCGAACAAGAAATTGAAGTTCAAAAATGGATTCAGCACGTATCGTTACACGTAGATAGAACCTCGAATTAACTTCAGATTTACCTTTATTGCCTTTTTTTGCCGGATTCCGGACATTTAGCATGTCCCCTTACCACTAAATTGACTATCTCATTAACTTTACAAGATATCTGGTCGTGCGTAAAATATGGTCAGATCTTAAAATACGCTCGGATTTAATGCAGTGTGTAACAAGAGATGGAAGCTCATATGGCACTTGTAAGGCTGGGTCAGATGGAAGTATGGTCAAAAGTATTTTTCCCCTTTTCTGTTAAGATGCTCCAAACTTGCTAGGCTGGGTCAGAAGATGGAAGTGATGGTCAAAAGTTTTTGTTTTTTTTACTTTTCGTTTGAGATGATGCGCAGTTTAAGGGTGCTAAAACTTAATTTTTAAGCAAAACCCTTGAGGCAAAAAGGATCATGTGCTCATGGCGATAGCGAAAAAGTAAACTTTGCTCAAAAGTATTTTTTGTACTTTGCGGTTAAGGGATGGTCGGATCGGAGAGCTTGAAGATATCGACGATGACGAAGTACCTTAATACCCCCTCGGTACCCGAATACGGTCCGATTCTGTCACTGATGCACCTAGGACTTGTGCCTGTACTTCCCACCAAGTTTCATACTGATCGCTCCACTCTATGCGTGTCACAAGATGTCCGGTTCTCCCCTCCACCCCCCCCCCCCCAGTTCATCGGATCCGGTCCGGACTTTAAATGGGACATGCTGAGACATGAGGTCTTTCAAGATATCCAAGTTTCATTAAGATCCGATAACCCATTCGAAAGTTATGCAGGCTCCTAATTTCCGGTTTCCGCCATCTCCCCCTCCCCCCACGATAGTCAGATTGGGCAAGTGACTGTTTCCAAGTTAATCTGATCGGGTCCCTGATATGCCTGCCAAGTTTTATCGTCCTAGCTCACTACGGATCACCGGAATTCCGGAACCCCCCTCCAACTCCCCCCACAGTATCCGAATCCGGTCCAGTCCTGTCAGTTATGTATCTAGAGCTTGTGCTTGTTCTTCCCACCAAGTTTCATCCCGATCGCTCCACTGTGATAGTTTCACACGATTTCCAGTTCTCCCTCTGACTCCCCCCTCCCTTCGTCGGATCCAGACTGGACTTGAATGAGACATCTGAGACACGAGATCTTTCCAGCTACCAAGATTCATTAAGATCCGATATCCCATTTGAAAGTTTTGAATGTCCGTATTTTCCGGATTCCGCCACCTCCCCCTCCCCCCACGATGGTCGGATCGGGTAAGTGACTATTTCCAAAATAGTTTGGTCGGGTCCTTCATATGCCTGCCAAGTTTTATCGTCCCAGCCCACCTGGAAGTACATTAACTACGGATCGCGGGAATTCCGGAACCCTGCTCCAAATCTCCCCCACAGTGTCCGAATCTGGTCCAGTTCTGTCAGCGACGTATCTAGAGCTTGTGCTTGTTCTTACCACCAAGTTTCATCCCCATCGCTCCACTCTGAGAGTTTCACACGATTTCTTGTTCCGCCCTCCGACTCCCCCCAGATTCATCGGATCCGGTCCGGACACGAGCATCTGAGACACGAGATCTTTCCAGATATCAAGATTCATTAAGATCCGATTACCTGTTCGAAAGTTATGAATGTCCCTATTTTTCGGATTCCACCCCCCTCCCCCCACGATGGTCGGATCGGGCAAGTGTCCCTGATATGACTGCCAAATTTCATCGTCCTAGCATATCTGGAAGTGCGCAAACACCAGACTAACCGACAGACCGACGGAAATGTGATCGGTATATTGCATTTGACCGGAAGGCAAGTGCCATAAAAAAAACACGACCAGTGTTGCCACCCGACCAAAATTAAGTTTACCAGATTTCGGATATTTATTTTTACTAGATTCTAATAAAATTTATTAACTCAAAAAAAAAATTCGGCGCTGTCCCCGCGTCACGTGCAACCCATACTACATTTCAACAATAAAGAAATCCATCGAAAGACAGTTCAATTTTGAGGCACTGAGTTTGAGTCACACTTCTGATCCGTAGAAAGCATCAAAAATTGGTTGACACTGCTGCTTCGCGTGCGACACGATCTTTTCTCTGATGTTCGGACCTGCGACAGAATCGCATGGACGTTCCCACTACAACGCAGACACAAATGGAAAACAAATTTTTTTTTGACGAGATTATTCTGCAAAAAGACAAAGCAACCCTCGAAGTCTGAAGATGCTGAGAGATTACAAATCTGAATACCACCCATCATTAGGAAATTTTCAGTCAAACCCCATGTGTCATCTCGTTCAAAACAGGTTAATACAAGTTTTATTCAGAAGATATTTCGCATTCAGCCATCCTAGGATTACAGTCAGACCAAGGTAGAGTAATTTTTAGTCTTGAAAATTAACTAGTCTTTGATTTTTCTTTTCTTTCCCTCAAAAATCGCATGAGTTATGTCGGATCAGTTGAAATATTTCAGCGCATCCGACACTGCGACAAAACGACCATTTATGTCGCATGACACAGAATTTTGCGCGAAATCGCAGCAGTGTGAACCATGGGTTATATTATTGTCTGTCAATCTGTAAGGAAAATATCAATCTGCGCGATTTTTCTAAAAACAGTCGATTTTTTCTTTAAACAGGTCACATTCTCTTAAAAAAAATCGATTTTTCTGGAAATATTTGGTTCGCTTGTTTTCATTAGGGACTAAAGACCTAGCACAGTGGTGAAGGAGCTCTGATGCTTGGTTTGGGTAACAGACG
The DNA here is from genome assembly GCA_023053575.1 of Branchinecta lynchi. NCBI lineage: Eukaryota > Metazoa > Arthropoda > Branchiopoda > Anostraca > Branchinectidae > Branchinecta > Branchinecta lynchi. The sequence goes on from JAKZAP010000010.1 coordinate 21,858,479, forward strand.
AAAATGAGAACTGTCGATCTGGCCTCTGCCTGTGTAGGGGGCCAGCTGCAGAGAGTGAGGGGCAAGAATGGATCATAATATCTCTGTACATTTCCTCAGAATTTGTGAATAACGACACAACTTCTGGGATGGACCATTTGTTTACTAGAAACTGGGATTTTTTACTGGATTATAGTGAACTTTACTAGATCCTCTATATTTACTAGATTTTATTTTTTTTACTAGATCTAGTAAAATTTTACTGCCGTGGCAACGCTGAACACGACCCAAACGATCCTCATAAGTTTAAACAAAATATCTCAATCCCTTTCGAGAGTTATTGTGATAACAGACAGACGGACGAACGGACAAGTTTTATTAAGTCAGGGCTATCCCTCCACTAACGTTTTGGGATCCCAAGAAACGACAGAAAGGAACGGAAGAATTGGTAAGTAGACACATTAGCGGTACACGTTCATTACCAACGACAACTCTGTAACGCATTTAATGGTTATTCAGAGAGTATGTGATCCCTCGAATGACTCAAGTGTCACTCAAAGACAGACATCAGAATAAATCCAAAGAATTAACATAGTGACGTAACTACGAAATCCAACCATGCCTACTTTTAGCAGATTTCGGACACCCGTATATTTTCTGCATAATTTCGCGAAATCGATCGTGACTTCGAATGAGTAAGAAAATGTGGGTCAAGTAGGGAAATGCAGACTATCTGAAGAATTTTCGCGCGCCGTTGGCAACTGTGGAAGGTCGTGTCAAGGTTGTTGCCCATGACAACCAAAACTGTTTCTGGGTACACGCTCCTTGAAAATCGTAGGGTATGGGGGGAGGGGGTGACAGCCGATGACGAAGAGTCGGACTGAGCAGCCGCTCAACGTGCTCTATAGTAGACAGAGGAAACAACGAAAGTATGGGTGATACATTTACTAAGCTAAGAAAATCGCATGCATTCTTACTTTTCCCGGTTTCGATTCGACAAATATATACTTACAAATATGACAAAAACCTTGTAACATGATTTTCAGCGAACGAATTTGACTTCACTTACCGACCTCATTAAAGTTTATCTTCAAGACTGTAAACTATTCATCGCAGTGTGTTCTTAATTTTCCCCTCTCGTAGGTTTTTTGTTCTCTCTTTGTTCTCATCCTTCATCACTGCTATCAATTTTTATCAACTTGAACTAAGTCTTATATGGGCTACTTTAGGCTAACATGCATCTGAAAAACCTTTTAATACTGATACGAAAACGAAGTTTTTGATCTTTTCTTTATTACATATTGTACTTACTACTGTTATTATTATAATTAATTTTTCTTTTGTTCTGTCACTTCAGTTCACATGTGTTTAACCAGATGTTTATCGAAAGAACACTCAATTATTCATACTAAGTAATTCTCACCATTTCCGAAAGCACATCTATTTCATTCCGGTTATACTACCATATCATCCAATAGCCATAGGGGGAAAATCAAAACAAGGAGTACAGGTGCATTCACGAAGCAGTATGCTGCCAGTAATTTGTTTGAGAACAGGTCGAAAAGGTTCTCCCGGTGAGATGGTGAACCAGGAAACGAAACCATGGACAAAGTGGCTATGGAAGATTTCAAGAAGTGAGTAGGAAGAATAATTATTTAGGCAATTCATTTCTGAAAGATTTTGTTCGTTCACAGAATAAATGTGAGATGCCTGCAACTAATTAACTTTTCGGCATTAGTTCAGCTAATCTCTGTCCACTAGCAAAAGCTGCGAACTGTAACCAGTTTTGAATAGTAACGAGTGAAAACTCGTTTCTGAAACAATTTTTGTTTTATTTCCAAGATTGTAGAACCAGCTTACTGTTTCAATTCCCTGCTTTCTTTAGGTGATTCAGCTAGTAATTTACTCTTTCAGCCCACGCTGACTTCGATCACTATCTTATCTGTTTGGGGAGAAGGCAAGGTATTTACCAATTCGCTGGTAATTCTTACCGACTGTTTCTTTTTGTTTTTTTTTAACGACTGCTTTCAAGAAAGAAACTACTTTTCTCTAAAAAAACCAAAAACACGACTGTTTCCAAGAAAACAAGAGCTGAAAGCTTATATGGCACTTGTAGCGCGCCTTGTTTTTCAAAAAGGATCATATAAACTCATTCATGTATGTGTAAGAATTGATCTTTCGAAGTCGAATCCGGTCCGAATGCGAAATGGAACGTCATAGAACTGTCGTCTTGCCAATTATCAAGTATCACTCGAATCTGATTTACCCGTTCGAAAGTTATGCACGACACACGATTCTGGATCCCCCCTCCCTCCAGTCCCCCATGATGGTTGGACCGGGGCAATGACTATTATCAAGCCAATTTGGTCGAGTCCCTGATACACCTGCCAAGTTTCATCGTCTTAGCGCATCTTGAAGTACCTTAACTCACGATCACCGGAATTCCGGGAAACTCTCTCCAACTCCCCCCCCACAGTGCCTCCATCCGCCTGTCAATAACGTATCTAGGCTTTATGCTTGTTCCGGCTTGTTCTTCCGACCAAGTTCTGTCCCGATCCCTCTACCCTAACCATTTGACAACATTTACGGTGCCCCACGTCCATCTCCCCCCACAGTTATCGGATCCATCTGAGGCACGAAACACTTGCTCTTGCCACTGATCAAGTTCATCCGATCACCCGTTCGAAAGTTATGCATGTCACTAAATTCCGGATTCCGCCTCTCCCCTCCCCCCACGATAGTCGGATGAGGGAAATTCCTACATCCAACTTATCTGGTCGGGTCCCTTATATGTCTGCCAAGTTTCATCGTAGGGTCCAGCGCAGGTTTGTTTACAAGTTACAGCCTTACCAGGACCCTTGCCAAGAACGGCCGAATTGTCGCTAGTGGCTAGGGTCTATCCATTTAGCGCTATCAGGATTTAACTTAGGTGGGCCTCCTTACTCTCACGCTACCTCAAAGTAGTTGAAAGTTTTTACAAATCAAACTTTTCTTTTTTATATCCTGTATTTAGTATTTAGTATTTCCTCTCCTTCCCGGCGCAACGACCCCGTTCCATTGTTTTCTAGGTTATTATATCATTCAGTTCAAACAACAAAATCAGCAATCCTCAAATTTGAAACGGCTAATTAACAGCTCTCTGTTCCTGGTTTTTCTTCTGGTTTCATTTTGCTTCAACGATGACGTCAGCGCTTCAGAAACAAGTTTTGTTTCAATTGATGGGTGCTGTTTTGCGAACGATCCAGTGTCACTATAGGACCCGATCCGTCGAAACTTAGGAAGAACTTTTAGTGATTTTGTGTTTAAATTCAAGGATTTATGGGCATGACTCACGATGAGGATGGTCAGGGTCGGTCCGAAGAACCAAGAGAAGAGCTTGGATATGAACATACACTGGTAAGTATATTACTGTCCAACACTGTCTTACCTTACCTAGTAATTTTTAAGTTTAGAAATCTTATACTTTTTGTACATGGGCCGTAATTTTGCCACGGAAAAGAGCTCCATTGTTTTTCTTTGTTTGTGTGGCCTATATGCTACTAATGTGTTTTACATGTTAATATGGCACTTGCACTTTGGCCAAGTGCCATATAGTGACCGCAATTTCTGTCCGTCCGTCGTTCGGTCTGTCGGTCGGTCGGTCCGGGTTTTGCTAGTTCGTGCACTTCCATATAAGCCAGGACGATGAAACTTGGCAGGTATGTCAGGGACCCAAGAAAATTAAGTTGGAAATAGTCACTTACCCGATCCGAGCATCGTGGAGGATGTGGAGGGAGGGGAAATTCGGAATCTTGATTTCGGATCTTAATGAAACGGGTGATCGGATCTTAATGAAACTTGATATTTGGAAAGACCTCGTGTCTTACACGACTCACTTAAAATCCGCACCGGATTCGATGACTTTGGGGAAGCGGGAGGGGGAAACCGGAAATGTTGGAAATTGCTTAGAATGGAGGGATCGGGATGAAACTTGGTGGGAAGAGCAAGCATAAGGCCTAGATACACCACTGACATAACCGGACCGGACTCGGGCACTGTTGGGGGAGCTAGGGAGGGGGTCCGGTATTCTGGTGATCGCGCGAATTTAGCACTTCCTGATGTTCTAGGATGATGAAACTCGGCTGGCATATCAGGGACTCGAAAAAATCGACTTAAGAATAGTCATTTGTATGATCCGACCATCATGGGGAAGTGGAGGGAAGGGGATCCGGAATATAGTGGTCTTCGAAATTTTAGAACGGGCGATCGGATTTGAATGAAACTTGGCAAGTGGAAAAGGGTGTCGTCTCAGATGTTCCATGTCCGAACCGGATCCGATGCTTGCTGGGGGGGGGGGGGTAGAGGAGGGCACCGGAATTTTCGTGAAATGCTTAGCATCGAAGGATCGGGATGGAATTTGGTGGTAAAAACAAGCATAAGCCCTGAAAACGTTCTTGACATGACCAGACCCTATCGGGGCTCTTTGGGTGGGGGGGGGGGGGCGAGTCGGAGGGGATTTCTGAAATTCCGCTGTTCGCGAGTTAGGATACTTCCAGATGTGCTACGGACGATGAAACTTGGCAGGCATATTAGTGACTCACCCTGACAGTCCCTGACACAATGACAGAAATCCCAGCAGAAAGTGAAGTAGCCTACGAGAGTCAAACAGTAAGGAAAGTTAAACATGTCTGTATCGTTCAGATTGGGACAACCGAGTGTAGTCCTGTGCTGGTACCAGGGGCTTCACGACTGGGGGGGGAGGGGGGCCCCCCAGTGCTGTTGACCAGTCGGTAAAAAATAACCGAGTCGGCACGAAGCGCCGCGATTTGTCGTCAAAACCGTTGATTTTTTTCATGAAAACAGTCGGTTTTTCTGAAAATTGGTCGATTTTTCGTCAAAATAGTCGGATTTCTGAAAATCAGTGGATTTTTTTCAAAAATGTCATTTTTTTTTTAAAACAGTCGTTTTTTCTGCAGCAAAAGTCGGTAAAAATTACCCGCCAGTCGGTAAATGCCTCTGTAACGCCTCTGGCTGGTACTCTGTGTCCCTATACAAGAACAGTAGGCTTATTCAAGCAGAGGCGTTACTAGCCAACATGTTTTTTTTTGGGGGGGTGGGGGGTGGCAAGTCATTTACCGACTGGCTGGTAATTTTTAGCGACTGTTTTTGCAGAAAAACAAGACTGTTTTGACGAAAAATAGACTGATTTTCAGAAAAACTGACCGTTTTCATGAAAAAAAAATCAACTGTTTTGACAAAAAATCGCGGCGCTTCGCGCCGACTCGTTCCTTTTTTACCTACTGGCCAATGACACTGGGGGGGGGGGCTACCCTCCCCCAGTCGCGACGACCTTGTATGCAAGAATAGCCTTATGCAAGAATTACAAAAAAAATCGCGTCGCTTCGCGCAGGCTCGTTCATTTTCTTGACTACTGGCCAACGACACTGGGGGGGGGGGGGGGCTTCCTTCCCCCCAGCCGTGATGCCCTTGTATGCAAGAATAGGCTTATACAAGAATTAGCTTATGCAAGAATAAGCTTATGCAAGAATAGGCTTGTGCAAGAATAGGCTTTTATGCAAGAATAGTAGGCTTATGCAAGAATAGGCTTATGCAAGAGTAGTAGGCTTAAAGCCTACCTAGATCTCGTTAGTCCGAAGGAGCTTATAGCTGACTACAACTCTTTTGCTTGCAAATTCCATTTCAGGAAAGCTTGTTTTTCAACTTCTTTTAAACCCATACTGAAATGAATTTCGTCAGCTAAAGGCGTTTTTCCGCGGCACATTTGTTTGACACACATTTCTTAAGGCATATTCTCGCCGTTCCCCGAGGACTTCTCGGAGAATCGATTGGGAACGGCGAGAATAGAGGGAGCCACTCCACGCAACTCCACCTTGGAAAACAACGAGAACACGGGGAATGCTTCTAAAATAGATTTTGTTCGAAAAAAAAATATGCAGTTGACCAAATTAGTCTGGATCCACTTTATTTTTGGTTTTGTTTATTCTGATCGGTTTTAATTAATTTTACGTTGCAGCAACACTAGCAGAAAGGGAGTCGTTTTTGCTGATGGTGATGATAATCGGAGCATTCGCCGCCCGTGGGGAGTCCGTCCGAGAATACGGGGAGTGGGTCCCCGGGACAAAGAAAAACGCGGGGACTCCCCAAGTGGAGTCCTTGGGGAACGGTGAGAACACGCCTTTAGTGTTTTTCGCGGAACAAAATTGTGTGCCACACAGTCTACCCAAAAGTTGAACCGCACTGAAAACTCGTCTTGTCTGATTTTTGGCAGTAACTTCAGGTGTCTGAAAACAAAAATAAAATCAAGGTAGAATCTCAATAAATAAAACTGCATCTTACTTCCGTACCATTCTGTAGTAGACTGGTCCTTTTCTTGTTGCCCCTTGGCTTGATAAAGTATCTACAAGGCCGTATCCGGGGGGGGGGGGGGGGGTAGGGTGTTGACCCCCCCCCCCCGAACATACACAAATAGTAATTTTTATAGGCTGTTCCCTCAGATCTATGTGTTTTTTTGTACTTTTTTGTCCGACCATCAGGCCCCCCCCCAAAGGCCTCCCCCCCGAAATAAATTCCTGGATACGGGCCTGAGTAGCTATTAGACTTGTTGCTAGATTTGAATTTGAATCTACCGTCAAATTAGGGGAGAGGTGGGTACAGTGGCGCACTTTCAGGTCAAAGCATCGTAACTTTTGTAAATATTAACATTTTTGGACGATTTTTAAACTGTTGTGCAGGCAGTTTATTATTCTACACTGGTGATTTATTTCAAACTTCTTCTTTGAACCAGTTTTTGATGGAGTCATGTTTTCTGACAGCCACTTTTTGCGCCATTGTTGCCGACTAGGCGGGAACTATGGCGCACCCCATCTGGAACAGTGGCGCACCCATCTGGAACAGTGGCGCAATCAAACTGCTGAGATGAATACTTCGTTTAATGAGTAAGGAAGTACAAAATAGTGAACTGAAAATACCTAAAAGATAAATACTTCGTATAATGAGTAAGGAAATAAAAAATAATGAACTGAAAATAAAAGAAGAAGGCACACTAGTTAACACTGTAAGCAGTCAGGTCAATGGGGAAGACCAGTTATTCCGCCTGTCTTTCTGTGCCACCAGAAATATTCGGAGCAGGTAGCTTCATTTCGACACTCGACTTGCTGAAAGTGTAATTTTCACTGGTCCTGATGAGCTTGTAGAAAGGAACCATTCTCTTAATATACATGAGCTCAATGTCAAAGCTGGACTCAGAGAGGACTTCGCCCACGGAGTAAATTTTGTTCTTTTTGATCTCCCCCTCGCAAACAAGAACATAATCTCCAACACGGACTTCATCGTCACACAAAAAATCGTTTTGGTCTTCAAGGCCACAGTGGAGGCTTTCATCAGGGGGACAGGATGTCCCACGTTAGGCTGGGACGAGATCATAAGAAATTACCCCAAAATCTTTGGGGGCAGAAGCCTTAAACAGGGTGGTATGGAGGAGAAGTGTTCGCCAGTGTGTCGGTCTCAGGCGGCTTAAGGCTGCGACGAGTTTGTAGTAGTAGTAGTAGAAGTCAAAACTATCATATAGGCTACCTACCGCGTGAAGTTTATGAATTTAAAAAATTTCGGGGTGCGCCACTATAGCCTCCACCAAAATGCGCCACTGTAGCCGAAATGCCCTCTTTTATCCATTTTGTGAACCAAAATTTGAAATAATGACCGAGAGACAAACAGATGGCTGCACTATGTTTAGAAATGTTGGAGCTTCCAGATGAACTAATATTCGCCAGAATTCGACACTATTTGTAGCCTACAAACCTTAGCAAAGTCAAAAAATATTTTCCATTTGTCCAAGATTTTATTTTTCAAAGCACTTAATCACATACCTGAAAAACTGCAATCGCCCCAAAAAATTGAAAATGGCTGACGATCATAGACCACGTGACTGCCCTCCTAGTGCGTATTTTTTTAGAATTTAATCTAATTACAGGTGGCAGTGGGATCAAGTGCGCCACTGTAGCAGACTGCGCCACTGTACCCACCTCTCCCCTATAGCCACAAAATCCAAAATCATCTCGTCATTTGTTTCTCAAATTTGAGTCACTAAAACCATGTTGGTCGCGGAAGCACACATGCGAGCACACAAAAGACCGTGGAAAACTTTTGCGTGATCGCGGAAAAATGTCTGTAAAATGAGATCAAGTATAGGCAGATAACAGTTGCGTTTTTTAGATACCATGGTATCTGATACCACGGTCTAAAGTCGTTTTTGCAGTTATCCCTGTATCTGATACCACGGTCAAAAGGCGTGTTTTGCAGTTATCGTGGTATCTGGCCATTTATCGTGGTATCTGATATTCAGATACTACGGTACGACCGTGGTAACTGGTCATGGTATCTGAAAAGTCATCTGACTTTCATCAAATTTTGTCAGATTGCTGAGGAAGACGTTGGGCACTTAGGGATGTGACTGAATATCTGTTTTTCTTCTTGGATGACTTCGAAAAGCGCAGTTTCGGCAAATTGTCCTTTTTGCAGAGCAACCGTGTATCAGATACCACGATAAATGCAAAAATGACTAATGGTGTATTTACACACTGCGTAAATCTGAGCGGATCGTAAAAACCGAGCGGATTTTCCGGCCTTTTTTTTGCATGAAAATTTGTCTAGGTTTCCGCTCGGATTTGCTTGATCTGGTCGGTTTTTGAGCATCGTTTTTAAGAAAATGAGTGATGAACAGAAAGTTTTAAAGGGTATCCCAGCTTATGTGACCCTGCTCATCCTGGCTTCAAAAAAAACAAAGAAGAAAGACCTCTCTGGTGAAGGTACGGCTCACATGGTCAGGCTGCATAAACGCTGCGTTTGATCGATTATAATTTGCAAACCATTCGAAAAGGACCGAGCGGAATTCTGCTCGGATTTACGCAGTGTGTAGATCCACCATAATTGCAGATCCAGTTACCGTGGTAACAGATACCATGGTACCTGCAAAAACGCAACTACTGCATACACAGACTTGCATTCTTTCACAAACAGCCACAAGTTCCTCACAGGACAAATCTATGTTTGCCTGTCTTTTTTTCAAAACCATACTGAAGGACCTTCCTTTCAGCATATTCTGTACCAGGGTTTCTGATGTTATGAATTGCATAAAAAGGTCGTCGCCACTGTGCAGAAATGCTGATTATACCAAATCGTAGAAGCCGAGTACGCTGGAAAAGTCCATATGTTGCGTCATCACTTTCGTATTTTAATGCTTATTTTCGGAGTTTTAATTACTGTTTGACAACTTCTTTAATTAGTCTAGCTGTAGAGTCCTGGAATGTGGGAGCAGTTGCTAGTAAAAGCTTCATGATGTTGCGGCAGTGAATGTCTGTTTAGGCGAGCCCTGAAGCCTTAAGCCCTTTGACTACTAGCTAAGGTCTCTTCATCAGTCAACTAAGTGTCAGTGTTAGACTAGACCTCACTTGATTATTAGCATTTGTGACCATCCTTTATCTCGACGGATTGAATTTTGTGTGACACCAAAGTAGTTTGTGAAACTGAATATTTGGGTGATGAAGATCAAATGTTTGAAAGAAAATCTTCTTTTTGCTAGAGAAGCCGGCAGAAACATTATTGATGAGGTGGGCCTTTTTTGTTCTTGTTTGTTATCTCTGGTTCGACATTAGTTTAAAATGCTCGACGTAGTAACGTATTATAGACTTTACGCAAAGGGTCATAGTACTCAGTAATTCGGTGTGGAGTAGCTTCTTTTCCGTGTCATTTCTGGAAGAGAGTATTTTAAACTTTTCTTGACGAAGTTTTGTACTTGTTGGCTATTTTTAAGCCATGTTTTGACCATTATCTTTAGCTTGAGCTTGGCCCTCTTGCTTATCTTCCTTCCTGCGTCATCTAAAGCAGCAACCCATATTTATGGGGGTTAGGCGTGATTTCTGGGAGATAGGGATGTGGCAACTGATTACCATTATCCTACCTGACTGACACCAGTAGGGGATGGCTTTTATGGTAATGTTTTTTATTGGATGGCTAGATTGTGACTTGTATAAAGTCTACAGCACTATAGGACCAGATTTTGGAGAATTTTAAACTGTCGATATCGGATCATGTGTAGCCTAATAATTTTGCTTCCAGCTTGAGTAGCACCTAATCTCTTAGTATTAACTGGGTTCCCCAAGTTATCCGTGGGCCCTTCATCCCGGGTTTCTCAGACTCAAAATGTGATTACTCGTTTTGGGGTAATGTAGAGCAGCATTCGAATACCCATTCAAGTAACGTCATTGCTTTGTATTTTGCCTTTGTAGGAGCAAGATGGAAGATTATGTTCCTCTCCAAAATCTTGGAGGGTGGGGGGCACACCCTTCTCCAGAATGGTGTCTTTTTTGTTTGGTTGGGAAGGTAAAACTTTGTCATGATTTTATTTCTTTGTAGTCTTAAACAAACTAATTCTTACTCTGTATTCAAACATTAACGTTTTTTTAGCTAAACATAATATTAAAATTCGTCTGTTAGATGAGCTGTTGTTAGTTCAAAAAAAGGGCGTAAATCTGATCGAACAGTTTCCGGAGCACTGTAATAACAAACCATTTCCGCGTATTACGCCCAATAAAGAAACTTTAAACTGACACATGAAGGATGTGCGGACGTCTAACAAATTCCTATGGAAATTGCAGCTTCAAAGCTAAAGTGCACAAATGGGTCGTAGCTATGTCTATCCGGTGGCAGAGACAGGCGAATCCGATCATGAAAGGAATCGAATCCGAATCCAGGGCTAGGTACGAATCCGATTCCGAATCCACAATTTCATGCTGAGGCTTCGAATCCGGAATCGAATCCGGATTCTAATCCGACCTTAATAAAAGTCAAATCATGTACAAAGGTTAGGCGATAGTTTAAAAATAAGAGGTGACAAAAAACAGTGATATCCAAGGGAATTAGATAAGGCAATAGGTCACTGAGGATGGTTGGTGGTGGAGACCGGACACCAAAAAGTTGTATTGATTAAGCCCACTGTGTACAAATTGGGATAATGGATTCTGGAAGGATCTAGACTAGGAATTTGAGAGGATTCGTAAGACTGATGGTTTGGAATCCGAGTCCGAATCCGAATCCAGCCTGACAAGCAGAAGATTGGAATCCGGATTCAAATCCAGCCAAAAGGATGAATCCTGGATTGGACCGAATCCGGATTCGGAATCACCCATCTCTGTTGGTGGTCGTTCTCATGATTCCGAGTTCGGGTAGCAACACGCGAGCTAGGAAGTCGCAGCTAATTGGTAGATATCTTGGAGTTGGGTGTGTGGGGGTTGGGGGAGCTCAAAACCTGTTTAGTTACCCCTTTAACCCGAATGGTTTGGTGGTTCTGGATGAAACTTGGTAGATGGCAAGACCAAGACCGTGTGTTTTCTTAATTTGTAAAATTAACTTGCAGTTGATAATTTCGCAGACCACATTGGCTTGATATAACACAAGAAATTCGAAGAAAAACATACGAATTTTTTTTTGTTATAAGTCACTCAGTAGTACCGAGCGAGAACAGTATTGTAATTGTTATTCGCAGGTATTAGTGAGTGGCTCGTGTTTTTAGTGTTTTTTCTTTTTTTTTCGGTTGTTTGTTGGTTCTCCGCTTTGTTTTGGTCATTTGGGTTTGTCTCGTTTGATGATCTTCATCCACATTTTGGCATTTTTCCTAGAAATTTTCCGTCTGCGCAGAAGAAAAGAGGCGGTTGACCTTCCGGAATATAAGCTTCGTTTTTCAGTATTTTCGTTGGCCTTTTAAAAAAAAAAGATTTCTTCTGTTTTTCCTCGAATTCTTTGTGGTAACTTGCAGTTTTCTTTACGCTTAGTAGTGGGGTGGAGGGTGGGGATGGAACACACGGCTAAACGGGCTGCTCTGTTGCTACCTAGCGCAAACTCGGCCATTTGCGGGAGAAGAGCAAAAACGGGTAAGGCAGATGGCGTGATCCGTCTGTTAAAGCTTCGAAAAGAGCTGGGATGGGACAATTTAGTTACCCATCAGTTCTTCATTTAAATTGTCTTGAAGACCCGCTGAAAATGCGTTACTTAGTTGTTCCGATATTCACAAATAATTGGTTTTAGAATAGTGGAATTTCCGTGTGATTTGTGGTACCTCTATGCGCTTGTATTTTTGTTGTATACCTTATGAGAAAGATTTATGATTTTTTTTTTGTTCAGGCACTAAGCAATCTTCACTAATTTCACCACTGCCCACTGAAAAGCCGCATTTGTGTTGAAATTCAAATTTCCTGCGTCCTAGTAGAATTTACGCTGTGAGGACAGTCGCAATATTCTGAACGTCATAATTAGAGCAGATAGTGGAAAATAAAAAATCCATTTGCCGAATCCAAATAATACAGTGTGTTGGATTAAATGACACAACAATAAGTTGCTTTTCAGTTAAACTTTAAATAGCAAACATTGAGGAATGATTTGTCTCTCAAAATATATAAGCGCGAATTCTCAGGCGTCTTTGTCCCACCCACCTTCCTGTTCTTTAACAAAACCTGGCGTCACCAGCTACCAAAATTCTGACGTCAGGATCGTTTTTTTCTCGCTTTTCACGTGAAGGTTGTCGGACGACGTGGAGAAAAAGTTGATTACAGATTTCGACTCATCCACCACCCGTTCTTTGTTTGGCCTCGTAGGTGACATTTTTACCGTAACGGATTTGCTTCAAAAAGTGGAACCGCGTTTTAATTTTTGGGGAGTCTGTCCGTCCGTCCGTCTTTCCGTCCGTCTGTCCGTCCGTATGTCCGTCCGTCTGTCATCACCATATCTCTCGAAGGGAATGAGATATTTTGATGAAACTTGGTGTGAGGATTCTTTGAGGCCGAGTTCTTAGATGGGCTCTCTAGCCCTACATGTAGGGGTGGGGGTTCAAATTAAGGGGCGAACAAAATAATTTTAACAGCAAATCAGATAGTCGATTTAGGAGTTGCGTAAGTAGTTCGCCCGGAATCCGGCCAGAACCAGAAACTTAAAAAAAAATGAAACTTATATCTGAAGTTGATTAGATGTTCGATGTAGTGGCAAAGAGCCACGCTGAGTCTGAATACGAAAATTATTTTCTCGCCGGACAAGCCCGGATTTCGGACAAAACCTGAAAATATGTTAAAAGTTACAGTTTTGTCTGAAGTTGATTAGAGTTCGATGTAGGGGTAAGAAGAAGCGCTGGATTCATTCGAAGCGCCCGGACAAGTATGTTGCCGAGAATCCGGCTGAAACCGAAAATGTGTTTGAAGTAAGACCTGTAAGGCAGGGAAGTTCTGATAAACGTCAAAGTAATATGACGTATAGACGTAATATCGTATCTTGACTTTTCTCAGATGATTAGCTGTTGGCTTATTCTGTTTCTAAATTTTAATAGTAAACATGATTAAGGAGTCTGACGAAGAGCGGATATCTACAAAACCAAATTGCCTGGATCAAATATTAAATTTTTGGGATCCCATCGAAACCTTTGGTCTTGTTTAATGTAGCAGTTTTTTGAGATGGAGAGCGTGTTCCATCCTACTTACCATAGTTACTACGCATGGCGTCACGAATTCTGGCTTTCCACCGTCAAGGCTGGAACGATTTTTTCTATTTTCCAGCAGAATATCATGCCACGGGCGAATCCAACCAATCTCGTTACAGAGATTTAACTCCCGAGCGTGGTAAGGAAATAGTTACTATTTCGAGAAGGTTGGAACGACCAGCGTAGTAACTTTTGGTGAGGTTGGAACGGAAATAGTAACTATTAGTTACTATTGTAGAAGGGTGGACTCGGAATGTTATTCAAGGGAATTGTCATCTCCGTAATATCTATCAATCCCGTAACATGTGTGAACTTGCCTTCCTCCGGATCGCTGCTTCCTATGTAACTCCTTTAACGCTTACTTCTCCTTCATTTGCACTCTTGTGTATTAGAAAAAACAAAAATAAAACTGACAATATGCGGAGGAGGGAGGTATTTAGTTATATTAGGGCTACTAGTTAATTGTTAGCAGAGGCGTCACTAGCCGAAAGTTTTTTTTTTACGGGGCGGTGGGGGGGGGGGGGGCAAGGTATTTACCGACTGGCTGGTTATCGTTAAAATGTGTTGCTGAAAAGTCAACTGTTTGCAAGAAAAAATAAATACCATTTTCTGAATGTTTACAAAATTACCGTTTTTAAGAATTTTTTTTACCCACTGATTGACAACATTGGGGGGCTCTAATTGTTAGGCCTAAGTAAATAACTACTAACCCATGTTAGTATCACAGAGTGGCGAGGGGCTACTCACTCCCCGCTACCTGCTGTACATTCGTTCCCGGCACCGACCGAAACCAGCGGTCAGCCGTCTGGTTTCAGCCGGTGCCGGCACCGACCATGCACTTTATGTACGCCAAAATCGAGAGTGGGCATCCACTCGATGGGGGCTGAAAGACAGGTGTCGCACTGCAAGGCTGTATCCAGGGGGGGGGGATTGCAACCCCCCCAAAAATATATAAAAATAATCATTTGTATAGGCTTTTCCCCCTGAGCTATGTCTTTTTTGTACTTTTTTGTCCGACCCGCAGGACCCCCCCCCCCCTCCGAAATAAATTCCTGGATACGGGCCTGCCCGCTGGTATGGTGAATACGAGAGCACAAACTGCAAAGATCGACATTATCCGGAATTATAAATATGAATCCAGTTTCGTGAAAGCTAGGCCTACGCTTTCTACTTAGCCTACTGTCACATATTACGAATGTTTTTCATTGGCGCTAATGATACAGTTGGCCTTTCGGAAAGTGGTCAGGTGAGATGTTCGCATACAGGTATTTATTGAGACCCGTTCGACGGGATAAGTGTTGGGTAACATCAGATGGCAATCAGCTAGGAAAACTGGATATGCTGATCAAGATCATGATCCTGCAGCTGTTGCTGCTCTAAGAATGGAAGGGTCATTATGTGGAAACCGCAATTCAAAGAGTTGGGGAAATGGAAGAGAGAAACCGGTACGAATCGATAGGAACGATTATAGCGAATACAATTGTACTTTTTAGTAGACCGCTTATTTTAGTCGGTAAAATTACTGTAGGCTACCTCGAGGGGTTGCTCACTCCCAAAATGGGTGTACAGTGGTGCCCAGCCGGTGCCCAGCGGTGCCGGTGCCCAAGGAGGGTGTACAGTGGTGCCCAGCGAGTGAGCAACCCCTCGGGCTACCTTTTCTTCTTGAAACTAGTAAAACTTAAGAACAAAGTTTAAGAAACAATAGACACTGCCAAATTTTCATCCCGTTTTGTTTACGCTTGTTCATAAATAGCCTTCGGGTATACAGTTTTTAGGGCTAGATTTTTTTTACTGTGCATTTAGTAAATTATATGTGTTTTGTTTGTTTCTTTTCTTAATTTCTACTCCGCCTTTGTGCCTTGTGCTGGTTTTGACCTCGGTAGCCTACGGTTAAAACTATTATCGTCATTCAGCTAAATGTTTTTCTTTTTGTCCGATCTTCTTGTTTAAATCGATTTCGAGCCTGGTTTGAATCATCGACTTGGATGGGGTTGAGTACACTAGTCCAGTATGGTTGTTGCACCGAGATAAACTGAGTAAATGAGTGAATGAATCATCAGTTTATCACAAGAATGAGCAAATTATTTGTGGTAATTTTTATCTTTGATAATGACCGGGCTTACCGATTCCAGAGGATCTGCTATAGTCGGAAGACAACATAAGGTGGCTGTCTGTATATGGGAATGCCCCCCCCCTCCCCACCCCACACATTTATTTTGTCAGTATTACTGTAACTTTCTTGACGTGAATTTCCCCAGCACGATTAAAAATAAACAATTATGACATTTTGTTGTAATGACATCCAGGTTCTTGATCGAAGACACCTAGCGCTGTCTCAAGGTTTTTTGTCTCTTTCCAATTTATTCTTACGATCCCACGCGTAAAACGCCTACTTTCTAGCCAGGCGCCAAGCAAGCACAAATGACGAAATGTTATTGTACCGTAAAAAATTGGTGACGGATTGCAATAATTTCGTCGAGTTAAACGACTCACTTAGGCTATCTAATGCGGTTTCCTAACTAATTCTCACTCTCGCTGTTGGTATTGAAATGCAATAGTGACAGTTTATTGTCGATCACGGAAATTGAAATTTTAAAACAACAGACAGATTGCAATATGGTAGCTTTTATTTGTAGTTTTCTTTAGAAATTGATTGAGGTATTGGCCGTTTTTTCAAGCGCAGCACCCAGATCGGATAATCGTAATTGAACGGAACGTATTTTAGGTACGGACCTTCTTCTGAAAAACTGTTCTTTGTCAGCTTCTTTACAACCATTCCTGAACCAGCATTTTGCCACATCGCATATCTTCTAATCCTTAAAGGAAACCTCGCACTGTTTACTGTGTATGATCCAACATTCTAAAATAGTTCGGTACTTTAAATCCAATATTTTCTGTTAAGAAATTACTCACTGCTTTGGCTGTCTTAAGCCTTCTTTCCTTTCCCGTTGCCTGCTAAAAAAAAACGCGAAAAAATTTTATAACTGTTTTTTTCTAACGAATGAGCTTCGCTCAAACGATCGTCGGGAGCATAATACGCAGTGAAAATCGCGAGACAAGGCAAGTGAAAAAATCAGCTAGGTGTCTATAGGGGGTTGGAATTTACCGTGTGAAGTTAGGTTATCTGGGTTCAAAGAATGGATGGAGCGATGGTTTCCTTCAGAATCGGTCAGAGAGGCTGTAAGTCTGGCATCATTCAAGAGAATGGTTAAATCCCATTATTTGAAAAGGAAAGAAGTGTGATAAGAGGGGTATTTTTTATTTCAATTTTCGTTTAATAATAAAAAAAAAAACATCATTATACTTCCAGCCTCACCATAAGGCTCCCGCCTGGCAGTGGGTGGGGCTCACTTTTAATTCATAGCTTATTCATAGAATCAAATCAGGCAATTATTTTATTTAAGGACAATTATTTATTAAGGACAATTATTTATTTAAAAAAAAAAAAATTACCCCTCCCCCCCCCCCCAAGGGTGGGGAGGTAATGAGGGAATGATATAGCGAATTCATGGTGGTTAGAATTACGGCCACAATCAGGATTTTTTTTCTCTTAAAAGTGGCCGTTAATGGTAAATTGTTTGCTTAATTTATGTGTTTTTGACAAAATTAAAAAAATGTCTATGTCTATGTCTATGTCAGTTCTCAGCTGTCTCGTTTGAACTGGGCGTTGATTTGTTCTTGTCCAGCCTCGCTTCGATCCGACAAACAGGCTTGTAAAATCATAGTAAATTGGTCTGAAGACACTTTTTCTGGAAACCGTTCTCTCAAACCCATTCCATTTCCATCTGCAATTCTGAAATTTCAGTGAGAATTTCCCGTGAGTTTTTATGAGAATTATTTATTATATTATTTATTACGTGAGTTTTCAGCGAAATGAGGATCTGCATATCTTGATGA
Source organism: Branchinecta lynchi (assembly GCA_023053575.1). Taxonomy (NCBI): domain Eukaryota; kingdom Metazoa; phylum Arthropoda; class Branchiopoda; order Anostraca; family Branchinectidae; genus Branchinecta; species Branchinecta lynchi. The sequence continues at coordinate 21,875,871 of JAKZAP010000010.1, forward strand.
TCGAACATTGTGTTTTAGTCTTTAGGCTTCCCGACGAAAAAAATGTAGCGGGTATGTTACAACTTCATCCCTAAAGCTGTACGTGTATAGAGACATGCATGATTTTCGACAGCTTTACGTTCGGTATGAGTTGACTTTTCGCGTTAAAGGACCTGTCTTACCTGTAATACTAATGCAACCTACTTCCGTAATCACTCCATATGTTTCTAAACCGGAGACCCCTATTTCGTACGGTACTAGCCCCTCTAACAAAACCACGCTAACACAAACACTTGCCGTGTTTTGATACCTTCGATATGTATCACGCTGTCAACGCTTGTCTGCGAAATTTTTTTCCATCAGAAAAACCGGTTATGCAAATTGTTTCCCTGTTTTCGCTACAAGTCAACGAGTCTCGGAAAAGGTTTAAAACAGCCAAAACCGTGGGTTATTTGTTGAAAGCACAGTATAGTTTTAAAGTATTCAAATATTTTAAAATACTGTAAGTTGAAGAGTAAATAAGGGTCCTTTGAACATATTTATGGACCACAGTCTACCACTGGTGAAAGACTCACACCCTTGTTTAAAATACCATTCGTCCTTGGCATTGAAACGCTACTTCTTACGTTACTTGGATTATGCGCTGGCTGGTCAACTGGATGGGCCATGGTGTAGCCAGCTCCTTGGTTAGACTACACCTTGGTTACACTTGACTTTGTCAAAGAAGCATTCTGATTACTACTTCTCTTCAGTTCTTATGAATGGAAAGTGATGGCCTCTTGAACCAGCACTGTCGTGATAAGCAGCGTTTCCACACGCACCGCACTGTGCTTGCGTTCCGAAGAAAAACAGAAACGGGTGTTTTCTGTTGTTCTCTTAAGCTACGTTTACACGGAGGGTATTTACCTGTACTCCACGGTCATTTTACCCCTCAACAGCAACAAATCACCGGGTAGCTTGGACTTCAGTTTCGCGAACTTTTTACCTGGGTATTTGTTTATTGAAGGTTATTCTTTGACGTCAGCAACAACAAAGTTGGATTTTGGAGCAATAATTTTGATTATGTCCACATAAGAAGTGATCCAAACTGACATATGTTGGTGTCCATTGTAGAGAGCTATCCTTAGCTTTACAACCTTGGAATCTATTGCCAGATGACAGTACCCTCCCTTGAAAAATACCCGGGTACCGTGTGAACATTTCTCATCTCGTCTCCGGGGAAAAATACCCGCCCTGTAAATGTTCCTTTACGTCGAGCGGAAATGGTCAGGGTTTTGTCTAACTTCTCCCGCTCACATAATATGTCGAAAGTAATGTAGAAATAGGATTAACATAGAAATGAATATCTAAACTATTTTTGGTATCTATATAAAACAAGACCAAAGGTTTCGATGGGATCCCAAAAATTTAATATTTGATCCAGACAATTGGGTATTGTAGATATCCGGTCTTCGCCAGACTCCTTGAACATTTTGACGAATAAAATTTAGAAACAGATTAAGTCTCATGTCTAATCATCTGAGAAAACCAAGTTCTGAAGAAGGGATGGAAAGACGGACAACTTTTACGGAGTCATAGGTATCCCTCCACTTAGGTTTTGGGATCCCAAAAAAGAGGTACGAGTCGGAGTTTTCGACTGAAAATGTGCCTGAATAAAGTTTAAAATAAATGTTATTTTTTTTTTAGGTTTTCGGTCGCTTCATCCGGAACCTCAGCGATTTTGCACGAGAAGAAGCAAAGCGAGTTAAGGAGTTCGAAAGTCGGGAAGTTCTCGCAAAACACTGGGACCGAACCCGAAAGGTCCGAAACAAATGGGGTACCAAGATTATAAACGGAATAGCATGGTTCTGGGACCACACATTTGCAAAAATTGGCGAGGATTGGGTGTTCTTGGCCCTTCTCGGTGTTCTTATGGCTTGTCTCAGTTTTTCGATCGACTACGGCGCGAATTTGTGCAATAAAGGTGAGTGTTTGTTTTCTTCGTTGGGTTGGAGCTGGCTTATCTAAGACCACAGTCCTTTTACCATTAAATATTTGAATGGGCGTCACTAGCAAGGCCGTATCCAGGGGGGGGGGGGGGGTTAGGGGGTTGACCCCCCCCCCCCCCCCCCGAAAAATACAAAAGTAATCATTTTTGTAGGCTTTTCCCTCTGACCTATGTCTTTTTTGTACTTTTTTGTCCGACCTGCAGGCACCCTCCCCTCCCCCCCCCGAAATAAATTCCTGGATACGGCCTGGTCACTAGCCTTTTACCTTTGGGGAGGGGGGGACGTCCAGTTTGTGCCGACCGACTGAAAAATTTGCTGACAAAACACGCCGTTGCCGCTGCCACAAAACCTTGTTGGTCGTGGAAACTGACTTGTGGACCACACAAACGATTGTGGAAACACTTTTTTTGAGCCACATCTTCCAAGTGGGATCGTGGGAAACGCCTCAAGAGACGATCACTCGCTTAGGCTTCCTGACTCGGTATGCTAATTTATTTTCACTCTCGCATGTCGGTATTGAAATGCAATAGCGACACTTCACTGTCTTGGTCGAGCCACAAAACCTTGTTGGTTGCGGAAACGGACTTGTGGACCACAGAAACGATTGTGGAAACACTCTTTTTAAGCCACAACCAAGCCACAGCCTCTTGGTGGGATCGTGGAGACCGCCTCAAGAGATAATCACCAACGAACCTTGGGAAAAACTTTTTTTTTTTTTTTTTGGTTTTTAAAGGTTTTTTTTTGTACACTCACAAAATCCTCCTTCTTGTTGTAAAAGTAGGATCTTTTGAGAGTAAATCATATTATTTATTTTTTGGTTTAAGTGGACTTGAAAATTAGGTTAAAAGGTTGTTTAATTGAAGTGTTAAATAAAAGCCACCGTAAGGAGGGGTTCCCTAGGGCGGAAGGGCATCCTTCCCGCGGAAGTTGCATTTTTTTTTATTTATATTTTTGGTTTGTTATTGTAGGGTACCTGGTTCGAAAGTCTGCTTTTTCACTGTTATAGTTAAAACCTAAATAATATTGGTTTTAAAGTATAAGGAAAAATAAGAGGTTTTAGAGAATAATTTTATTGTGAAATGTTTTAGAAATGAATTATGAAAATTAAAGTTAATTGTTTCAAAATGTAGAAAATAAAATAAATATGGTTTACGGCAGATAGGAAGTTTTTGTGTTTGTTTTAAAATTTAAAGTAGGCTAAAGATTAAAGTAAATACAGTGGTTTGCAATTATGGATTTTGGAGTTTATTTTTAGCTTATAGGGGACTGTGTCTGGTGGTGTTTGTTTCGTTTTTATTTGTAGAAGTTCTTTATGTGTAGAGTTGGTGATTCGTAGAAAAAGGTTCATAATTGTATTAAAATATGAATAAATAAGTATTTAGATTGGTAAATTAAAAAAAAAAAAAAATAAAATTAAATAGTTGAAATGGAGAAGTTAAAATTTATTAAAATTTAAAGTGTGTATGTTTGTTTAGAAAGAGTAGTGACGTTAAAGAGATTAAGGAAATATTAACGTCACAGAGTGGAGGAGTCGTAGCCAAAAAAGTAAATAATCAAAATGTTTGGAAAAGATGCTACGCGGGTTTAAAAAGAAAAAAAGAAAAAAAAGAAACGTCATCCAAACGAAACCTCTAAATTGATTCATCTCCTGTGTACAGCAATCAACAACGTTTGTTGTTGTGAAGTTTTTGACTCTTCGTTGGATACACGACGATTCTTCATCGGGACGATGAAGAGTTAGTCATCAAGAGTATTCCGAGGTCTGATTTTTTTATATAGCTGATACTAGATTTTTAATTACCAATCGCCTTTCGAAAAGAAAAGAACTGTTGGCCCAAAATCGTTTGTCTCCACTCCATCTAGTGTTTCTGTTAACTACCATTTTTGTGTGATATTGTCAATACTCTTGATGACTAACTCTGCCGATACAAAATCGCCGGGCACTTAGCAGAAGAGCCAGAAGCTGTATCCATGGGCTTCACGACTGGAGGGGGGGGGGGACGCCCCCCTAATGTTGTCGGCCAGTCAGTAAAATTTTTTCGTCAAAATAGTTGATTATTTTCATGAAAACAGTCGATTTTTCTGAAAATCAGTTGATTCTTCCTCTAAACAGTCATTTTTTCTGAAAATCAGTCATTTTTTTTCAAGACTGTCGTTTTTTCTTGAAGGCAGCCTTTTTTCTGCAAAAACAGTCGGTTAACCAGTCGGTAAATACCTTATCCCCCACCCCCCAAACATTTTGGATAGTAACGCCTCTGGCGATATCACCTCGGGTATCACAGCTGCTCCCGAAGTTTGCCGTGATTGTTTAACACAGGATTTGAGTTGTTAAGTTTGAGTCGCTAGTGAGACATTTTCTCCTTCTTCCTGAGGATCACTGGCGTGTTTTGGACTCAGTCATATAGAGTATTCAATGAGAAGCTGTTCACTGACCATGAATTAGATCTCGGTAGCGAGTCTAATTTTTTCCTAGCTGAGTGAGCAACATAGAAAGAGCAAAGTAGGACAGAGTAGCAACTCGTTTGCCCAGAAGGCTTCTGTGCCACATACACCTTATAGGCATGTTTTTGTTCTTCGAATGTGTTAGTTAGCCTACCTGGAATTCTCCCTGTTATTTCTAGGAGCTTTGTAGATTGACCTTTAACACGTCGACATCATGTGACCGGTAAAACTGAAGGGCCCTCGTTTTTATATTTCCAGTGTAGCCTACTTCCATAACTGCAGTAATTTATAAACCCGGAGACTCAAGTATGTTACATTCCCAGCCCGCTAAGTGTACCTCACTAGTATTTGAACTTGCGACGGTTCGCATGCGCATTATGCTCCCGATGAGAGTTCGAGTATTATGCTTTTGACACGTTACACAGTTTTCTATTTTGCTAAGTTTTTACGAGATGTCAATGGCTCTGGGACAAGGCTTAAAACAGTCAAAGTCGTGGATAATTTGTTAAAGGACCCCTTTTGATTATTCTGCCTTTTATAATATACTTAGCTCCCATATGAAATTCTAAGCTTCTAAAATACCCTCCCTTTCGTTTTATAGCTACGAATTTTTAGCGCTATTTGGGCCTTCCCGAGTTTTCCCGTCACCCAACAAAAAGTTTGGCGGAATCTTTATTGTCCTCTGACAACTCCTTCACACATAAGGATTTGATAATGTTCTGTTATACTTCTTTTATTTGCATAGTTTTCCAACTTTTTCAGCCAAATCTTTTGCGCCCAGCCGCCGCGTCGGAGAGCAAGAAGGCTGGGTATAATCGACGCGCGCTAACAACGGAATCGCTAGTTTCAGGTGGAAAGTAATGGTATTTTCGAGAACGTTTTTTCTGATCCATTTTATAGGGAAAAGATCATTTCTAGTAAGAGTTGCACAGCTTAGTTTTACATTATTCAGATAGTATTGCAAATTGGATTATAAACAGTCAGTAGTGCGGTGTGTGCTTTAACGATTTGTCTGACGGAAACAATCTACCACATACCAGAGCAAAATAACACTAGGAGTAGCGCCAAGACCTATGCTTTCTACGTGTCGGAAACCGGGTACTCGTAGCGCCGCCGCCGACGCTCGCGATCAGCGACACTTAAAGTGAGATAAACTTGCCAGTTTAAGGCCCATTCACGTCCGCCTTACCTTAGACCTTAGATCCTCCTGTGCCACCAGAGGCACCCAGGGCATCCTCGAATAGGCGCCAGTCTTCCCTCTGGTGGGCTGCCGCCAGGACATCTTCCCACTCAGGTTGCAGACTTGCGTGGACGTTTGCAAGGTCCCTCTGGTAGGTGCGACGGATCGTATTTCTCGGTCGTCCCCTTCGACGTCTTCCTTTTGGTTGCCAATGGAAGATGTTGTTTGGCAACCTGGATTCGTCCATGCGAAGGACGTGGCCCAAGTATCGCCATCTTCTTTTTCGGATAACGTCTGTTATCAGCGGCTGACCAGTGAGACGGCGTACCTCCTGGTTCGATACTCGCTGCTGCCAAGTTATGTTGAGGATTCTCCGGAGACAATTCGTCTCGAAGGCAAGAATCCTCTTCTCCTGCTGAATGTTGAGCTTCCAACATTCACTGTGACACAGCAGAATGGACAGGACATTACTGTTCAGCAGGCGCAGCTTCAGCTTTGTGGAGTATTTCCTGGATCTCCAGACGGGTCTCAAGCGGTTGAAGGCTCCGCTTGCTTGGCCAATGCGAAGTTGAATTTCTCTGGCGTTTGAGCCGTCCTTTTCCACGGTGCTTCCTAAGTATCTGAATTCCAGGACTTGCTCGATGTCCTTTCCCGCACATCTCAGATTTAAAGGGGAGTCGCTGGTTGCCATGCTCTTCGTTTTGTCGGAGTTAATCCGGAGACCCAACTGGCTGGCTTTCTCTTCGATTGTGTTCACCAACTCCTGTAGCCTTGTCTTACTGGATTCCAGGAGTCCAACGTCATCGGCGAAATCAAGGTCAGCGAGGCGTCGGTTGTTGGAAAGCTCGATTCCGTAGCCAGTGCAGTCCCGTAGGATGAAGTCCATGACAAGAACGAAGAGGAATGGGGAAAGAACACATCCTTGCTTGACTCCGGACATTATGCGGAAGTATCTTGTGTTGCCGTCTTCTAGTCGCACGCAGCACTCCGTGTCCTCGTATAGGGCCATGATGAGCGCCACAAGTTTCGGCGGGATTCCGTAGAAACCGAGGATCTTCCATAACGTATTGCGGTCTATGGAGTCGAAAGCTTTCTCGAAGTCGATGAAAGCCATGTAGATCTTATGGTTCTATTCGTTGGACTCCTCTATGATCATGCGCAGGACGTATACTAGGTCAGCACATGACCTTTTGGGTCGGAAACCATGCTGTTCTTCTCGTAGGTGCTCATCAATCGCTGTTTGGATGCGTCTCAGTATGACATGAGCGAAGAGTTTTCCTGGAATGGACATCAGACTTATGCCTCTGTAGTTGTCGCATTTCGTGGCATCACCCTTTTTGAAGAGTTTGATGAGGGTGCTCTTCGTCCAGTCCACTGGTACTCTTGCCGTCGTCCATATTGTTGCGAAAAGAAGAAGCCAAATACCCATGCAGTCGGTCAACGAAGTCTTTATCATCTCGGCGGATATGAGATCGTCTCCTGTCGCTTTTCCATTCTTCAGTTTTTGCGATGCTGCTTTGACCTCTTCAGCTGATGGGGGGTCTTCGCTTATTTGTAGGGTTAGGAATGGAGTTTCGGGTATAGCAGGGGGATCAGCAGGGCTGGGTCGATTCAGGATTCTTTCGAAGTGCTGTACCCTGACTTCGGCGACAGCTTCAGGTTCGGACACCAAATTGCCCTGTTCGTCCTTGATGGCGCTGTTGGAGTTCTTCTTTTTGCCAATTATTTCGTTTGTGAGTCTATACACCGTCCTGGAGTCGCCCCTCTTTGCAGCCTTTTCGGCCAATTGGGCTTTGTTGTCTGTGTGGGTCCGCCTATCTGACCTTGCGCTCTTTTTCACCTCCTTGTCCTTGGCCTGGTACAGGTGGTTCTTCGTGATGTCGGAGGTTTCGGTGCCTTTTGACAGAAGATCCTGTTTTAGTTGACGACGTTCCTCGAAGAGATCCCAAGTCCGGGGGGAGATCCACTGATCTTTCGCACAAGGTTTTCGACCGAGTACTTCGGAGGCCGTGCGTTCGAAAGTGTCCTTAATAGAGGTCCACAGCGACTCTCCTGTCTCACCTAGGGTGAGATCGAGAGCGTCGAACCTGTTTCTGAGGCCTAGGCGAAATTCGGCTTTTGTCGGGATTTCAGACAGCTTCTCCGAGTTGTAAGGCCGTTGATTTTCGGTCTTGCGAGGCTTCGACTTCAACTTCAAGGAGACTTTGGCTACCACAAGTGCATGGTCACTGTATACGTCGGCTCCTCTGAAAGTCCTGACATCGCTTAGGCTTGATCTGAACTTCCGGCTTATGAGGAAATGGTATATTTGGTTGTGGGTTTTACCATCCGGGGAGTTCCACGTGTGCATATGAATCCGCTTGTGAGGAAACTGGGTCGCTCCAACAATCAGGTCGTTCCTCAGCGCAAAATCCACAAGCAGGGCACCATTTTCGTTTAGGTCACTGAGTCCATACGGGCCCAGAACTTCTGGGCAGTAAGACCTGTCGGACCCGACTTTTGCGTTGAAATCACCAACGAAGCAGGTAACGTCGTGACGTGGGATGTCTTTGGCTACGGCCTGGAGAGTGTTGTAGAATTCTTCCTTGGTGCTGTCGTCTGCTTTGTTGGTTGGGGCATAGCAGACTACCACAGAGAGTTTGGCGTGGGCCCCTACAAAGCGAGCCCAAAGAATTCTCTCGTTTACCGGTTTCCGTGTCAGAAGCGCATTGGACGCTTGCTTGGATAGCAGAAGAGCTTCACGTCGGGTTTTAGCTAATACTCAGTACCAGCTAGATCTGAAAATCGCTCCCGAGACCGAAGGTTTGCTAGGTTTTCGCCTTTTTTTGCCTTTCGCAATGGATACAGGTGCCAGTTTCGGGTACCAGCTAGTCTCGGACCCAAGTTGAAATCAAATCAACTTTTGAGGGCACTAGCCAATCAGATTATTTTGGGAAATATTGAGGAATAGTCTGATTGGCTAGTTCTGAACTAAGCCCAATAGATAGAATCACATCCACTCCTTGCTGTTTTGAAAACGAAAGTAAATTTAGGTCACTGTTCTTCGATCTGACGTGGTTCAGCATAGCCAATCGGAATATTCCTAAATATTCCCCTAAGTAATCTGATTGGCTACTCTCAAAAGTTGAACTGATTTCAACTTGGGTCCGAGACTAGCTGGTATCCGAAACTGGCACCAATATCAATTGCGAGCGGCAGAAACCCAACTAATGCTCGGTCTCAGATCGATTTCCGGAACTGGCTGGTACCGAGTATTGGCTAAAACCCATTCTGAATGGGCCTTTATAGGATTTCTAATAGAGCTACGATGCGGTCTGCACACATCGAGGTAACGCGGGAGGTTGTATCTTTTTTTTTGCTATGTTCAAAATATAAAGTTATCGAAGCCAGCGCTGGTGCACGACTGATTGAGTTTCAATACGAACGTTCTCTATCGCCAGTGGTGCTAGTGTCCTTGATATTCGAATGTGTGTCGCTTTTTTCAAGCCTAAGCGCTACTCTCTAGTGTTATTTTGCTCTGTACCACATACTAATAGTTTTTGGGATCCCAAAACCTAAGTAGAGGGATACCTATGGCATCGCAAAAGTTGTCCGTCCGTCCGTCTGTAAGCACGATAACTCTCGGAATGAGATACTTTGATGAAACTTGGTGTGGGGATTCCTTGGGTCAAGAGTAAGGTCGAGTTCGTAGATGGGCTTTGTAGCCCTATATTTACGGGTGGGTGGGGGGGGGGGGTAAATTAAGGGGCAAGCAACATATTTTTAAACAGCTAATGGGACAGCCGATTATCAGGTAAGAAGACATGCTGAACACGATGGTGAAAACCATTTTCTAGCCGGACAAGTAGTTCGCCCGGAATCTGGCTAAAACCGGAAAGTTTGTTAAGGAAAAGTTTTATTTGAAGTTGCTTAGATGTTAGATTTAGAGGTAAGAAGACATGCTGGACACGATGGTGAAAACCATTTTCTCGCTGGGCAAGTAGTTCGCCCGGAATCCGGCCAAAACCGGAAAATTGTTAAAAGTATTTGTAGTAGATTAGAAATCCGATTTAGGGGTAAGAAGAGATGCCGAATCCGTGTATGACAATCATTTTTTACCCAGACATATAGTTCGCCCGGAATCCGGCGGGAACCGGAAGATTCGTTATAGGTTAAATTTTAATGTGAAGTTGATTAGTTGTTCGAAACAGGGGAAAGAAGATACGCTGAGTTCGTTATTTAGCTTTCTTTTTTTTGAAACCTTGAAATTGGCAGAAGTAAGGCAGGAAGTATTTGTCAAAACAGATATGACTTATAGGGGTAAACACAAACATGCTGAATCCAAATCTGAACTTGGTTTTCTCAGATGATTAGCTTTTTGGCCTTAATCTGTTCCTGAAGTTTAATGGTAAAAATGTTCAAGGAGTCTGGCGAAGACAAGACCTAATTGTCTGGATCAAATACTGAATGTTTGGGATCCCATCGAAACCTTTGGTCTTTTTCTACGCGACAATAGCACAGTCCTATACTAACCTGTGCAATCGGCAGATCAAACAAGAGCGTTTACTTCTAACAAAATCAGCGTTGATGACACTGGTGTACAAAGTTGTACTCTGGACGAAAGCAATGTAATTTTTCTATGTTTTTTATTTCTATTTCTAATAACGTGTTTCTTTTTCAGCTCGGATCTGGTCGTACGACTACGTTGACAATATGTTCCTAAAATATTTGGCTTGGATCAGCTTGCCAGTATCTCTAGTCCTCTTTTCAGTTGGTTTTGTGCATTTAGTCGCTCCACAGGCTATTGGTGAGCATTTTGTTGTCTTTCCCGGATGTTCGGTTGAGATAGGCTATCGGTTGATCTGACCAACAAATACATTAGCCTGTTTCTCTCTGTGTAACTCGCGTCGATGGGAGAAATGGTTACTAAGATATTGTTAAACCATAAATAAATATTCTTTGAGCCCAAGCTGACTTTGAAACGTTTATTCAAACAATGTTTACAACGGATACGTCAGCTACGATTCTTCATCAGCAATATTTCGGCCCTTCTTGGCAAGGGTCCTCGTCAGGCTGTCAATCCTCTGGTTCAACTCCGGGGAAGGAAACCTGTAATAAATAACTGAAGCTTCTACCGACTATAAATATCTTATTAAAGCTTGTAAACATTGTTTGAATAAACCATAAAATGATTACTGTGAGCACAACTTCACCTTTTCTGTCTGCAAAATCCTAACACCAACAAACCTTGTTCACAGAAGCAGAAAATCGAATTCGCAGTTTAAAGCAAAAATTAGTGAATCATGTCCGCTCATTAGCAATTCAGTATGTAAAACTTTATTGACCAGCTCAGGGAACACGCCGTTTCTTCTAGGAAATATGGTCATGTTTCAGCAGAAATTAATGAAAAACCTAAAAAAATATTGAAAGAAATAGATAGGCTACTGCCAAGTATTTAGCTGCATTTTTTATGATCTTTATTCGCGTACCAGCTAAATGTTTCTGTTTCTGTCTGATTTTTTTTTGCTAAAAATCGGTTTTGAGCTCGCCTAATCGGCCACAAGATGACACAAGATGACCGGACACGGTCGCACCGTGTCCGGGATAACTAGCGATGTAGATATTGCAAATGCTGCAAATGCGGATCAAACAATCATGATGCCACATACCACCCCTTAGAATACAATGTTACATCAGAAATCAGCAGACCCCTTGACAACTTATTTTCGCTAAAATATCGTTACGCCGTTTTTTGCAAATATAAGTGAAGCTTTTTTTGGGATCCCAAAAGTACGTGGATAAATATGGCATCGCAAAAGTTGTCCGTCCATCCGTCCGTCTATAAGCACGATAACTCTCGAAGAGAATGAGATATTTGATGAAACTTGGTGTGAGGATTGTTTGAGTCAAGGGTAAGGTCAAGTTCGTAGATGGGCCCTGTAGCCCTACATTTCGGGGTGGGGCAGGGGGTTCAAATAAATTAACAAACAAAATAGTTTTAAACAGCTAATGTGATAGTCGATTATGGGGTAAGAAGACATGCTCAGCACGATGGTTAAAACCGTTTTCTCGCCTGACACGTATTTCGTCCGAAATCTAGCAAAAAACGGAAAGTTGGTTAAAAGTAAAAACTTCATTTGAAGTTGATTAAATGTTTGATTTAGTGGTAAGAAGACTAGCTGAGCACGATGGTGAAGATCGTTTTCTCGCCGGACAAGTAGTTCGTCCGCAATCCGGCCGAAACCGGAAAGTTGGTTAAAAGTAAAAGTTTCATTGAAGTTGATTAAATATTCGATTTCTGGATAAGAAGACCATTGACTGTGACCACTAGATCTAAGTTTTCAATCATTTATAGAGGGATTAAACTGTGGAATGGGTTAGAAAAGGAATTATTGGAAAAGGAAAATATGAATGAGTTTAAAAATGAGATTAAAATTAAAATGTATGGTAAGTATGATTTCTAGTAAATAGATTAAATTAGAGTATTATTTTAGGAAAGGAAACAAACCTGTAATTTTACAGGTTTACAGGTTTGTTTCCTTCCCCGAAGTTAAACCAGAGGATTGACAGCCTGACGAGGACCCTTGCCAAGAAGGGCCGAAATATCGCTGATGAAGAATCTCAGCTGACGTATCCGTTGTAAACATTGTTTGAATAAATGTTTCAAAGTCAGCTTGGGCTCAAAGAATATTTAGTTTCTGAATTTCTTTTTTTGCTGGAATAGTAGTTCGCCTGGAATTCGGGCGAAACCCCAAATTTGGCAGAAAAAAAGCAGGAAGTATCGTCAAAATAGATATGGCTTATAGAGGTATATCTGAACTTGGTTTTCTCTGATGATTAGCCTGGCAAAGACTGGATCTGGCGAAAATAAGACCCAAATGTCTGGATCATGGATCCCATCGACACCTTTGGTCTTGTTTCTTATCTATTCATTGTCATACTATGCTGACGCGCTGAGAGACCCAAACAAATCAGTTGCTTCATGACACGAGAGGGGGGAGGCAGAGATTGGGATAGTGTGAGCCAGTTATTCACTCAGTGCAGGTGGGAGGGTCGAAATGACTATCCCTAGTAGCCGAATGGGTTTGGAAATGGATTGGGTGGTTTCAGGTAGTTGGGAAGGAGAGGGAAGTCTTCGACAAAAGGATTAAGGAGATGAGATCCTCGTGGACTACCTCGATACTTAACCCTTTGGTTGGGTTGACCGCGGGTCAGAATAATATACTATTCTGAAGAGCGGAGAGACCGAAACCCGATGAAAGTAACCCTATGTAGTAGTGCGAAAACATTCCATGTAATATTATGTAATAGTAAAGAATACTATCATTTAATGTGCCTCACACTGGTCCAATCTTATATAGTAGTATCCAGTAGCATCCTGTCTTGACATAGTAGCATCCAGCCTTGCTAGTAGTAGTATATAGTAGTATGCAGTAACACGGTAGCCTTGAAGTAGAAGCATGTAGTAGCATCGTTAGTACTGCATGCAACTTTTTTGTACTACTTCATAGTACTATTTTCAGATAAATTTTTCATTTGGTACAAATCAGTTGCTTCATGACACGAGACGGGGGAGGCAGAGATCCTAGAACGGCATTCCGAATGTATGAGAGGTCGGGTGTTTAAAGGGAAGAAAAAAGCTAAAGGGAAGACAAATTAAATACTCCGATTATTTGTATCGTTGACAAATGTTTTGTTTGTTTGGAGTTTGGAATGTGTTGTAACTTAAAATCCAGAAAAAGAAATTTCTTCGGTACTGCAAACACATCACTAACACTATAGAACAATTTGCCAGCTACAGAGACGGTTTACTTTAGCAGCCATGGCACTCTCAACACTCCGCTCTAAAAAAAGATCGAGTTTCGTACATGGCAGAGAGTTTTTGAATTTCCGCGCCTGTAATACCATGCTCTGAAATCATCTCCGCCGATACGCTGACGTGTCAATGACAAGCGATAACACGATAACGACTTATTCTTGAAGCGCCATCTAGTGGAAGTCAGAAATGTGTATGTGTGAAGCATGTTATACAAATAAAGCATAGTTAGTGCCCATTGTGCTTTAAGAAATGATACAACGGGTCGGGTTTGGGATAGCCTCAGTTGAATGTATATGTAGACAAGGGGTGAGGGGTGGGGTCTTATCCACAAATGTGTGGGGGAAGTGTCTCCAGTCGGACGCGAAGACACTGTCAGTTTAAATATCATGAGATTTAACCCTTCCATGGATACGACTTCGAGGGTTATCAGTTCCCGTAGCTGATACCCGTAACTATAAATTTTATCACATGCGCACTCACACAACCATTTATTCGTTCTAAGTGATGGCATTACTTTCTCGACTGAGTCACAATACGCACAACGTGCCTAGATGCACGTAATGACTGTTTTCTGTGAAACTTGATTCCTATTTAATTACGTCGTGAACGAAGTAAAAAACCGCCATTAAATTTTCTGTTTAGAAAATATCCCGGTTCATACTGGATTTTTAAAGTCACTAAAATCTTTGTAGGGGTTCCGGAGAGGTTCATTCAACTTGTACGAAGATAAGTCGAGAACCTAATGGGAAACGATTGGTTCAGCGAAACTGTTATCAGAGTATCATCTAGGTTGGATAATTTTATTCTACCATCCGCCAAGTATGGAGAAAACTTTGGAGGGAATGGAGATTGACTACCTAAATCGAGTTTACTCAATAAAATTTAAACGTTAACGTTTTGATTTCAGTTTACACAGTATTTATCCATTCAGTAGAACGGACATGTTCTTGCCAGCTGGTTATTGTGCAAACAAGAAGTGCCAAAATCGTCACCCTGGTCATACATTTTTGAAAATCCCGCCTAAGAACCACACTAAAGAGCGTGTTCCATCCTACTTACCGTAGTTACTACGCATGACGTCACGAATTCTGGCTTTTTGCCGTCAAGGCTGGAACGACTTTTTTATTTTCCAGCAGGATCTCACGCCAGGGGCGAATCCGACCAATCACGTTCCAGAGATGCGTAGTTACTACGCTTACCACGCTCCCGAGCATGGTAAGCAAATAGTAACTATTAGTTACTATTTCGAGAAGGTTGGAACGTCAGCGTAGTAACTTTTCGTGAGGATGGAACGGAGATAGTAACTAATAGTAACTATTGTTACAAGGGTGGAACACGCTCAAAGCCTTCTACTTTGCTTGGAAATCTATAGGATTCAAATTGCGTGTGTTTTATCCAGTTCCTTTCATGTGAAAGAGTTAAAGGCCAAGTATAAATCAGCTTGAAGACATAAAATGATGTTCTGTATGCTTTAATCTTTTCAGTAACCGACGGAACCTGTATTCATGTTTAATCTTTAGTTTTTTATCTTGATTTACTACATTATTAAAAGCTCAGTATATTTTTGTCCTTTTCTTCGTCTGTACCGCGCTATCTTCCACTTCTTAAGTGTGTAAATAAAGTTTCATCATCATCATCATATTCAGGCTTGTTTGCACGAGAAGGCCGTGTGCTGAAGGCGTTCTGTAAGTCCTGTTACAGACCCTGAATTTCAGTTGACGATGCCTTGCATTTAATGAACCATCAATCAAGTCTTGGTTGTATTTATGGTTTTGATTTTGTGCCAGATAACTTCTCTGTCTCACTTAAAGTACTGATGATCGGCAGAAAATTAGCCTTTTTTTCTGTCCCGAACTGGTCTCTGTGATATTTAGCTCAAGGTCTGTTGATGGTATTGCGTTCCGGATATGCATAAAAAAGAAAGAACGAAAATTAGGACCTAAATCGGGCTACTTCGCATAATGTGACCGTTACCTGAAGCTATGCAAAATGTACCAGAATTTGCGTTAGTTTTCGGAATGGATTGTTCAAAAATAAGCTCATCCCAGCCCGAAATCTTGAGGTACAAATTCCATCAGCAGACTTCGATTCAATTCGATTCGCTTTATTTTTCAAAAAATTCTTCGTTAAGAACAAGACCAAAGGTGTCGATGGGATCCCAAAAATCTAATATTTGATCCAGACAATTGGGTCTTGTCTTCGCCAGATCTAGTCTTCCTCAGAAAAAAAAACGAGTTCACTTATACCTCTATAAGCCATATTTAATTTGATGATACTGACCGAAACTTCCTGCTTTGCTTCTGCCAATTTTCCTGTTTAGCCCGAACTCCATGGGAACTACTAGTCCAGCAAAAAAAGGAAATTCAGAAACGAATCCAGCTTATCTCCTTATCCCTTTGCCTCCTTTATCCCTTTTTTAAAACTCTGAATTAAAAAGAAAAATCCGGTTACAACCAGATTCCAGACTCAATTTAGGGGTAGAAAACATGCTGAACACTTCTGTGAAAACACTTTTCTTTCCGGACAAGTAGTTCGCCCGGAATCCGTCCGAAACCGGAAAATTATTAAAAGTTAAAGTTTTATTTGTAGTTGATTAGATATCCGATGTAGGGGTAAGAAGAGATGCTGAATCCGTGTATGACAATCATTTTTTACCCAGACATGAAGTTCGACCGGAATTCAGCTGGAGCCGGAAAATTCGTTATAAGTTACATTTTTATTTGAAGTTGATTAGATGTTCAGTATTGGGAAAGAAGATACGGTGAGTTCGTTTCTGAGCTTTCTTTTATCGCCGGACAAGTAGTTCAGAACAGAAATGAATTATAGGGGTAACACACACATGCTGACTCCATATCTGAACTTGGTTTTCTCAGATGATTAGCTATTTGACCTTAATCTGTTTCTGAATTTTAATAGTAAAAATGTTCAAGGAGACTGGCGAAGATTGGATCTGGTGAAACAAGACCCAATTGTCTGGATCAAATATTGAATTTTTGGGATCCCATCGAAACCTTTGGTCTTGTCATTTCCTGAACCCGTTTAATGTGATTGTCACTGTGTAAAAATTTTAAGTCTATATGGTGTGTTATTAAACTATATGAACATACTGTTGTCTTGTATATTTACATTGTTTTGTTTAGCGTTTTAATATGTGTATTTTACTTTGTGTATTTTACTCATGCTCCAAAAAGCGGGTCACAAATAATCAAATAAAATAAAAACTTTTATCGAAGCAAAATGATACTAATACACACATTATATACATTTTACTCGCGTAAAAATGTCAGTTGGGTCAACTCGATCAAACATTTTTGCGAGAGTTCTTTGCAGTACAAAATGGTTGTGTCAAAAATAAGTACTAGGATTTTCATAAATAAAACAATGCATGAGTTAAAAGAAAAATAGTAATGTAAAATCAAACCGAGTTAAAATGATGGGTAATATCAAGGTAATATATATACTGAATGATTCCAAATAACGCTCGGATGCGTGAGTCGGAGGGAGCTTCAGTTGTTGTTTGCCGGTGCGCTTCGCTGCTAGTCTTGTCCTTGGGAAAGAGTGACTTGACATCACTGTGATCCTGAAGAGCCATGGTGTCCATTCGTTCGAGAGTTATTAGGTTAACAGACACATGCTCTAGGTTTGAAGGACTCGGTTCAGTTGGTCTCGAAAAGAAAAAGATAAGATAAACTCCCGTAATAGGTATCTCGGACACCATTTGAACCAAAGTTGGGCTTGTTAAGAGTTGCGTTTTTGCAGATACCATGGTATCTGTTACCACGGTAACTGTTACCACGTTAACTGCAACTGCAATTAGTCGTTTTTGCGGTTGCCGTGGTATCTGATACACTCTGCAAAACGACTACTGCCGAAATTGCGCTTTTCGAAGTCATCCTAAAAGAACAAGACCAAAGGTTTCTATGGGATCCCAAAAATCTAATATTTGACCCAGACAATTGCGAACGAACTACCATACTTGTCCAGAAAAAAAAAGGTCATAAACGAATTCAGCGTATCACCTTATCCGTATAAAGAACATTTTAATTTAATTCAAGTAAAAGTTCAACTTATAGAAAAAAAATCCGGTTTCAACCGGATTCCAAACGAACTATATGTCCAGATAAAAAAAAAGATTGTTATATACAGATTCAGCATGTTTTCTTATCCCTAAATCTGTCATCTAAACAACTTCAAATAAAACTTTTGCTTTTAACAAATTTTCCGGTTTGGCCTGATTCCGGCCGAAAAAGTTGTCCTGGTAGAAAATACTGTTCCCATAAGGGTTCAGCATGTCTTCTTACCCCTTAATCGAACATCTAATCAACTTAAAACAAAACTTTTATTTTGAACAAACTTTCCGGTTTTGGCCGAATTCGGGGCGAACTACTTGCCCGGCGAGAAAATGGTTTTCACTATCGTGTTCAACACGTCTTCTTATGCCTATATCGAACATCTAATCAACTTCAAATAAAACTTTTACTTTTAACAGACTTTCCGGTTTTCGCCGGATTCCGAGCTAACTACTTGTCCGGCGAACAAATGTGTTTCACCATGATGTTCAGCATGTCTTCTTATCCCTAAATCGAACATCTAATCAACTTCAAATAAAACTTTTACTTTTAACAAACTTTCCGGTTTTGGCCGGATTCCGGGCGAACTACTTGTCCGATGACAAAATGGTTTTCACCATCGTGTTCAGCATGTTTTTTTTTACCCATAATCGACTATCACATTATATGTTTAAAAATATTTAATTTGCCCCTTAAATTAAACCCCCTCCCCCACCCCTAAATGTAGGGCTACAGAGCCCATCTACGAACTTGACCTTACTCTTGACCCAAACAATCCTCACACCAAGTTTCACCAAAATGTCTCGTTCCCTTCGAGAGTTATAGTGCTTACAGACGGACAACTTTTGTGGTTTCATAGGTATCCCTCCACTTACGTTTTGGGATCCCAAAAACTGATATCCAGTTACATTACTAAGTGCTAAACTTCTTTCTCACCAATTTGACAAAATCTGATGAAAATGAGATGACTTTTTCTGATACCACGATCATTTACCACGGCCGGACCGTGGTATCAGATACCAGGGTAACTGTTACCACGGTAACTGTAACTGCAATTAGTCGTTTTTGCGGTTGCCGTGGTATCTGGTACACGGTGGCTCTGCAAAACGACTAATGCCGAAATTGCGCTTTTTGAAGTCATCCTAAAAGAACAAGACATGTCTTCTTATCCCTAAATCGAATATCTTAGATATCTGAATATCAGATATCACGGTAGCTGGCAAGATACCACGATAAGTGCAAAAACTCCTTTTGACCGTGGTATCAGATACCAGGGTAACTGCGAAAACGACTTTTGACCGTGGTATCAGATACCATAGTTTCTGCAAAAACGCAACTAAGGTTTGCTCCGTTGCTATTTTTTTTTTCTTCACTGGACAGACTTGTTTGCCTTGGATTAGGACCTGTCAGGATTTAAGCCACAAGTATTTACTTTTATTACTTTATTTGTCTCGTCACTATGGCGTATTAAAAGTCCTTCGGTATTCTTAGGATGCCATGTGTATCTCCAACTTTCATTTAGGGTATGAAAAACGCAGAAACAACATTCACTGGAAAGCTCCCTGTCAAGGGTAATAAAGAATTCGAGAGAACTAAAACAAAACAATTTTTTCCAGGTTCTGGTATCCCAGAAATGAAGACCATCCTACGCGGAGTTGTGTTGAAAGAGTATTTGACGTTTAAGACCATGGTTGCCAAAGTGGTTGGCATTACTGCCGCACTTGGCAGTAACATGCCAGTTGGCAAAGAAGGACCCCTTGTGCACATTGCCAGTATTTTGGCAACGTTGATGTCCAAAGTGATTACTTCCTTTAGAGGGATTTCAGAAAATGAAACGAGAACGATGGAGATGTTAGCAGCCGCGAGTGCTGTAGGTGTGGCCTGTTGCTACGCAGCACCGATCGGAGGTGAGAGAATTAGTAACATTTTGTTTATTCAGAATGCATCTTGATTTTTGTTAAATTTAAAAGAAATACGAAGGAAAATGTAACTTAAATGAAGTGAATCTATTCAACCGAAACTGCACGAGTCTTTCCTGTGCGTGTTTGATGGTAGGCAACAGTTTCAAATGAAAAGTGTTGAAAAGCTTCGTAACTATTTAATCCAAACTAGCCTAACTGGCATAAGAGTCATTCGGACGAACTGGAATGCTCTGCTAGTTTATGCGCCGGCTGTTCTTGCGACTTCGGCTGAAACTCGTTGCGTTTCATATTGCTCCGCTTAGTTTCCGTCATGGTCCATTTACACACTGCGTAAAATCCAAGCGTATTTTGCGCACGTTTAAGCTTGAAAAGATTTCTAGCAATACGGACGTATTTAGATACAAAACGGACCTCAAATTTTCCGTATTGCTAGACATTTTTTCAAGCTCGAAACGTGCTTAAAATACGCTCGGATTTCAAAATACGCTCGGATTTTACGCAGTGTGTAAACCCACCATCAGTGCGTAAGAAGTGAAGCCGCTACGTGAGCGGAGATTGATCTCGGCAAGTGATCGAGAAGTTGTAAAGGCGCAACCGCAGCATGCAACGACTTTCCGTTTGTTCTTGGGCTTGGCGGATTCTCGCTATTCATTTTGGAAATCAAATTCTCGATTCTGCAGCGGAATCGCTCTATAATATAGGGATGCTTCCCGATCAACCGGTGATCCCTCCTGGGAGTTCCACGGCCTTTAAATTTGTGTCGTCTGTGCACTTATTTAGGATTTAATAAATGGAAGTTAAACACATCAATGGAACATGATCAAGCAATTCTTGAAAGTATAACCAAGTTGACGAGTAGAGGACGGTAAGAAAGAACACAAAGACGAGTAGAGCAAAATATACCAGTAGGCCTACACAAGTTTTGAAATAAGCACCAGATTTGAGACTAAAAATATAATCCGACAGCGGATACATAAACGTTCCGTAACAAATACTTCTTGAGAGTTTTAAAAACTTCAGATAACATAGCTTTTAGCATTGATTTCCAAACTTTAATGCCTGTATTCAGAGTAGAACTGCCTCATCTTGCTAGAAGGCTCATAGTGGAGAGGTGTTAGGGTAAGTCGAAAAAAAAAACGTGTTCTCAGATCAGGCTTCGAGATCGGTGGAGCGGGTAGGGTTATATCTTTGACATCGGTCGAGCCACTTTCCTTCTCACAGTTGCATATTTTCCGGCCGAAATCCGGTTTCTATTGGTAATACAGTATTAATGAATGAATACTACCATATACCCAACATATAGCCATACTTATACAAAAAAATCAACGAAGACACCACCTATGGAATGGAATTTCTTTTAACAGTCACCCGCTAATACCGAGCGAGAACAGTTGTAATTGTTGTTCGCAGTATTGGTGAGTGGCTCGCTGTCTTTATTTTAGGATTTCAGTTCTTCCAATTTTGTTTTAATTTTCGGTTTCTTGTTGGTTTTCTGCTTTGTTTTGGTTTTCTTGGTTGTTCATTCATCCTCGTTTTGGCATTTTTCCTCGAACTTTTCTGGCTGCACTGAAGAAGGGAGGCGGTTCTCTTCCCAAAACATTCGCCTTTTATTCCAGTATACTCGCTGGCCTTTACAAACCCCATTTTCGTTGGTTTCTTCGTTGATTTTTTGTGATATGTCAGGCCAATGTGGTTGACGAAATTATATACACATACTTAATAGACCGAACTTTACACTAATTGCTAACCATAGAGGATGAAAGAAGGAAGAATAAGAAGAACAGGCTTATGAGTTAGGCTTACAAGTCTCAAGCTGATAGGTTTGAGTCGCAGTAAGTCTTTTTCGGTTTCGGTTTCCGGTTTTTCTTCTTGGGTTTCCAGTTTCGGCTCTAGATGAATCCGATTCTCCTTCTATGAGGAAGGATCCGACAATTTCCCCCCGTTGAAGGCCAAGGTAGTTATTTTTGCATTCAACTTCACTCCGGATGTAGTTTAACTTTTGTTTTGATTCGTTTTACTTTCATCAGCGGGTGCAAAGAACCTTTGCATTAGGAAACTCAAAAGCGGGAGTTGTCGGAGTTCAAGTCACTGAACCAGCACATTTTGCTGCTTAATTACCGGTAGTAGAATATGTTGAAATACAAGTCAGATAAAATTGCGAACCTGTGTAAAAAAAAGTATAAAATTGCCCTAAACTGTCAGGAGCAGTGCTTCCACTTGCTCATCTTGAAAATCCTGCCAACAACCCCAAAAATCCTGAAAAATCCTGCTGGGAAAGCCCAAAATCCTGCCAAGAAATCCTGCCGTAAAAAAAAAAAAAAAAAAAAAAATCCATAGTAGTTGACGGGATGGTGTTTAAGACCATAGTTGAAGGACTTGAACAAGCGCAGCTGACTTTGTCAAGACGTCGGAGGTCAAGACGTCACATCATATACTGAGAATACCATTCAAGAGGGAGTCGCTAGGATGTACCGACAAAAGGCAGAGCATCAACGATTGTACCAAGGACAAATTACCCTAAGCGCCTCAGGCAAACTTTTTTTAAAATACATTTTAAAATTCAACTTAAAGGCAAATTTTTTTGGAAACACTGAAAGCGTCTTTTTAGTTACTTTTTTTTAGTTAGTTATTATTAGATGGTGAAAGTTCGACCGTCAAATATAGCCGTAGATTGCAGCAAAAATAGAGCTTCCGTTTTCCGTAAGATACCTAATTCTCACTGTAGTCTGTCACAAAATTTTAACTTAACAATGTCAAAAACTCCTGGGAAATAAATATTCTTTGAGCCCAAGCTGACTTTGAAACATTTATTCAAACAATGTTTACAACGGATACGTCAGCTATGATTTTTCATCAGCGATATTTCGGCCCTTCTTGGCAAGGGTCCTCGTCAGGCTGTCCTGGGAAATCCATAAAAAGTCCGGAAATCCTGCTAAATCCTGGATTCTCAAAAATCCTGCACACGTCCAAAAATGCTGAATTTCAGGATAAATCCTGCAAAGTGGAAGACTGGTCAGGAGTTTGATGTAAACACAAGTTTGTGCATCCTTGTGCGAAATCTTATAGACAAATGCCGATAACATATTTGATAATGCAAAACGGATACGTCAGCTGAATTTTATTAGAGCTATATTTCGGCACTTCTTGGCAAGGGTCCTGTTCAGGCTCAAAACCGCTCATGTTGGAAAAACGAACTTGTGGGAAAACAAACTAAAGATTCTAGCTTAGCGTTAAATATTTAACTTCGTAAATTCCTTTGCGAGAGTTGCTTTGGGTTAAAAAGGTTGCTGTGATTTCATTTTGGACACAGCTGCTGTTTTTGCAGCTCAATTGGGTCGTTGATCGGATAGAGATTTTTCTGCATTTGGGTTGACTTTCGTTTTGTTGTAGAGAAGAGCCTGGGGTCTGAAGTTCTTTTCGCTAATGATGCCGTTCCATGTTTCTGGTAGTGAGTATTCGCCTGTGTTTCTGTTCATCCCTGAACGGTTTTTATGGTACTTGCCCTTCGGCCAAGTGCCATATAGCGATCGCAATTTCTGTCCGTCCGTCGGTCTGTCCAGGTTTTGGTTTGGGCACTTCCACATAAGCTAACGATGAAACTTGGCAGGCGTATCAGGGACCCCAAAAGATTAAGTTGGAAATAGTCACTTCACCGATCTGAGCATCGTGGGGGGGAGTGGAGGGAGGGGGAACCCGGAAACTAGAGGTATCTATAACTTTTGAACGGGTGATCGGATCTTAATGAAACTTGATATTTGGAGAGACCCCATGTTTCAGACGACCCGATTAAAATACGGACCGGATTCGGTGACTTTGGGGAGAGCTGGAGGGGAGGGACCGGAAATCTTGGAAAACCCTTAGAGTAGAGGGATCGGGATGAAACTTGGTGGTTATAACAAGCACAAGTCCTAGATACATTATTGACATTTATTCCAATAATGTTTTCAACGGATACGTCAGCTACGATTCTTCATCAGCGATATTTCGGCCCTTCTTGGCAAGGGTCCTCGTCAGGCTGTCAGTCCTCTTGTTCAACTTCGGGGAAGGAAATAAACCTGTACACATTGACATTTATTCCAACAATGTTTTCAACGGATACGTCAGCTACGATTCTTCATCAGCGATATTTCGGCCCTTCTTGGCAAGGGTCCTCGTCAGGCTGTCAGTCCTCTTGTTCAACTTCGGGGAAGGAAATAAACCTGTAATGTGTACAGGTTTCAAAGTCAGCTTGGGCTCAAAGAATATTTATACATTATTGACATAACCGGACTGGATTCGGGCACGGTGGGGGGTCGAGGGGGGGGGGCGGAATTCCGGTGATTCCACTAGTTGTACTTCCGGATGTGCTAGGACAATGAAACTTGGCAGGCATACCACGGACCTTAAACGATTAAGCTGGAATAGTCCCTTCCCCGATCCGAGCATCGTGGGGGGAGTGGAGGGAGGGGGAATGCGGAATCTTGAGGTATTTATAACTTTCGAACGGTGGTCGGATAGCAATGAAATCGGATATTTGGAGAGACATTGTGCCTCAGACGACCCACTTAAAATCCGGACCGGATCCGGTGACTTTGGGGGGGAGCTGGAGGGGAAAACCGGAAATCTTGGGAAACGCTTAGAGTGGAGGGATTGGGACGAAACTCGGTGGGAAGAACTTGCTCAAGTCTTAGAGGCACTGTGGGGGGAGTTGGGGGGGGGGGGGGGAATTCGGTGATTCCGCGGGTTCGGTACTAGGACGGTGAAATTTGGTAGGCATATCAGGGACTCGAACAGACTGACTTGAGAATAGTTGTTTCCCCGATCCTACCATCGATGGGGACGTGGAGGGATGGATCCAGAATCTAGTGGCATGCCTAACTTTTGAACGGGTGATCGGATTTGAATGAAACTTGGCAAGTGGAAAGAGCAATCGTCTCAGATGTTCCACGCGAAGTCCGGACCGGATCCGATACTTGTGGGGGGAGTTGGAGGGGGCCACCGGAAATCTCGCGAAACGCTTAGAGTCGAGGGATCGGGGATAGAATTAGGTAGGAAAAACAAGCATAAGCCCTGTAGACACGTTCTTGACAGAACCAGATCTTACCGGGGCTCTTTGGGGGAAGTTGGAGGAGGTTTCCCGGAATTCCAGTGATCGCAAGCTATGACAATTCCAGATGTCCCAAGGAAGATAAGACTTGGCGGGCATATCTGTGACCCAACCAAATACACTTAAGAACCCGACATGATGCCCTAAGAAAACTTCCGTTCCTGGATCCG
Source organism: Branchinecta lynchi (assembly GCA_023053575.1). Lineage (NCBI taxonomy): Eukaryota > Metazoa > Arthropoda > Branchiopoda > Anostraca > Branchinectidae > Branchinecta > Branchinecta lynchi. The sequence continues at coordinate 21,900,506 of JAKZAP010000010.1, forward strand.
ACCGTTTTTGAGGGAGCTAAGGGAATGGGAATCCGGAAATTACTGACTTCCGAAAACTTTTGTCTCAATAAACTTACGTAGGCACCCCCCCCCCCCCCCCTTTATATTTTCTTCTTTATTTCTGGATTAAGTTCGAATTTTATTGAACTTTTTGTTTCTCTTACACTTTACTTTTCTAAGGCAGGATTTGATCTAGTTTAAGAGTCACATACTGGATTACTGTTGCCACCATGACGGAGACTGAGCCATTATTCCCCACGCCATAGCATTGTCAATCGGCGCAATTTTTCTCAGTAGCCAACTCCTCATAGACCGACACAAATTGATCCGGCGCAAAAAGAGAAGAAATCAAGTCATAAGGTTTGAAGACAGGCTGACCATTCATTACGAAAGAGATAGAAAACCATGATTTTTTTTTTCTTGATCAGCTAATTATCCCTCTAGGATGATGTGCGAGGGATAAATATTAATATAAAATTAAGATACAAAAAATTTATCCCTCGCACATCATCCTAGAGGGATAATTAGCTGATGAAGAAAAAAACCCGAAAATCACGGTTTTCTATTTTTCTAGAAATCAAGTTATCATGCAGGAACTAAGCTATGCGGACTTGTAAGACGTTCAGTTTGAAACTTATAAACTGTAATTTTTTCTTGTTTGTTTAGGTGTGCTGTTCAGTATTGAAGTAACATCTGTCTACTTCGCCATTCGAAACTACTGGAGAGGTTTTTTCGCAGCTGTTTTTGGAGCTGTCATGTACCGACTTCTGGCCTTCTGGTACAACCAAGAAGGTAGGTTTACCCCCCCCCCCCCCCCCCCCCTCGGCATTGTCTAAATACAAAATTGAAAAGTAGGTAATCCGTGATGCCAATCTGACTGTGCTGCATGAAATCAATAGCATATAATCCCAAATCAAGAGCAAAAAACGCGATCTTCGAACAAAAATCGGACATCAGCTGCTAGAAATACCCCCAGCTGCCTCTTCAGAGAGATTTCTCAACTCCTTTCTACCGTACTTCGTGAAAAACTACAATTCACCTACTTGATTGATTGACTTCTAATGGCACATAAATATAATGAGTTTGATTCGTAAGTGCATTAATCTACAAGTGTATTATACCTTGTTCTTGTATTGCCAATCCTACGTTATCACTTTTAAGAGATATTTGGAAATAAGTGATTGATTGATTGATTGACATAAAGCTTGAATGAAAAACATATTTGACCCAGCTGGGCCGAATTCTAGCATCCCCTTCCCTGCAAACGAATGACAATGCGCTGTGTAGGAGCCATTGATAATTTAGTTGCGTTTTTGGTTTCAGTTCAGCTGGCGATTGTTCTCACAATTCTCCTATTTCGTGTTTTTTTTTACTATTGAGATGAAGCCAATTCTCTTTTTCTTGCGTTTTTTGGGATCCCAAAACGTAAGTGGAGGGATACCTATGACATCGCAAAAGTTGTCCGTCCGTCGTTAGCACGATAACTCTCGAAGGGGTTGAGATATTTTGTTCAAATTTTGCACGACGACTCTTTGGGTCACGGTACAGGTCAGGTTTGAAGATGGGCTCTGTAGACCTATATTTAGGGGAAGGGGTTTCAGATTAAGGGACGACACAAAAACTATTTTTAAAAGCTATTGAGATACTCGATTTATGGATAAGGAAACATGCTGAATCCCAGTCTGAAAATTATTTTCTCGCCGGAAATTAGTTCACCCGGAATCCGCCAAAACCGGAAATTTTGGTAAAAGTTAAAGTTGTATCTGAAGTTGATTGATTCAGGGGCAGGAACACATGCTGAATCCGAATATGACAATTATTTTCACGCCGGACAAGTAGTTCGCGCTGAATCCGGAAATTTAGCATGAAGTTGTAACATATAGTCGATATAGAGTGAGGAAACATGGTCTTGCAACTTTCGAACATACTAATCATAAACAAAAGTGTATGCTATCAGTTTAGTTATCTCTAAAGTCCCCACTGGTATTTACTGGGTCGAAAAGTCAGAATGCATCCGACAATTATCTGGTAACAGTTTAATAAAATTTGTTCACCCATTTTTGACCATTGATCAGTCCCTACCCTACCATGTTACTGAAAGATGCGAAAGCTCTGCGCATGGGTGACGTCACTTTGTTTAATCTGTGCACCCGGGGAGGGGGGGGGGGGTGACTTCGCTCGTGCTTATCGCGCAAAGTTAATTGGGTTTAATAGAAGACTGTCTGAACCTAGCGTACGTATGACAGACATTAGGTTTTTTGAATTAAATGAAGTTTTTGGAAAATAAATGGTTGATCGTTTGATTGAAAACCTAAAAAAATCAGTCTTCGATGTATCTAATTACCAGCAAGAAATGCCGAGTTGCGGAGGTCAAGTTGTGAAACCTGCATGGACTAAAAAACAATAAAAAGACACGACACGCACCATTTTTCGTAAAAAGTGCTATGGAGGCTATTGTACTGCAGTTACCCGCAATTTGGCATAACCAGAGGCCTTTACTACTCAGTAAAGTCAGCGGAGCGGCTGATATATCTCTTGGTTTGATATTGTCATTGTTTTATCTATGGTCCACATGCTGACTCCAAGACAAACAGTGCAATTCATTCAAATCTTGTACAGCGTTGGCCGGATCGTATTGAAATTTCTTCTAGATATACGTATGGGCTAACTGGTTAAAAAATATTCCAGAAGAAGGGTTGATTGGAGACATTTGTTCATTTCTCAAATTGTTCGGTACTGAAATAAGGACAGATGCAAAATGGAGCAAAAATCGTAGATTGGAAACACTATAATAAACACTATAATAAACACTAAATAATGATAGTATTAATAATAACATAAATACTCCTTGAGCTCAAGCTGACCGGTAAACAGAGATTAAACGATGACGGAAAACAAGGGTCCTCGTCAGGTTGTTCCTGGACCAGGTTCTCTAAGTTTCATTTTGAAAATTTATTAATTTTGGTAAGCACAATTATTGAAACGTGGGGATAGCTCTCGCTTATCTGATATTTTGAGTCGCATATACAATAGGAAGTTATTAAAGTGGCTCCGAAATCTTACTTCAGGTTCCCAGTTCGGTTTTCGAATGCCAAAGTTAGCGTCATAAGTGAGGAGGATTCTAGTTTCACAGTTTATTTCTCGTTGGATTTTTACTGAAAATGGAAATAACTCCAATGGCGTAAAAGCCTCAGAAAAAAGTGGCTTAGAATTTGCTAATTAACTAACTGATATGTTACACCAAATATGTTAAACCTAACCTAAGGCTTTAACAATCAAAGCAAAAACAAACACATGCAGCAGCACGACAGTTTGACAGCAGGATAATTAACAAATAAAAATTAAAAAAACAAAAGCTTTCACGAACTTTCAGGATGATGTTCTGGCAGAAGTGGAAACTCTCCTTTTTTTAAGCATCGCAAATACTCAGGGACGAGAACGAAAAAGTCTACGCCTAAGAAATGAACGTTAGGGTAGAGTAATCTTCAATAACAAAATATCTCACCTTGTGTGTGATGACAAACAATGGTCGCACTGCCGTACCTTAACAACCGAGATAAGGAAAAGGATGATATTGGAACTACACGCATCGCTATTGTCAGTTATAACATGATCTGGTCCCACTCCTGTTTACTGATGTTGCATGGCTGTTATGGGGATTGCTTACTGATTTTTCGAAATCTAGTATTAGGGGTACACGGAGTCTACCACAAAACCTTGATTTTTGGATAGGCTGTGTCAAACATGGGTATATCCACTGTTTGGCAAAGCCGATTACCCTCTGCCCAATGCAGGGTATTGATGATTTTGGTGAAATTCAGGAAACAGTTATTCAAACAATGTTTACAACGGATACGTCAGCTATGATTCTTCATCAGCGATATTCCGGCCCTTCTTGGCAAGGGAGGATTGACAGCCTGACGAGGACCGTTGCCAAGAAGGGCCGACATATCGCTGATGAAGAATCATAGCTGACGAATCCGTTGTAAACATTGTTTGAATAAATGTTTCAAAGTCAGCTTGGGCTCAAAGAATATTTATTCAGTAAACAAACCATCAGAATTCCTTTATAGTATGCAAGGCCAGCTTTGTGGGTTCTCACTGATGCGAATATTTGGAAAATAACCCGTTTTTTCGTTCGCCAGATGGAGAATCATTGTGGTTGGAAAACTTCAACTAGCTACAAAACTCGTAGATAAATATTCTTTGAGCCCAAGCTGACTTTGAAACACATATTCAAACAATGTTTACAACGGATATACGTCAGCTACGATTCTTCGTCAGCGATATTTCGGCCCTTCTTGGCAAGGGTCCTCGTCAGGCTGTCAATCTTCTGGGTCAGCGTCTGGGAAGGAAACAAACCTGTAATCCCAGTAAACCTATATCAAAGTGTAATCCTAGTAAAAAACCTGTAAATGTAGGTTACAGGTTTGTTTCCTTCCCGGACGTTGACCCAGAAGATTGACAGCCTGAAGAGGACCCTTGCCAAGAAGGGCCTAAATATCGCTGATGAAGAATCGTAGCTGACGTATATCCGTTGTAAACATTACAAAACTCGCGCTACTAAAACGTACACAAATAGATACAGTTACTAAAAAAAATGATATTAGCTGTCAAATTGGGGGGGGGGGGGGCTGACATAAGACACAAAACATACTTGTTTCGGTCTTCTCGTTAAGAGACAAAGTGCCATTAGCTTTTGTAGCTGAATTCAATCGTCTTGTGTGAACCTTGCTGCGATTTTGTAGCTACTATGAAAGTACAACGACAATGAAGTTCCGAGCGAGATTCCTTTCGTGAACTCGAATAAACGGTACCCAGCATTTGACATCAGCTGTCCACAAATATGGGATATATGGTAGACCGGATCGAACTAATGCCAGCATTTAGCTAAAAAAACAAGAGCTACGAGCTCATATGGCACTTGTACGAGTAGGCTGTACAAGAAAGTAGATGAAAACGTCACAAAATACACCCGCCATCCAAAAAGGCGGTTCGGAAATAGAAATAGGATATTTAGTTTCACTCATTTCTGAGCAGTTCCGGCATCGTCTCGATTGCAAATGCACATGACTGTTCAAACTTTCATCCCAATAAATCCATTTGTTTGATCCCTAGACGTGCTACACGATTTCCGGTACTCACTCTATTTCCATCTACCGTGGCCGAATCTGGTTCGGAATAAAAAAAAATCGACCACCTAAGGCATCTTCGTTTATACCATCTACCAAGTTTCACTCGAATCTGAGCATTTTTGGAAAGTTCCGGTACCCCCCCCCCCTTCCCACCAACGTTGTCGGAGCCGGTTCGGGCCCAATCTCTTAATTCCCTCATCAAGTTTGACTGAAATTGGAGCATAGCCTATCTGCAAGTTTCCAGTACCCCCCCCCCTACCTTGGCCGAATCCGGCCCAGACACCAAATAACAAATCTAGGCCGCATAAACTCGGCACTGTCGAATTGCATCTCATTCGGCCCATCCGTTTGGTTTCTCTTGCTCCCCCAAAAATGCTCGGATCTAGGAACGGAAGTTTCCGGGGGTATGTTGTGTCAGGTTTTTAAGTCAAGATAATTCGGGTCGCTAATATGCCTGCAAAGTTTCGTTGTCGTTTTACATCTGGAACTATTCTAACTCACGACTACCGGAATTCCAGGAAACCCCCTCCAACTCACCCCACAGAGCCCCGAAACCATCTGGCTCCGTCAATTTCATCTAGGCCTAATGCTTGTTCCATCCATTAAGTTTCGTCCCAATCCCTCTGCTTTTAGAGTTTCTTGAGTTTTCCACCCCCCCCCATCCTCACAGGTATCGGACCCGACCCGGACGTGACACTGAATGTCCGAGGCGATAGCTCACCAGACAAGTTTCATTCAAATCCGATCACCCGTTCAAAAGTTATGCACGCCACTAGATTCCGGACTCCCCATCCACCCACTCCCCCCACGATGGTCGGGTCGGGGAAACGGCTGTTCTTAAGTCAATCTGTTCGGATCCCTGACATACCTGCCAAGTTTCATCGCCCTAGGACATCAGGAAGTATGCCGAACTCGTGGGATCACTAGAAATCCGGACCCCCACCCCAACTCCCCCACAGTGCCCTGATCCGGTCCGGTTATGTCAATGACGTGTCGAGGACCTGTGCTTGTTTTTCCCACCAAGTTTCATCCCGATCCCTCCACTTTAAGCGTTTCTCAAAATTTCCGGTTCCCTCCTCCAACTCCCCCCAGTGGCATCGGATCCGGTCCGATTATGTCAATGACGTGTCTAGGACCTGTGCTTGTTTTTCCCACCAAGTTTCATCCCGATCCCTCCACTTTAAGCGTTTCTCAAAATTTCCGGTTCCCTCCTCCAACTCCCCCCAGTGTCATCGGATCCGGCCCGGATTTAAAGTGAGGTGTCTGAGACACAAGTCATCCTAAATATCAATTTTCATCAAGATCCGATCACCCGTTCAAAAGTTATGCACGCCACTAGATTCCGGACTCCCCATCCACCCACTCCCCCCACGATGGTCGGGTCGGGGAAACGGCTGTTCTCAAGTCAATCTGTTCGGATCCCTGACATACCTGCCAAGTTTCATCGCCCTAGGACACCAGGAAGTATGCCGAACTCGCGGGATCGCTAGAAATCCGGACCCCCACCCCAACTCCCCCACAGTGCCCTGATCCGGTCCGGTTATGTCAATGACGTGTCTAGGACCTGTGCTTGTTTTTCCCACCAAGTTTCATCCCGATCCCTCCACTTTAAGCGTTTCTCAAAATTTCCGGTTCCCCACCCCAACTCCCCCACAGTGCCCTGATCCGGTCCGGTTATGTCAATGACGTTTCTAGGACCTGTGCTTGTTTTTCCCACCAAGTTTCATCCCGATCCCTCCACTTTAAGCGTTTCTCAAAATTTCCGGTTCCCTCCTCCAACTCCCCCCAGTGTCATCGGATCCGGCCCGGATTTAAAGTGAGGTGTCTGAGACACGAGGTCATCCTAAATATCAATTTTCATCAAGATCCGATCACCCGTTCGCAAGCTAAAAATACCTCAAATTTTGGCTTCACCCTCCCTCCACCCCCCCCCCCCCCCCCAGATGGTCGAATCGGGGAATTGATGATTTCCTATTTAAGCTGGTCGGGTCCCAGACATGCCTGTCAATTTCCATCGTCCCAGCACATCAGGAAGCACGGAACTCGCAGGATCACTACAAATTCGGACTTCTCCCCCCCCCCTACTCCCCCAAAGTGAGCGGATCCGTTCCGGTTATATCAGTCACGTATCTAGGACTTTTGCTTGTACTTTCCACCAAGTTTCATTCGGATCCCTCCACTCTAAGTGTTTTCCAAGATTTCCGGTTTCCCCCTCTAACTCCCCCCAGTGTCACCGGATCCGGTCTGGATTTAAAATGGAGGGTCTGAGACACGAAGTCCTTCCATGTATTAAGTTTCATTAAGATCCGATCACCCGTTCGGAAGCTAAAAATATCTCATTTTTCCTATTTTTTCCGGATTCCCCCTCCCTCCACTCCCTTCCAGATGGTCGGATCGAGGAAGCGACAATTTCTAATTTAATCTGGTCCAGTTCCTGATATGCTTGCCAAGTTTCATCGTCCTAGCTTATCTGGAAGTGCCCGAACTAGCAAAACCGGGACCGACAGACCGACAGACTGACAGACCGACTGACGGACAGAAATTACAATCGCTATATGGCACTTGAGTAAGCTCAAGTGCCATAAAAATTGATAGTGCAAAGCGGATACGTCAGCTGAATTTTACTAGCTATACTTCCCACAAGTTCGTTTTTCCATCTTGAGCGGCTTTGAGCCTTAAGAGAACCCTTGCCAAGAAGGGCCGAAATATAGCTCTAATTCAGCTGACGTATCCGTTTTGCACTATCGAATATGATGCGCAGTCAGCTTGGGCGGAAGAATTTTTTTTTTTTTTCTCAGATGGGTGTTTTTATGTTTCTACGGCGTTAATTCCACTGAGGCACAGAGCAAAGAGACATCAGTTAGCATAAACAGGATGTCCGCTCATTTTGCTCATTATTCAACAATTACATTCCGTAATTTACTTGTCGTCATTACTGTCGGAGAAAATAGAGACCGATTTGGATTCTAGGTTCTTGATTCGATGTTCCAATGGTGTGCACAGTTTGGCACAGTACCGTACTATATTACTTGCTAAATTTCACACATCAGCATGTCTTTTTTAAAGGTCAGTCACTTTGCGGTCAGCTAACGAGATGTAGTTTTACTGTGGTGTCATGAATTCATTATGACTGCACCTGTGCTGATGGATTTCCCAAATTTTTCTTTTTGCGATAAAAAACGAACGATCAGGCGCTGCAGTTGAACGAACAGGATTATGAGCAAGTGTTACGGAAACGTGAAAGCATATCAACTGAACTGTTGAAAGTTACGATAGTAAGATACAAATTTTGGACGGTGTTTTCGGGTTTCGACTATAATGAAAGGATAAATGAATGTATCTCCTATGACGTAAAAAAAGTAAAGTACTCAAACAAAGAATAACTACAACCAAACCGAAAATCAGCATACAAAGAAATTAATCATTGTGGATTAGAGCAAGCAATCATCGTAGGTCACGAAAGTACTTACCTCTGACACATGAAACCAAATCCCTTTCCTCCCGACCAGCCTATATTTACCAGTATACTGTCTCTTCTTTACCAAATACACAAGAAAGCTTTAATTATTAACTTCGTACCAAAACACACGATTACCTCGATTCTCTCTGGTCTCTTATTCGATACTAAGTTTAATAAATACGCCCTAGATAACCCGCATCCGGGCGTAGTTTTGATGCAAGATTTGCATACCTTTTTTGTTTGGATAGATTTTGGCATCAGAACTGAGAAGAGACGGAGCAGCCTTTTTGACGAATATTAATCTATTATTATCAGTTCTTAAAGGACCTGTCGTACCTCTAATACTGATTAACTACACGTCCGTGATCGTTCCATGCATTCGCAGGTCCGACATTTCGAACTTCCAATCTAATCTTTATCCACCCTAACGTAGCTAGCTAGACTGATTCTATCTTTTCTGTATTAGGCGCTTCCGAGGCGGATCAGGCTTCCGCTCGTTGCTTCCAAGCAGGGTTCCCGGTAGCTAAAATACCAGCCGGTTAATACCGGCTAAAACGTGATTTCTGCCGGTATGGTTAAAATCAAGTGGCATGGATTTCCCGAACATTCCTACTTCGCAAAATTGTTTACTTTTTAATATCCTAAACATCCACTCTTTTCCAAACAATCCTTAATTGAATTCCTCGGATCTTAAATCACTCAGCTCTCTACACTAACACACAAATCGGCTCAAATTATCATTCGCAATCCCAGACATTAGGCAGAAAAAAGGAGGACTAGTCTTTCCAGGACTACATCACCCGAACGCTAGTTCAAAGCAGGACCTGGTACGACCGTGAGACAATCCTATTCAGGTGGGCTTAGATACCGGGAATACACCCTTATAGGCAAGGTCAACACTCAACATAGATCTCAACAAATAATCAGACAAAAAGAAAAATATTTAGCTAGTACTGCTGGTAGGCATATCGATAAAAAGGAACAAATTATAGCTAAAATTTGGCAGTGTCTGCTTCTTGGATTTTGTGTCAGTTTTGCCTGACTGTATCAGCTACACTCTCATGAAGAAACTTTTCTAGTAATTTAGAACATGAAGTCTGGACCCACCCAATAATTTATCAGCGGGTGGAATTTGACTGACTCGTTGTCATAACGGCGCTCGATTCAGTTCATCCTAGTTCTGAATAATGTTGGCTGGTGTTGGAATTGTTCAGAAAGTAAAAGTACAATAGTGTTAACAGTGTATTTTAGATAATACAGGTTTAAGTAATTTGTGGGATGAAGGGGAAGGTCCAGGATGGAAGTTAGGAAGTGTGACTAGAGTAGTTAGACAGACACTCCAAGACCAGGAAATACAGACGTGATTATGTGAGGTGAGCGAGTCTGAATCTCTGAGGTTGTACGCTGGGGCAAACGAGACGTGGGGTGAGGAAATATATTTTAAGGTAGCTTTAAGTAGGGAGGAGTTGGTTTGTTAATAAGTATGAGGGCTGATGGGTTACCGCTCGGTGCAAGAATAAAATATATGGGGAAAAAAGAGGAAAGACCGGGTCCTTACTACTTCTGCCCTATGTGTGGAGAAATGAATGAGGATATAGCCGCCTTGTGTGTGATTGTAGAGAGCCATGGAGGCTAATGGAGGAGATTTTTGGGGTGTGTGGAACTGATAAGAGATGGATTATTAAAATGATGGGAAGGAAAAATTTTAAAGAAATAAGAAATGTTGGGAAGTTTCTCGTGTTAGCTTTTAAACACAGGAGAGATTTGTTTTGATGGCGAAGTTGTGTTTTTAGTGTCAATAAAGTATTCAGAGTGAATTAAAAATATTAAGAGTGTATAAGCGTCTATATACGCATGTAAGATTGTTTCACTTTTTGTTTTGTTTTGTTGCATGATAGCCTGATGGCTTGAATGTGCAAATAAATCATTCATTCAAATAAATCATTCATTCAAATAAATCACTCATTCATTCCCACCGCCTGGTAAGGGTTTTTCTCTTATTTGCCACCATATGAACATACTCTTTTAATGTGAATTGTTTTCCTTTTAGTGACTATCACCGCCATCTACAAAACGAACTTCCAGATCGACGTCGCCTATGACCCCGCTGAGTTGGTCGTTTACGCCATCATAGGGTGAGTACGAGTAATTTATCTACTCAGAGTCTACTTCTACTTCTACTATCTACTATCGAGTCTATCTACTTCAGGACTGAAGCTTTATCACGTTTGATCTAATCTTCTTAATTGGGTTTGTAGAGTAGAGAGTAGAATTTAATTTGAAAATGACTTTCACACCAATCATGCCGAATTTGCATTTCTCGTCAACAGATCATAAGCGAAACAGTTGTCAATGGACATTCACATTTCACAGCGGATTTCTGTGTTTTTTTATACTTTCTTTCTTTTTTATACTCCATTCTTTTCTCTTTCCTGTACGATGGGTGAAAAATAAACATTATATTACATTACATTACAGTAACTGTTTTTATAAAGACCCTTCGCTGCCCAATTAACAGAGGTAAGATAACTCAAATTCTTATTGTAGTGGTTTGCGAACTCTGTTCACAAGCAACCTCGGTAGCTCAAATGGTAGAGCGCCTGCCCTATAAGCAGATGGTCATGGGTTCAAATCCCGGCTGAGGAGCATTTTTGTCTTTCAGTTCACTACTTATAACATTTTTAATAATGTATGTTTAAAAATCATTCAGATTGCTTTTACAAGTTACCGTTTTTCTTTTCAGAGCCTTCGGAGGTTTCGCTGGCGCCTTATACGTCTGCTTACAGCGCTCGTACGTCACTTTCATCCGAAACAACAAATTCATCAAAAAAGTGCTGATGAAAAAGTAAGCAGAATATAATCGCCCGTAGATTTTTTTTCTTTCAGAAAGTTGCCAAGTTATAGTCAGCGTAAATTAATTTTGCGGCGAAGTTTCGTAAAGCCGTATTATTGATTGACGTACCCTTGATTGACCCTTGATTGACACCTTGGTACCCTTGATTGACGTACCCGTTTTCCACCATCAAATATGATTCGCAGTCAGCTTGGGCTGAAGGAATATTTATTCTAGCTCTTGTTCATTTTTGCGTGATCTTTTTGTGTGTTTCTTTACTTTAACCTTTCATATACTCCATCATTTTCTCTTTACTGTACAATCGGTGAAAAATAATCATTAGGCTACATTACTTGCATTTATTTCGGGACGATTTATGAAAATGTTGTTTCCTATATCAGTGTCCAATGTAAACATGTCGGACGGATCTGACTACCTTCTGGCTGCAAGCTATTTGGCTGAATGTTGGGATTTTTATTAAAATGTGCTCCAACTTCACATCTATTTAACATTTATTCAAACAATGTGTACAACGGATCCGTCAGCTACGATTCTTCATCAGCGATATTTCGGCCCTTCTTGGCAAGCCTGACGAGGACCCTTGCCAAGAAGGGCCGAAATATCGCTGATGAAGAATCATAACTGACGTATCCGTTGTGAACATTGTTTGAATAAATGTTTCAAAGTCAGCTTGAGCTCAAAGAATATTTAACTATTTAAAATATATCCTAGAATACGAACATTACAACCATTTTGTCTTTTTCCCTCTCTATCTTTTCCTTTACTTTTCATACTCTTTTGACTTCTCAAATTCCAACGCCCGTCCCATCTAAAAAATTGCCCTTTCCCGTCTTGCTAAATCCAATGACGATTGATTGAACTTCTCCTGTTGGAATCCGAGCAATGATTTGATGTAGGCTAAGGCATTAGTTTCGTTTTAACAGATACCATGGTATCTGACACCATGGTTTAAAGTCGTTTTTGCAGTTATCGTGGTATCTGGACAGTTATCGTGGTGACCACGTGGTATCGTGGTCAGTTATCGTCTGATATTCAGACACCACGGTCCGACCGTGGTAACTGATCGTGGTATCTGGAAAGTTCATCTCACTTTCATCAATTTTTGTCAAATTGGTGAGAAAGAAGTTTGGCACTTAGTCATGTGACTGACTATCAGTTTTATGGCACTTGAGCATACTCAAGTGCCATATAGCGATTGTAATTTCTGTCGGTCTGTCGTTCTGTCGATATGTCCCGGTTTTGCTAGTTTGGGTACTTCTGCATAAGCTAAGACGATGAAACTTGGCAGGCATATCAGGGACCCGACCAGATTAACTTACAAAGAATCATTTCCCCGATCCGACTTTCCTCGGATCCGGGAGCCCGGAAACTAGGAACTAGGGTAGCAAAAGGGGAGCAAAAAGGAAAAAGTCTAGATGTGGTGTCGATCCAACAACATCTTTCATGGAAGACACACACGCTAGCGTAAAGCCCCATTCGACCTTCTATTTAGAGCCGAATTTAGGAAAAGTTACAGTGGATTGAGACGCGTCAAGAACAAGTGATTCGGAGTAGAGGGATGGGAAATTTGGAAACTAGTAACATGCATAACTTTAGAGCGGGTAATCGAACATGCATGAAACTTGACATATGTCAAGAACAAGTGGTTCGTTTGTAGAGTTTCAAATCCGGACCAGATCCGATAACTGGGGGGGGGGGGGCTGGGTGGGGGAGCACCGGAAATCTCGTGAAACGCTTCCACATAAGCTAGCACAATAAAACTTCGGAGGCATATGAGAAAACCAACCAGATTAACTCGGAATCCAGCCGCTGGAAACTAGCAACATGCATTATTTTAGAACGGATAATCGGACATGCACGAAACTTGACAATTATCAAGAACAAGTGTCTCAGATTTTCTATTTCAAATTCTGGACCGAATCGGAAAACTGGGGGGGGGGGTTAGAGGAGGGGACCGGAAATCTCCTGAAATTCTTAGGGTCGAGGGATCGGGATGGAACTTGAAGGGAAGAACAAGCATTAACCTTAGATACTTTATTGACAAAAGAAGACCGGATCGTGTCACAGTATAGGGGGTTGGATAGTGTTTTCCCAGTTTTCCGGTGATCACGAGTTAGGGTACTTCTAGATGTACTAGGACCATGAAACTTGACAGACATATTAGCTACTCTCCCAGGTCGACTTGAAAATAGTTCCTTTCTCGATCCGATGGTCATAGGAGGATTCGGGAGGAGTGGAAGGATTGAGAATCCTGATTCTAGTGACATGCATAACTCTGGAACGTGTAATCAGACGTGCATGAAACTTGTAAAGTGTCAAGAAAAAGTGTCCCAGATGATCAATTTCAAGTCTGGAACGGATCCGATAACTTGGGCTGGGGGGGGGGGGGGGGAGCTGGAGAGGGATGCCGAAAATCCGTGAACCTCGAGATCGGGATGGGACTTGGAGGGAAGAACAAGCATACGCCGTAGATACATTATTGACAAAACAGGACCGGATCGTGTCACAGTGGGGGGAGTTGGAAGGGGTTTCCCGCAATTTCAATGATCACGATCTAGGGTACTTCCAGATGTGCCATGACCGTGAAATTTAGCAGGCATGTTAGGGACTCTATCAGATTGGCTTCAAAATAGTCCCTCCCCCGATCTGATCATCGTTTGGAGGAAGAACAGTTGTCAATGAGTGGTATAATCAAGCCCATTTTCTGATGAAATGAATATCGGGAGAGAGATCCAGCCTTGAAAACTGCAAACCGTATCTGACAAATATACTAACTGTTCTTACAAGTGCCATATGAGCTTTCAGCTCTTGTTCTTTTGGAATGACTCCGAAAGGCGCAATTTTGGCAATTGTCGTTTTTGCAGAGCAACTGTATATCAGATACCACGGTAACTGCAAACGACTAATTGCAGATCCAATTTCCATCCAGCTAACTCGATTGTCCCGTTTTAGTCGATTCATCTACCCATTATTTGTGAGCCTGATTATTGCGTCGACGGACTTTCCAGACGGTCTTGGTCAGTTCATGGGGGCCCACATGACCCCCAAACAGCAGGTTAGTTCCTAATTATCGCTATTATTCTGGATCACTCATTGTAAATATGTTATCAATTGTCCGTCCGTAAATATGTTATCAATTGTCCGTCCGTAAATATGTTATCAATTGTCCGTCCGTAAATATGTTATCAATTGTTCGTCCGTAAATATGTTATCAACTGTCCGTCCGTAAATATGTCATCAATTGTCCGTCCGTAAATATGTTATCAATTTTCCGTCCGTAAATATGTTATCAATTGTCCGTCCGTAAATATGTTATCAATTGTTCGTCCGTAAGTATGTTATCAATTGTTCGTCCGTAAATATGTTATCAATTGTCCGTCCGTAAATATGTTATCAATTGTCCGTCCGTAAATATGTTATCAATTGTCCGTCCGTAAATATGTTATCAATTGTCCGTCCGTAAATATGTTATCAATTGTCCGTCCGTAAATATGTTATCAACTGTCCGTCCGTAAATATGTTATCAATGGTCCGTCCGTAAATATGTCATCAATTGTCCGTCCGTAAATATGTTATCAATTGTCCGTCCGTAAATATGTTATCAATTGACAATATAGAATTTGACTGCATTAAACAGATAGAATATGATATAATTGGATAAATTACGAAAAAAGCCAGATAGCATGAACAAAAAAAATGATAATTTGATTGTGCAAAACGGATACGTACCAGCTCAATTTTATTAGAGCTATATTTCGGCCGTTCTTGGCAAGGGTCCTGTTCAGGCTCAAAACTGATCAAATTCGAAAAAGAACTTGTGGGAAAACAAAACAAGAGCTGGAAGCTCATATGGCCCTTGCAAGGCTGGGTCAGATGGAAGTGACGGTCAAAAGTATTTTTTTCCCCTTTTCCGTTAAGATGCGCCAAACTTGCTAGGCTGGGTCAGAGGATGGAAGTGATGGTAACAAGTTTTTTTTGTTTTTACTTTTCGTTTGAGATGCGCACTTTAAGGGTGCTAAAAATTAATTTCAAAGCAAAACCCTTAAGGCAAAAAGGATCATGTGCTCATGGCGATCGTGAAAAAGTAAATTTTGCTTAAAATATTTTTTTTGTACTTTGCGGTTAAGATGAGTTATTTAAGGGGTGATCGGATCGGAGACTGACGATGTCTAACCCAATGATGTCAAGTTTCTAATGCCCCAGCATAGTTTTATCGTCCTAGCACATCTGGAAGTACATTAACTCACGATCACCGGAATTCCGGACACCCCCTACAGCTCCCCCCCCCCCTCGGTACCCGAATCTTCTCCGATTCTGTCACTGATGCACCTAGGACTTGTGCCTGTGCTTCGCACCAAGTTTCATCCTGATCGCTCCACTCTATGCGTGCCACAACATGTCCGGTTCTCCCCTCCGACCCCCCCCCCCCCCCCCAATTCATCGGATCCGGTCCGGACTTGAAATGGGACATGCTGAGACATGAGGTCTTTCAAGATGTTAAGTTTCTTTAAGATCCGATAATCCATTCGAAAGTTATACATGCTACTAATTTCCGGATCCTGCCGTCCCCCCCTCCCCCCACGATAGTCAGATCGGGCAAGCAACTATTTCCAAGTTAATCTTGTCGGGTCCCTGAGATGCCTGCCAAGTTTCATGGTCCTAGCCCACCTTGAAGTACATTAACTACGGATCGCCGGAATTCCGGAACCCCCCTCCAACTCCCCCCACAGTGTCTGAATCCAGTCTAATTCTGTCAGTGATGTATCTAGAGCTTGTGCTTGTTCTTACCCCCAAGTTTCATCCCGATCGCTTCACTCAGAGAGTTTCACACCATTTCCGGTTCCCCCCTCCGACTCCCCCCCCCCCCAGATTCATCGGATCCTGTCCGGACTTGAAATGAGACATCTGAGACACGAGATCTTTCCAGATATTAAGTTTCATTATGATCCGATCACCCGTTCGAAAGTTATGCATGTCCCTATTTTCCGGATTCCACCACCTTCCCCTCCTCCCACGATGGTCGGATCGGGCAAGTGACTATTTCCAAGTTAGTTTGGTCGGGTCCGTGATATGCCTGCCAAGTTTCATCATCCTAGCGTATCTGGAAGTACCCTAACTCGCAAATACCGGACTAACCGACCGACCGACCGACCGACGGAAATGTGATCGGTATTTGGCACTTGGCCAGAAGGCAAGTGCGTTGTCTATTTTGAGCGGTTTTGAGCTTAAAATGGACCCTTGCCAAGAAGGGGTGAAATATAGCTCTAATGAAATTCAGCTGACGTACCCGTTTTGCACTATCATATATGATTTGCTGTCAGCTTGGGCTGAAAGAAAATTAAAAAATTGTATAAGCAGCTTACACTAACTTAAACAAAAATAATAAAACTAACAAAAACACCTCTGTTCTAAAAATCTAGGTCTCTGCCTGCTCTATCACAAGCCTCAAGTAACGCCCAACTTTTTTCACAGTAGGAAAACATTCATCATACATCAACTGGGTTTTAAGGAGGGTTTTCGCGAGCTGAAAAGCAAAGTCGGAATCACTTTCCAATGGCGCGAAAAACGCCGAACTTTCCCACCCGGTTTTCGCGCTTTGGAAACCCAAGCAGCTTTCCCGGAAAGTGATTCCACGAGGTTAGTGGATAGCTCCGCTGAAAGTCGAATGTTTCGGCGGGAGTTTCAAAGGTGTGGAGGAAAAAACAGTGCAAGTATCATTAATAAATAAAAAGAAATGGCAAGCGTTATTACGGTGACTTCGATGGAATGTAAAATAATCAAAGAACCGTTAAGTGAACCATATTTATTCGAAATAGTTTCTAATTCAATATTTTCTCGGCAATATCAACTTTCCAGGCGTTTTCGCGATCAGTCCAGCGGGAAAGTGGAAAGTTATTCCAGGAATCGCTTTCCCACAGTTTTCGCGATGCGCTTAACTCGCCGGAAAGTGATGCCCAGATCTCGCGAAAATCCTCCTTTATCCTCGAAATTCGTCCGTTCTTGGCTTGGATCCTGTTCAGGGCTCATGCTCGAAGAAAAAAAACTAGTAAGTAAGTAAGTAAGTAATTTATTTATAACCCACCGTTTTCAGAAAGCGGAGTAAATGAAGAAAATTAATAAAACACATAAACATACACAAAAAGACACTTAATTTCAATCGTCGGCCAGGAAGCAGTGTAGAAGGTCGTGCGCTGGTTGGGTTCTGTTGTCAATGATTTTTGATAACGACGAAGAAACATCCAAAAGGGTAACACTTGCATCTTGAACTTTGAACTTCTACATCAAAGTATGGTTATGGCATAATTTCGACAAGTGGAGCAGGTGCTTTGTATATTTAAAATAACATGATCTCATCTTTTTAAATAAAGAAACTGAAAAAAATACTAGCATCATCATTTATTTATCACAGATTCTTTTTCCCAGATGGAGCCTGGAGAGGTCCTTTGGTCAGAGAGGTCCTTTGGTCTTGTCGTCAGAGCAAAATAACTCGAGAGAGTAATGCGCGAACTTTGAAAAAGTAACACACAGTCAAATCGCAGCGACACTAGGTTCGCCGCGCTTATTAATTTTGAGCCAACTTTCGGCTCAAATCAATCTTTTACTTTTCTAAAAACATTTTTCCACTGTCTGTTCCACTGTATGAGACACTGATTTACCTTGGAATGCCAATAGGCAGGAACCTAGAAGAAACTGTTAAGTTGTCCCTTGAAAATCTGAAGAAAAAACTTAGAATCGCTTACGCTTCAATAGCTACAAATATCAAACATCTGGACCGATTAAATCTTGCAAAAAATTTATAACAGTCTAGCTGCCCCCCCATCTAATTTCTTTTTGTCCCATTTGGCAATTTTTTTACTGAACCTCTGAAATTATCTGTCCGTAGAGTGTATGTATTTTCGTTTTGCGAAATTTCTTCTAAGCTCCTTAGAGGACAGAAACATCCCTACTGTAGCTGAACCAGCACGGCATCTTAGCCTTGCTAGAATTTTCTACTTCGGCCACTGCACGCATGAACAAAGCGAGCTGGGCGGCGCTGCGACGGAGGCCCATTTTTGATGCATGGAGTCTTCGCATTACTCGCTAGAGTTATTTTGCTCTGGCTTTCGTAACAATAGGGTTTGGGGAACAGGGTTGTTAGCCCAGCCCCTAGATGTATTTGGATCTCTGGGTGCGCGATGAAAAATTTGTCTCAAAAAAGTACTATGAAGTAGTACGAAAAAGTAGCATGCAGTACTAACGATGCTACTACATGCTTCTATTTCAAGGCTACCGTGTTACTGCATACTACTATATGCTACTATTAGCAAGATTGGATGCTGCTATGTCAAGACAGGATGCTACTAGATAGTACTACGTAAGACTGGACCAGTCTGAGGCACATTAAATAATAGTATTCTTTGCTATTACATAGTATTGCATGCAACGTTTTCGTGCTACTACCATACTACTACGCAGGCTACAAATTTTTCATCAGGTGGCTCGTCAAGATCTCTAGTCACACGTGGCGCGGGTGCCACAAGTTGCCTGCGAGTCTGCGCCAGACGAGCACCATTACCACATATGCAATGAAACCTGCAATGATAATAATAAGGATTTTTAACCCACAAATCGTACAAGACGAGACTAGTGGAGGACAAGGGAAAATAAGGAGACATAATTAGGGAAATAACACGTAGGAGAAAGTTTAACTGATAAGTCAACTTATTTGTGTACCATTTAGTGCAATAGACTGAATTATAGCTAAGGGATTTTTTTTTTATTTTGTACTATCTACTTTAGTAGCGACCTTCGGGATATCTACGGCCGTCTCCACAGCGCAAATTGTACTATGACGCGGAAATTTGAATGTGAACACCGTCGTGGCTTTTTAGAGAGCAATGGTGAATTTGGTGAAGACTGCTTACTGTCTGATCAAAAAAAAAATCTTAAATCTTTTTCGTCAATCGTACAACACAGGTACATGCGCGTAGAAGTATCACAAACCCGACAAGGAAAGTCCACTGTGAATGAATTTATTACGTGATTTAGCCTTACGGCATTTCACAACTAACAAAGAAACAAAACTAAACATCTAAAATAAACTACAAATCACATAAATTTGTACAAAACACTAATCAAAAAAGAAAAAAAACACTAAATAATACACACTGTGAATTCCATTATAAAACACAAAAAAGCACATACTTTTAAATCAAATCATAATTCAAAGTCCAAACGTTTAGTTTTTCTAATATATTCCAACACAATATTTCTAACGTTCCTAAATTTAAAAACCAAATCAAGATGATCGAAATCGATTATTCGTGAACAGCGGAGCAAGGAAGTGACGAATTTTCAGGGTGTGCTTAAGCCTCTTTAAGTCACGGGTAACCAGATGAACCTATCTCAGGCCTTTTCGTTAAACTTTAAGCGTCATAAAGACGAATCATCCCATGCGAGGGCCACGAATCAAATACATCCCAGTGGTAGTGCCGTAGACCGCGGGGAGAAGAGCGCAGATAAACAATGATTACTACGTCAAACCAATCATGATGTACCCTTGATTCGAGCAACGAATCCTGTTTCGTAGACCGCGGAAGAATTTTATGGTAGCAGTTGAAAAATTGGCTGATTTCTGCGCCAAAATCAGTCTAACCGGTCAGTCAGACAGCCGAACCTTGACCCCGACATGCCTTTTCGGAGGAAATGCGGGTATTTCGCAACAGATGAGTCAACTATGCAAAACCGTGCAGAAGTTTTGAGGTTATTCAGGTCCCTCTCACGAGACATGGGCATATTAGTTGCGTTTTTGATCAGAATTCCCGTTCTGAATTCTCGCTTCTGAATCCTCGACTCTCGTACTAATTACCGTGTTTGCTCCTCTGTCTTCTCCATTCTCGCTTTTGACAAAAACACTAATTTGGCAGCTCGTCCGCAACCCGGTATACGTGTTTATGCATGTTGAACACCCGCACTCTATTGACCAATCAGGGAGGAGAACAGACAGAGGAGAATCGAGAATTCGCCACCAGAGTAACTTCTCGATTCTGCAGGACTCTGCAAGAAAAGGAGAATTCGCTCATCTGAGTAGCCCAAAAACGCGAAATAGGAGAATTGCGAAATAGGAGAATTGCAGCTGTTGAAAGAAATGATTCGTTGTACTACCGTAGAACAGACTCTACGCCGCTTGTCACTAGCAATTACTGATATTTATTTAACATAACTGATTTAAGGACAATTCGTAAATTGTTCGGTAAGGATGCTAAGTATTTACTCGGCCTTCCCCGATTGTCTCTTAACCACAAAGTTGCGAAACTTAACGGCGTTATCGATCCTTTCGCGGCTGTGGCCCGACGCCGTGCCGAGTTTGACTCTTCTTTAGACCGGTGCCACCCGTATTATAGTGCGTTTGTGTAGTCGTTTAGTTCAATCGGATCTTTTCTTTTCGTTTTCTTTTCTTTCCTTTATTGTTTATTAAATATTGTTTTTTTAAACGGCACATCTAGTGCCATTTCTATATGAGCCAATTAAATCATTGATTGACTGATTGACAGTAGCTATGTTTTCCCGTGTCGCAGACAAAGCCCGGCTACACCCCACCCTCCCCAGTATATCGGTGGTACGAAAAAGAGCAAGGTCAAGTTCATCTACATCAAAACAACCGTTCGGAGGTGATAAAATTTCCACCTCGTTCTAGCCGTATTTGTAGTATGAACAAACGATCAGGATCTTCCGGCTGGATTTTCTGCAATTGTATCGTCAAGTTGAAGATCTCAACTTTTCCGTATGGAATTGATGATGCTAAAGAAAATCCGGACAAGAGTTCAACTCCGCGAGCAACAACCCTGAACACCTGTTCAAGGCATCACTTGTATCTAGAAATGTATCACTGTTCGATGCGCTTTTTATGAGCTATTTAATATGGACTTTAGTATGGGATTAGAGTTTGGGTTTTCCGGATTGGACTGCAAAATTTCAGTCTGAATAAGACTCAGTTGCAATCAGGCTTTGTGTCAGGTTTGACTGAAGGCAACTGAATTTATTTTGCAAAAATTGTCGTGCGACGCCGCCTGAAAGAGCATGACAGTTAACAGAGGGACCGAGTTTTCGCAGCGTATAAATAGCAGGAATTAAAAAACATATGATACTGAAGAAAATTCGAGAGGAACTGAATTTTTTAATTATTCTTGTTCTGCATCTTGCTCGGCGATCATCTAGCGATACTTTTTTGGACCTGGACAGTCAAACTGCGCGATCTTCTGTCGGCGAAGCATTATTTCATTGCCAAACGACGTAAAAACGAGGCTGGTAATGTCTTGTCAGGACTTTAGTCCATGACAAATAAACAGCATCAGTCGGTCCCAGAAAAGTTCTCCCACTTGGGAAAGGGGCACTAGAGCTTAGAAACAGCCGCTGTCCGGCCTTTTCTGCTGACTGGCAGGGGAGACTGCACCCCCTCCTTTCTATGACTTGGTTGCTGTTGTCTAGTTTCAATCAATAAATAAAGAAATACAAATCGGGCATTGTTATTTGAGTTTTTTCCCCTTTCTTTGAGGAGTCAGAAACTCCTTCATATGTTTTCTGTTTTTGCATATCGATTTTTTGCACCGATCCAGTGCCTGTGCCTGGGCCTTCCCCCCCCCCCCCTTCCTACGGCACTGGTTGACTGAGAAGCGAGAGAAATAGTGTGTGATGTCCGTAATTACTGTTTTTTGGCGTCCAGTTTTCCCTGTCAAATTTTTTTTTTCATCTGGATTTTTGCACCGTCCAATGACTGTACCCTCGACTGGAGACACCGGCTCCTACGGCACTGATTGATTGAAAAGCGGGAGAAATAGTGTGTGACGTCCGTAGCTATTGTTGTTTGCCTCCAGTTTTTCCCTGCCAAATTTGTTTGTATCTGGATTTTTTCGCATCGATCCAGTGACTGCTCCCTGGAGACCTACGGCACTAGTTGAAAAGCGTGAGAAATTTGTGTGTGATGTCTGTAACTACTGTTGTTTGCCTCCATTTATTCCCTGCCAATTTGTTTGCATCTGGATTTTTTGCACCGATCCAGTGACTGCGCGTCATAGCCTTCCCACCCTTCCTACCGAGCTTCATACGGCACTGGTTGATTGAAAAGCTAGAGAAATAGTGTGTGATGTCCCTAGTTACGGTTTTTGCCGTCTAGTTTTCCCTGCCAAAATTTTTTTTTCATCTGGATTTTTCACCGTCCAATGACTGTACCCTGGACTGGAGACACCGGTTCCTACGGCACTGATTGATTGAAAAGCGTGAGAAATAGTTGTGTGATGTCTGTAACTACTGTTGTTTGCCTCCATTTATTCCCTGCCAATTTGTTTGCATCTGGATTTTTTGCACCGATCCAGTGACTGCGCGTCATAGCCTTCCTACCGAGCTTCTTACGGCACTGGTTGATTGAAAAGCTAGAGAAATAGTGTGTGATGTCCCTAGGTCCCTAGGTTTTTCACCAATCCAGGGACTGCAGCCTGGAGATTCTCGTTCCTACTTTACTTGTTGATAGAAAAGCGACAGAAATACTGTAATTCCCTTAGTCTACTGTTTTTCGCCTTCGGCCAGTTGAGCCCAAATAGCGAAGTGGTTTTCCCAGCTTGGCATACTTAGAAGTGTACGAGTCATGTGTAATGGCAATAATTTTATTTCTCAGGGTCGCTTTCAAATCGATCAATCAGAAAATAGATCGACTTTTGGCGCCTGAATCATGTTTTGGCTTTATGTGATTGCCTTACATTGTAATTAGATCAGTACCGTTGGCTGTTCAGATTATGTTTGGATATAAGGTTAAAAAAAAGTAAAAAAAAATCCCAAAAATCACGGTTTTCTATTTCTTTCGTTATGTCTGGATTATGTGAAGATAGTTAGTGGTAGATGGAACGGCTCAGCAACGAAGCGAAAAGTGTGGAAACTCTTTCAGCTTTGATACCAAATATATGTCTCTTGTAATTGGCTGTTGCCCTATGCAGGTGTTTAGGGCATAACGGTAATTAAGTCTTTGTTCAAAGAGAGGTGGAAATACGATCAGAATCCAGTCAAAATGAAAAAAACGATACAGTCATACCAGCCCCCCCCCCCAAAAACAAGCTTATTCTTTATATCTGTCTCCATCATCCCGTCAGTGCCAATAATAATACTTCTGATATTTACCTTTCTTTTATTATGTTAACTTAAAATATGTGCTTGGCCATCGACATCGACAAAATTTAAATTCGAAAGAAAAATAAAGAAAACCATCTGCACTGATCCATTCCAATTTCGATGGGATCCCAAAAATGCAATATCTCATCCAGACAATTGGGTCCTGTCTTCTCCAGACTCCTTAAGCATTTTTACTACACAAATTTAGAAGGAGGGGGGGGGGAGGGTTGCCCCCCACCAAAAAAAACACATAAAGAAGTAGAAATATAAATAGTCGTTTTGTATAGGTTTTGACGTCGACGACATCATTACAGAAAATTACATATAATGTGATCAGTCAGTTAGACAAAAGGAAACAAGGTTATTTTTTTCTCGTTTGAGCTTGAGCATTCGTGTTCGTTGTAGTTGTTTTTTTTTGTTTTTTTTTACTAAACATCGGTAAAGAAAACAAAACAAAAAACAAAAATAAAAAGAAAGTCTTAAGGACATGGACTTGCTCTATATTTAATGTTATTGCTCGCATTTCAGATTACTTCACTCTTCTCCAACTTCACTTGGACTTCGGACGAGTTATCCGCGAAGGAGCACGAGATCGTCCATGGATGGGCCGAAAAAGACGGGTCCTCAAACATCTTCCAGAACTTGGGCCTTTTCAGCTTTGTTCACGTAAGTTACTCATCGTTATTCGTACTAGTTACTCATATTTATTCGCTTTATTTTATAATTGTGTCCTTTATATCCTAAATAG
Organism: Branchinecta lynchi; assembly: GCA_023053575.1. Taxonomy (NCBI): domain Eukaryota; kingdom Metazoa; phylum Arthropoda; class Branchiopoda; order Anostraca; family Branchinectidae; genus Branchinecta; species Branchinecta lynchi. The sequence goes on from JAKZAP010000010.1 coordinate 21,924,841, forward strand.
CTTGCATTTTACATTCTAACACTGGAACACAAAAATAGACCTTATGAATATACACACCCTTCCTGTCACTTTCCCTAGGTTTCTCCAGGTACTAAAGGGTAGGCACCACCGACCTCGAACCCAGCAACCCTTCGCTTACGAGTTTGGCATGCTAACCATTCGGCCATGGACTATAACAAGTATTTGGGGGAAAGAGGCAGGGTTGACAAAATTATTTTCAAAAAATGAAGATGATAAGGCTGAAGCGACAAGATCCACTTTTGAAGCCTCGGACTTCCGTTCATTTTCTCGTTACGTAAATACGTAAGAGAGAAATTATTTTTTCATCCAGATAATGTTTCCACAAGACCCACAGAGAAGATGACTCCCAGTGTTCTATAATCAGTACCAAGGCATACATTTCGGCTTCGATAATAGACCACACTAACTGACCAGAACCTCGTGCTTTGGAAAAGCAGCCCAAGAGTTCAAGCTTAGTTCCTGGCTCTTTCGGCTTCATCAGCAGGATTGCCACATGAAAAACATCTTGAGTGACTTTTGGCCAAAACAGGGAGTGAACTGCAGGGAGTGACATCTATTTTTGATGAAAAAAACGTGTATAGTCATTGCTGGTCGGAATCGCCTCGGCAAAAATGATACATCTTAATTTTATTTTCATAAAAAAATTGGAATAGTAACTTCTGATCGGATTTCCTGCTGCAAAAATATCTCAAATAGAGTGATGTTTATGACCTACGTAGGACAAGAGTGACAAAAAGAAGATATAGTGACTATCGTGCGACATGTGGCAACCCTGTTCATCAGAAGAAGGCTCGAGAAGCCGTGTGGGCTGTCGTCGGTCTGAAGCACGAAATCAATATTTCCCGAAAGATCTGGATAGGAAAGAAGAGATGTAGCCTATTTACGAGTGTTAGCATGAGTCATGCTAACTCATGATTTTTGTTCCGACTGAATCCCCAAGGACACAATGATAACATGTTATAAAACATACATTAGACCTGCCACCGAGTACGCCTGCGCAGTTTGGCATCCGATGATAACACAGAACCAGAGTTCTAGGCTAGAATCCCTACAAAAACGAGCATGCAAGATGATCCTCGGACTGTCGTATGTGACGTACGAGGATAGCGTCGAGAAACTTAAAATCCCAACACTTTCGAAGAGACGTCACGATCTAACCATGGCATTTGGCACGAAATGTCTTAGATCAGAACACCATCGTGACATCCTACCCGAATTCTCCCCCCTCCCGAACTATCGAACACGGCGTGCCGAAAAACTTAAGGGACTCGATCCACTCCTCCAACCACCACCGACAAAATCAAGTCAACGCTACACAAAGTCGTTCGTGCCATATTTCATCCATCATCACAACCTGAAAATAGAAGGAAAAGAAGACAATGAAGAGTTTTGACGAAATGTGGATTAATTGTATATATTGAGTGTTTTATTTGTGTATTTCATGACGCGCATAAATTGTTGACCTCCCAGGTTATTTTTTTCTTTGTGTAAAGATATTGGGCAAATAAAAATGATTCTGATTCTGATTCTGAATTCGACGTCCTTGCGCAAGAGATTGTATTAGGTGCATAAGATTTAAGATAACAATCAGGCGAGTTTGTGGGTGGTCTTACTGGTGTCTTGGAAGCAGCGTTCCCTCTTTCTCTGTCGCGTTTTCGGCCTGATACTTACTCGCAAAGCTGGTGGACTCTGACTACTCTCGAGACGCCTTTTCAAGGACTCGGACTCGTCTTTCACGGAGCTGTCCTTCCGCCAGAGCTGTAGACTCGTCTTTATGAGACAATCTCGAGACACCTTGTTCAAGGACTCGGACTTGCTCTGCTTGCTAGGCTCCCAAACTCGGGTAAAATGGCACGATGCACATATGATGACAGGCATGTGCTCCCAAACGCTATTATCAGCTGATGCCGTTTATCAGCAAAGGTGGCAGGTCAAGCTTGACCAAGCCATCTTTGTGTGTTCTGATTTCGATGACAAGCCCAGTTTTAGGGGGCGTTTTGACATCTCTTTTAATTGATGTGCAATCTGAGCCTCGTTTTTGTTGCATGCTGCAGGTCCACTTCTCGGCCGATTCCGGACTGATTCTTTCTACATCCGTTTTTGCACTGCAGCGCTTCCGAGGAAGACGGCAGCGCTTCTCGAGAATCGCGGACTTGCTCACCGACCAAGTCCGTGCTTCCCTGCAAGATGCTGCAGCGCTGCCTCTTCAACCAAGAAGAAAGTGAATTCAAAAACACATATTGTGCAAAAGCAAAGAAGTGCTACAGCAGCGATGCGGCAGCGCTATTGCAACAAAAACGAGGCTCTGATATTTTGCAAGATGTTCCATCCATGAGTCTTATCCTTGGATAATTCCCAGAAATTTAAGGTGCTCAAAGGCTATCGCTGGACACCGCCAGACGGAACTGTTCAATAGATTGCAGTCTAATATTTTGCAAGAAGCTTTGTCCGATAAGCTTATACGTCTCATGAGCTTTATATTGGATAATTTAAAGAGACCTAACTGCCGAGTCGTAGGGAGAGTACAAAACATGCCCAGAGGTTCTCGCCGGACAGCTTTTGATCACTTGTCACGCTGTCATAAGTTTACTGGTGATTTTTGGGCAACAGTTGTCTGTAAGGAGAATCGTATAATTCGATCACGACGGCTTGCACCACGACTGGAGCAAATTCACTAAGCGGACTGAAACTCGTGATTTTAGAAATAAAGGATAAAGAAAAGAAATCATTTTGCTCAACTGGTCTTTCCGCGATCCGAAACAAGGCTGTGGATAAAAAAGAGTGTTTCTGTGGTCATTTCTGCGGGCCACATGTCTGTTTGTCCAATTGGCTTGTGTGGCTCAAATTTGACAAATAACTCTTAAGGTGATTTTCGATTTTATTGACCCAGGTCTGACGGAAATTCGAATTTAGCGGTAAGTCCAAATAACAAACTTAGATATTTTGTTATAAGTTTTTTTTAGTAGGCTAGTGAGAGTTCGCAAAAACCTGGCAAAACGGCGCTTCCCTGACGAACATTCGGAAATCTGTGGTACATAAAAATGCCGCGGAAAAATACAGCCTGTAATCTTTAGAGAAAACTTTACGCCATGTTTCTCATACTTTTTAATATTTTTTAACAGTTTTTCTTCACCATGATTGCGTCGACCCTCGCTATGCCTGCGGGTAGTTTGATCCCCGTCTTTCGGGTTGGTGCTGCATTTGGCCGATGCATTGGTGAAGCAATGGCTACCTGGTTCCCCCATGGACTACCCAATTCAGCTGTCCCTCACATCATCCCAGGTATATTTTTTTTTGCATTTTTTTTTATCATTCCTTTTTTCACAGTAAGGTGTCTACAAGCCGCCCAACCCCGACTGGATAGTTTAGTGTGATTTCTACCAGTTTTTGTGAGAAGACAACAACAGCGGACAGGAAAGGTGTACTGATTTATGAAGTTCAGGGATCGTTTGAAGTTAAAAAGAAACAAGTTTGAAAAAAAATGCGACACTGAGAGTTTTCTTTCCAGAGCATACTGCACTCCGTTGTTTCGGACCAGTATTTATCTCATGACGTTTTTCGTACATTCAGAATCAAAATAGACGTTGCTCATTTCATGAGAACTGTATCTGGAATCTGCTGTGGGCAAATAGCTTACATTCTCTATGATTCAAACCAGCTTACATCTACAATCGTTTATTCTAGTTGTAAGCTAGTTGGTTGAAGGTAAATAGATTGATAGATATCAGAGACAATGAATGGATGACTTACGTATGGTTTACTCATTGTTTTTCACTCCTAGGTGGTTACGCTCTTGCCGGTGCAGCAGCGACATCAGCTGGTGTCACACATTCCCTTTTCATCTCAGTTGTGGTGTGCGAAATGACAGGACAGTTCAAGCACACAATACCGGTCATGGTGTCGGTTCTTGTGTCAAACGCGGTCGCTAGTCTTCTTCAACCTAGTCTGTACGATTCTATCATAGTCATGAAGAAACTGCCATATCTGCCAGACATTCTACCTTCCAAGTCCCGTAAGTATAAAAGCAAAAGCCCATAACTAAAATAAGTTTTTTAGAGTACCAATTACCTTAATTGGATTTCCCTGCCCACTCACTATGACAATTACCTTAAATTACCCGAGGTCGTACTTGCTATCGACAAGGCTGTTTTGGCTCTTGCCGCCGTCTTTAAAAAAAAATTGCTCGGAGATTCTAAACAGAACTTCAGTTACTTCATTTTCCTGCTGGCAGTAACTTTGACTGCGTAAAACACCATAGAATATAAAATAAACACACTTTATTTATTCATTAACCAAAATAAAAAAAACTACTGCGGGTAAAGGTGAAATTTGTTGTAGATACTGTTTTCATCCCAGTATTCTACCAGAGATGACCAGGAGCGTCACGACAGGGGAGGGGGGGGGGGGAGCCCCCTCCCAAATGTTGTTGGCCAGTCCGTAAAAATGACCGAGTCAGCAGCGGATTTTTTTTGTCAAAACAGTCGGTTTTTCTGAAAATCAGTCGACTTTTTTTCAAAATTGTCTTTTTTTTCTTGAAAACAGTCGTTTTTTTCTTAAAAAAACAGTACAGCAAAAATTATCAGTCGGTCGGTAGATGACTTGCGCCCCCCCCCCCCCAAACATTTGGCTAGAAACGCCTCTGAAGGTGACTTTGATGAGAATCGGGGAAAACTCGCATCACTTGTATTGCTTACGGTTGACCACCTCAGAAGCAGTAAATGGGAGCCTACCACGCTTCAAAAAGAGCTCAACACGAAACAAATATCAGCGTAGTGCCGTAACTGGTGCTAGAAAAACATAAGAAGTTCGGAATCTTAGAAAGGCCAACAGATGGAACGATCAGAGACATAAATTAAGAAATCCTGAACCCGTTTAATGTGCTTGTTACTGTGTAAAAATTTTAAGTCTATTTAGTGTGTTTTTAAACTATATGAAGATAATGTAGTCATGTAGTGTTTATGTACATTGTTTTTGTTTAGTGTTTTAATATGTGTATTTTATTTTGTGTATTTTACTCATACTATTATTACTATTTACTATTATTACTAAGAATACATAGATGGCACTTTACACAAGGGACAAGAGCGAAATAGTAATATCATTAAGACAATAAAGTTAACGTCAGCCAAACGAGGTCTACTCTTGCTTTAAAGCCCACCTCACACTATTTTCGGTTTATGTTCCACTATTCAGAACTATCTGAACACTTTAAAACTAAGCTCTGTTTTAACAAATTGTCCACGGCTTTTCTCAGACCCATTGACTTCTACCATAAACTTGGCGAAATTTGGATAACCTGCAAACAGGCCCGTATCCAGTAATTTATTACGGGGGGGGGGGTTGCCTTTCGGGGGGGGGGGGTTATTGCCTGCTGGTCGGACAAAAAAGCTAAGAAAAAAAGACATAGATAAGACGGAAAAGCCTATAAAAATTTTTATTTTTGTATGCTTCGGGGGGGGGGGGGTCAACCCCCTGCACCCCCCTTGGATACATCTTTGTCTGCGAATCAATACCAGGATGGAAAATAGTAAATCATCGCAAGTGAAAACATTAGTTGCGTTTTTAATCCGAATTCTCCTCCGAATTCTCATATTTCGCATTTTTGAACTATTCAGATGAAGTGAATTCTCATTTTCTTGTGTTTTTGTCAGAATCGAGAACGGTGAAAGCCTCGCGATTCTGCAGAATCGAGAAGTTCCTCCGATGTCTCGATTCTCCTTTCTGCGTTCTCCTCCCTGATTGGTCAACAGAGTGTGGGCGTTCAATATGCATAAACACGTATACCGGGTTGCGGACGAGCTGCAAAATTGTTTTTTCTTTGTCAAAAACGAGAATGGAGAAGTCAAAGGAGCAAAAAAGGTAATTTGTACGAAAATCGAGAATTCAGAAGCGAGAATTCGGAACGGAGAATTCGGATACAAGTGAGGTGTTGTTAGTGGGTTCAGAATGTAACATATGACATTTGAGTCTCCGGGTATGCATTTTTATTCGGTCCTCGTCGGGTAATGACATGCGGGAACAATGCGTTCACGAAGTAGGTTGCATTGACATTATGGGTCGGGTCCTTTAAGGAGGTAGTACAGAACCAAGTCCACTGTTGAAAACCCTAGCAAGCCTTTACACTTAGCCCCAGCTATCTAGAAACGCGACCTAGAAATCCAGAACGTAAAATTCAGTCGTTTGGGTACATACGACACTGTCAAAAGTTTGATAGCAGAAAACACACGCGGTTTCAACAGACACACGCAGACACCACTTAGGATTGTTAGCCCTTATAGGCGTATTCTCGCCTTACCCCGAGGACTCCTCGGGGACTCGAAGGGAACGGGGAGAATAGAGGAAGTCCCTCCACGCGGACTCCGCTTCCGGAAAACAACAAGAACACGGGGAATGCTTCCAAAATGAATTTTCTTCTTAAAATAAATTTTCTTCTTAAAATAAATATGATCTTGACGAAATTAGTCTGTATACACTTTATTTTTTATTTCGTTTATACTAATTGTTTTTAATTAATTTTACATTGCACCAGCACCAGAACAAATTGATTCACCTCTGAATCTGAAAGAAAGTCCTTTTTAATGATGGTGATGATAATCGGAGCATTCCCCATCCGTAGGCACTCGCGAGAATACGGGGAGCGAGTCCCCGGGACAAACAAAAAAGCGGGGACTCCTCAAGTGGAGTCCTCGGGGAACGGCGAGAATACGCCTTATGTTTTTCAAACGTTACGCATTAAACCGTTATGGATACAAGAAGAGCCGATACAACATCTGCTCACATTTTTGTTTGTAATCATTATATCGGAAAAGTTAGCAGTTGCTTTTTTGGCGGTTTTGCGGTTCTTCCTTGCACTACTTGTTATGCATAACTTTTCAATGCGTTACGTTTCAAAAACTTAACAGCTACCATCCTAAATGTTATCTTTTCGATAATGCAAAACCGATACGTCAGCTAAATTTTGTTAGAGCTGTATTTCGGCCCTTCGTGGCAAGGACTCTTTTCGGCCTCTTCAGGCTTCAAGCCGCTCAAGTTGTCTTCTTCAAGTCTTCTCTACAACAAAACTAAAGTCAACCCTAACGCAGAAAATTTTGTACCGATCAACGACCCAATCGAGCAGCAAAAACAGCAGCAGTGTCCAAAATGAAATTACAGCAACCTTTTTAACTTCAGGAAACTGTTGCAAAGGAATTCACGAAGTCAAATATTTAACGCTGAGATAGAATCTTCAGTTAGTTTTACCGCAAGTTCATTTTTCCAAGTTGAGCGGCTTTGCGCCTGAAAAGGACTCTTGCCAAGAAGGGCCGAAATATAGCTCTAATAAAATCCAGCTGACGTATCCGTTTTGCACTACCATGTATCATTCGCAGTCAGCTTGGGCTGAAGGAATATTTAAATTTTATCTGTTGAAACCGCGCATCCTTGTGTTATTTGTTAAGAAACTCACGACAGTGCACTACGGTATGAAATATACAATTCTTAAAAGCTTGGCAATGAGACCGGTATAGTATCAGTCTACCACAAATCCTTGATTTTTGGATGCCCTATGTCAAACGCTGGGTATACTAGCATTTGGCATACCCTATGCCTAACACTGGATACCCTATGCCAAACGCTGGATACCTGTTGGTAACCTAGCCCTAGCCTACCTCAATATAAAGGAGTTCTGATTGGTTGATTTCTGAGCTTCACTCAAATCATCATATTCTACTGGGTTACAGTATCCAGCACCTGGCGTAGTGTATCCAGCGTTAGACATAGGGTATGCCAAACGTTAGACATATCCAGCGTTTCCCCGATGAAAAATTATTTGACTGTGTAGTTGTATGGTATGAAAGACTTTATTACCCGTATTTTTCACTTGGAACAAAACGGAGTAAAAGAAAATAACGAAAAAAGAAAAAAGAAGAGAAATTTAAGGCACAACACAGATATAGACACATGACATTTTACAGAACAGTTGCGCAATCAAGAACCATAAAAATGTTTAAGTCAGAGATGGTTCCATTTTGACCTGGAAATTTGAGATTCCCCGATTCACTGCGATACTAGGGTCCACAGTCTGGTGTTTTTCAATCATGTAAATGTTCCTTGTCCACAAACGGACAACGCAGCAAAAACTTTGCAAATCCGAAGTAAAGGGACCGGAGCTTACGTTTTTGGGTCAAGGTTAACAAATTCAAACGTCGCGATATAAAGAACATGCGGCAGTGCGACAGCGTTATACATGTTCGCGAGATACTTTCAGCATAAGAGGAGTGGTTGACTGCACGGTATGACGTGTATTACTGCTAGTAAGAACAATTTCTTGTAGGAATTTGAGCGCCAATGTTGTTTTCTTTTTCTAGAGGCATACAAGATCTACGTTCAAGACTTCATGGTCCGAAATGTTAAATACTTATGGAGGAATATGACGTACAAGCAACTCAAAGATGTGATTAGTAATGCAAAAAAGACCCGTATTTTTCCTCTCGTCGACTCGCCAGGTGCGTAACGTATAATATATGTGCAAAAATGGAATCAGTATTTCGTTAAAGTTTAACTGAAAAGGGATGTAATAGGAAAATCGAGATACCCATGACTTATTCGCTTAAAGTTTAACTGAAAAGTCAACTTAATTTTGTGTCGTTTAATTGAATTAACTGAATAATTTGGATTCTGCTAAGGGATTGTTTTTATTTTCCACTATCTGCTCTGTTTATGACGTTCAGAATATCTGCGACCGTCCGCACAACATAAATTCTAATATGACGCCAGAAATGTCAATCTCAACACAGACAAGGCTTTTCAGTGGGCAGTATGGTGGGCTTGGTGAAGACTGCTTAGTGCCTGAACACAAAATAATCAGAAATCTTTCTGGTAAGGCATACAACAGAAGTATAAGTTCATAGAGGTGCCATAAATGACACGGAAATTCCACTATTTAAAAATCGATCATTCGTGAATAGCGGAACAACGAAGTAACGCATTTCCAGCGGGTCTTCAAGCCAGTTTAAGTGAAGAAGTGATGGGTAATTAGACTGTCCTATCCCAGCTCTTTTCAGTTAAACTTTAAAGAGGCATTATGCGTTACTTCGTTTTTCAGCTATTCACGAATAATTCGATTTGAAATAGCAGAATTTGCCTATGATTTGTGGTACCAAACCCACCGAGGCCGCTAATTGGCTGCTGGCTTCCAAATGGGGAGGAGTTAAGTGACAAGTGACAGTTTGTAGCTAAGCCCCGCCCTGTGGGAGGAGCTACATGATGAAAAAAGCGATGTGGGAGGAGCTACATGATGAAAAAGCGTGTGCGTGTGTCTATGTTGTATGCTTGACGAAAACGATTTTCGAAAATTCACGCAGTGATCCACCTTCCTTGAGCTGACCACTGACCACTGAAAAGCCGCGTTTGTAATGGGATTCAGATTTTCCGCGCAATAGTAGAATTTCGCATTGTGTGGACGGCGGTAGACAGTCTGGACGTCATACTTTCCCTTAACACAATCAAAATAATGCAGTGTAATCAGTTAAACTGTACAAAAATAATTTGGCTTTTCAGTTACACTTTAAGCATCGGTATTCGGTCATGATTTGACCACAGTCTTTGTAATATGACCACCATCTGGGTAATCTAACATGGGGGCAAATAACATGTTTACGGGATGGCGGAAACCGGAAATCTACAAGACGTGATTGTCTAGATGAAGAAGTCCATTAAATATTCCCCTCTAGGATCAGGTCAAAACTTTTGTGCGGAAAGCTTCTTACCCCTGGAAGTGCCGAGCGGATGGAGGGACCGGGGTGGTATCTCGTCTGCAGAACAGACAATTTAGATCTGAAACGGATCCAGCCTCAGTGGGGGAGTTGGAGGGAGGGAGACTTGGACATCATTTTGCACCAGTAAATGCTGACCGGCTGGTGGGTTGGGTGAACTAGTTCTCCTGTGACGTCCGTGAGGGGTAAACGCACTTTAGTTTTTGACATTAAAAGTTGAATTTTATTACAGCTATATTTCGGCCCTTTCTGGCAAGTTCATTTTCCAGCTTGAGCGGCTTGAGCCTGAAGAGAACCCTTGCCAAAAAGGGCCGAAATATAGCTCTAACAAAATTCAGCGGTTTGCGCTGTCAAATATATTCCGCAGTCAGCTTGGGCTGAAGGAATATGTTTTCCCTTTCGTTTGCTTTTCGAATATTGAAACTTTTTTCCTTCTTATAGAGAATATGATTCTTATCGGTTCAATCCAGAGACACGAGCTTGTTTCACTTTTGAAGATGCGAATCAGTGAAAAAAAGCGACTTGAAGAAGCTGTCAGGAGATACAAAGAAGAAATGGAAAAGTAAGCCAAACCTCAGTAATTATAGGAATTAGCTTATGACATGTAACCGGGTTTCTTCTGATGTTATAAGCCGTTATTCTTGATCTAATACGTAGCGTTTTGGGGCTTTTGATCGAACACACTGGTTGGTCTGATACCACGGTCTAAAGTCGTTTTTGCAGTTATCGTGGTATCTGATACCACGGTCCGACCGTGGTAACTGATCGTGGTATCTGAAAAAGTCAGCTCACTTTCATCAGTTTTTGTCAAACTGGTGGGAAAGAAGTTTGGCACTTACTGAGTAGACTGAATATCAGTTTTTATGGCACTTGAGCTTACTCAAGTGCCATATAGCGATTGTAATTTCTGTCCGTCAGTCGGTCTGTCGGTCTGTCGGTCTGTCGGTCCCGGTTTTGCTAGTTCGGGCACTTCCAGATAAGCTAGGACGATGAAACTTGGCAGGCATATCAGGAACTGGACCAGATTAAATTAGAAATGGTCGATTCCCCGATCCGACCATCTGGAGGGGAGTGGAGGGAGGGGGAATCCGGAAAAAAATAGGAAAAATGAGACATTTTTAGCTTACGAACGGGTGATCGGATCTTAATGAAACTTGATATGTGGAAGGACTTCGTGTCTCAGACCCTCCATTTTAAATCAAGACCGGATCCGGTGACATTGGGGGGAGTTGGAGGGGGAAACCGGATATCTTGGAAAACATTTAGAGTGGAGGGATCCGGATGAAACTTGGTGGAAAGTACAAGCAAAAGTCCTAGACACGTGACTGATATAACCGGAACGGATCCGCTCACTTTGGGGGAGTTGGGGGGGGGGGGGGAGAAGTCCGAATTTGTAGTGATCCCGCGAGTTCCGCGCTTCCTGATGTGCTGGGATGATGGAAATTGACAGGCATGCCTGGGACCCGACCAGATTAAATAGGAAATCGTCAATTCCCCGATTCGACCATCTGGGGGGGGGGGGGAGGGGAGGGAGGGTGAAGCCAAAGTTTGAGGTATTTTTAGCTTGCGAACGGGTGATCGGATCTTGATGAAAGTTGATATTTAGGATGACCTCGTGTCTCAGACATCTCACTTTAAATCCGGGCCAGATCCGATGACACTGGGGGGAGTTGGAGGAGGGAGCCGGAAATTTTGAGAAACGCTTAGAGTGGAGGGATCGGGATGAAACTTGGTGGGAAAAACAAGCACAAGTCGTAGACACGTCATTGACATAACCGGACCGGATCAGGGCACTGTGGGGGAGTTGGGGTGGGGGTCTGGATTTCTTGCGATCCCGCGAGTTCGGCATACTTCCTGATGTCCTAGGGCGATGAAACTTGGCAGGTATGTCAGGGATCCAAACAGATTGACTTGAGAACAGCCGTTTCCCCGACCCGACGATCGTGGGGGGAGTGGGTGGATGGGGTGTCCGGAATCTAGTGGCGTGCATAACTTTTGAACGGGTGATCGGATTTGAATGAAACTTGTCTGGTGAGCTATCACCTCGGACGTTCAGTGTCACGTCCGGTTCGGGTCCGATACCTGTGGGGATGGGGGGGGGGAACTCAAGAAACTCTAAAAGCAGAGGGATTGGGACGAAACTTAATGGATGGAACAAGCATTAGGCCTAGATGAAATTGACGGAGCCAGATGGTTTCGGGGCTCTGTGAGGGGAGTTGGAGGGGGTTTCCTGGAAATCCGGTAGTCGTGAGTTAGAATAGTTCCAGATGTAAAACGACAACGAAACTTTGCAGGCATATTAGCGACCCGAATTATCTTGACTTAAGAACCTGACACAACATACCCCTGGAAACTTCCGTTCCTAGATCCGAGCCTTTTTGGGGAGCAAGAGAAAAGAAATATGGAAATTGACTTCTATAAATTGCAAACGAGTGGTCTGATTCGAGTGAAACTTCATGGGTGATACGAATCGATGGCCTCGACATGTAAAACATGCGTTCGAACCATATGCGACCACGATTAGGGGAATTGGGGGTGGGGGACTTTTGACATGCACAAAAACCAAACGGATGGACCGAATGAGATGCAAATTCGACAGTGCCGAGTTTATGCGGCCTAGATTTGTTATTTGGCGTCCGGGCCGGATTCGGCCAAGGTAGGGGGGGGGGGGGTACTGGAAACTTGCAGATAGGCTATGCTCAAATTTCAGTAAAACTTGATGGACAGGAACAGGGAATTCAGAGATTGGGCCCCAACCGGCTCCAACAACGTTGGTGGGAGGGGGGGGGGGGTACCGGAACATTACAAAAATGCTCAGATTCGAGTGAAACTTGATAGATGGTATAAAAGAAGATGCTTTAGGTGGTCGATTTTTTTTATTCCGAACCAGACTCGGCCACGGTAGGTGGAGATAAAGTGAGTACCGGAAATCGTGTAGCACGTCTAGGGATCAAACAAATGGATTTATTGGGATGACAGTTTGAACAGTCATGTGCATTTGCTACAGACAATCGAGACGATGCCGGAACTGCTCAGAAATGAGTGAAACTAAATTTCCAGATCCAGATAACCGGTTTTACGCATCTGTAGCATGAGACGCGAAAACTCTTTCGGAGCATAACGAACATGGAAAATAGTGAAATATGGCAAATGCAAAGATTAGTGAGGTGTCGTTCTTGTACAGCCTACTCGTACAAGTGCCATATGAGCTCGTAGCTCTTGTTCTCTTGGGATGAGTTCGAAAAGCGCAATTTCGGCAATTGTCGTTTTTGCAGAGCAACCGTATATCAGATACCACGGTTACTGCAAACACGACTACTACTCTATATGACTAAGTCCAAAACACGCCAGTGGTCCTCAGGAAGAAGGAGTAAGCGTGTCCGTACGACTCAAACTCAACGACTCAATTCCTGTGCCAATCAATCACCGCGATCTTTGGGAGCAGCAGTGACGTCACTTCTGCCTTTCTTCCGCTAGCTACCCGGAGAGGCCGGAGATTTTACATCGGCAAGGAGAGGTAGTCATCAAGAGTACTGCAGATCCAGTTACCGTGGTAACAGATACCATGGTATCTGCAGAAGTGCAATTACTGTTCTTTATTCCCAGAGAGTTAACGGGACAGATTTTTTTGTTGGTATAAGTATAACGTAACACCAGTATGTATGTATGTATATATTTATTGCCCATCATAAATGCAAGTATACAACGCTGATGGAGTAATAAAGAAAGAAGAAGAAAACCAGTGCAAAGTGCAGTGTAACACCAGTGCAAAATAATATTAGGGAGTAGCGTCAAAACCTATGCTTTCCTTGGTTCGGAAACGGGCCATACTCATAGTGCCGCCCACTACGTTTGTGGCATTTAAAGCGAGACAAACTTGCGGAATTGTAAATTTCTAGTAAAGCTAAGATGCGGTCTACAGACATCGAGGAAACAGGCTATATTTTTTGTTTTCAATGTGCAGAATATGAAGTTATTCGAGCCAGCGGTGATGCAGGACGGATTGAGTCTCAGTAAGGACGTTCGCGAGAATCTCTTTTTCAATCCTGTCTCTTTTCCCCAGATACTTGTTGTTGACTTCACTAATGGGAGTTAGTTATTTTAGTTTCATCGCAAATAAGACCCAAGTAAACTTAGTTTTTCATTTATTTATTTGTGACCCGCTTTTTAGAGCGGGACTCGGGAGTTACGGGACTCGGTTATTTGCAGCTCTGCTCCGATTCTCGTCAAACTTGATGGACGGGAAGTTGATAAGTTAGAGACGCGACATTTATGTTTCCGAGTCGTATTCAGCCACGGTGGGCGGAGTTGGAGTATCGGAAATTTTGTGGCTCGAATAAGGGTGAAGCAAGTGGAGTGATTTGAATGAAACTTGGAAGGTACAGAGATCATATGCCCTAGATGACATATTTTAAGGTTCGAACCGGATCCAACCAAGGTGGGGGGGGGGGGGGGATTTACCGGAAGTTCCCCCAAAAATGCTCAGATTCGAGTGAAAGATAGCTGGTAAGAGAAAATGCTTCTGATGGTCCAGTTAGGAGTCCGGACCAGATTCGGCCGCAGTATATGGCTAGTTGGAAGGGGGTACCGGAAATCTTGGGCATGTGTAGGGACATACCGAGTGGATTTCTTGGGTTGAAACTTGGAAGGTTGACGATGGCTTGGAGGTGATGCTGGAAATTTTTAAGACTTGAGTGAAATTAGATATCCTAATTCTAGGTCCGAACCGTAACAATATATTATTATAATAATAATGTAAAATATGATATTTGTCCAAGGTAGAGAATGCCGGGCACCTTCTACTTTTTTGTTGTAGGTGCGTTATTTAGCGGAACTTATTCTACACAGTTTTTATTTTTGATTTCCGTCCTTGCTGATGAGAATGAATTCAGACAATTAGTATTATTTTGTGTTTCAGGTCCGCAGCGAAATTGGAAAAATCAGCTGTGGGTGGTGACTCTCCATCGCGGGGCACAACGCCACCTATCGAGAAGAAGAAGAAGAGGAATCGTTTTGAGGTCACAAAGGTCACCGAACAGTCAAAGAAGAAAACGGAAGACCGGTCTGCCTCCTTGGGAAAGGCGGAATCAGAGAGTAGAGAGCGAAAAAGCAGTGTGTTTGGTGTAAGTATCCCTTTCCTTAAAGTAGAACTGAAGACTAAAAGTATCGCTTTTCTTACTTCTCACGACCTTTTCGTTAAAGTAGAACCAAAAAACTAAAATATCGCTTTTCTTATTATTTTACCGGAATCAGAGATCAGAGAGCGGAAAATCAGTCTTTTTGGTGTAAGCATCCCTTTCTTTAAAGTAGAACTGATCGCCTAAACGATCGATTATATTTCACGCCTCACTGCGACCCTAGTCATGTCGTCTTTTCGCTTACGCCTAGTCGTTCCGCGTAATAGCAATGTCGTTGAGTTCGATTCCAGACCAGTGTTTCCAAGCGGACTACTTTCTGAAAGTCTCCCATTGTCTCATTATCGACTATGGGAGACTTTCAATGGGAGACTTAGTCTCCCATTGTCTCATTGTGGACTAGTGTGGAAGATCGATCCACAAGCTGATGATCAGAAAATATATGACTACGCAATAAAATAATCCTTTAGGGAAAAATGTTGCACTTAGAATCAGTGATGTGCGAATCCGAATCCCGATTCGGGTTCGAATCCAGGAATCGTCCTTATGGCTGGATTTGAATCCGGATTCGAATTTGTATGTCTAGATTTGGGACGTCTCATCTTAAACTAGACCTACGTTGCCTGGGCAACGTGAAGTGTTGAGGCAACCTTTGTCCGGCTTCGCCTCGCAACACTTTAGTCTTGTTTCTTCGCTGTCGGTTAAATGCTGAAGTTGTCAACTTATCAAAGCTTATAAAACGGTATGTTCTAAGAAGAACACAATCAGTAATCACATGATCAAAGCCTATTCCTCCGCGTTGTAAAAATAACAACAACAGAATATCGGAAGAAGGGACTAAATTGACTTTGCAGTCAGTTGAACTTTATCCTTTTCAATCGCAGAATCCAGGATTCGTACTTATGGCTAGATTCGAATCCAGATTCGGATCTTCTGCTTGTCTTTTTTTTAAAACCGTCAGTCTTGCGAATCCGCTCCAATGTCTAGTCTATATCCTTCCAGTTTCCGTTATCCCAATTTTTACATAGTGGGCTTTGATAATACAACTTTTTGATCTCCACCACCAACCATCCTCAGTGGCCTATCACGTTATCTGATTCCCTTCGATATCAGTGTTATTTGTCATCTCTGATTTTTAAACTATGACTTATGTCCATGAACACCAAAAATCAAATCATGTAGTCTACGTTATAGTTTACAAATCAGAGATGACAAAAAACACTGATATCTGAGGATAATATCTAAGGTAATCAGGTAATTGATAGATTACTGAGGATGGTTGATGGTCGAGACAAAAAAATGGATGCATAAGCCAACTGTGTAAAAATTTGAAAAAAGGAAACTGGAAGAATGTAGGCTAGAAATTTTAGCGGGTTCTTAAGAGTGATGGTTTGGAATCCGAGCCCGGATCCGAATCCAGCCTGACAAGCAGAAGATTCGAATCTGGATTCAAATCCGGCCAAAAGGACGAATCCCGGGTTCGAATCCGAATCCAGATTCGGATTAGCCCATCTCTGCTCTGGCACGCTTTCATCTTTTTTAATAGATATTCCTTCAGCCCAAGCTGACTGCGAATCATATTTGACGGTGCAAAACGTATAAGTCAGCTATATTTCGGACCTTCTTGGCAAGGCCCCTCTTCAGGCTCAAGCTGGAAAATGAACTTGTGTCTCTGAACTTTGTGACAGATGCTCATTTTCCATCCATAGCTCTAATAAAATGTAGCTGACTTATCCGTTTTGCACCGTCAAACCTTTTTTAATATTATTTCAGCTCAAGCTGAGTGCGAATCGCGGGATCAAAGGTTTCGTTTTTCTAGCTGGCAACCCTTGCCAAGAAAGGCCGATATATCACTAGAATAAAACTTAGCTGACGTATCCGTTTATCTTGACTTACTTTTCTCCTGCCGGACGTTGCTCAGCGTAGAGAGTGACGTCAGCCTCCTCAATCGTTCAGCAACGTTCAGCAACTAGCGCTGGTGCGTCGTGCGACGTCTAAATTTGCCATCTTTAGATACCTGGAAAGATTACCTGACCGTTTCGGTCTGCCCCGGGGCCGTTATCCGTTTATCGCAATCTTCTCTCTTTGTTTGATAAGATGCTCCATTCCGGCCCTTTCGGGGGTTGAAAAGGTCGCGCTGGGTTCTTTCAGGGATCCATAAATTTCTTGTAATTACTCGCCATTCAGGGGACTTGTCAATAAGAGATTTCTGATGCGCTCTTGACCGAGCGTCAGATAGTTCGAGAAATACCCACGGGAATAAAATACCCGACTATCCAGATAGACAAAATTTTTCACAGCTGTTGTGCTGAACTAGGAATATTTCTCTGTAATGGAAGAGTATCCGGGATCTTTTTTCCTAGCTTAGGTACCTGGTGGCATGCTGGCAATTTTGTCTATCTGAGCAAGAACGTCGATTCGACCCAAGCGGAATTTTTGGAAACTAGGTGAGGCTCGGGCAACATAGCAACATAAAAGCATAAGAAATGACAAGCCCCCTGAATGGCGAGTCATTACAGGAAATTTATGGGTCCCTGGTTCTTTAGATATGCGACAAGCCGTATGGCTTACTCCTTTATTGAAAAATAAAAAGATATTGTTTATTGCAGCTTTTTCAAATCAGCGATTCCTCAGCGAAGCATAAGGCAGCAACGCCGGAAAAGCCGAAGGGAATCACACGCTCCAACTCCTTCTCAACCCCGGCCGAACCAGGGGAGGCGGAATTCTTGTGCAACACCACGCCCTACACCACTGTTACAGGGGCCGAAAGCAGGTAAGATACCAATCCAGTTCAGAAACGTAGAACCACTGGGTCCAAAGTTGTCGTCGGTCCATTTCTGTCTTTCTTTTAGGTAGGGCCGATTACCACTGTAATCGCCTCTATTGGTAAATTTTCTTCTCCAGGATGACGGTGACTAGGGCTTTGTAGATGTACTCGGTCTTCTTCGGGAATATCGTTGAGGTGATTGTGCTGATGGAGCTTGGGCTTTTGAGCTCGTTCCATATGATCTTGAGCTGCGACGTCATCGGGCTGGTACTTCTGTACTGGATGTACTCTTTATTTATAACTACAAAAACATCGTATTTGGGCTCTGCCCACGATAGATATGTTTGCTCCATTATTGAATAAATTGAAATTTAATTGAAACTGTAATTGAACAGGATGTGTTGCAGGGTTTCTTCGTCCGCACCAAGTTTCTGCATTGTGGAAATATGCTGAGTTTCGACTTATTACGCCGCACAGTTCGGCTGGGCACCCATTGAAAGTTTGAGAATAGGTTGAGGACGTTACGGCCCCTACCTATGTTTGAATGCTTGAATGCTTGAATGTGAGGGTTTGAGTGAACGTGAGTAGACGCGGAACGAATGAAGAATGAATATGCAGCATCGGAGAAGAGTTGTTTTGGTGATAAGTAATCTTCAAAAATAGTTTATTCAAACAATGTTTACAACGGACACGTCAGCTACGAGTCTTTGTCAGCCATATTTCGTCCCTTCTTGGCAAGGGTCCTCGTCAGGCTGTCAATCCGCTGGTTCAACTTCGGGGAAGGAAACAAACCTGTAATAAATAACTGAAGCTTCTACCGACTGTAAATATCTTATTAAAGTAAATTATCTTCAAATACCACTATAATGAAAAAATAGTGCTGAGATTTAATTTTTGACACGGACGCTGTTTTTGCTGCACAATTCAAGCGCACTATTCAAAAATAGTGCGCTAATATTTTTTTTGTAGGCTATTTGGCTGTAAATCAAGTAGGCTATTATGTTGGTAGGCTTAGTCAGCTGCTTTATGTTCATGTCATGGAGTTTGAATTTGACGGGTTGTGATGCTGTTTAATAACGAGAATGCCCCCTGTGCTTTAATACTGAGGAAGGGGGCCATTTTCTGCTTGAAAGCGAGCAACACTCAGACCCTAGGAGACATTTTCTTAATGGGTATACTATCAAGTTCCCCGATGTTTCCTGAAACAAAAAATAAAGCTAAGATACTTAAAATATGCCAATTTGTAAAGAGTGTATTAGTTAAATAAAGTATTGAGTGATGTAAAGTGTATTGTAACCATCATGTATTTTGTACGGCCAATTGGCTATTCATATTCATCTTCAGTTACTAAAGGAATCTATATAGCCTGTCGCAGAATTGCAGCCAATTTCAGGAGGGATAAGACACGATGCAGAGTGATGGGGTAGAGATACGAGGAGAATTTCAGGTTTTTCTTATGAACCTGGGCTTTTCGCATAGAAAGGCTGCTTGTAGTTCTGACTACCAGGCTTGAAAATATTCCTTTCTGTTTTATGTAGTTTTATTTCTTTGCTTCTAGTCGACTTCGATTGGCCTTCGAATCCATCTTCCGGGCTAGAAAGAACTCCACTTCAAACGTTGTTCTTATCGATGATCCAGTGTCGTTTTTAGATGGCGCTAGTGGTCCCACGAAAAAAATGTCTACAGTAAGTGCACGTCTGTATTTTATCGACTATGACACGATCCTCTCAAAAGGCGTATTCTCTCCTTTCCCCGACAACTCCTTTTGAGGAGACCCTGTGTTTTTATTTGTCCCAGGGACTCACTTCTCTCGCGAGTCCCCACGGACGAGGAATCCTCCGTTTATTCACCACCATCATAAAAAAGACTTACTTTCAAATGTGGAAGGAGTCAATTTTTGCTGGTGTTGGTGCAGTGTAAAATTAACAATCAGAATAAACAAAACCAAATATAAAGTAGATCCGGCCTTTTCGTCAACGGCATATTTTTTTTTTCTTTCTTTAACAAAATCCATTTTGGAAGCATTCCCCGCATTCTCGTTGTTTTCCGCACGCGGAGTCCGCGTGGAGAATGTTTGAAGGGGTGTACAAGCGGAAAACGGGCCCAGAATTTCTAGCTTAGTGACTTTCATTTTGAAAATCTAGCTGATTCTTCAGCTGATATGACATAAAAACTTTAAGAGCGTGTTCCACCCTTCCAACAATAGTAACTAATAGTTACTATTTCCGTTCCAACCTCACAAAAGTTACTACGCTGACTGTTCCAGTCTTATAAATAGTAACTATTTGCTTACCATGCTCGGGAGCGTAGTAAGCAGGTAACTACGGATCTTTGTAACATGATTGGCTGGATTACCCAGTGCTGTGATACTGTACTGACAATGTGAATGCGTTCCAGCCTTGACGCCAAGAAGCCAAAATTTGTGACGTCATGCGTAGTAACTACGGTAAGTAGGGTGGAACACGCTCTAAAGAAATGCTGCCAAATACAACACACGTGCAAGTAAACATGCAACAAACGCATCGGCTAGTAAGTCCGACAGGCAAAAGAAATCCGGAAGGTGCATCAAAAACTTGTTTCCTCCAAAGTACGGCCTAACCATGCACCCTAGCTCAAAACTACAGCATAGGCTAATTCATAATGCAATTTGCTTCTAAGATCCTATGCCCCATTCTCGCATCTCGAAGTGTAGAATCTTCGAAGATCACTGTATCAGAACTTGGACGTGCAGCAGTTGAAAGAAGCGAACGTACCCCTTGTCTCGTCATAAACATTATGTTAGTTTCGCGGAAGGAAAATTTACAGGTGTCAGGGAATAGCGATAAAAGTTCGTTTTAAAGGACCCCTCGCACTATGTACTCTTCAACTTACAGTATTTTAAAATATTCGAATACTTTCAAATTAGGTTGCGCTTTCACCAAATACCTTTGGCTGTTTTAAGCCTTTTTCGAGACCCGTTGACTTATAGCAAAAACAGGGAAACAATTTACATAACCGTTTTTTCTACTGGAAAAAACTTCTAGCACACAACCGTCGACAGCGTGAAACACATCGAAGGTAGCAAAACACGGCAAGTGAGAAAATCAGCGTGGTTCTGTTACAGGGGTTAGAATGTATCGTACGAAATTGGGGTCTCTGGGATTAGAAACATATGGAGTGATTATGGAAGTAGGTTGCATTATTATTACAGGTAAGACAGGTCCTTTAAGCCAAAACTGCACATTTTGATACCATCTTAAACGCGTTATTTTTTTTTTCAGACCCGAGGTCTCGACTTAACTCCAGAAGAGCGTGAGCTGTGGGAAGAGAAAGAGCTTTCAGAGCCCATTTCCCTGGCAGAGGTCACCATCGACCCGTCCCCGTTCCAGCTAGTTGAAAGGACCCCTCTCATTAAAGCCCATAGTATGTTCAGCATGTTAAGTGTCACACATGCGTATGTCACGGCCATTGGCAGATTAGTCGGCGTGGTCGCACTGAAAGAGGTAAGGGTTAACTCGGAGACTTACTTACTTGTACTTGAATCAGGACATGGGTTACGAGACTTCCCTGGCATCCAAAAGTCCAGCAGAGATATGCTTATTTAAACACTCTAACTATTTCACTATCCTGTTTTAGTTACTGCTTGTGAAACTTTGAATTGATTAGGAAAAATAACATACATTAACATTAACAAATAACATAATAAAACTAACATATCAGCTAATAATATTTCAGGGTTGTCCTCGCACAAACTGTGAGAGTTCAAATTTGAGCGTTTTGATTTTATTTTGGATTTATAAATGTGTTTCTTCTTCTATTTGAGATATATGTCGATGTGAACCGCCATCTTCTTGGTGAAGGTACGTTCCGCTTAGCAAAAGATTCAGATATAGAAAAAAGTGCGGTCGCTTTGGCTCAACATTTTAAAGTTTAACCGAAAAGGGCTGGGATAGGACAATCTAGTTAGCCATCACTTATTCACTTAAATTGGCTACCCGCTGAAAATGCATTACTTTGTTGCTCCGCTATTCACGAATAATCGATTTTCAAATAGTGGAATTTCCGTGTGATTTGTGGTACCTCTATGCGCTTGTTTTTTGTTGTATCCCTTACTAGAAAGATTTATGATTTTTTTTTTTATTCAGGCACTGAGCAATCTTCACCAATCTCAGCACTGCCCACTGAAAAGCCGCGTGTGTGTTGAGATTAAAATTTCCCGCGTCATAGTAGAATTTACGTTGTGGGGACCGCAGATATTCTGAGCTCATAACTAGAGCAGATAGTGGAACATAAAAATCCCTTTGCTGAATCCAAATAATTCAGTGTATTAAGTTAAATGACACACAAATAAGTTGGCTTTTCAGTTAAACTTTAAGCCTGCTTGCAAATAAACAAGCTTAGAGTTGGTTTCAGGAAGTTATTACAAGCTAGGATAATAAGAGCAGGAGCTAGCTCTGTATTGCGGTAGCTACAACGCCATCTGGAGCGAAAATGATAAAAGAATCGTCACTAATAATAACTGTCGGGAACACAACCTGAAATGAGGTTGTTGACTCTACCTCGGCCAATTATTCGCGGCTCGTGACGTCATGAAAGAAATAGGGAAATTCGATTAAACTACTATGTAATATTGCAGAATATATATGTGTATCTATATATATAGAGCCGAGTGGCCAGTGAGGCGCTGGATGCGTTTACATTTTTGGGCAGGGCCGATTAGAAATAGGAGAGAACCGAAATTAGCAGGATTTAACATTAATTTCTTCCAGTTGCGAAAGGCGATCGAGGACATCAATGCCGGCCTCTTGCGGCCACGGCTTGACACATTCAAAGTAGATGGCGATAGTGATACTTCTTCGCCGGATACTGTTCCCGCGCCTAGTGAAACGACCTGCGGAACGGTGACTATTACAATTGAAGATACAGAGGAAGTGAAAGAAAGAAATATTCGGCCTAGTGTAAGATTATACAAATATAGGCCAAGTGATGATTCTTTTGCCAAGGCAGACTAGGTCTAATGACATTTAGTCTAAATTCTTGTTTTGCAATTCGCCCGATCGACGTTCACCGCTTCCAAGCGGACAAGTTTCTGCCGCCCTTCCCCTGTGTCACTATCAACACTTGTCGGCAGACACATATATTTGCAATCTGCTTCCCGAGCTATGTAAAAAAATATATCCATAGTTTACTAGCTCTTTGTCTTGAGTGATGATAACGTGACAATGGAGGATTTCCAGAAACTATTCCGCTTGGGACGCTAAACTGAAACAAGGCAAATTGATAAGTGACCAAGAAAAGCGAATGGGAACTGTTCGGAGATTTTTTTTTCCATAATTCCTGTGCGTGTGGATTAGGGAAGGGCCCATGATTTGTTTATCATCGATCTTAATTCCGAGGGCCCGTCACTACGTATACTCCAGTAGTTTAATATAACATTTGGCGTTAAGCTTTTCGCATACTGTCCTATCTGCCCCATTCCGAACACTACTCTCCCATGGCGCTAGTAGGCTGAGAGCCAACAAGTTTTTGTTTAAAAAAATACACTTTATTTTTTATTTTGTCTATTCTTTTTACTACCCTTGTAGACTTGGCACGTGTAGATGGAAGGAGTGTAGATGTGACAGATTTGGTCAAGGTTTATTTTTGGCAAGCTTGTTTCAGTATCCTAGTGCTACCCTATTCCTTTACTGGTCGTGTGTTTTGTACTGCCTATAACTGTGAGTGTGAACCGGTGTAAACTGCCAGCTGTGATTTCTAAAACGGAGAGAAGCGGGATCGATAAATCCTACAATTTGTGGACTAGTATTTATTCAATTTTGTTCCTAATTGTTTGTCTGCCCTTTACCTTGTACGTGCAGTCTTACTATTTTTTTTAACGATACTCAGTATTTATTCTTACCGCCATTCTGTCGTTTTGATTATGTGCCTTGATTTCTGTGACACTTAGGCCCCCCAAGAGGTAGGTGTACACACAGAGTTTGTTCCACCCTTCTAACAATAGTTACTATTTCCGTTCCATCCTCACGAAACGTTATTACGCTGATCGTTCCAACCTTCACGAAATCGCAACTGATAGTTACTATTTGCTTACCATGCTCGGGAGCATAGTAACTACGGATCTCTGTAACGTGATTGGTCGGATTCGCCCGTGGCATGATATTGTGCTGGAAAATAGAAAAATTGTTCCAGCCTTCACGGCAAAAAGACAGAATTCGTGACATCATGCTTAGTAATCACGGTAAGTAGGATGGAACACGCTCGCAGATTCGCATGTAAAATGTGTATGACAAATTTCCGTTGAAATTCACGTGATGTGTCAAAACCTCAGAGTGAAGGAGGCTAGTCGCACGCGGCTGCGAAAACGGAATGTGTGTACACGTACTTTAATGTTACGAATAGACGATCAAGTTACTGGTCGGATTTTCTGCATATTCACCCAAGTGGAAAGGCCTCTCGACTGCGTACGGAATTGGTGAAAGTGCCGAAAATCCTGGTACCTGGTAGGAAGGGGCGTCACGACTGGGGGGGGGGACGCTCCTCCCCCCAATGCTGTCGGCCAGTCGGTAAAAAAATAACCGAGCCGCGCGATTTTTCGTCAAAACAGTTGATTTTTTTCATGAAAACAGTCGTTTTTTCTGAAAATTGGTCGATTTTTCGTCAAAATAGTCGTTTTTTCTGAAAATCAGTGGATTTTTCTGAAAATCAGTCGATTTTTCTGAAAATCATTCGACTTTCCTGAAAATCAGTCGATTTTTTTCAAAAATATCATTTTTGTTGTTGAAAACAGTCATTTTTTTGCACAAAAAGTCGGTAAAAATTACCAGCCAGTCGGTAAATGCCTCGCCCTCCCCCCAACCATTTTGGCTAGTAACGCCTCTGCTAGTAGGAATTCCAGTCGATAGTCTGTTCGGATCATAGTAGTGGCGACTGGAAGGTTTGGAAGCGGTTCTCAGCTTCTCCCGAGCCCAGTACTGCCGTAAGTTTTGATCATTTGACATTAGGTTAAGTTTCAGTCGTATTTATGCTAACGTAAGAATGGTCGCATTTTTTTTAAATAGATACGTTTCGTAATGTAAAGTTTTCAAGGTGCCAGGGGAGCAATTGGGACCTGCAACCGCGGATGGATTCATCTCTGCATCATATTCGTATCAACCTATTTCCCGGGCTGAGG
Source organism: Branchinecta lynchi (assembly GCA_023053575.1). NCBI lineage: Eukaryota > Metazoa > Arthropoda > Branchiopoda > Anostraca > Branchinectidae > Branchinecta > Branchinecta lynchi. The sequence continues at coordinate 21,949,666 of JAKZAP010000010.1, forward strand.
GGGCCATTCTTGTCCCCTCTGAAATATCACGATTTTCTTTTTGCAGAATCCAAATAGTGTGTATTCAATTAAAAGACACAACAATAAGCTTGCTTTTCAGTTAATCTTTAAAGACCCTAGCCCGCTTGGAAGCGAGGAATTGGAATATTACGTAATATAGCATCTTCAGCGCAGTCCCAAGAGAAAATTCCTACCCTCTGATTAGGGATACACACTACTTTCTAGTGTAGTCTGATGCTCTCTGCATCGCAGCTGATAATTGGTCATGCTTGCTTTTGCTGGTCTTTCTGATTTATTCGACTGTGCAAAACGGATACGTCAGCTGAATTTTATTCGAGCTACATTTCGGCCAAAACAAGTTCACTTTTCCAACTTGAGCGGCTTTGAACCTGGAGAGGACCCTTGCCAAGAAGGGCCGAAATATATCTCTAATAAAATTCAGCTGAAGTAATCTTTCTGATTCGTGCTGCTAACTGCGTTGCTGAAAATATGCTGAAACAAGAAGAAGGGTTTTCGGCAGACCTTTAAGACAAAATTTCGACAACAACACTTTTTAACCCAGGTCACGTAAAATCACTGGTAAGAATATTCAAAACGACACACACTGTTAAAGGCAAAAAGCAACAAAACTAATTAAAACATATCCTAGAATAACGAATAACCTATTCCTTGCAAAGAAGTTTGAGTAGCCTAGTCCTCAATTCCCCATAGTACAGCCCAGCGCGTTCAAGCGGACTAGTTTCTTTAAATCCCCTCGTGTATCACTATCAGCAATACTCTACATGACTAAGTACAAAACATGCCAGCGATCCTCAGGAAGAAGGAGTAAGCGTCTCCGTCACGACTCAAACACAACGACTAAAATCCTCTGTCAATCAATCACCGCGATCTTTGGCAGCAGCTGTGACAACACTTCTGCCTTTCTTCCGCTAGATACCCGGAGAGGCCGGAGATAATGCATCGACAAGGAGAGATTAGTCATCAGGAGTATTGTCAACAGTCATAAGTTGCGTTTTTACAGATAACATGTTATCTATTACCACGGTAAATGGATCTGCAATTAGTCGGTTTTGCAGTTACCGTGGTATCTGATATACAGTTGTTCTCCAAAAACGACAATTGCAGAAACTGCGCTTTTCGAAGTCATCCCGAAAGAAAAACTGATATTCAGTAACATCACTAAGTGCCAAACTTCTTTCCCGTAATTCCCATCCATTTGACAAAAACTGATGAAAGTGATATGACTTTTTCAGATACCACAATTAGATACCACAGTACCTGGCTAGATACCACCACAACTGCAAAAACGCCTTTTGACCAAACTGCAAAATCGACGTTGGACCGTAGTTTCACATACCACGGTATCTGCAAAAACGCAACTATTGTAGACAAGACCTACGAGCTCATATGGCACTTGATACGAGTAGGTGGTACCTAAAAAGTAGACAAGAAACCAAAACAGGGCAAAAGACTTTTCTACCTTCAAAGTTTCAACCCTAAAGATCCATTAGTTTGGTCCCTACAAATACCAGCCACACGGTTTCCGGTACCCGCCTCCAACGTCCCCTACCGAGTCCGAATCTGGTTCGGACTTCGGACTACTAAATAGATAATCTGAAGCATTCTCTCTTACCACCTATTAAGTTTCACTCAAATCTGAGCGTTTTTTGGGAACTTCCCGTAATTCTCCCACCCCCCTCCCCCAGCGTGATCGGATTCAGTTCGGACCCTAAAATATGTCATCTAGGGCATGTGAGCTCTCTACATTCTAAGCTTCACTCAAATCGCTCCACTCGTTTGACCCCTATGCGAGCCAAAACGTTTCCGGGAATCCCCTTCCGGCTCTCCCCACTGTGGCTGAATACCAATCGGAAACATAAATGTCCCATCTCTGACATAGCCTATCCACAAAGTTTCGGTTCCCACTTCACACCCCTCCCCTACCGTGACCAGATCCGATCCAGACACCAAATAACAAATCAAGGCCGCATTCTGTCCAACTTGCATCCTATTCTTTACCCCCCCCCTCCCCTCGTCCAACTCTCCTAAAGTGCCCGCATGTGGTTTCGGACGCATGTTTTGCTTGTCTAGGTCATCCGTTCTTATCACCCACTCGAATCGGACCACCCGTTCGCAACTTACGGAAGCCACTGATTTCCGGATTCTCCTTCCCTCAACTCCCCAAAGATAGTCGGATCCAGGAACACAAGTTTTCCTAGGGCATTATGTCGGGTCCTTAAGTCATTAACAGACCTGCAAAGTTTCATTGTTCTTAGAATAGCTGGAACTATCGTAACTGGCGATCACCGGAATTCCTCCAACTCCCCCACAGAGCCCGATACGATCTGGTTCTGTCAATTACGTGTCTAAGGCTAATGCTTGTTCTTGTGACCAAGTTCCATCCCAATCCTTCAACTCGATTTTCGGTCCACCCTTCAGTCCCCCCCCCCCCCCCACAACTATCCGATTCGACCAAGACTTGACATGGAACATCTGAGACGATAGTTCTTTCTCCTTACAAGTTTCATTCAATTCCGATCACCCGTTCAAAAAGTATGCATGCCACCAGATTCCGGGCTCCCCATCTCTCCACTCCCCCCACAGTCGTTGGATCCAGGAAACGACTATTATCAAGTCAATCTGTTCGGGTCCCTGACATGTCTTCCAAGTTTCGTCGTCCTAGCACATCCGGAAGTACCGAACTAGCAGGATCACCGAAACTCCGGACCCCCCCCCCCCCTCGACCCCCCACAGTACCTGAATCTGGTCTGGTTATGTCAAAGAAGTGTCTAGGACTTGTGCTGGTTCTTCCCACCAAGTTTCATCCCGATCCCTCCACTCTAAGCGTTTCCCAAGATTTCCGGTTCCTCCCCTCCAGCTCCCCCCTAAGTAACCGGATCCCGTTCGTATTTAAATTGGGTCGTCTGAGACACAGGGTCCTTCCAAATCAAGTTTCAGTAAGATCCGATCACCCGTTCAAAAGTTATAAATACATCTATATTCCGGTCTGCCACCCCCTACTCCCCCCACGATGCTCGGATCGGGGAAGTGACTATTTCCAACTTAATCTTTTGGGGTCCCTGATACGCCTGCCAAGTTTCATCGTCCTAGCTTATGTGGAAGTGCCCAAACTAGATAAACCTGGACAGACCGACCGACGGACGGACAGAAATTGCGTTCGCTATATGGCACTTGGCCGGAGGGCAAGTGCCATACAAATCAAGAATTTATTATTTCAGAAAGTAGTCCGCTTGGAGCAGTGATCTGGAATACGGTGAACAACTAATACGTGTGATGATCAGAGTTTTGCTAGGCAATGAATTCCCATTACCTGACTGGTGCGCGCTCTGCGAGGCAACCGTTAAAGACCCGTACAGTTTTCATCATGCGTACGAGATGGTTTATTATCACATTGTTATAATCCTCGAACAACGGCGATCTTCACTCAGATTTCGGATATCCATCTATGACTAAGTAAAAACGAATACTTATTGCTTTTTATCAGATCACATAATGAGTTGCGCAATACTTGGGGTTACTGCAGCTGTGACAAGGCACGAAAGAAGATTCACAGAATGATTGTCTAAAACTGGATTACCACAAATGTGCTTCACTCCTGGGCCAGGGTATTCGACGATCCTACCAGATTCCTCATGGATCCCTGAAATAATTAATATAAGTATATTCAAGTACTCAAGTACTCCTGACCTCCTTAGCTCTTTAGAGGCGTATTCTCGCCGTTCCCAGAGGACTCCTCGGGGAATCAAGGGGAACGGCGAGAGTAGAGGGAGTACTCCACGCGGACTCCGCGTACGGAAAACAGCAAAAACACGGGGAATGCTTCCAAAATGAATTTTATTCGACAAAAAATATGAAGTTAACGAAACTAATCTGGATCCACTTTATTTTTGGTTTTGTTTATTCTTGTTGTTTTAATTAATTTTACATTGCACCAACACCAGCAAAAATTGATTTCCCTCCGAATCTGAAAGGGAGAACTTTTTTATGATGGCGGTGATAATCGGAGCATTCCCCGTCCATGGGGACTCGCGAGAATACGGGGAAAACAGCGAAAACACGGGGATGCTTCCAAAATGATTTTTTTTCGACAAAAAATATAAAGTTAACGAAACTAATCTCGATCCACTTTATTTTTGGTTTTGTTTATTCTGATGGTTTTAATTAATTTTACGTTGCACCAACACCAGCAAAAGTGATTTCCCTCCAAATCTGAAAGGGAGTCCTTTTTGATGATGGTGATGATAATCGGAGCAATCCCAGTGGTGGGGACTCGCGAGAATACGGGGAGTGACCTCCTGGGACAAATAAAAAACCCAGGGACTCCTCGGAGAACGGCGAGAATGCACCTTGGGTATGTTACGAGCCAAAATTTTGCCGATGTCGCGAGTTCATGGCCAGTGTTGCCATCTGTTGACATTTGGCAGCAAAAAACAATGACATCCTGACGCCTACCAAACACGGTCCTTTTTTACTAGATATTAGAGAGATATCTTGCCTTTAAAGCTTTATGATCATATAATTTCGCTATTTTACGGCTTACTGGTCGAAGGGTTTTGGCTCGCCAAATTCTGCCGAATTCTGGCTGTCGAAGAAGTGGGAAACCTGTGACAAATCACAGAATTCGGCGACTAGTTTCAACACTGCAAACGGAATGACGGTAATTCGAAGGATTTGTACATCTCGTCATTGTAAACGATCTGCGCAGCTCGTCGAAGCGGAATACTATAGTAATGGGATGGGAAGGGAGCTACCTCCTTAAGTGGGCTATCTACCAACATACTCCAGATTTTCGATGAGACAAGAACCCGTTCCTATTAATTTTTACCACAGCAGGCCTGGTGGGATGAAAGTTTTACAACAGATATTCGCGAGTAGCACGTATAGTTAAGAAATTCTGCGCCTTAAACGTAAGCTTGAGCGGTCTTTTAGCTACCGAGATGGTTTAAATTCAGGTATGGGAAAGTATGAGATTAAAGATGAAACCCAACTCTGCCTCTGGATTCGCCTGTGTCAGTGGTCAGAAAAAGGGAAAGGTATCGCCGGCTAAAGTTCCATATTTATAATCCACCCACTTAATCCAGGCCTGCACACAAGATAATAGTTGCGTTTTCGCAGATACCATGGTATCTGATACCACGGTCTAAAGTCGTTTTTGCAGTTATCATGGTATCTGATACCACGGTCAAAAGGCGTTTTTGCAGTTATCGTGGTATCTGGCCAGTCGTCGGGGTATCAGATATTCAGATACTACGGTCTGACCGTGGTAACTGGTCGTGGTATGTGAAAAGTCATCTCACTTTCATCAAATTTTGTCAGATTGGTGAGAAAGAAGTTTAGCACTTAGTGATGTAACTGGATATCAGTTTTTCTTTTGGGATAGTGCAATTTCGGCAATAGTCGGTTTTGCAGAGCACCGTGTGTCAGATACCACGATAACTGCAAAAACGACTAATTACAGATCCAGTTACAATGGTAACAGATACCATGGTATCTGCAAAAACGCAACTAATATCAAGAGAAATCAAAAGACCTACCAGAAAACTGAAACTTGGCCCCCAAGTACGAATCAATCAGGCTCCCCAGAAGACCGCTCAAAGCCCCAACAATAATAATGGGCCATTGGGTTGGGGCTGACGCTAAAACGTTGGGATGAAGGCATACCAGTTCCGACAAGTAGAAACCCAAGGCCACAAATGCACCACCGGCTGCGCTAACGACGAGGCCAGCGAAAGTTACACCTCCATTTGTACCTAAAAGAAAGACTCGAGGGTCGCGGAACGTTTTTGGAGTCTGAAAGGGCATATGCCGATGAACAATTTGTAGCCTGTGTAGTTGTATGATAGTTGTACGAAAAAGCTGCATCTAGCGATATGTAATAGTAAAGAGTACTATCATTTAATGTGCCTCAGACTGGGCAAATCTTAAAGTTTAACTGAAAAGGGCAGAGAAGGGACAGTCTTATTACCCCTCACTTATTCACTTAGATAGGCTTGAAGACCCGATGAAAATGCGTTACTTTGTTGCTCCACTATTCACGATTAACCAACTTTCAAATAGTGGAATTTCCCTGTCAGATTTCTGGTACTACCTGTGTCGCATGCTTGACTAAAAAAAAATTTATGAAATTTTTTTTATTCAGGCACTAAGCAGTCTTCGCCAAGCTTATCACCGACCATTGAAAATCCACGTCTGTGTGCTGATTCAAATAATCCGTGTCATAGTAGAATTTACGCTGTGGGGACAGCCGTAGATACTCTGAACCTCACTACGAGAGCAGATAGTGGAAAATCAAAAAATCTCTTAGCTGAATCCAAATAACTCGGTGTATTCAACTAAATGATACAAAAATAAGTTTGCTTTTCAGTTAAACTTTAAGTATTAGTATCCAGTAGCATCCTGTCTTGCTCTAGGAGCATCCAGTCTTGATAATAGTAGCATGCAGTAGAATGCAGCAACTTGCTACTTTTTCGTACAACTTCATACTACTATTCTGAGATAAATTTTTCATCGGAATTTGATCTCGTCCACCTCCATTCACAAGAGATGTACATTAGAAGGATACCCCAGTAGTCTCATTCCCCCCAATGGTAGTTTTCTCAGTTTTCCCTAGATTACGCGTGGTTACGACAAAATTATATGCTTTACGTAATCCTACTGGTAAACAATCTGCAATTAGCCTAATTAATATCTAAATGAAAATAAATCCCCATATAAAAATGTATTTTCCTCCCCCTATGTCTCCTTGGATGTGACACAAAACCTCAGGGTATCCGAGACAGCCAATCCTACTGGTCCTGTACCTTCTTGTCTCTTAACCTACTCACCACTGCGCTTTAAACATTTTCTCTTATTCCATATAGATAGATACTTTAATTTTAGCCGTTAGGCCATACACAAAATCATACATTTTTAAACACTTCGAGAGAGCGATTATATAAACTCACATGTAAAACGCTTTAAACTCCCACCACCAATAACTATTTACATCTCTTTAACGCTTCTTTGACAAAACCTGTAACTGCCATTATCGCTGACCGTGAAGATGACTTTAGGATACCAGGAAAGAGCAACCATCTTCACAAAAAAATCTTACTCTCAAATCCGAGAGCCCCTTGCATCTTGACAGGAAGTGAGACAGATTCTCCTCTTCCAAACCACATAACGAGCAAGTATAACATGACTTCGGGATTCGGGAATTGCTTTCAAATAATTTAACCCTACTCTTAAGAGGGAGACTGTTTCTCTCATTCCATATATGCAACAACATAAAATTGCCTTAACCTGCTGCGATCGTGACTCCTTTGATATACCTCAAACGACTCCAAATCGGCCGCCTACAAAGGCCTCAATATTGGCAGCAGGGTGTGTGGGGGGGGGGGAGAGCTTTAAACTATGGAACAGAAACAATTACGTAGGAAGAGTAACAATAAAGGGCAGCATGAAAGGCGATAATCCAACTATTAGGCGGCATTTTGTCGAAGCCCACATGGAGAATATATTGCCGGGCATGATTGCAGGAACAGTTTCTATCTATTATAGTCAATAGAAAATTAAATTGAGCGCCGCCGGCAAAAATTTTCGAAATCCATTTTTTTTCTGTAGGCTAAAATTTAGCTGCTTCTTTTACAAATTCTATCATTTACCCTTGATTGAATTCCGAGACTCTAAGAAGTTCCGGAAACCGGATGGAGTGACGTTCCGGCAGCATCAGCAACTGTAGTCTAGTCAATATACTACCTACAATCACACAAATTGAGCGCCGCAGGCGAAATTTTTGTTTGCTTTTCCCTGCCAAATTTAATTTCAATCAAAATTCTAGCTTTTAATGTTTCGAAATCTCAATCCTTAAACTGGCTGATGACGCGCCCTTCCACAAGTAGAGAATATTACGAAAAGTGCTGCAGGCGGAATTTTCGTAATATTTATGATTAGATATTCTTTTTGGGATCCAAAATAAAAGTAAGGACTGTCGATAATATCACAGATCATCCCTTTTGTCTGTGACCAGTGCTTCACTCGACCTCTTCTAAGTTTCGAGGTTCGTGGTAACTTCCAAATCCTGGCAATTCTAACGAATAAGTTACCGAATCCCAGTTATTATACCGACTAAGTTTAGACCAATAGCATGTTCGGGATTCTGTATAACTACCGTATCCCGGTTATTATACCGAATTGTTTTGGTATCGAAAGACTACCGAACAATGTTCAGATTCGGTATACTTTCGTCGAAATTGGAACAAAGTCGGTATTCGTGGTTAACTTCCTACTCCTGGAAATTATACTGAACAAATTACAGAATCCCAATCATGATACCGAATAGTTTTGAACCAATAGCTTATTCGGGATTCTTTGTAACTTCGGAATCTCCATAAATATACTGAATAGTTCCGGCATCGAAAAATTACCAAATGATTTCAGCAAATTCTCTCACCAAATTCGTGATAACTACCGAATACTGGCAATTATCCCGAATCCCGATCATTATACCGAAGAGATTTGTACAGATAGCCTATTTAGGATTCTGTGTAACTACCGAATCTCCGTAAACATATCTAACAGTTCTTGTATCGAAAACATACCGAACAATTTTAGTAAAATATTGGGCCTCCGGCCCAAAATTTTACCGAATCTCAAAAAGGTGTGGGGGGTGGGGGTGCTACACCAACCCCTTGCGACGCCCCTGATTGGCAGGGCTATTATTTTTTCCCACAGAGGAATCAAACTTAATAACCGTTTACACCTTAAGGAATAAAGTCCTAAATCAACTTTTCATTGTCATGCATTAGTTACTGTTGATTTACAATTGGCTACATTTAAAAATCATTTTAACCATTACAGATTTTACAGAACCGTGCTTTAAAGAATTTGCGATTATTTTTACCATCTCATCACTTTCAGCTGAAAAACGAATGTTTAAGTCACGACCTTACCATCAACGTAGCCGTTCATCCGCCCACTAGTAGAATATGCATGTCCTGTTTGGCATTTCGCTCTTACAAAAGAAGAAAGTGATAAAATTGAACGGGTTCAGAAGAGGTCTCTACAAATCATCTACGGAGGTTCCCCACTGCCTTACTCTTTTTATCTAAAAGAATACAAACTTGACCCCCTTTTTGTCCGTCGAGAGAAACTGTGCCTAAAATTTGGCTCAACCCTCCTCCTCCACCCCAGCTACAAGAACTTACTCCCGCCTCCCTTTGTCCCCCTCAGATGCCGACTCCCCAGAGAGGCGGCTGCGAAAGTTCCAAAACTGACACCGGTTTACTCCAGGTCACAGCGTTATTCTCGAAGCTTTGTGCCGAGTTTTGTTCGTACTTTTAACAATTCGTAACTTGTGCGTTTTATCCTATTCTTTTTATTTTTCTCGTTGACAAATCTTTCTTGTATTAACTGTTTGACTTAAAGATACCTTATTTGGGCTATGCCTATGAGAGACTGTATCTTGTTTACATTAAATGATTTGATTTGATTTTGATTTGAAGTCGAAGATAGTTCGTTTCAACCCCCTAAGGCGGAATATAGATATGCCTGTAGTTCCATTCCCGATTGTGAACGAAATACAAATTCTAGGAGTAACTTTCACGAGTGAGTGTAGCTTCAGTGCCCACATTAATTCAACCGTCCACAAGGCTAATGCAAGCCTTCAGACACTTATCAGAATGAGGCGTTTTAGGTGCCCGTTGCTCGAATACGCGTGCCCGGTCTGGCACAGCGTACCTACAACACGACATAGAGTCCGTCCAGAAAATAGCAACACGGATCATACTCCGGAACCGCGACATACCCTACGAACAGGCCCTTGAGAAACTGAATTTATCACCGCTTAAAGTCCGGCTTGAAAAACTGATTTTGCAGTTTGGCAAATCTATCCTAGCCAATACGAGCCACCGGTCACTGCAACCGGAAACAGCCCCTCCCAATAATCGAACTCGATTGCAAAATAAACTTACCCCTAAAGTCAGCACTAATCGTTACGGGAACTCGTTTGTGCCTTTTTTTTTTTTTTTTTTTTACTTCGGTGTTCAATGCTGAACCGTAGTGAGTGTTTGTTACTTATAATTTGTAAGAAATTGAATTTAGTTATGCTATGATAGTTTCTAAATATACCTGTCTCTCTCTCTCTCTGTGTGTCTCACTTCATGGGATTAGATTAGATTAGATTTTTTTTTTTTTTTAGATTAGATTATGTTTAATATAAAACCAACGCGTAACATTTGTCTGCATCACCTGCAGGGAAAGTCCCGGGGGACTTGTTAAATAACAGGCGAAAAACAAAATTCACATCTATTTACTAATGAAGAATAAATCCTACTACTACTGAAAAATAAATACTACTACTAACAATACATTTCTAATTACTAATTACTAAACCAAATACTAAACAAAAAAAAAGAAGAAGAAAAAAAAAGAAAGAAAGCGACTGACTCTTGCTTACTCTTTTGTGAGGAAGAACCTTTTCACTGTGGCTTTGAATAAGGGGTAAGTCAAACAGAAACCCTTTATATTCTGATTAATATTTTGCCCGTTTCTGAACTATTTAAAATGCGTCATTCCTATTTAAAACAAAGTATGACCGTTGTCACCTTCCGTCATATTTCCAATCACATGATTTATCTCATCGCTTACTAAAGCACCAGCGACATAAATGGAAAATCCGAAGTCAAAGAGTACCTTCAGAGAGGTCTCGTTTTCCCCCACCTTATTCTGTTTCGAATTCATGGCAACTTTTATTTCCTAAAACTGATTTTACAAAACCATTTTGATAGTGCAAAACGGATATGTCAGCTGAATTTTATTAGAGCTATACTTCCACCCTTCTTGGCAAGGATCCTCTTCAGGTTCAAGGCGGCTCAAGTTGGAAAACGAACTAGCTGACGTATCCGTTTTGCACTATCAAATATGATTCGCAGTCAGCTTAGGCTGAAGGAGCATTTATTTACAAAATCCCTTCAAAATCCAAAAAATAAGCTTTCCAAAATCCTCATTAATAAGTTTAAGAATAAATAATTAAAAGTAAAAGATTGGTCGTATTTCATATTTATTAATTATCTTTATGTGTTTTCCTCTGGTGATGCTGGTTTTTCCCTTCAAACATCTTATCCTGCACTGTCAGCCCACGAAATTACTAACCAGTTTTTCAATCCTGAACTCGTTTAATGTGCTTGTCACTGTGTAACTTTTTTTAAGTCTATAATTTAGTGTGTTTTTAAACTATATGAAAATTATGTAGTCATGTTTATGTACACTGTTTCGTTTAGTGTTTTAGTATGTGTACTTTATTTCGTGTATTTTACTCATGCCCTGCTGTTATACAAAAAAGCGGGTCACAACAAATAAATACATTTTTGTTGTTGTTGACAGCAAAGACAGTAAAAGAGGGAAAGACCGGAAACTCCCGTAAGCCCCATGAGCCACAACAACCAGCGCCGTTTAGCGGATGTTCTTTCGTTAAAAAATCGCTCTATTGACATTTTCTTCCATCGCTCTCCGCAGAATCATCATCAAAGCACGTTTTGTTGATTTTGTTTCGTTTCGTTTATGATGAGCATCCTCTCTCCATTCAGATTTCCTCTTTAATTGGAATAAAAAACAAGTAGGAAAAGAATAAATAGCTTTTTTATGGGAAAAAAATGTTGAATTCAGGACTTCGAATCAATTAATGTTGACGGACATTGCCTACTCACGCCCTCTGGCTTCGATGATACTATTCATCTACCGCTCGAAATTGGACGGAGTCCAAACGGTAGGTAGCGTTCCGATCGATTTTCAGAGACCCGATTTTAGCGAAGTCACCGGTCTTTCCCACTATTATTGTCTTTGGTTGACAGTGCCAACGGTTCGCTTGACTTCCGAACGAACTGGCATTTGGAAAAGGATATGTACACGACAAAAACGAACTCACAATTACCTTTTGGGACAACTTCGCCGGTCGTAACCAGGACTGGCAGCTTCGTCGCTAACACCGAGCCTAATTCCGATGCCCAGGTATCAGCGTTAGCGCAGGCGAAAGCACCTGAAATAATAAAGAGTCTCACTTGCCCGCCGACGACAGCAAAAGTTACCACGACCAGAAGATGGCGGTACTTGAGCCACGTTCTCCGCGAAGCCAGACTGCAAAACACCGTCCTAAATTGGTAGCCCCAAGGAAGACGGCAACGGGGGAAAACCAAGAAACACCGAGCTTGCAGAGGGACCTTGCAACAAACATGCAAGCGAACAGCCGGAGTTGGAGGATGACCTCATTAAACTTGACGTTCTTAAATTAACTGAACGCAGAAATCTTTCAAACACATTTGGAGCTAAGATAATATGTTGTCCCCAGATGGCCGGTCTATGCCCCTCCCCTCCCGTCTTCCGTGAGTTGGAACGAGAGGAATACTGACAATCAGTTTTCTCCATACCCTGCTAATTCTTCTGCCCAATTTTTACGTAGTTTCATCCCATCATTTATTTCCGGTCATATCTTGTAAGTGTATTATTGTTTCGTGTCTGTGTATTTCGTAAATTTGTATTCCTATTCTAGCTTTTAGCTACTTGGATTAAACTTGATTGATTGATTGGTTGATAACATCCCACCAGAGATAAGACTAGAGCCTATTCGTGGATACACTGAGTGCCTCTAAGGAGGATCTAAGGTCAGGTGAGGTCATCAGTTATTTGCCAGCGCGATCGAAGTACTTGACATGATAAAGTGGTGAGTCCATGTGGATACCCAGTAGAGCCCCATGGGCGACAGAATTCCCCAAAAGCGAACCAGTTCGAGCCAGAACCAATCGGTACAGGGACAGTTTATCCCAAGGAGTGTTGTTATTCAGAATTCGTTATAATGAATTACTATAACTATTGCAAGGGAGAGGGGGGCAGGTCCGTCATAGGGGCAGGTCCGGACATCGGTTCTAAAAACCTCGCTAATGAAATTTAAATTAAGCGAAATTGTTTTTCAGAGCTGTTACACTTTCCGGTTTTGACCCGATTCTGGACGAACTACTTGTCCGGCGAGAAAACGGTTTTTCATCATCGTATTCAGCATCTCTTCTGACCCCTTAATCGACAATCTCATTAGCTGTTTAAAATATGTTGTTTACCCCTTAACTTGAACCCCCACCCCTATGTGTAGTGCAGCCCATCTACGTATACGCCCTTTCCCTTGACCCAAAGAACAGTCACACCAAGTTTCGTCAAAGTATCCCATTCCCTTTAAGAGTTATCGTGCTGACAGACGTTACGGACGGACAACTTTTGCAATGTCATAGGTATCCCTCCACTTAAGTTTTGGGATCTCAATAAAAAAAAAAAAACTATTCTTTCCTATTCAGTACTGATCTTGTCCCTCTTCTTGGTTGCTCAACTGTGATAGCCCAAAGGTTATTCAAATTCATGACACTTTGGTTCTTATAATGTTTAAAATGTGTAGGGCTACAGGGCCCATCTACGAACTTGACCTTTCCCTTGACAAGAATACTCACACCAAGTTTCATCCAAGTATCTCATTACCATCAAGAGTTATCGTGCTGACAGACGGAAGAACGGACAGACGGACAACTTCTGCTACGTCATAGGTATCCCTCCACTTACGTTTTGGGATCCCGAAAAGGAGGAAAACTTGTTCCTTTATTGGGAAGTATATGGTACCTATACTAACAGGAGTTTCACAACACATAACACAAGGATGCGTTTCAACATAACGACTCTTGGGATGTAGTCTGATGTGATTGTGAAAACTTTATGTAATAAATGTTATGCATAACAAGTATTGCCAGCACGGGCGTCACGTCTGGAGGGGGGGGGGGGGGCACCCCCTAATGTTGTCGGCCAGTCGGTAAAAGTTCATAAAAACAGTCGATTTTTTGGATCCCAAAACGTAAGTGGACGGATACCAATGGCATCGCAAAAGTTGTCCGTCCGTCTGTCAGCACGATAACTCTTGATGGATGAGGTACTTTGAGGGTAAGGTCAAGTTCGTAGATGGGCTCTGTAGCCCTCTATTTAGGGGTGGGGGTTCAAATTAAGGGAAAAAAAAAAGATTTTTTTAACGGCTAATGTGATAATCGATTATGGGGTAAGAAGACATGCTGACACGATGGTGAAAACCATTTTCTTGCCGGAAAAGTAGTTCGTCCGGAATCCGGCAATAACAGGAAAGATGATTAGAATTAAAAGTTTTATTTGAAGTTATTAGATGTTCTAAGGGATAAGGAGATACGCTGAATTCGTTTCTGAGTTGTTCTTCGGCCGAAACCGGAAATTTGGCAGAAGTAAAGCAGGAAGTCTAGGTCAGTATTGTCAAAACAGATTTGGCTTATAGAGGTGTATCTGAACTTGGTTTTCTCAGATGATTAGCGTGGAGAAGACTAGATTTGGCGAAAAAAAGACCAAATTGTCTGGATCAAATATTAGATTTTTGGGATCCCATCGAAACCTTAGGTCTTGTTTTCTTGAAGACAGTCAATTTTCTTCAAAACAGTCTGTTTTTCCGAAAATCCGTCAAAACGGTCTTTTTTTTCGTCAAAACAGTCGTTTTTCTGCAAAAAACAGTCGGTAAAATGTCAGTCTAGTCAGTCGGAAAAATACCTTGCCCCCCCCCCCTCCCCTAAACCTTTGGCTAGTAACGCCTCTGATTGCCAGGAAAAGCTGAAACACAACCAAAAAGCATCTGCTGACATTTCCGATTTGATGACGACAGACAAACAAGTCAGAATATTTGTTTTCGGCATTTTCAAGTTCAAGTTTTTTAATTTTGCACGAAATTTTGCGACAAAAGCACTGTTGAGAACAAAAGTTCGAACATGCAGTGGTTGTTGGCATTTCTTCGGATCCAAGTGTTGTCTATTGAAACTGCGCATCCTTGTGTTATCTGTTACAAACTTCTGACAGTCTAGTGCTGCATCTGATCCAGTGTATCATTAACACGGCAAACACTGACTGACTTGTATTCCATTTTACCCATTTTGGTGAACGGGAGGTAGTTTGAAACTGCAGACTTGTAGTAAGTAGCAGAGGCGTAACTAATCAAAATGTTTGGGGGGGGGGGGGGTATTAACCGACTGACTGGTAATTTTTCCCGACTGTTTTTTGAAGATAAAAACTACTATTTTTAAGAAAAAAAACGACTATATTTAAAGGACACCTGAATGAAGAGTACCAAGTATCATCCCTATCTGGATGACCTCTGTTAACATTGCCTGCAGAAAACCCAATCCAAATACGAAATACCGTTTTCAAGCTATGATTTTTGTTTCAGTACCGAGCAATTTTATAAATGAACAAATGTCTTCCATCAACCATTCTTCCGGAATATTTTTTAACCAGATAAGCCCAAACGTATATCTAGAAGAAATTCCAATACGATCCGGCCAGCGCTGTACAAGATTTGAATGAATTGCGCTTTTTGTCTTGGAGTCTGCATGTGCAAACCTCCGGAAACAATCATCCCTATTTTGAAAACGACACGCTCAGGAGAAGAATGCTCTCCGTGTCCATGTCTGTAAATGCATTCTCCATGGTGTGTTCAAGTATGGTTTCATTGTTCAGGTGTCCTTTAAGAGAAACCGACTGTTTGAAAAAAAATTGACTGTTTCCAAGAAAAAAAATCGACTCATTTTTTACCGACTGGCCGACAACATTCGACCCCCCCATCCCCCTAGTCGTGACGCCCCTGGTAAGTAGTAGCCTACGTCTCTTCAGTAGAAAAAAGACAGAAGTTACTACTTTTTGATGCTTACCAACAACCGAAGCCGACAGCCAAGAGCCAACATATGATCTTCCAAAGTCAATTGCTTGCTCATGAGGTCCTGAATCCATGACATAGAATATGGCACATTGCGCAGCTATTACACTGTTGCTCAGAACCTGGATCCAATTCCTTTGCCCTCCTAAGAAAAATAAAGATTATTCTCTTCCAAAAGAAGGTGATCAAATACTGTTACAAAAGCTCCTTTGGTCACATAACTCTGAGATAACAGACTGAAGACGAAACATAGAACGTGTCCGAAAGCATTAATGCTGCATTTTCTTTTTTTTTGTCCGAAAACTGTTACCTTTTTATCTTCTCCTACATTTCTAGAATAGGAAAAGCCAGGAAGAAGAAGAAAAATGAATTAGCTGTATAAAGCTGACAAAATGGATCAGCTACTGATGTCCAACCTTATTATCTTTCCATTCTTCGTTGGCCGTGATCGCCAGTTGTCTTAGAATTTGGAATGTTTGCCAAATTGTCAGTTGTCTTTCTGAATTTGTTATGTTTGCCGCCGAAAACACTCAGAAATAATCGCCATACTCCCCAGTTTCTTCTTGAAAACTCAGTATAAAATTTAGCATTCTTGCTGAATTTTTCGATGAATTTTATGCTGAATTAATGCTGCATTAATTGAGCGAAAATTAAGTCCGAAAGCGAAATGCTGCATAAAATGCTGAAATAATTCAGCCTTTTCGTTCGTTTCGGAGCTTTCGGACACGTTCATATTATTATTATTATTAATTTTATTACGGATCATAATGTATAAACACACGCAAAATTAAGTAGGAAAAATAAGGAAAAGCTAAACAATACACAACACACGTAATCAACAACAGATTATCAACTATTCCAGGAGTCTATATACATAAAAAGTAACATAACAACAACATACCTTCTTTGAAGTCCTGCTCCAATTTTTCTTTTTCTTTAGCTCTGAACTTGGTAGCTTTCGATGATGACAGGAAAAATGTGAACAAACAGGTGAAAAAAGAATAACTGGCAAACGTAAGAAGAAATCCAACGACGATACCTGGAAAATAAGCTTGTTGAAACGTTCTGGAATACGCAAGCCCACTATGGGGACCTGCAGCACTGCGTACTGTATACCTCATCCAAGAACTTGAGTCGGTGCAAAGCGGGCCTTATTATTGGCGATCGACAGCTATCTTATGGCGAAGCGCTTGCTAAACTCGATCTCCCCACGTTGGCCCAAAGATACGAGCAGATTATCCTGAGGTTTGGGAAGTTTCTTCTCTATAAGCCCCAGCATCAGACATCTTACAACCCACTGCACCGCCCAACAACCGTACGTGTCACCAAAATAAACTGGTTCCAGTAGCTTCGCGAACGAACCGCCGCGCGAATTCGTTTCTACCTTTTTTTTTACGGATTTGCTAAACAAAGCCGGGTGACTTTAGATTGTTGTATCAGATTCCACAGTATCTGCAAAAACGCAACTAGTTTATGAAGTGCTGCCTTTGTCAGCTATTTGTGTCCAACTCATGGCCTAAGGAGCGATTTTAGTTTAAAGCACAAGTCGCAGCTTATACAACTTCTATTCCAATATTTTAATATACATTATAGATACGTTTTTGTTCGGCTAGCGCCTTTCCCTTTTCGGATTTAGCTTCTAACATTTGTCAGGCCTTTTTGAACATTTTCACCTTTTTGCAAGTCGCCGTTTCTACTAAGGACTTCTCTCTTTTCGTGGATGAAAACACAATTTTGACAAATCGCATTTTACTTGTATTTTATTTGTACTATACACTGTCCATCTTAAATATCCGGGACAGTCTTCAAATATTGCTAATGATTTTGACTCAAATC
The DNA here is from genome assembly GCA_023053575.1 of Branchinecta lynchi. Classification (NCBI taxonomy): domain Eukaryota; kingdom Metazoa; phylum Arthropoda; class Branchiopoda; order Anostraca; family Branchinectidae; genus Branchinecta; species Branchinecta lynchi. The sequence goes on from JAKZAP010000010.1 coordinate 21,967,250, forward strand.
GATCTTTTGTTGGATTTTGGGGTAAACTGATAAAAATCGCGAAGCAAAAGCTAAAAGGAGAGCGTAACTTGGTCACCTACCAAGCTTGCCTTTTTGCAAAAAGCCGAGGGAAAAGGCGAAAGTCGGCGTTTGCCTTTTTGACAAAAGTGGGAAACTGTAGTGCTTAGGACCATTTTACGAAAACACAAAAAAAGTAATAAGCCGTCAAAAAGGCGAGTGAAAAGTCAAACAAAAACGCAACTATTCTTAAAGGTCCGAGACCCGTCCCGGCTATTTTCAGCCTGACTCGGCCCTCCTAACTCCAACGAGGAACGTTAAAAAACATGCATAAGCTGTATGTTTGACCAAAAAGATGACCGAAGGTCCTAGGATGCAATAAGCGTGAGAATAAACTGCCTCGATAATTCCAAAACAATAATAAAATAAAAAGTTCGAAATCTTGAAAACGCGAATAGAGGGAACTTCTAAATTAGAGGGAACTTTTAAATTATATTCGAAACACTGTTTATGGTATTGGTCACGGTACAAGTCCCTTGTGTAAAGTGCCATCTATATTATTAATTTCAGTGACATGGGGTTGTGAACTGGTTAGATGAATTTGCCTTCGGGCGGGATCACTGTTCCTATGGCCGGCTTCTACCAGACTATTGCAGTGGTTTGCGAACTCTGTTCACAAGCCCCTCGGTAGCTAAGTGGTAGAGTGACTGCCTTGTAAGAAGAGGGTCCTGGGTTCAAATCCCGGCTGAGGAGCATTTTTGTCTATCAGTTCACTACTTAAAAACAAAAGGGGAAACCATTAGTGACGTCTAGCGAAGCAGTTCTATAGGTAAGATGGACAGTTTCTTTAAAGTTACCCCTTGCATCAGGCTACAGCTGTGTTGGAATAAGCAGGATGAAGAAAGAGTTTGAATGAAAGAAAGTGAATGAAAGAAAATGTTTATTTTATGATCTCGTGCATTTGCTACATTACTGAAAGCTCAGTGTATTTTTTCCTTTTCTTTGTCTATACTGCACTGTTTACCTCTTCTTAAGTGCGTAAATAAAATTTCATCATCATCATCATCAAAGTCTAAAAAAGAACACACCTGCAACCGCTCCAGACTTGCTGACACTTTTCTTCCTCAATCCATTCACAGCAATGAAGATAGGAACACTCAGCGAGAAAAACCATCTTCCTGGGGTGACATCACTGAAACCTGAGATTTATGAAGACTGTGAGAGCTGTAACTGTACGGAAGCAGGGTTGCCACATGAAGAATATTTAGAGAGTGACTTTTAGCTCAAAATAGAGAGTGAATTGGGAGTGAAATTTATTTTCATGAAATGTTAACTTTCGGTCGGAATCGTTTCTGTAAAGATGACACATCTTAATCTTACTTTCATGAAAAACAAGACCAACGGTTTCGATGGGATCCCAAAAATCTAATATTTGATCCAGACAATTGCGAACGAACTACCATACTTGTCCAGACAAAAAAAGTTCAGAAACGAATTCAGCGTATCTCCTTATCTGTATAAAGAACATTTAATCAACTTCAAGTAAAACTTTAACTTATAAAAAAAAAATCCGGTTGCAACCGGATTCCAAACGAACTATATGTCCAGGTAAAAAAAAAGATTGTCATATACAGATTCAGTGTGTCTTCTTACCCTTAAATCTGTCATCTAATCAACTTCAAATAAAACTTCTGCTTTTAACAAATTTTCCGGTTTGGCCTGATTCCAGCCGAACAAGTTGTCCTGGTAGAAAATACTGTTCACAAAAGGGTTCAGCATGTCTTCTTACCCCTTAATCGAACATCTAATCAACTTCAAATAAAACTTTTACTTTGAACAAGCTTTCCGGTTTTGGCCGAATTCCGGGCGAACTATTTGCCCGGCGAGAAAATGGTTTTCACCACCGTGTTCAGCATGTCTTCTTATCCATAAATCGAACACCTAATCAACTTCAAATAAAACTTTTACTTTAGACAGACTTTCCGGTTTTGCCGGATTCCGGGCTAACTACTTGTCCGGCGATCAGATGTGTTTCACCATCATGTTCAGCGTGTCTTCTTATCCTGAAATCGAACATCTAATCAACTTCAAATATAACTTTTACTTTTAACAAACTTTCCGGTTTTGGCCGGATTCCGGGCGAACTACTTGTCCGATGACAAAATGGTTTTCACCATCGTGCTCAGCATGTTTTCTTACTCCATAATCGACTATCACATTATATGTTTTAAAATATTTCATTTGCCCCTTAAATTAAACCCCCTCCCCCACCCCTAAATGTAGGGCTACAGAGCCCATCTACGAACTTGACCTTACTCTTGACCCAAACAATCCTCACACCAAGTGTCATCAAAATATCTCATTCCCTTCGAGAGTTATAGTGCGTACAGACGGACGGACGGACAACTTTTGTGATGTCATACGCTGGTCATACGTATCCCTCCACTTACGTTTTGGGATCCCAAAAACTTAAACTAGTCACTTCTGGTAACCAAATAAAACTTATTACCATACTTTTAACAAATTTTCCGGTTTCGGCCAGATTCCGGGCGAATTAGTAGTCATTTGTAGAAAATGCTTTTCACTTATTCAAACAATGTTTACAACGGCTACATCAGCTACGATTCAAAGTCAGCTTTGGCTCAAAGAATATTTAATGCTTTTCACATAAGTGTTCGGCATGTCTGCTTACCCCTAAATCGAACATTTAATCAACTTCAAATCATACTCTTACTAACTTTCCGGTTTTTGCTGCATTCCGGACAAACTGCTCGTCCAACGAGAAAATGGTTTTCACCATTGTGTTCAGCATGTCTTTTGACCCCTAAATCGAACATTTAATGAACTTCAAATGAAACTTTTACCTTTAACCAACTTTCGGGCTTTTGCCAGATTCCGGGCGAACTACTTGTCGCACGAGAAAATATTTAGCATGTCTGTGTACAGCATGTCTTCTTACCCCATAATCGACTATCACATTAGCTTTTTAAAAGTATTTTGTTTGCCCTTTAATTTGAACCCCCCTCCCCCACCCCTAAATGTGCAGCGACAGAGCCCATCTACGAACTTGACCTTACCCTTGACCCAAAGAGTCCTCACACCAAGTTTCATCAAAATATCTCATTCCCTTCGAGAGTTATTGTACTAACAGACGGAGGGACTGACAGACAGACAACTTTTACGATGTCATAGCTATCCTTTCACTTACGTTTTGGGATCCCAAAAAAGCCAAAATGCGTTTCCCTTTTGAAATTAGTTTGGTTAACCTGGGTTAACCCAGTCTACCACAAACCCCTGATTTTTGGATACCCTATGCCAAATGCTGGATATATCTAACATTTGGCATAGCCTATGCCTAACGCTGGATACCCTATGCCTAACGCTGGATACCTGTTGGTACTCTAACCCTGACCTATTTCACTATAGGTTAGTTCTGATTGGTTGATTTCAGAGCTTCATCAAATCATCAATATCTTATTGGAAACAGGTATCCAGCATTAGGCATAGGCTATGCCAAATGTTAGAGATATCCAGGGTTTGGCATAGGGTATCCAAAAATCAGGGATTTCTGGTAGACTGGGTTAACTTCCCTATTTGCCACTATTGACCGTTTTTTCGTCTTGCCGGTCGGTTCGACTGAGCTCTAAAAAACTGCTTATAAGAAAAAATGGCATCTTCCCACCACTGGTGCCTATCTCTAAAATTATAATTTTGACTAAGAACTTAGTTAGGTTAACCGACGGAAGAAAACGATTAGTGTATCTTGTAGGTCGATTAACTGGATGACGGCAAAAAATGCAGCTAGTGCCTTCTTCGTAACCTTTTTAGGCCCAAGTTCAAGGTTGTAAGAATTCGAGGTTGGATCAGGTTGGATACCCCTCCTGTACCTTTGATGCCAAAGCCAAGATGAGAAAATGCAGATGATCCAGCCCATAGAAGAATACAGACTGGTGCCAAGATGTTCACAATGAATAGCTCTTTTATGGCCATTATCCAGCTATTAGTAAAAAAAAGCCAAGACGCGTTTCCCTTTTAGAAATTGACTGTTAAAACCAGCTCACTGGCTCAGGCTAAATAAGTCACATTCCACCTTGACTTTGAATATTGCGCTCAATTGTTCTGAATATGTCTTAAAATCAGTAAAATGTACACTTCAACTTTTCCAAGTAGGTATTAAGCATGGCGAAGCCAATTTTAGGTTCAATTCTACTGCTAAACACTGTAACTGGATTTAGTTCTGATCAAGTTCTGATATGTTTTAATTGACTCTAATTTTAGTTTGAAGAATTTTTCTTTTAATTTGTGGGCGTAACTTCTGCACAGGGGTGAACAATTTGAATTGCCGTAAGAGCATGGAAGTTTTTGTCTGAGATAGAACCAGACATAACCCTTTTATTATTTGGCAAGTCCTTGATTGTCTCGCAAATTAATGCCGATTTAGGAGGAATTGCTTGGAGTTAAAGCTGTGTTAGGATTTCATTTTGGACTGTTTTCTCTTGTTTTTGCTGCTCAGTTTGGTCGTTGCGAGGGTAGAGATTTTTCTGCATTTTGGTTTTGGTATCACCTGTCTCTTCTTTCCAAATAAGATGGATGCTTGTTGGCATGTCTCTGGCATGTCTGGGCCAGGTCTGGGCTATGGAAGTTCCATATTCAGCCCAGGCTTTATTATGGTTTGCAGTCAGCTTTGTCTGAAAGAAATATTTATCCACAAAATAAGGAGGAATTATGCCTTAAATATGTATTTTACCTCTCTGAGTGCCAGTCATACACAAATCCTCAATTTTTGGGCATGGTGCCCCAACGTCTGGACATGGTACTGCATGGTACCCCTGTGAAATTCGGTTTAACTGAGACAGGTTACATACCTAAATAGGGTCTTCTTCCTGTCCTAGATCAAAAGATACCTGATTTTACTTTCTATCTAACCTCATTTTCCAGTTTACAAAATGTTAGAGCACTTCCAAGATACATAAAGTTTTTTGGAGGCCACTGCTCTTCTAGTGGGTTTATCCTATCCTTTTTCAGAAAATTGCTGCTAGGTAGCATGGATGAGGCAAGCTTTTCAACTGTTCACTAGAGCAAATATCTCCTATAGAATGTTTGCCTTTTATTGTATTTATTTTGAGTGATTTGTTGCAAAAATTGAGGATTTGTGTATGACTGGTGAGTGCCTACTTTCTCTACTGCAACCAGACCTTTTTTGCTTTCTTACATACATCGGGACACTACAAAAGGCGAAGCTGCGAGCGATCTGCATGCCAGCACCTTCAGTTAGATGCTCTACAGCTGAGCCACACCTCTCTGTTTCTCAAAGAAACTTGTCAGATTAAGAAAAAGTAGTTGTATTATGAGTTGTTCACTGAAAATAACCTTTCCATGTCTACCAAATTGCCAAGTGTTAGGTTGTGTCCCTTAGTTTGCCAAGAGTGGTTACAAAATCATTCCAATTTATTAAAGAGACGCTGAACTCAAAACATTGAGTCGCGAACAGCATATTTACAGACGACCCGTGGGCCAGCAAGACTAAAACAAACTGGAAGGAATTACACTGACTAGTCAGTGGACAATTGAGTTACGACGGCGAGCATGAGGGGCTCGTGCCTTCTGCAAATCGCAAGAAAGACAAAAGTTGTGCTAGGCACAACACCAGGTTTTGAAAAATTCCAGCGGAGTTGAATCCCTGACAAGAAAATAAACTTAAGGAAAAGTTATTCTGTGTGTTCTTACCCCTGATGTGAATTTCTGATCAACCAGCAACTTAATTTTTACTTTTACCAGATTTCCAGTTTTGGTCGAACTCTGGGAGAACTACTTGTCCGGCAAGAAAATTAGTTTGGGAGGATGGATTCAGCATGTCTCCTTACCTCTAAATAGACCAACTCATTAGTTTTGAAAAGTTTTTGTTTGTTTTTAGGGGGGAGGCTACAGACCCCATCTACAAACTTTTAAACAAGAGTTTAAACAAAATATCTCACCTCTTGGAGAGTTATCGTGCTAACAGACCATATATATAATAAGTCAGAAGCCGGGTTCATTCACTGAAATTCTTTTTACAAGCAAGGCTAGTTGCAATTGGCTCATTAACGAGTCAGCTCCTTGGGGAGGAGTCAACAGGTGACAAGTGGCATGTGACCAGTAGCCCCGCTTTGGAGGAGCCAGTCAGTCAGAAAGTGGCTGCTGTGTCACTATGAATTTTGCCCTCTGACCCTTGTGCAAAGTTATCTTCTATTGCCCAGGACCTTCATGTTTCTGTCCTTGGCCATTTCTCCACTTTCCATCTGTTATAGTGAGCATCTTCCATCCTACTTACCGTGGTTGCTGCGCATGACATCACAAATTCTGGCTTTTTGCCATCAAGGCTGGAACGATTTTTCTATTTGCCAGCAGAATATCATGCCACGGGGAATCCGACCAATCATGTTACAGAGATCCGTAGTTACTACGCTTACCAGCTCCCGAGCGTGGTAAGCAAATAGTTACTATTTTGAGCAAGGTTGGAACGGTCAGCGTAGTAACTTTTGGTGAGGTTGGAATGGACAAAGTAACTAATAGTTACTATTTGTAGAAGGGTGGAATACGCTCAGTGTCTTGCATCTTTTAGCAAAAATTTTGAATACCTTTTTGTGCCAGAAATTATGTCCAACTCGTCCAAGTGCCAGTTCGGCGACGTCCAGTTTGTTTTCTCAAAAAAAACTCAGTTGCAGCCATGCCCATAGAGTCCTGTCTACAATTCTCAAGGAGGCGAGTCTTGGAAAATTTGCTGTTCATCTTTGTGCAATCGACATTTCTGGAGCTTTCGATAAATTAGTACATTCACAGGTTCTACTTTCTGTATTATGTCAGGGTGTTAATGCTTCCATTGTTTCTGTTTTAAGGTTCTGGTACCGTAATGCGATTGTTCGGGCAAAATGGTCTGGGGCGGTTTCGGAACCCATTCCTGTGGGCAATGGGGTACTACAGGTTAGAGTCATATCTCCTTTTGTTTTTGAAAGTGCCATTTACGTATGCCTCTCAGGTTTATTGCCAACATTTTTCCTTGGGGACCTAAGTATATTTGTATTGCCATGACTCTTCGGCTTTTAGGGTAAATAAATATCATATCATATCATAGACGACATTCTAAGTCGAACTAAAAGTGGGTTAGTATCTAACATAAAAACGCTGTGTCACAGTCTATCTCACATTGGCCTTTCTGTTAACATTTCTAAATGTCAGTACCTTCAATTCAAGAGCCCAAAGATTCCTGTATTTCTTTTCAGAACCAGAAACTCCCCAATTCCACTACCATAAAATAGCTTGGCATGACCATAGCTCGGTCTCTAAAAAAAAAATCTGCGAACACACTGTTTCCGCTGTTCGCGATTCTATTCGTGTCGGATACGGAAAAATAGTTCCTAACAGTAAAAGGTATAACATAAAAACCCTTGGTAACTTATATAATAGCTTTTGTTCTCCCTCTGTGTGTAACCTTTCCAGAATTTCGGCATTCTGAGAGGAAAAGATTTAAAACGTAGACGATTTATTTTTTCAAGTATTGTAAATTTCTTTTGTACCGTCCTCGTTGTTATAGGAATTCCCGTATAACAGCGAATTTTTTGCCCTTTGGACCTAGTGCAAAGTTGTCTTCTATTGCCCAGGACCTTCATGTTTGTGCCCTTTGCGATTTCTCAGCTGTGCCCCCCCGATAAAGTAGCAAAATTGTTGTCGTTGTTAGAGCGTCTTCTCGCAGACAGGCACCGCAGGAGTTGCGCAGGAAATGCAGGAGTTTTTGGGCTACGTGATTTCGTTGCAGCAGGCATTCCCACGTGCCATATTGTTCATTTCTCAATGCCCCAGGTCTATCGCTTCTTGTTTGGACGGTAATATGAAACTGACCGATGCTTTATGCATGTTGGAAGAAGGATTTTTTTTTAGACCCGATTAGTCCCTTTTCTTTTTTTATGTTTATTTTGATCTTGTGCATTTACTCTGTTATTGAAAGCTCTGTGTAATTTTTTCCTCCTCTTTCTCTGTACTGTACTACTTCCCGCATCTTGTCTAGTGCGTAAATGACATTTCATCGTCATCACGTCATCAGATATGCCGTCACCTATGTTTTAGAATACCAAAAATGGACACACACACATACAACGATAAGACGCTGCCGTAAAACCAAGAACAAATAAGATTGAGACTCATTTTGTTCTTGGTAAAACTACCGTCCATCAAATTCACTTAGCCTAGAAGCAATGAGAATGTGGTATCCTGACCAGGTCGTGGCCTTGACTTTCATTGCTTCAGGGGTGCTCCAGTACTTTCTCCGTGTTTACGCAAGCCCCTTTTTGAACCCCTTTGGTGTTTCGCTCGTGACAGTCGGCTCATGCAGCGTTTACAAGTACAGATCTTGGTGACAAGATTATGTTTACATGCAGAGGGAAAAAAACAGATTCTTCAGACCAGAAAGTCTGACAAAAATATATTCACCAGCTTATAAACAAATGTTTTGATAGCATTTATGACGTCAGTACTGATTGCTGCTGCCCTCAAAAGCTAGCTAGACTTCTTTTTTTATTCTTACCAGTGCCGCCGACGCGATTCCTTTCAAGTAGACCGGAATTTCTTTCATCATCAAAGGATTCTCGTCCCGCTAGACTTTTTTTCTAGTCGTCTTCACGACCGGAATCTTTTCGAGTCGACTGGAATCTTTTCGAGTCGACCGGAATCCCTTTCTACTCGACGGGATTTCTTGCCCGTGTAAACTCTACATCAAACAGCCTGTTCTACGTAGGGACAGCTCGAGTGGAAAAGAAGTGTTGACGCACATGAGACCAGGACATTCTTAACAGCTTTTGAGAGTCGGCGGTTCAGTCGGGAGGGGAAACATTTGGAATTGATTACTTCACAATCCGGTAGCATATCCTCTCTCATTCTTTGGCAAGTCAGCGTTGGCAGTTTAAGGTTCTGCAAACCTTAGGCGTAAGGTAGTGCCCTAAGGCCCTGAATCTGTTTGTCTGAACCGCTGTAGCGCCCTCGTCTACTTGTGCGTGCTGTCCTGCAAGACCGCCTTCAGACTTGAGCTTAACCAAGCCACTGTAGAGATTCATCGTGACAGCTGGTTTTGCGGTTTTGCGAGCACTTGATCATACCTATTTTAGTATGGGGGTTGAGTTTTAGTTGGTCGTCTGCAATAACTCCCTGGTCCTGGTCCGTTCTTCTGACGGTATTTTCACCAAGACCTGCTTTCTTATGACACCCGAAATTCTTGTGACATCGTCCAAGAAGCGCCCTCAACAAAAAGAGCTTCTTTTGGGGATCCCAAAACGTAAGTGGAGGGATACCTATGACATCGCAAAAGTTGTCCGTCTGTCCGTCCGTCCGTCCGTCCGTCTGTAAGCACGATAACTCTCGAAGGGAGTGAGATATTTTGATGAAACTTGGTGTGAGGATTCGTTGGGTCGTCGGACCAGTCAAGTTCGTAGATGGGCTATGTAGCCCTACATTTAGGGGTGGGGGAGGGGGTTTAAATTAAGGGGCAAACAAAATATTTTGAAACAGCTAATGTGATAGTCGATTATGGGGTAAGAAGACATGCTGAGCACGATGGTGAAAACTATTTTGTCATCGGACGAGTAGTTCGCCCGAAATCCGGCCAAAACCGGAAAGTTTGTTAAAAGTAAAAGTTTTATTTGAAGTTGATTAGATGTTCGATTTAGGGGTAGGAAGACATGCTGAAGACGATGGTGAAAACCATTTTCTCGAAGGATAAGTAGTACGCCCGGAATCCGGCCGAAACCGGAAAGTTTGTTAAAATTAGAAGTTTTATTTCGAGTTGATAGTTTGATAGTCGATTATGGGGTAAGAAGACATGCTGAGCACGATGGGGAAACTCATTTTGTCATCGGACGAGTAGTTCGCCCGGAATCCGGCCAAAACCAGAAAGTTTGTTAAAAGTGAAAGTTTTATTTGAAGTTGATTAGATGTTCGATTTATGGGTAGGAAGACATGCTGAAGACGATGGTGAAAATCATTTTCTTGACGGACAAGTAGTTCGCCCGGAATCCGGCCCAAACCGGAAAATTTGTTAAAAGCAAAAGTTCGAGTAGATGACAGATTAAGGGGTAAGAAGGGAGGCTGAGTCGGTTTATGACGATGTTTTTTTACCCGGACATATAATTTTTCCGGAATCCGGTTGTAACCGGATTTTTTTTTAAGTCAAACTTTTATTCAAAGTTGATTAGATGTTCTTTATAGGGATAAGGAGATACGCTGGTTTTGTTTCTGTATTTTTTTTGTTTGCTGGGCTAGTAGTTCGCTCGGAAATCGGCAGGAAGTCCCGGTCAGTATCGTCAAAATAGATATGGTTTATAGAGGTATATCTGAGCTTGGTTTTCTCTGATAATTAGCCTGTCCAAGACTGGATCTGGCGAAGACAAGACTCGATTGTCTGAATCAAATATTAGATTTTTGGGATCCCATCGACACCTTTGGTCTTGTTTAATTCGATTTTTTGCGCCGACTATTTGGAATCTCCTACCGTGATATCCAGAATTCGAATAACCTTATTTCCTTCAAGCGAGCAGCGAAAGGTCATTACAGGAAAATTGTTTAGTGTTATCCTCATTTGACCCCTCCCCTGTTTTCTTGATTTTATTTGTTCTCTTTCTTTCTGGTTCTTTATTTATTTATTTATTTATTAATAGAAAAAGACGTTAAGCCGAAGCTTCTCTCTCTACAAGCACACAGATGTTTACTACATTTTTCAACACTGCACTACACACTTGACATATAACAAATATAAACTAAAAAGGGTTCACATACGCGATATTGCAGAACGTTGTACCAGCAAGATGTTGTTTGAATGAAAGTAAATTTGGTTGGGAAACGGTCTCCTCCGATAAACCATTCCATGCCTGGCATGCACGGTAACAAAATGAACGTTGACCAATTTTCCTGTTTATTTTTGGTGGGTATAACCTCAAAGAATGCTGACGGGTTGACTGATATGAACTAAACTCAAAAAACTGTTTTTTGTCCAAATTATCTACCGAGTTGAGAATTCTGTAAGTGTTCAGGATGTCGTTACGATCCCGACGGAACTCCAATGAAGGTAGATTAAGATGTCTCATTCTGTAATCGTAGGTAGAGTACCGTAGGTATGGAATTAATTTTGTGGCCCGGCGCTGAACCCTCTCTACTCGGGACCGGTCTGTTTTGTTTACGGGATTCCAAACTGAAGAGTTATACTCGACTAATGGTCGCACCATTGTCTTATACAATGTCACAAAATTCCTTGTATTTAACTTAGAGAAACTCCGCTTTATCATCAGCAGACGGTGATTAGCGTTCCTTGAAGCAATACTAGCATGCTTATCAAACTTCAATCCTGTGTCGAAAACAACACCAAGGTCTTTAACTGACTCCTTCGACTTCAAAATATTACCAGCAATAAAATAATTATAACTCACTGACTGTTTTTGAAGGTAATGCAAAACTACGCATTTGTCACTGTTAATTACCATCGAGTTTTTGTTACACCAAACTAGTAACGAATTCAGATCTTCTTGAAGTAGCGCTACATCAACAGGGCAACGAATCGGGCGGTACAGTTTAACATCGTCCGCGAACATTTTTATGGAGGCATTCTTGATTACGCTCGGTAAGTCGTTTATGAGGATACAGAACAAAATCGGGCCTAAACAACTACCCTGAGGAACCCCACTTGTGACAGCGACATACGACGATAGACAATTACCAACTTGCACTTGCTGGCAACGACCAGTCAAATAGCTTTCGACCCACGTGATAACGCGAGAGCCAATACCGTACTTTTTACACTTCTCGATTAGAACACTAATGGAAACTTTGTCGAATGCCTTGGAAAAGTCAATGTATACACAATCAAACAACTGTCCTATATCTCCAAAATTCTGAAAATCTTTAATCACTTCCAGTAGCTGACTGTTACACGATCTTCGTTTGCGAAATGCTGTGCGGTGCTCCACAATTCATTCACTTCAAAATAATGCTGTACTCGATTCACAAGAATCTTTTCCATTAACCGAGAAAAAATGGACGTGTTTGAAATTGGCCGGTAATTGCTGAAAACGTTACGAGGGCCGGATTTATACAGAGGTTTCACAACGGCTCGTTTCCAACCTGATGGACAAATACCCGATGAAAGACACAAGTTAAATATAAACTTCAGTGGCTCGCTCAGACACGTCGCTAACTCCCTAAGCATAACATTAGAGAACCCGTCAATATCGGGTGCTTTACTTGTGTGTAACTTGCTCACAACAGATAGAACTTCCTCTATAGTTATATCACCGTCATGAAAATTAGAACTGGACGTAACATTTACTGGATCATCAGTCGGTGGACGGGTTGAATGATTGTGAAACACCGACGAAAAAAACTCATTAAACAACTCAGCTTTTTCCTGATCACTGTCAACAACATTACCAGGTTGACCAACAAACGTACAAGACGATACAGATTCCCTAGGGCTATCTCTATTCACATACTTCCAATACTTTTTCGGACAAGTTTTTGCCGATGCAATTACTGACGACTCAAACGATTCCCTGTTTCTCCGAAGAAAACAAGTCGCTCTATTCCTCGCGCGCTTATAAGATGCCCATGACGCGGGATCCCTTGTAGCCATAAACTCACGGTAAGCTTTTGTTTTTGCTTTAATTCCATCTACAACAAACTTCGGTAATTTTTGTTTCTGTCTGAACCTATTCTTACTTGGTTTTATTTGAGGAACAAACATTTCTCGACCTTCAATGAGCAACTCTTTTAAAAACTTGAAAGCTGCATCGGGATCTGTTTCCCGTTTTAAAAGTTCACCAGCAACATCTACAGACGCGATAAATTCCCGAAATTCAACATACTTCCCTTTACTGTAATCAAAACGTACGCTAGATGGCTCCGGCTTAAACAAATTACAATTAGCCCGGATCAGCAAAACAGCGTGATCACTTTTTCCAAGTGGAGGTAATACTTGGATATCTTTTATGTCATTTGGGGATTTAGTAATAACCAAATCTAGAACAGAAGGGGTAGATGCATTTCTGGAACGCGTGGGGACTTCAACATGTTGATACAAAAACGAATCCTCTAAAGCTAGTATGAATTTAGCTTCCAGCGATTGGTCTGATGTGGATGTTGACCGATCCTGTTTCCCTTATTTTTCTCTCTTTGTCATTGAAAGTTGAAACCATTGGTAATTTTCCTCGTCTCCTTCCTTTTTCTTTACATAGAGTATTCATTTAGTTGATTCTGTTTGTTGTTTAACTAATATCCGTTATTTCCCTGCCCTAGCAAGCACTTCTTTTGTGCTTTCCTGGCAGGAACGATAATTGTGTATTTTTTTTGTTTTTTAAAAATAAAGTCCAATGAAACTGAAACTGAAATTGAGGTGAGTGGAATAGTTGACGGAGGATTATAGGAAATTTGTCAGGGTTCTCATTCCGACTCCAGTTTCCATTCCGTTCACCCAGTCCATTAGTGTCGAGGTGCTCTTGAAGTGAGAGTAGTTCGTAGTGGCACTGGCTATTTCGTTATGTATTTTTTGTTATTGACTTAAAGGCCAACTAGGTCCACACAGAAAAATAACCAGAGATAACGTCAAACAAGACAATGACAAAAAAAGAAAAAAATCATCAACAAATACGCAAGAAAAAAGAATCGTCGGCATATTCGGGTAAGGTGTTCTGTAGATGCAGGTGGGGGATCGTTGATTTTAGTATTGAACGGGGTTGGTCTTAGGACTGTTTCTTGTGGGATTTCACTCAGTATTGGAATAGTACTGGAACATTACCTCCTCATCCGCTGTCCCGAAGACACGGTCTCGTTGTTTACTCCCACCAAGGAAGTTGTGCGTCGATACCGCAACTAGGGAGTCGATAGAGCAGTATTCGATGCGCCACAGGCGTTTGCCATTTCCGTATGGGCAGGGACCCATAAATTTCCTGTAATGACTCACCATACAGGGGGCAATAAGAGATTTCTGATGCGCTCTTGACCGAGCGTCAGATAGTTCGAGAAATACCCACGGGGAAATACCCAACTATCCAGATAAACAAAATTTTTCGCAGCTGTTGTGCTGAACTAGGAGTATTTCTCTGTAATGGAAGAGTATCCTGGATCTTTTGTCCTAGCTATCTGAGCAAGAACGCCGATTCCACCCAAGCGGAATTTTTGGAGACGAGGTGAGGCTCGGGCAACATAGCAACATAGAAGCATAGGAAATGACAAGCCCCCTGAATGGCGACTCATTACAGGAAAGTTATGGGTCCCTGGTATGGGCCACATCAACTGGTATAGCATGCTTCAGTAGGTCTCACGTTCTCGTTATCATAGGAATGCTCATGACTTGTAAAGTGTTACGCGAAGTTCGGGGAAATGAATGGTTCAGCCCCCACAAAATTGTTTTTAACTCCTTAATTATTTCCTTGAACTTGTGGAAAAACGCTCACGTCAGTTTTCTCTGGTTGTCTACAGATCTACTCCTTCCATTTCTGAATTACGATAAAAGAAATACCTGATATCCACTAGTTCCTTTCGTACGGTACCCGGTACCTGGGTTTACCATTCGTCATACTTTGGTTGCGTTCCCCAAACTTACCAATGAGTAGTATATAAAGCCGGGTTCTACTCCACCCTCCCCCCAATTTCAAAACCCCATTTTAACATCAATTTCTTAAACTTTAACATCCTTTTTACCAAATTACCCCCCTTTTTAAGAACATTTTTATTTTCTTACTTCCAAAATAAAGGATACAAGAAATGAGAATATTACCCTTTACTACATATAAAATACTACAATATACTACTACTTCTTTTTTTTACATTTTTCATTTTTTATTCAAATATTACTGAGTAAACAGTTCTAAATCCACATATGTTTCTTTGTTCTTGTTTTCGCGTACAATAGGCTGCAAAACCAGATTTTTCTTTAAAAGTAATTCGTTAGCAATGGCATTATATTTCTGTGTTATAAACAAATCACAGGGTTTGTCATTATGATTAATAACTACAACCAACTTATCACCATATTTTGTCTTAGCAATTCTCATTTTAACGATAGTATATTTCAATCCTAGAACTAGTTCTTCTTTCCTGATTGTCTCATTGTATTTATTCATTCTGATTGTATTCAAGACTTCCTTTGTGGACTCCATTTATTAGGGGATGATTTTATTAAATAAAAATCCAGACTCACAAACTCACATACATATTTTTATTGATAATATCTAATGTAGCTTTTCTTTCATAATATATAACACAGTAAATATTATATGGTACAGGCTGAGCGTGTTTTAATGTTAAACTTATTTCAATATCAGCAGTTGTTCCATTATAAATATTTGACTCGTGTTTGGAAACATCGAAACAGAATAGTGGATATACTTCTTTAAATTCTTCTATACTAACAACACTACCAGTATCAAATGCTAATTGCTTATAGCCCAAATGTATGAACCTATTGTAAAGATTTGAGTATTTACATTTCTCATCGCTAAAGTCGCATTTGAGTGGTTCTTCAGGATATTTATCCCCATTAATTCTAAGTTCTATGTCTGTTAAATTCATATGATCAAACACCATATTATTCATTAATTGATTGTTATGCTTTTCATTTTTCTGTAACATCACAACGATTTTTGTAGGACTATTTCTCTCAGACACAACTTTCCAGGTGTGCTCCTTATTCTGACTAACATCACTTTTATAACTATTACATGCTTCCCACATCAGATTATGCTTTTTATCCTTAGCAAGATCCTTTTCTAATTCACTCATCATTTCGATACTAGGAGCTACAATAGGGATCTTCCAGGATAAATACTCGATTACTACTTTGAAATTAGTATTTCCATTTCTTATAATCATGTTGTTATCATCATTTCTTCTTAGAAATAATTTATGCGATGCACCTCTGAAGAATCGTTTGTTTCCTTTCAGAAATCCAAACAATTCTGATAATGGTAAATACATATTTACTAATTTACTGCTCTTTGTTCTGTTATATCTTTTTTCAAATCCTTTATTATAATTATTATTATTTCTCAAACTGACTGTTCCACCCCCTGCTGCAGCCCCTGCAGCCCCTGCAGCCCCTGCTACTACTGGAGTTGCAGTAAACGAAGCAATAACAGGATTAATTTCTTTTCCTTGATTATAATCCTTATACCAGAAATGATTTTTTGCTGCACTTCTAGAATAATCATCAGAGTATTCAATCAACTTTGTAACGGTAGTTGTAATACCAACATGATTAATTTTTTCAACCGATTCATCGTTTATTACATATTCAGCGGTACTGAATAAATTAAATCCATTGTTCGTCAAAGTAGCAATATCGGTTGCAGCTATATTATCTCCATTTTCTTTCACTATTCTTACACTAACATCAAGATAACTTTCACTTGGATAAAACCAGGAATCTAATTTCTTCGTTACGAATTCAAACTCTGATTTATTAGATACATTCACATCTGTTTCTCGAATTTCTTTAAATTCGTATTTTACCACTGTATCATCCACAAGCGGTTCGTCAAATATATTCCATTGCGGACTGATAACTTTATTTACTGCCATTTATATAAGAAAGAAATTATTAAATAAAACTTATTTCAGAATCTTTAATCCATTACCAGTCATTAACGTTTTGATCAAGTCCTGACTTCTTTGATTTAAAATCCTTTTATTTGTACCGATAAGATCCTTCATCGATTTTTTGTTTCCAATTACATCAATGAGTTCCTTCTTGTTTACATTGATCAGATCTTTCCCATATTCTATTGCTCTGTTTTTCAACAACTCAAATCTCGGTTTAATAATATTATTATACATTGACATAGCCCCATCTTTTATTTGTTTTGCTGACGTTTGAAATAACTGGGAATTAACAATGTTTTTGAATACACTACCGATTCCACTTCCATACTGCTTTTTATAAAGTAATCGCTTATTATTAATCAACATTTATAGGTAAATAATTTTATTTCACTAATCCTTTAAGCTTTTCTTAAATGCAGCACGTATCCAACGTTATCACCATTCAAATCGATAGGTCTTCCCAACTGATCAGTAATTGTCACTCTCAAGGAGTAAATAAAGTCTTTTGTATTAATAGGAAGGTAGATTAATTGTCTAGGATTCTCAACAATTTGACAACCCGGTTCTGTATTAGGAACAAATGTCCAAATGACATCTGATTTACTTTTGTTTACGATAGAACTGTTTACAAGAGAGCAGTGAATTTGTATTTTATCAACGCTTCTTGTTATATTCGGAAGCTTTGTACCTTCATTGATTTTCTTAGATATCTCACTATCCTTCTCAAATCCTAAAATCTGACACAAGTCACTATTAAATCTAAACACATATTTTTCTTGTAATAGTATGACAAATCTCATAGATGCTGGATTGGATGAAATTACAATAGGACATTTATCTTTTGGGGTATCAAAATACTGACACAAAAAATAATTCAAACAATCATCGTTATACATCCCATTAGGAATAGTAACATTCATCCATTCTGTTGCATTATTATCTTCACCTTTCCTGTATTGAAATGTATTATTTCCAAATTTATCACTTATATTATGCCATGAATACCACAAAGTACACTGATTCAAACCTATTTCATAATCCCAATTACGATTCAATTCGATTGGTTGACTAAATGTTATATCAATGATACTTTCATTACCTTCAATGTTTAACAACACCATTTATTAGAAATAATTTTTATATATTGAATTGTAATTTCTCTTCGTAAGAAATTTATTTCGCATTAACGAATCCAAAATATCAATAGCTTCATTTCTCACCTCATCAGATGTATTTCCGTTTACTCTGCTACCTATCAAAGTGTATAATTTTGAAATCATTTCATCACAGTTCATAAATATTCCAGTTCCTTTTTGTCTGATAAAGGGTATACTAGATTGAATTTTTCTTAATCTATCCTTATAGTCTTGTATAAATAAAATAATTTTATCATACTTACTAGAACTATAACTTTTACTTTTCAGACCACCATAACTTTGACTTATCGGTGTTAATTCAGCCAAAGCATCTTCTATATTCTCTGGGTTATCATAATAAAAATGAGGCATCTCAAAATATTCCCCTTCATATCTTCTATGATTATCTCTATATTTCACATTAAGTGCTTTTAACAACTCTTTATCAACACCTTCATTCAGATCAACAACTTTTATACTTGTTGGAGATGCTTCTAAAGCGGTTGACTGCATTTCTACCCCTGAAACTGGAAGCTGATATGGTTGATTAGTTTCACCTATCTGGAGAAGCCTTGTTCTTGAACTATCATCACCTTCCTGTAGTTTATTTATGATCATTTCAGTGTTCTCTTGTAATTTTTTGATGGTATCTTTAGTGTTTTCTTTTTGTGCTATAATAACTGGAGCGTTTAATTCTGAAGCATATTCCCGAAATCCTGCCTTCTCCATCTCATTTTGTTGAACCTTGCTTCTCTGAATTTCTCTGTTCTTCACTATATCCGATAACATATCACTCAAGCGTCTTGAATCCATTTATATACAAGTAATTTTATTTCATAATAAATTTTGAAAGTTCTTTTTCATAAAACCCTCCTTGAATTAATTCCCCACTTTTGTCAGATATTTCATAAGTAATGGGAATGGTAGGTCTGATGGTTGCTATCTGAAATACTTCATCCGTATAATTAGGTAAATATCCTTTATCGAAAATACTTTTTTCTTTTTTAATTCTGACTAAATCCCCTACTTTGACTTTGTGACTCTGTGAGTTTCCTGTGATTTTGTAGTCATCTACTGGAGGAAACAGAGCACTAAAAACCTTTTTCTGATTAACCTTTTTACTAGCATCAACTGGTTTCATTTGTATTGAGCGGTGATACGAGTTATTATAATTATTTACGAATACAGGTAAAATATCAATCCAATTAGTAGTGTTATTGTGAGTGAAATATTTCCATAACTTTTCTTTTAGCGTTCTGTTGAATCGTTCTACAATTTGCGCTTTCAATTCGCTTTCAGATGCAAACCAGTGTATGCCGTTATTTTTCAAAAAAGTTTGAACATTTCTCATAACAAATTCCTTACCTTTATCAGTTTGTAGTTTCTTAGGAATTCTTTCTTTAAATATAACACTGAATGCTTTTATTATTTCAGCACCCGTTTTGTCTTTCAGAGGGATACACCAAGCATATTTACTAAAGCAATCAATAACAGTTAAAATGTAATTTGTTTTATTATTTTCTTTTTTATATTTCTGCATGTCAACTAAATCAGCTTGCCATTGCTCATCAACATAGTGAACATACACTCGCCTCCTTTCAAAGTTATGATAGGAAGGTTTGTGTAACGTATACACATTCTCATTTTGCAACACATTTTTTATTTTATCCTTGGAAACCTTAACACCATTTTCTTTTAATTTTCTGTAAATATCATCCACACCTGAATAATTAGAATAATACGTCTTTAAAATATCTGTTTCTGCGTTGAGGTTTTTTTTAAAAAGCGATTTTTCCTCGATCCGCAAATAACACAATTCCCTTTCAGCATTGGAACATTATTTTTTTGTGACACTGCCTTAAACATTGATTCAGTGTCAGTGCTCTTTTTACATTTCATACAATAAATCTCCATTTATTAGAAAACAATTTTTATAAACGAAAAGCTACCAACTTCAGTTTGCGCTTAATGTAGGAAATACAGTGAAGTCCACAGTTTAATTCATCTATATTTTGAACAGCAAGATTTTCATAAGCAATTTTTTTCTTTGAAGTTTTTAGATATTTAACTATTTCTTTTCCCGGGGGAATACCGAAAGAATCAAAAAATTCTACATGGGGGTATTCAGGTAGATTACAATAGGCAACCCAGTGAGTTCCAGGCATTCCGAGTTTATCATAATTAATGACACCGCATTCCGAATCGTTTATATGTTTGGGTAGCGTATCTAAAGAGAACACACCTCTAAACTGTGGTATACTCCCTAATGCATCCATAATATCAAAATTGGTTAGAGGTCCTACTTTACTTTTGCTTCTTTTTTGATGTCCCCGTTTTTTGACTTCTTAGGTCTACCACGAACCCCATGACCGACAACTTTTTGCGTTCCAGGAAGTGTAAGCGCGCCACCTGTGTTGACATCATCGTTTTTTTCCTTCCTAGGCCTTCCACGTACCCCATTACCGGTAACTTTTTGTGTTCCAGGAAGTTTTAGCGCACCACCTGTGTTGGTCATTTTATCCATAATTTTCTTACCAGCGAATGAACCCAAAGCAGCAGCACCACTTGTTAAAGCTGCCTTACCAAGGGTAATTGCTAGCGGTATTAAAAATGGAAGTAATCCACCTTTTTGAATCGCTTCTCTCATCTGCTTGTATGATACATCAATATCACAACCCTTATTATTCATTTTACATGTTTCAATTTTATCAATTTGTCGTTTACTTAAAAGTAACTTGACTGGTTCTCGTTCATTTTGTCTACTATGACTAACACGTATCTGACATTTTTGTTTAGCATCAAAACATTTCTTCAGTTTTCCTTTCTGAAGCTTTGACAAATAAACTGTATACTCCATTGTTTCAACCATTTATTAGGGAATTAATTTATCTTATAAAATTTATTTACCAGCCATCATTTTTTCTATTCTGGTAACGAATGGTTTGTCAACAGGTTTTAGCTCTAGCTCTAGAAGCCTTTTTAAAATATTTACTACTGCTCTTTCAATATTATCGATACGAGTTTTTTGACCAGCAATCTTTCCTTCAATTATACCGTTATGGGTGTGTTGCCCCAGAAGCTTTTTGTCATAATCTAAAAGATTCATAGTTAACGTTGCTAAATTAACAGCATCATTTTTGTTTCTAGGGTTTTGAACATTTGTTATCAACTTGTTTTCAGCGTTAATCTCTTTATCATTAACTCGAACTATTTCTTTTACAAATAACCCTTTATCTTTGTTCCTTACCAACGAATTATCAGGAGAATTATCTATCGCAGTTAATCTGTTGATATCTTCGCTAAAATACTGATTTATCCCCACTTGTTGTGCGGTAATTTCTTCTTTAAATTGATTCAGAATAATAGTCATGGATCTGAAACTAATAGCGTCCTGGTCAGCTTTCGCATCCCCTAACATAATAATTCTCTTATCTTGTAGGTTAATATTACCGTTGTCATCAGTAACTCTCTTTTCATTCGATTCGTTACTAACCTTTTTTCCAACACTACCAAATTTATTCATTTATTATAGAAATAAATTATCCGGTAAATTTTTCAAAGTTTTTCCTGTACTTAAGGGTTTTATCTTTTATTTTTAAATCTATGAAGAAAAAACCGTAGCCCTTGGTTGCAGTCTCGAATTGTTTGAGAAATTTTTCATCGTCTATACTGGATACATGGCTTTGTCTTATTAATTTTACTTCTTTTGGATTAGAACACTGAAAGAATGCAAAATAATTGCACTGGAGCCTTACCACCTTTGGCGTTTTATGATAGCTCTGTGACAAGTAAATAATTGAAGCATTTTTCTTTCTTCCTCTTATGAATAAATCTTCTATTTTCTTCTGGTCTTTTTCAGTGACAAAATCGTCAAAGATAATCAAGTTTTGGTACTCAGGGTCTAATTCGTCAACATCGACAATATCATCAAGATTGTTACTTACTGTTAAGACTTTCGATTTGCATTGTGACTCCAAAGTGGTTAAATTGGTTATAAGGTCTTGATATTTATCTTCTTCAAGATCTTTAGCATACAAGTATATTCGGTTGAAACAAAGATATTCATAAATTAAATTCAAAAGAAGGTTAGTTTTCCCTGTTCCAGAACTACCACAAATTAAGAGTCTGAATGGCCACTGAGGTGCAAGGTCGTGCTTATTCTGATAAGTGTTCTTTTCGCTAAAATCATACACTTTGATTGGTGCCTTTTCATTCATTTATTTAGGAAGAATTTTTCATTATAAGATTTACTTGAGTATTTTAAGTATATACTTGGATTTATTAAGTAGGTACTTGAAGTTTATAAGTAGGTACTTGAAGTTTTGAAGTAGGTACTTGATTTTTTTAAGTAGGTACTTGAAGTTTTTAAGTAGGTACTTGAATTTTTGAAGTAGGTACTTGAATTTTTTAAGTAGGTACTTGATTTTTTTAAGTAGGTACTTGAATTTTTTAAGTAGGTACTTGATTTTTTTAAGTAGGGACTTGATTTTTTTAAGTAGGTACTTGAAGTTTTGAAGTAGGTACTTGATTTTTTTAAAGTAGGTACTTGATTTTTTTAAAGTAGGTACTTGATTTTTTTTAAGTAGGTACTTGAAGTTTTTAAGTAGGTACTTGAATTTAATGTTTATAACCTAAAGGTAAAGTGTGTATTTTATCGCTTGTTACTATCCTTTTATCATCCTTAGGATCTAACGCTTTTTTATTCTGTTCTTCTAGAAACATATTGTGCTTGTATGATCTTAAGTTATACTGGGTTATAGAAAGGTTTTCCGTTTTACCAAACAGTACATCCTTATAGTTTTGAATCGTAATTTTATCTTTAACTATATTGGTTTTTATTCCTTTCAGTTTTTTGCTAGCTTTTGAAGGGTCTTGGTTGTCCTTTAAATAAGCATATACTTTTGATCGTAATCCAACAAACTCTGTCATAACCTGTCCACCTAATTCATCTTTCATCATTCCTATCACTTTCTTATTTACACTAGGAAACCCATATGGATTATCTTTCGCATAATCAGATGTATCGAACCTCTCATTCAAATCCTGTTTGATATCTTGATAAAAATCTTCAGTTCTAATATCATATATGAAAGAATCAGTGTCCATATAACACAAATCAATTTTATCTCCATATTTAGGCTTCATATAATCATAATGGAATTCATACATCAATAACTTGGATAGTTCCAATACAGCAAAGCCGATATACATTGGTTTGTCTAGTTTTATCTTTTCCTTCGACATTCTTGCCACTGAAAAGTTTTCACTAAAAATTATTTCAGATTTAAAGTTGGGCTTCTTTATTATTTTTTCTCTTGTTTCATTATCCGTTATTATTTCCATATCCGCTCGCTTCCTTACGTTTTCCATAGTTTTTCCAAAGCAAGCATTATTCATAAGCTTAAAGAAATCCTTTTCAAAATCATTTGTACCATTAGTTCTAAGTGCTGTGTTGTGGTCTATATATCCTTTTAAGTAAGCACTTTCAGTGAATCCTAGTATTCTGTGTACTCTCTTCAATATCAAACCTTTTTGTAAATAGAATTCTAGATTCCTGTGGTGAACTACATAGTTGGTTTTATCTAATACTGTGGTACATAGCTTACCGTTAAAGTGTTCGGGTGCTAATGGTAAATCCTTGTGTAATTCGTGTAGTTCTTTTGGATATTCTAAATCTACTTCATATATAGCACCTACATCTTGTCTCACCGACTTAATCGTAATCACCGACTTGATATGAGTTTTTAGATGGTTGTAATACTCGATTGATTCGTATTCATTCCTTTCTTTCAAATCATCCGGTATGGAAATGAATTGGAAATCATTCGCTGGTAAATTCTGCGACATTGCCCACCCATATAAATTATTAGCGTCTAAATACATTAAATAATTAGATGGTTTATGCTTATTATAATCACTTGTATATTTATTATTTGCTTTTGCGTATCTTTTTATACATTGGGATACACCACCTCTTATTCCTTTTTCTATAAAGGTATACATGTCTTCCTTTGAGAATAACGGTAAGTCTACTTTCGAATGCTTTAGGAAAGCATCCCATGTTAGTCCTGGAGCTGAGAAGTAATGAAGTGGATCCAGATCATAATTATGTATACAAACGTTCCTGAAATTCTCCACAACATCTGATAGAATTAACACATCACTTTTTAGGTACAACTTGGTATAATCAAGTAAAGTTTCACAGTTAAATTGCTTCCATATAGATACCGCTCTTTTATAATCACTTTTGTCAATACCTTTCCCCGTCAACCTAGAATAAAAGCTTTCTATCGGTGGTAACTTTGTACATTTCATTTTATCGAAACTATCTACGAATTCATAGGGATACACCCCTTTTTTAATAATTTCTTTGAATTCATCGTCATTTTTGAAACTGTTAGATGTGAATTTGAAATTCTGTCTTAGATGATTACAAGGTACTTTGCAATCACATTTTGCTAAATTTGCTGATAGTTTGTCTAAAGATGAAGCCATAAATCTAATCGAATCTATAAACCGGATCTCATATTTTATTTCCGTATCCGTCTTTCTTATACTTATTGATTTCGAGAATGAGATGAAACTTTCTGCACTTTCAAAAATTCCGTTATCAGGTATCAATTCTCTAACAAATAAATGAGAGTCATATTTAGATAAATTATGCATTACTACCGGGATATGCCTAGGAATCCTGTATTTCATATTACATTCAGCATGAGCAAATCCCCTATCTTCTCCTGTCATGTGGTCGTGATCAAAGTGAGGATTTTCAGTAATTTCAGTTGTACAGATGTGACAAGTCTTATTCATTAGATTTTTCCATTTTTCGGTAATTTCTGCATTGGTATAAGTATGGTTTCTTTGTCTGCTTTCATATTTGTTTGCAATTTCTGTGGATACTTTTGTAACGGTTTTAACAAAATGTTCTGCAGCGTCTTCACCGAAGTAATCGTAGTATTTGTTCTGGTTTGTATCAAAGGAACAGCATACCTGAAATGCGTAAGCAAATGGTTTCTGTTTGGCCACTTTTATTGTTTTCTTCCCGTTTACCTGATTGTATTCTTCGTTATAAGACTCAAAGTCTGCTATTATGCAATAATGTACTTTCATTTGTTTTGCAATATTTTTATATTGTATACTTGAACCTTCAGGAGGCATTATTATATCAGGATCTTCGCAATTATTTTTACTTTCATGTTTTTCAAAGTGTTCTTCTTTTGTAAAATGCCTTCCGCAAAAAGTGCATAGGTATGTCTTTGTTTTATTTTTAGAGATTTGACTACCAACTAATCTGCTCAGATCCTTTACCAGTACATAATGATTATCGAAATATAATAAATTAATAACATGTTTAGCTGTTTTGCCATTGATTGTACTTTTTAGTATATGACTTCTGATAATTTTCTCTTTTTCAATTTGAAATAAACAAATCTTAATGTTGTATCTATTTTCAAATTTGTGTATATCTTTAGTATCCATTGGGAAGTTGGTAACCCCTTCGAAATCAAATTCGTTCTCATATTGTTTATATTTCGAAATTCTTTCCGGATGATCCTTAGCTGGATGTAGATTTGCTAAGATGGACCAAAGAAAGCATTTTTGATCTAAATTTTTTATATTTATGCACGCTTTTTTATTTTTTACGAAATCTGGCAGTATTTTAAACGTTCCTCCCATGTAAGATTCTATTCGTGTCATCCTATAATCAATTCCTTCATACCGACTAAATTGTAGCCCAGATCGAGGGGTATTACTTAAAGAACTAAGTCTCTTGTTATTATCATCCAAATGATTATGAGTGAGAATGCTATTTTTATTTAAAATCCAAGAAGTACTGTTGTAATATACTACTACTTCTTCATCATTCTCCTGTCGATGGAAAATAACCCGAGTTACAAACTGAACTCTATATTGATTTATTTCGTTCATTCGCCGCTGTATATCTGCGAAAGTAAAAGCAATAAGAGTATGCTCGTCAACTCCATTACCTTGAACTGAAACGTTTACAGTGAATATATTCTCACTTTCGCTAAAAATAGTAGGCTGCTGTTCTTCTTCCGTTCTAAATACATGATCAGGAATTAATTTTTCTTCTTTAATTTTTTTTCTTATTTATGAAGAGAGTTGATAAATCGACTACTTTCTGTCTACTGTTATCACGTCTTTCTGTTTGATCTCTTATGATATCTCTATTTTTCTGTACGGAATCTTTATGTTTGGTAATAATATTATTATAGTATTCTTCAACCTTTTGTATGACTTCTTCTCGGTTTCCGCGAGTTGATAGGTTCTTGTTTTTCAGAAATTTCTTTAATTCGCTTGTCTCTTTTTCTTTGTTATCATTGTATTCTTGTTTTAGTTTTGTAATGGTGATATTATTTTCTCTTATCTCATCTTCCAGAATGGTTCGTAATCTCGGTTCTGGTTTGTAGTCGGATGGTCTGTTCTTATTATGAGTTCTTTCGTTTCTGCGTTCAATTTTAATTTTATCTTCAGCTATCAAAATATACTTATTAAGATGGTTTATTATATTATTTGTTATTTCATGTTTCTTAGCTCCATTTGTTTTGATTTTATTAATTTTCGCATAAGTCCGCAGTTCATTATATGTGTATAGCGATAATCTTTGTATAACCGATTTGTTGTTCGATATAACCTTTTTACAAAGCTGAATAACCTCTGCAGTATTCATCATTTAATAGGGGAACATTTTTATTAATAAATTTCTCAGTCTGCGTTTTCTCAGCCGTAAAGAAAAGCACTGGTTTCAGTATGCGTTTCACAGAGCAAGCGCTGTCTATATTCTCTCCAATCAGTCAAGAAAGTTTCAGTAGAGTTCCGTAGATAGCATATGTGTTTTGTGTTTCACGGAGCAAGCGCTATCTAGATTCTCTCCGATCAGTCAAGAAAGTTTCAGTAGAGTTCCGTAGATAGCAGATGTGTTTTGTGTTTCAAGGAGCAAGCGCTATCTAGGTTCTCTCCGATCAGTCAAGAAAGATTCCATACAGTTTAGCAGGTGGCGGATGTGTTCCGAATCGCGAACCTTTCATTCAATCAAATAATTTCTGAAACAATTTTATTACATAATAAATGGAAGAATTAGAAAAGAAAATGTATGTTTACCGTCGCAGTTACAAGTACTACAATCGTATAAGTAACAGCTTACTTGTATCCAAATTCCTCTTTTCGGCAGCAGGAATGTCTGCGTTTCTAGTGCTACCTTTAGCTTCTTTAAGTTTGGGTGCTGTTATCATCGAAATAATTGAAAAGCAGTTAAGCATTGCTGATAGAAAAGCAGAATTTAGGACAAATTACAATTTTTATACTGAGTTGTTCTCAATGCTAAAATGCGGACAATTAACAATTGAGGAGGTAATTCAGAGAGAAACAGAGATGCGTAAAACCTTTCGATTTTTTCCTCGCGAAAAATACATGAAACAGGTTCGCTTGAACGGTTATAAATATTGTAAGAACGAAACTATCAAAATACAAGAAAATTTACCAAAAATATAAAATTTTTGCAAAACCTCCCACCCCAGACTTTGAAGATTGAAGATGTTTATTTGTCGTCTTATTATTTTTTATGGTGTGTCTGGGGTGCCCCGTGAGGGGAGGAAACCCTCTGAGTTTTTTGTTCGCCATCCTCACCATTAACCTCAAGTTGATGGCGGGATTCGATCTCACGACATCATTGATGAAGTGGTTGATCTAAGACGTTGCAACATCTTAGACCACTACACCAACGGGGCCTGCAGAATCTCCGCAACGAAATATTTTGTGATGTGAATACTAATGCGCAATGAGATTTTCTGTTTTTTGTTGCCCTAAGAGCTTTATCAGTACTAGAGGCAGAATTGTGGGTACCTCGAGGAGATTTTAATTTGATGATGTGATGAATATCGATTTGGATTTTTTTTTTTACATTAGATATTATCAATAAAAATATGTATGTGAGTTTGTGAGTCTGGATTTTTATTTAATAAAATCATCCCCTAATAAATGGAGTCCACAAAGGAAGTCTTGAATACAATCAGAATGAATAAATACAATGAGACAATCAGGAAAGAAGAACTAGTTCTAGGATTGAAATATACTATCGTTAAAATGAGAATTGCTAAGACAAAATATGGTGATAAGTTGGTTGTAGTTATTAATCATAATGACAAACCCTGTGATTTGTTTATAACACAGAAATATAATGCCATTGCTAACGAATTACTTTTAAAGAAAAATCTGGTTTTGCAGCCTATTGTACGCGAAAACAAGAACAAAGAAACATATGTGGATTTAGAACTGTTTACTCAGTAATATTTGAATAAAAAATGAAAAATGTAAAAAAAAGAAGTAGTAGTATATTGTAGTATTTTATATGTAGTAAAGGGTAATATTCTCATTTCTTGTATCCTTTATTTTGGAAGTAAGAAAATCAAAATGTTCTTAAAGAGGGGGATAATTTGGTAAAAAGGATGTTAAAGTTTAAGAAATTGATGTTAAAATGGGGTTTTGAAATTGGGGGGAGGGTGGAGTAGAACCCGGCTTTATATACTACTCCAATGGTTAACAATCATTTACTTAGGGGCGGAGTTAACTGCAGCTTTAACGATCGTTAACTTTTCCCAGTTCTACAATTGTTAACTATTTTGTAGCGATGCTCACCGACCATCGTTACAAGATAGTTAACAATCGTTAAGCTCTGAACCGAAATTGTAGGTGGGCGGAGCTTAAATTTCGAAATAAAAAACGTGGAACGCAAAAAGTTAATAACTGTTAACAATTTGTTAACGATTCGGGAACGCAACCTTTTACTTGTTTATTGACCAACTTATTTTATGTTATTATTTTATTTAATTTCTTGACTAACTTATTTTATGGCACTTGCAGCTCCGCTCAAGTGGCATATACCGATCGCTTTTCGGTCGGTCGATCCACTGGTTTCAAGTTAGAGTACTTCCAGACACGCTCAGAGTGGAGGGATCGGGATGAAACTTGGTGGGAAGGACAAACACGAGCCCTAGATACATCGCTTACAGAAACGGACCGGATCCGGGTACTATGGGAGAGTTGGAGGCAGATCGGGAATTCCGGTGATCGTGAGTTAAGGTACTTCAAGAGCTAGGACGATGAAACATGGCTAGTGCATTGGAGACCCGACAAGATTGACTTGGAAATAGTCATTTCCCAGGGAGGGAAGGGAGGGAAAATCTGGAAACTTGAGGCATGCATAACTCTTGAATTGGTGATTAGATCTTATTTAAACTTGATAATTGGGACGAGCACATGTCTCTGATGTATCTCATTTGTGTCTCTAAGGTTTTGCTTACAAATGAATGTCTAGTTCCCTTAAAGTGCGTATCTTAACCACAAAGTTAAGACAAGGGCCCATGTTCATCATTGCCTCAAAATTTTTCTTAAAGTACTCATCTTAACCGAAAAAAAAAAAAAAATGCTTTTGAACAGACGATACATTTTTATGATCCCGAGGGTCCAAAATAAGTTTTGCCTCAAGATTTTTCCTTGGAAACGAATTTCCAGCGCCCTGAATGTGCGCATCCTGACCGCAAAGCGAACAAAAATAAAACGACCAATAGATACATTTTCATGATCACCATGGCCCATGATCATTTGTGCCTTAAAGGTTTTGCTTACAAATGAATTCCTGCTCCCTTAAAGTGCGCATTGAGAGTAAAAAAAATACTAGACTATATATTAAACGAGATATTTTTATGATCCCTAAGGGTCCATGATCATTTGTGCCTCAAGGGCTTATCTCACAAATCAATTTCTAGCGCCCTTAAAGTATCGCATATTAACCGCACAGTGAAAAAAATACTTTTGACAAAATGATACATTTTCATGATCTCAAAGGGCACATGACCATTTGTGCATCAAGGGTGTTGCTTACAAAGGAACTAATGGCTCCCTAAAAGTGCGCATCATCACCCCAAAGTCCAAACAAAGCTTTCGACTAAACCAGGACTAAACGGTATATTTTCATAATCCCCAATGACTTATGAACATTCGTGCCTCAAGGGTTTTACTTACAAGGGATTACAGTAAACCCACGAGTTGACAAATTCCCACAGTCATCCTCTGACCCAACTTTGCAAGTGCCATATTTTTTTTTTTTTATACACTTGGTGAGACTTCAACTCACTCCAAATCAGCTTTCTTCACTCAAACACCCATAACCTACCCAATTCCCATTCCCCTCCCCCGATCTTCATTAAACAACCAAATCAATTACCCAACAAATTTTTTTTTAATCTATTCTTAAACAACAAATGATTGTCAGACTCCCTAATTCCCTACCGGTAGATTATTCCAAACAATGACACCACTATTTCTAATTATAAATGACGCTCTACTACTCTTACCCGACTCACTAACAAGCCTATCATTATTCCTCGTATCATAATCATGGTAATCTGAATTCAGACTAAAAAAATTACTAAAATACGACGGGGAAATTTTATTTAATACACTGTACACAAAATTACCAATTTGCTGTTCTCTTACATGTTTAACTTTCAACCCATTAAAATCTCGATAACAATCTTCTGTATGGCGACAGTTTTTTAACTCACCAAAAACACGGAGAGCTTTATTTTGCAGAAAGAATTAGAATTAAAGTTACTGGCATACACAGAACGTCCATATATCAAATATGGATGAAAAATTGAAAAATAAATGTATCTTAGTGCCGTTACCGGTAGAATATTTTTGAATCGGCGCATTACACCCCCGCCTCTCGCCATTTTAGTTGCAATAATGTCACTGTGTTTTTTCCAATTAAAATTTACATTAAGATTGAAACCAAGATATTTACGGGCATAAACTTGGTTAACCGGGGAATTTCCAAGTAAAACGTCTTGTTGATCATTTATAGTTCGTTCAAGTCTACTAAATATCGTATAATTGGTTTTCGACGGATTTACTGCAATAAAACTCGACTTCATAAAAATTGTGAGGTTAAATTGTTAGGTTTATGATCTTCTAGCTCTGGTGACTAACTTTTTTTACTAAATTTTCTTGACTTACTTATTCGACCTACTTTATTAATCATTGATGCAAATCTTAGCCTATATTTAGCTTACTGCAGAGTTTTAGATAAAGGATCTGTTCGTTTTGTTTGACAGACAAACCTCTCGAGTGATCGAACTCTACCTTCATTGTCAACATCATAGTGCGTTGTAGTCAGCTTTGGATCTGGGTGGGACTGAACAGATTTTCAGATTATCTATAAACACACAAAAAAAAATACAATACTTCCTGGAACAAACTGCATGACCACCTAAATAAAAGGCCATGCGGCCTATGGGAACGAACATGAAATTTTGTTTTGTAAAATTCCATTATATATTAAATTTTGTCTATCTCTCTCTCTCTCAAATAAGGAGCTCATTCAATAGTACTCCTTTTTACAACATATTTAAAAAAGAAACGTGATTGTGTAAATACACTCTTATTACTCTCAACTACTGTCACTTGAAAATGATCTTTTAGTTGTTTTTTAAAGGACTGAAGGGTTGCTGCATCCCTAATACACAGAGGTATTTCTTTCCATAGCGCTACTTCTGCATGTCTTATTGAAAACTCCCCTCTTGAAATATGCCTTCTTTGTTGGGACAATAAACTATTTGATGCTGAAGACGTCAGAAAACAATGATATGATGACGATTCCTTAAAAAGATCCAGCCGTAGAACTCCGGGAGGTGTAAGTGAATTTAGATATTTGTACATAAATATTCCCATCCGTGTTTTACGTATTTGCATAATATTAAGAAGGTTAGATTTCGCATACGATTCAGCAGTTGTATATTTTCCATAGACTTGCAGTGTCCCAACTGCCCTGTTTTGGATAATTTGCATTTTTTGTATATCATATTGAAACGAACTAGTCCAAATATAACAACGAGAAAGAACTTCCTGTCGTTGGTTTCCAATCACTGCCTCACAAAATGGTTTCCCACAAATTGTCCCCCACAAATTTGGCAGTGAAAAACAGTTGAAAGTTATTGCCTCTTGGCTAATTTCCGTCCACCCCCGCGGTTTACATCCCAGTTCAAGTCCACCGACCTTTTACAAAGCGTGGCAAGCTTCTCCGGGAAGTTTCCTTAGAAGTCCGTGCTAGCTCTGCTGGAGATATCGATCTTTCATACGGGAGTTTGCGCTGGATCTCGGAGACATTGACATTTTTGCCAAGCGTATCCTTGACTCAGCCGGGAGCCCGTAGCCGATCGGATAGTTCGGTCTTTCTTAGTGCAGATATTGGCAGCTGTGATTTTTTGTTGTTGTAAGTATTAGAGATTAGCTGTAGTACAGTATTCAGAAAGTATGATGTTCAGGGGAAGAGGTTTAGTTTGAGCATTCTGTCTGTACATCTTGATTTTGGTTCAGAAGCGGGTGTTCTTGTGAATTGAGGAAAGCCTATATTAGCATAAGTTTGTTTTGGGGATCCCAAAACGTAAGTTAACGTAAGTAACTATGACATCGCAAAAGTTGTCCGTGCGTCCGTCTGTCCGTCCGTCTGTAAGCGCGATCACTCTCGAAGGGAATGAGATATGTTGATGAAATTTGGTGTGAGGAATCTTTGGGTCAAGGGAAGGTCAAGTTCTTAGATTGGCTGTGTAGCCCTACATTTAAGGTTGGGGAGGGGCTTCAAATTAAGGTGCAAACAAAATATTTTTAAACAGCTAATGTGATATTCGATTATGGGGTAAAAATACATGCTCAACATGACGATGAAAACCATTTTCTCGCTGGACAAGTAGTTCGTCCGGAAGGAATCCGGCAAAAACTGGAAAGTTGGCTAAAATTAAAAGTTTTATTTGAAGTTGATTAGATGTTCGATTATGGGATAAAAAGACATGCTGAAGACGACGGTGAAAATCATTTCTCGCTGGACAACTAGTTCGCCCGGAATCCGGCCAAACCGGAACATTTTTCGAAAGCGAAAGTTTTATTTGAAGTTGATTAGATGACAGATTTAGGGCTAAGAAAAGACGCTGAGTCTGTATATGAAAATAATTTTTTACCCGGACATATAATTGGTCCGGAATCCGGTTGAAACCAGAAATTTTTTATAAGTTAAAGTTTGTTTTGAAGTTGATGAGATGTTCTTTATAGGGATAAGGAGATACGCTAAATTTGTTTCTGAAGTGTTCTTTTTTTGCTGGACAAGTAATTCGTTCGGAATTCGGCCGAAACCGGAAATTTGGCAGAAGTAAAGCAAGAAGTTTCGGTCAGTGTCGTCAAAATAGATATGGCTTATAGAGGTATATATATCTGAGCTTTTCAGATGATTAGCGTGGCGAAGACTGGATCTTGTCTTCAGTTGTCTGGATCAAACATTAGATTTTTGGGATCCCATCGACACCTTAGGTCTTGTTCCAGATGCCGTACCATGGTATCTGATACTACGGTGAAAAATCGGCTTTGCAGTTACCGTGGTATCTGCGATTTTCATAGCGCGAATTTCGCAAAACGACAAAATGCAGATCCGGTTACCTGGTATGAGATGAGTACTATCTTTTTTTTTATTCTTTTATTCTTTATTTTACACAAAGTCACAGTAAAAATCTTGTAACAAAAAATATAAAAACTAAACGATACATCTTCAAATAAACCAGTCACCCGAGAACCCGGGCGTCCAGGTTGTCCTGGGGGTGACCATTAAATCCACAATACCGATCACATAACTTTGTCAGCAGTGGAATCAACCTTCAACCACAAACAAACCAAAACAGCTCAACAAAAATAACTTTCTCTCCTCCAACTGGGCAAATAATCAAAAACATAACTATAGACTTGGCATGCAAGGCCTAGTTTCCAGCCGTTTAACCGTAGTTACTAAATAAACCTTTCAAACTTGTTGTAGCTCTGTGCAAGTTAGCAAATAATTGCATGTTGTCAGTACACAAACCTGCTGGGCTGCTATGTCTGGGACTCGTCTGAACTTCTTTTCCTTTTCCTGCCATTGCCCCACGGCCCTTTTGGAAATAAAGTCATTCGTTGTAGTAGTAGTAGTAGTAGTAGTAGACAGGTTTAATAGAAAAACTTGGCAGCATCGCTGATTTGCGTTTCTTTACAACAGATTCAAAATCAAACTACACTTGTAAATATAAAACAAACAAGAAACATTAACTCTTATTGTACATATCGACGAAAGCCGGGACGAAAGAATTAATTCATAAGGCAAGGTCTTTGATTTCTGTTCACCACGTCTAGATGCAATCCAGATCTCGCGCTCTAACTCTGGAGCTGGTCTTGTTGGGACCGGTTATTCTTCGGCGATATTTTGGCCCTTCTTGGCAAGGGCCACGAAGGGCCCGATATTTTGGCTCTTCAGGCTGTAACTGAGGACACTTGCCAAGAAAGGCTGAAAAATCCTGGCTGACTTGTCCGTTTTGAGTTTTATATATGATTCCTAGTCAGCTTCATCTGGAGGTGTGTTTATAAGGTCTGATGGTTATCCGTTCTTGGAAAATATAAATAATTTAAACTACTGAATTTCTTAAAGTTTTTCTGGCCTTGTTTTGTTATCTAGTGTTCGCTTGGAAATCGTTTCGTAGTTTAATCCCACTTTTTTTTCAGGTTAAAATGGACCGGTGATACAAAGTAATAGTTTTATTCGACACAGACTGTGACGTTGATTTGTAGCTAGTTCCCGAAAATGTCGTCCGTAAAGGTTGCGGTAAGGGTTCGACCCTTCAACAGCCGGGAAAAGTCGAAGGACAGCACATGTATCATCGAGATGGTGGATAATCAGACCAGTGAGTATTAGACATCTTATATTGCACTTGCAAGTTGCAAATCAAACCGTCAGGTTCAGTTTTATTTTTTGTATTATTTCCGATATTTATAAACATAAATAATTATTTACTTTCGGCAGGAAGCAGAGCATGAATTGCACGGGGTTGATAAATGAAAAATAATCGTCTTCTCCTGAAGATGAGAAGAATAATAATACTCATCAATTCGAGTTTACAGTAAAACAGTAATTTTGAATTTTCCGCCAGTGTCGGCCATCTTGCGGTCCATTGAAAGAACATGTTTGCTGGCCATCTAACGACCACATGAGCAGATCGAGCGCGAGGGGCTAGTGCTTTCTGCAGATTGCAAGAGAGACAAAGTTGTGCTAGGCACAGAGACGTTACTAGCCAAAATGTTTGGGGGGGGGGGGGACGAGGCATTTACCGACTGGCTGGTGATTTTTACTGACTTTTTCTTCAGAAAAACGACTGTTTTCAACAACAAAAATCACATTTTTGGAAAAAAGTCGACTGATTTTCAGAAAAATCCGCTGATTTTCAGAAAAACCGACTATTATGATGAAAAGTCGACCAATTTTCAGAAAAAACGACAGTTTTCATGAAAAAAATTAATTGTTTTCATGAAAAATCGAATCGGTTATTTTTTACCGACTAGCCAACAGCTTTGGGAGGGGGGGGGGGCCATTGGGGTCGTTCAGTCCCAGTCCGTAAGGGTAAGCTATTCGGCAGGGGGCTATTTCATCGGCAACACTGTTCAATAGTGTCCTAGAAGCGCAATCTTTATGTCTTTGTTCATGTGTTCTCCAGGCTATCGACATTGCTCTCGTATGTTATGCCGACGAAATTTTTAATTTAAGCAGGTCAATCAAACGGGTAGAATAAAATTTTTAAACTATGCAAAACGAATATGTTCATCAAGGTCTTGAATTTAATTCGGCTGAGAGACGTCGTATTATTTGATTGGAAAGCTGAAGGCCCCGTGCCGTCCAGTGCTCTTGGTGATATCAATGTAAAACCCGTTGAGAGCATTGTTTACCTTGATCTCCCCATTGTCTCGTCATTGAAACACACCCGCCGGCTTCTGTCTGAACATTTTGAAAGAAAAACATGCGCTTCCTATGGAAAAACATGCGCTTCCTATGGAAAAACATGCGCTTCCTATGCTCTACTTGTAAAGAATGCAACCCGTTTTAACCGAAAAATCCTAGCTTCCCTTTATAACTCCGTTGCAATACCCCAATTTCTTTACCTAGCTCCCTTCTGGCAAATATTCTCAGCTAGTGAAAAAAATAAACTCTTTTCCACTTTCTTCAGATTCTCCAAATACTTACTTGGACAAGAAATACCAAAATGATGAAAATATATAACATAAGAGACCCTGAGCTTGCTATCTCTAACCTGATTAGCAAATCAGAACGTAGAAATACTCTTTCTAACAAATTTGAAACTAAGATAATGTGTTGTCCCC
Source organism: Branchinecta lynchi (assembly GCA_023053575.1). Lineage (NCBI taxonomy): Eukaryota > Metazoa > Arthropoda > Branchiopoda > Anostraca > Branchinectidae > Branchinecta > Branchinecta lynchi. The sequence continues at coordinate 22,003,231 of JAKZAP010000010.1, forward strand.
AGATGGCCCATCTATTCCCCCCTCCCCTCCCATGTTCCGTTCGTCGTTCCGAGAGGAATACTGGCAATCAGTTTTCTACATGTCCTGCTAAATCTTCTGCCCAATTTTTACGTAGTTTCAACCCGTCATTTATTTCTGGTCATATCTTGTAAGTGTATTAGTTAATTTGTTTCGTGTTGAGTATTTTGTAAATTTGTATTCTTCTCCTAGCTTTTAGCTATTCGGATTGAACTTGATTGATTGAAAAATACAACTAAAAAATCCAGTCCCACCCGTGGAGCAAAATTCTCAGAGTTTAAGTGTTAAGTTTAAGTTTATGTGTAGTTTTTAGTCATTAAGAGAGTCTCAGTTCGTAATTGTCGATTTTTTGTGTGTTTCCTATGAAAGTGTTACGTTTTGCCTTTGTTTTGATTTTCTTTTCGTTTTTGTACTCCGTCCTTTTTGTGTTTAAAATGACGGGTGATAAAAAAAAAAAAAAAAAAAAAAAAAATTAATTAAACAACACAAATAATAAATATTTAATTAAACATGTGTAAACTTAAACATGTCTTCAAGGTACTATTTTTTCCTCAATGACATGCTTTTCTCTCAAATAGCTGATCACTGACCATAAAGAATTCTCCAGATGTAGTTGCCTGACCCATAAAGCACAACTCCTACTAGAAATGATCTTTTCAGTATGAAGTGGATCAGAAAGAAAAACTTTCTCGAAAATACCATTACTTTCCATCTGAATTTAGGGATTTTATTGTTAGCGCTTGACGACTCTGCACAGCCTTCCTGCTCTCCAACGTGGCGGCTGGGCGCAAAACATTTGAAAACTGAACACACCTTGGCAAACTAAGCAAATAAAATTAGTAAAAAACAGAAGATTTCGTATCCTTGCGTGTGGAAGAGTTGTCAGCGGACGTTGAAGATTCTGGCAACCTTTGCGTTCTGCAACGGGAAAAACTCGGCACGGCCGAAAGGCACTTAAAATTCGTAGGCACAAAACGAATCAATGGAGAAAGAATCGAAGCTCGGATCGCATGCTAGACCGCGAATGTGCCTGCAGTAAAACCAAGACAGATACAGAAAGAAAGATACCTAAATTCATTCGTTCTGTATTTCACTAAACATTTTAATTGTTCATGATTTATGTTCGTTTCTTATTTAATGTTTGTTAGTCTGTGTTTTATTTATATTGTTAATGAGTGTTTATTTTTCTAATTCCCGTCCGTGTTAGCCTAGTGCTGTTAGGGTTTAAAATAAAATTGATTTATTGAAAAAAAAAAGAAAGACCGCAGATTCTGAAAGTTTGTTATTTATTTTCAGTCATTGCCAACCCGAAGTTGGCACCCAGTTGTAAAGAACCCCCTAAGTCCTTCACTTACGACTATTCCTATTGGTCACATGACGACCAGGATCCTAATTTCGCCAATCAGAGGCAAGTGTATAAGGATATCGGAGAGGAAATGCTCCAGCACGCTTTTGATGGTAAGTCGTTTTCTTTTCCCCTCATAGTAAACAAAAATCTGGCAGTATTTGCTACTGGGATGAATCTTATCTTTATTGTGATAGGATTACCCCTAATTCGGATTAATTTTATCCCAATAGAGATAAGATTAATCCCAGTAGCAAATACTGCATCCTTATTCGGAGAAACTTTTTACAGCGTATCTCATCTCTTAGTATTATTTTATCTCTTCTCTCTTTGACTTTTGTAGCTCAGAAATTTTGGATTTGTAGTCGTGTTTCGCGAAAACTCAAATCTTCGCCCTTAGTACTGCATCTTTGTCAGTTAATCCTATACAAACTCTCATGCTTTCTCTTTGCGATTTTCTCCACTTTGTTTATTTTCGACCTGAAAGTTAAAGCAGAAAGATCTAAACTTTCTGTGGAGAATATTTGAAATTTAATTGGTCGTGCACGTCATTTAAAGTGGGTCCGCAGACCACTTCGGTTGTGCTTTAATTGCATCCTGCAGTTAAAATCAATTGAGGGGTACAACCGTTTCGTTGAACTTTATTGAGCTTATGCATTTCACTTAGGCTTTAAATTTCGCTGAAAATCCAACTTATGTTTGTATCATTTAACTGAATATGCTGCCTTATTTGGGTTGTGTTAAGGGATTTTTTTTTTACTTTTCACTACTTGCTCCAGTATGACGTTTAGAATGTCTACGGCCGTTCTCACTACGCAAAGTTCTACTATGTCCTGGAAAATTTGAATCTCAATACAAACGCGGGTTTTCAGTAGCCAGTAATCAGCTTGGTGCAGGTGAGCTCACTGAAAGAACACCTTTTTTTCGTAAATCCTTTTCCTCAAGCATACAAGTCGTACAACACATGTACAGTCACATAGAGGTACGACAAATCCGACGGGGAAAGTCCACTATATCTAATTCATATATTCAAATTATGTATATAACGGATACGTCAGCTACGCTTCTTCATCAGCGAGATAATATAGATGGCACTTTTACACAAGGGACTTGTACCGTGATGGTTTATTGGTCACTGTAGAAGTCCCTTGTATAAAAGTGCCATCTATATTATCAATTTCCGTGACATGGGGATGTGAACTGGTTAGATGAATTTGCTTCGGGCGGGATCACTGTTACTATGGCCGGCTTCTATCAGACTATTGTAGTGGTTTGCGAACTCTGTTCACAAGCCCCTCGGTAGCTCACTTGGTAGAGCGACTGCCTCGTAAGCAGAGGGTCATGGTTTCAAATCCCGGCTGAGGAGCATTTTTGTCTATCAGTTCACTACTTATAAAAATCAGCGATATTTCGGCCCTTCTTGGCAAGGGTCCTAGTCAGGCTGTCAAATCTTCTGGGTCAACGTTGGGGAAGGAAACAAACCTGTAATCCCATAAGATTGACACAAAAGATTGAAGATTGATTTACAGGTTTGTCTCCTTCCCCGACGTTGACCCCGAAGATTGACAGCCTGACGAGGACCCTTGCCAAGAAGGGCCTAAATATCGCTGATGAAGAATCGTAGCTGACATATCCGTTATATACATTATTTGAATATATGTTTAAGTAAGCTTGGGCTCAAAGAATATTTTTATCAAAATGGATTATTCGTGAATAGCAGAGCTACGAAGATCCGCATTTTCATCAGGTCTTCAGACCTCTTTAAGTGAATAAGTGATGGGTAACTAGATTGTCCCATCCCAGCCCTTTTCGGTTAAACCTTAAAGGACCTGTCTTACGTATAATAATAACGCAACCTACTTCCATGGTCACTCCATATATTTCGCTACCCGGAGACCCCAGTTTCGTACGGTACATTCTAACTCCTCTAGCAGAACTACGCTGATTTTCTCACTTGCCGTGTTTTGCTACCTTCGATGTGTATCACGCGGTCAACCATCAGAATGTAAATTGTTTCCCTGTTCTCACTATAAGTCAACGGGTCTCTTAAATGGCTTAAAACACCCAAAACTCTGGGTTATTTTTGGAAAGCGTAGCCTAGTTTTAAAGTAGTAAACAAATTTAAAATACTGTGAAGTTGAAGAATAAATAGTGAGATGGGTTCTTTAAGGAAACTACATTGTAAGGAGTTGGTAAAATCTACACAAGTGTGCGCAATTGTTGCATTTATAAGATTACACACTTTCTCTTGATCTCTCAAAAAAAATATCTTATGGGCTTTTGTTGTAATACACAACACTAAACTTGGTTCGCAACGTTATTTTTAACGAAGAAGTTACACTGTCACAACTGAAATACTTACTCATGTCATCAGGTTATCTCATATCTGTTGGAATCTGATTTCTGTCTATTCGGAATCGGAGAGTTATCCAGAAATATGACCTGATATAACGGAGACACTCCAGAAGCCTCATTGACGGTTTGTCTGTTCGAGGAAAAGACCTTTCTCCATATAAACTGGCTCATCCGTTAGTTATGTTTGATTTTCTATCTTCTTTTCTTTCTTTCTCTTCGTCACTCCACTGTCTTATCATTGAGCATGTTCCACCCTTCTAACAATAGTAACTATTAGTTACTATTTCAGTCCAGCCTCGTGAAAAGTTAACTCGCTGACCTTTCCAACCTTCTCGAAATAGTAACCAATAATAACTATTGGCTTACCAAGCCCAGGAGCGTAGTTAGCGTGGTAACTACGGTCTCTGTGATGCGATTAGTCCAATCAGCCCGCGGCATAGGATATTTCGCGGAAAATATGAAAATTCGTTCCAGCCTTGTCGCAAAGAAGACAGGAACCGTGACGTCTTGCGTTGTAACTGCCGTATATAGGGTGGAACACGCTCATTGTTATGTACAGTGGGTAACAAAGAAATTGTGAGCATTTCCTTATGTGAATGCTACGGAACTTACGACAGTGTGGGCACTAAAATGGGTTGCAGTTTAACAGCTAAGTTATGGGGACCGGCCCTTTTAGCTTGAAATGATTTTCCCCATGAAAGGAGGTCACGCCCGTCCCTCCGATTATTCATCTCAACCTGGTTCGGCTGATTCAGCAAGATGCTATTCACTTTCCCTGTCATTTCTTCCTGCCGTCATAAAAATCGCAAAACGTTAACTACTTTAGTCAATCGATAGAAATGGTCCGGACAGTCAACAAATCGTTCGCAAATTACAGGGAACTCAGTCGGGAAGTTAAGCTGACGTTAAATGCCACTTCCCTGTTTCCTTCCGAGTCTGGGGAGGGAACTTCAGGTAATGTTCTGGATAAATTGGTCAGGTGGATACAGAGGCGTTACTAGCCAAAATGTTTGGGGTGTGGGGGACGAGGCATTTACCGACTGTCTGGTAATTTTTTACCGACTTTTCTGCAGAAAAAACGACTGTTTTCAACAACAAAAATGACATCTTTGAAAAAAAAATCGACTGATTTTTAGAAAAATCCGCTGATTTTAAGAAAAACCGACTATTTTGAAGAAAAATCTACCAATTTTCAGAAAAACCGACTGCTTTCAGGAAAAAAATCAAGTGTTTTGACGAAAAATCGTGGTGCTTCGCGCCGACTCGGTTATTTTTTACCGACTGGCGGACAGCATTGCCCCCCCCCCCCAGTCGTGACGCCCCTGGGTGGAAAGAGCCAGGGCACTCCTGTGCAAATTTTGGGAATATTTTGTGACCCTCCTATCTGCCTCCGGCTCTTTTGAGGAATGGGCTGTCAAGCCACTCCAATGGTTGCACTATCAGTTACTGCCGAGAACCCCACTTGTGCAGTGGAGGAGCAAAGCATCTTGAAACTTAGAAAAATTATCGCCGTAATTCTTTCGACTACCCTATACCCAGGTCCGCATCCAGGAATGTATTTCGGGTGGGGGGGGGGGGGGTCAATGGGTTTATTAAAAAATTAGAAAATAAATCACACATAATCAAAACAATCCGTCCATTCCTGGACGCCGAGAACCACAGGGGGGAGGGGGTCGCAACCCGGGGGGTTGCTTTTCGGGTCGGACCAGAAAGTACAAAAAAGACATAAATCCTATTAAATCTTATAAAAAACATCATTTTTGTATGTTTCGGGGGGGCGGGGGTGAACCCCCTAACCACTCCTGGATATGGCCCTGCCTCTAACCCTGGTTGTTTGCTAGAGCGATAAGAATCCTAGGGGCCATTTTTATAATCCTGCTAATGTGATGAAGAGGACAGCCTTTGGAGAGTTTGGGTCTAGCCGATCGTCCCTACTCGGTAAAAATAAATCTTGCAGTATTTGCTACTGGGATTAATCTTGTCTCTGAAAAGATAATCTTATCTCTAAGTCGGATTAATCTTATCTTTGTAGAGATAAGATTAATCCCAGTAGCAAATACTGCAGTTAACTTAAATCCTTACTCGGAGAAAATTTTTACGGTGTAGCATGAGCTGATTTTCGGTAGCATTGTGTCCAGAAGTAGTATACGCCCAGTTTAAGGATGCACATCCTTTTGATCAATCTCATTTGTACCATTTTATCGTTTCGTAAAAATAATACTTCCACCTTTATGTTTCTTGAAAAACAAGAACGAATGTTTCGGTGGGATGCGAAAGGGACATTTTTCAAAATTGGGTCTTGGCCTATTAGATTATGTTAGTTACGCCTAGCCAGCTAGACCCATAAGGTGGTTCTTCTGTGTTTTTAATTTCCGGTTCAGCCCGATCACGACCAGAATGTCATTGCTATAGTCCTATAGTCCCTTGTAATATTTATCAGAGGATTCTGTTCTTCCAGAAATACCCGGTTTACATCAGATTTCAGTCGTACCATTTGTCCGGTAGGAAACGAATCAGATAAGTCTATCTAACCATGAATGTTTCCGGAAAAAGAGAAAATTCAAAAATAATATTTTACTTTGTTTATTTTATTCATACTCCGCTGTTATGCAAAACGAGGGTCACAAATAAATAAACAAACTATCTTCTCCCGATACCCGCACTTCGTAAGAAAATGAAGGTGAAAGATCGATTCTTCCATACATGTTCTTAGTACCAAGTAGAAACTCCGTACACCCGATACAGACATAACAAGAGTGAGGGGTGAAAATAATATTTTACTTTGTGTATTTTATTCATACTCCGCTGTTATGCAAAACGAGGGTCACAAATAAATAAACAAACTATCTTCTCCCGATACCCGCACTTCGTAAGAAAATGAAGGTGAAAGATCGATTCTTCCATACATATTCTTAGTACCAAGTAGAAACTCCGTACAGCTGATACAGACATAACATGAGCGAGGGGCTGCCTACTCTCCGCCACTTGGTGTACACCATGTTTCGCCACCCATGCGCCATCCATCCGCCACGTGCGCCACCCACCCGCATCTTGCTCAAGAATAGCTGTTTTCCGCCACGCGCGCCACCCGCCACCCGGTGTACACCGATTTTGAGTGTGGACAACCCCTCGAACATGAGGCTTCTGAATTCCAACCAGACAAGAAAACAAAGAGAGTGTTCCATCCTACTTACCGTAGTTACTACGCATGACGTCACGAATTCTGGCTTTTTGCCGTCAAGGCTGGAACGATTTTCCTATTTTCCAGCAGGATCTCACGCCAGGGGCGAATCCGACCAATCACGTTCCAGAGATGCGTAGTTACTACGCTTACCACGCTCCCGAGCATGGTAAGCAAATAGTAACTATTAGTTACTATTCCGACAAGGTTGGAACGGTCAGCGTAGTAACTTTTCGTGAGGATGGAACGGAAATAGTAACTAATAGTAACTATTGTTACAAGGGTGGAACACGCTCAAAGCAGTTAGATTCGATTTAGTATGTCTGTTTACAAACTTTCGACACTCTGAACGACTCGATAAAAAGTGTATAGCTACTAGCGAAATACCCCGGTCGGGCATCGGCTCGATAGGAAAATAAAGTAGAACATACCAATCGTCCGGTGTATCGTCTTACACCTATTTTGACCATATTCGTCTTGTCTCTGGTCAGCGCTCCAAGTGGACTAGTTTCTGTTAGTCCCCCATTGTCTCATATTTAGCACTTGTGTAGACATAGTAAAAAGTCAGACCTGTAAGGTAGTGGGTAACTTTCATTTTCTGCGGCTAAAACATATGCAAAACCTCCATTACCTGGAAAGCAGATAGCAGATTTTCGACTCAGCAACCAGTGGATATATTTTACTTTGTTCTGGCAAGTGATGATGGTGAGACATGGGGGATTAACAGAAACTAGTCCGCTTGGAAGCGCTGAACTGGAATATGGCCAATTACCAACTCCACACAAAACTTTCACTTCTCACTAACTCCTTTTTTGCTGTTTTCTGGGAGAACTACTTGTCCGACGAGAAATAGTTCAGGATGAATTCAACACGTCTCCTTACCGCTCATTAGCTAGGGACAAAAAAATCACGATCTAATTTGAAACCTGCATTAATCCCCGTTAATTTTATTACAATAGATGGCTGCATCCCTGCGTCGGATATAATATAAACCTTGATCGCCCCTCCTTTTCGGTTTGCCCTTGCATACTACCAGTATAGCAGTAAAAAAGATGTCCTTGACTCGGCTTTGACGTATGCTGTCTGCACTTCTTTTCCAAGAAAAGAGCGGAAAGGAGAGTCTCGAATCCCTATTTCCGAGCGATGACTCACGCTGTGTGAGGAAAGGAACTTAATAGTCTCCGGAATCGATAAGCCTGTTCGGCTCTCGCTGCTGCGGATATGGGTTTGTTAATGCTTTAATCCAAGTGTAAGACTCACTGTGGCAATCATCAAATGGTGATCTGATCGGACCCGAACAGGGACCATAGATCGATTGCCCTTTATGGATCCCGAACTTGGTTAGTCTCTATGGAGCTGTAGAGACTTGTTCGAAGTCTCACGTGCTTGGATCGAGGTCGGACGGCGTGATGGACACTTGTGTTTTTGGCGATAAGCTGACAGTCACTCAGTCCATTCCTGGGACTGCCAAAAATTGCCTTACAGGAGACAAGTCATTGAGGGGAATTTTCTGGCGAATAAGCCGATTCGCATATTTTAACTCTCACCTATACTTCTGCTTCATTTTACGTCTTTAATCGTTCCATCTTTTATCATTACCAGAATCTCGAACTTACTATGTCATTTTATCCACCTAAAGACAGTACACTGAATGTTGCATTCAACCAAGAATAAATAAAGGGAGAATTGAGAACTCACATAACCTTGATGTCAGCATCCCGAATATCTTTTGGTCCGATATTATTTACCGGGGGTGGACCCTGGGTGGAGCTTCGCGTGTTGCCTCTTGCAGTATTAAGTGTTACCTCCAAGGAAAAGTGATGAAGCAGTCAGAAAAGGCGGGAAATTCAAACAGTGCTGATTCTGAGGATAATACAAATGGAAACGACTTTTCAATCTCGGGTCAGATTTGCAATATGAAGCTTATGTTATCACGACCCTTCACAAAGACGGTGAAGCCCTAGGGAATGCGGCGTTTGATGACTCAGGGGAGCAATTAAGCAACTTGAACGCTGAAGTGAAGACCTAACAGGCATGCATTTAGTTCAGATTCAATAGGATCAGTGTGATCATTGTAATTTTATTTTGGTCTTCTCAGGACTGTAAAGAATCGCATCTAGAACAGGTATTAAACTTCGACAATTTAAGGTATTTAGTTGTCGAAATGTACTCAAGGAGTTATTATGTTTTGTTTTTAAGTTGTACTGTCTGCACAAAATTTAGTTCATATCACTTTCTCGTGCAAAACACAGTAGGCTGTAAACTATTGCCTAATTTTAAATTAACGATTGCTGATGGTAAGATATCTTTTAAGACGTCTCAGTTTGTGGAAAGGACTTATTATTCTTGGTCAAAAATGTGTATCATTATCTCGGATAGTTGCAGTTTACATCTGGCTAAATTTGTCGTTGTCTATGCTAATAACAAGCCGCTTTTTCATCATCTTTTTTTTTTACATTATCATGTTTTTGAATCAATCAAACTCGCATTTTGGGCATAGCTGACTAACTATACCCAAAGAGTTGTTATGTTTTGTTTTAAGTTGTACACTGTACACAAAATTTAGTTCATAGCATTTCTCGGATAGTTAACAGTTGGTAAAACAGTTGGGTTGAAGTATTTCCTAATTTTAAATTAATGACTGATTATGGAAATTGACAACTATACGATTTCATTCAAAACGTCTAAATTTTGGATACAACTTATTATTGTTGGTCCAAATGTATATCATTATCTCGGGTAGTTGTCTTAATGTTTCATTATCTATCCTATTAAAACTCTTTTCTTTCATCACGATGAACCTGTCAGCCATGGAGATTACATGAATATTTTTGTGTGAATAAAATAAGAAGTAAATGTTACTTCCCACCTCTCCAGAAACGGATATTCTACCTGACTTTCTAAGCCTAGAGTAAAAACATTTGGAAACTTGTCCTTCCTTCTTTAAAATTGTAGTATTCAGTCCAAATCGGTCCTTTTCTGCCTGATTGAATATCACTTCTATCATCTCACTGTACTTTAGCCCCTTATCTCGTCTTTTAAACTAGTGGTAGCTGCGATTTAATTGTAGAGCATACGGCAAAATGTCGGCCTTTTTCTGTACAATTTGAATTCGGCGCACTTTCTTGACAGGGAGAACGGCGATCAGAAGAACCAGCGCCAATAGTTACTCTGTTGTCGGTACAGGCGCCGAGTAGGCTCCACCCGCGATACTTGAGAATCGGGCGGAAAGACACGTCGCATGATTCAAGTCTTCTCAATTCTTCCCTTATTTATTCTTGATTCAACGTGTTTGACTCTTCACAAGGCAGGTTAGGCTCCCGCTTACTGCTTATTGTTTCCGAGTAGCTGGTTGGCATGAAAGGCGGTTATGAGCTGCGTGCAGGCCCGTATCCAGGAATTTATTTCGGGGGGGTGGGGGTGGGGGGGGGGGTTACCTTTTGGGGAGGGGGTGCGGGTCGGACAAAAAAGTAAAAAAAAGACATAGATCAGAGTGAAAAGCCTATAAAACTACTTTTTGTGCTTTTTTTTTTTTTGGGGGGGGGGGGGGTCAACCCGTGTAATGCATATTCTCCTATGACCCATGGTCAGTTATATTACGATAATCTTCACACAGAAAGTTAGCGGTAGATAGGAGAGGATGATATAAGAAAGTTAGCGGTAGATAGGAGAGGATGATATAAGGCCGTATCAGCCTCCAGAGAGGATGATATGAAGTCATAACAACCTCCAGAGACGATGCAAGGATGCTCCAGAGAGGATTGATGTTGCAACAAGACCAAAGGTTTTGGTGGGATCCCTAAAGCTCAGTATTTGATCCACACAATTGGGTCTTGTCTTCGCCAGATCTAGTCTCCGCCAGACTTCTTGAACATTTTTACTGTTAAAATTTAGAAAAAGATTAAGGTCAAGTAGCTAATCATCTGAGAAAACCAAGTTCAGAAATAGATTCAGCATGTGCGTTTACCCCTATAAATCAGATCTGTTTTGACGAAACCGATCGAAACTTCCTGCCGTATTTCAGCTAGTTTTCCGATTTTGGCGGAATTCCGAAACTACTTGTCCGCGAAAAAATAAAGCTCAAAAACAAATTCAGCGTATCTCCTTATCCCTATATCCAACATCTTATCAACTTTAAATAAAAATTTATCTTAAAACAAATTTTCCGGTTTCAGACGGATTCCGGGCGAACTATAGGTATGTCCGGGTGGAAATTTATTATCATACGGATTCATCATCTCTTCTTACCCCTAAATCGGACATCTAATCAACAACAAATAAAACTATAGCTTTTAACAAATTGTCCGGTTTTGGCCGGATTCCGGGCGAGTTACTTGTCTGGGTAGAAAATTGATTTTCATACCAGCGTTCAGCATGTCTTCTTACCTCTAAATCGAACATCTAATCAACTTCAAATAAAACTTTTACTTTTAACAAACTTTCTGGTTTTGTCCGGAGTCCGGGCGAACTACTTGTCTGACGAGAAAATAGTTTTCACAATCATGTTCAGAATGTCTTCTTACCCGTTAATCGACCATCTTATTAGCTGTTTAAAAATATTTGTGTTTGCCCCTTAGTTTCAGCCCATTAGTCCCCCCACCCCTAAATATAGGGCTACAGAGCCCATCTACGAACTCGACCTCTCCCTTCACGCAAAGGATCCTCACACCAAGTTCCATCATAGTGTCTCATTCCCTTCGAGAGTTATCGTGCATACAGACGGACAGACGGACAACTTTTGCGATGTCATAGGTCCACTTACGTTTTGGGATCCCAAAAAGTTATATCAGTTAACACACCTCCATCTTGGTTGATATCGGAACGAAAACCTCGATTGCCATTTTATTAGAACTGGTTGTAGCTGATCTGCCCTGTGCAGATTAGCTAGCAACTATGTTAGCATTATTAGCTAGCAACCCTAGTTCACAGCCATCATGCGGTTTAAATTACAGAAATGATACAAGTCTTCCTACAATTCCTAGCCCCTCGTGAACCGATTCCTACTTACAAGTCCCTCTCCCGTGATATACATTAAGTTAACCGAAAACAAATAATGGGTACACCAGCTAACAAAAGTTGCAAACCCATCATCGCAGAAGATAATTCTAGCATAACAGCCGATTATTACTTACAAGTCCCTTGCATATCTTACCATTGGGAACCAAATTGTTCTTACCATCGAATACACCGGAAACAAATAACAGGTACACCAACTAGCAAAAGCTGCAAACCCCTCATCGCCGAAGATGATTATGAGCTAACAGTTGACTGTTGCTTACAAGTCCCGTACATGTCTCACAACTCGTATCGCCTATTTTTGGTTTCAGTGCGCACCTTACTACTGAAGTTGTCAACCCCTTGAAATTTTCAAACTGGTGTGTCTCATGAATGAATTTTTGTACCAAAAAATGGATGACATATAGTTAGATCAGCTCATCAACGGCTATCGATTGCCATCGAAAAAAAAAATTCTACCTGTCTTGGTTCAAAAGTTGACTTTTTATGCCGTAGGCAAACCAGCTTTTGTGGTACGTAAACTGATAGTGTGTTATCTCATATCTGTCAAAGTTGCGCATCCTTGTAGTTTAAACATATGACAATCCAGAGAGTATCCGACAGCTAGCTGCCAGCCGTGCCCAGTGATGCCTTTAATTTGTTCTTCTTTTGACGATGTGTGTTCCTTTAAGGCTATAACGTCTGTATCTTCGCCTATGGCCAAACCGGTGCAGGAAAGTCCTTCACGATGATGGGAAAACAGGAAGAAGGCCAGGAAGGAATTATTCCCCAAATCTGCAAGGACCTTTTTAGGAGGATAGAAGATGATTCGACGGGAGAAATCCTATACTCAGTTGAGGTAACTAGTTCTTTTTATCAAACGACCTTAAAGTTTAACTTATTTTTGTAAAGCTTAATGTATCTATTTTTGAGAGTAACGTAGAGGGCATTTGTTGGGAGGTGAACAGTGTGGCAGGGAACTCTACTCTGGGAGAAATTTGGTGTGGTGTTGGGGGGGGGTCGATACTGGGAGGTAATATGTAAACGATGTTACGAGATATAATAAGGTAGTTGATGAAAGGTAAAAGAACAAGAGCTGCAAGCTCATATGGCACTTGCAAGGCTGGGTCAGAGGATGAAAGTAGGAATTCTTCAGTTCGTGGGTTTGTTGTGATTATTTGTAAGCGAAACCCTTGAGATAATGGGTCCTTGGAAATCACGAGAACGTATCGTTTGGTAATACATTTGGCTGTGATGATGCGCACTTTAGGGGCGCTAGAAATTGATCTGCAATCAAAACTCTTGAAGCAAAAATGATGATGAGCTCATCGGGAGGATGACATGTATATTTTAATCAAAGGTATCATTTGTACTTTAAGAAATTCAGTTATAAGCAAAACCCATGAGGCAAAAATATTCTAATCATGTCAAGTCTCTAATGTTCAAGTTTCATGGTCCTAGCACATCTGGAAGTACTTTAACTGGTGATCACCGGAATTCCGGACCCCCCTTCCTCCCCCCACAGTGCTCGAACCCGATCCAGTTCTGCCACTGATGAATCTAGGGCTTGTGCTTGTTCTTCCCACCAAGTTTCATCCCAATCGCTCGACTCTTAGCGTGTCACAAGATTTATGGCTCCCCCCTGACTCCCCCCCACAATAATCGGATCCGGTTCGGACTTCACACGGGACATCCGAGACACGAGGTCTTTCCAAATATCAAGTTTCATTAAGATCTGATCACCCGTTCCAAAGTTATACGTACCTCTAGATTCCGGATTCCCCTTCCCTCCACTCCCCCCACGGTGGTCGGATCGGGGAAGCGACTATTTCCAAGTTAGTTTGGTCGGGTCCCTGGTACGCTTGCCAAGTTTCACTGTCCCAGCCCACCTAAGAGTAACTTAACTCCGTATCACCGGAATTCCGCCCCCCCCCTCCAACTCCCACCACAGTGCACGAATCCCGTCCGCGTCTGCCAATGATGTACCTAGGGCTTTTGCTTGTTCCTCTCACCAAGTTTCATCGATCCCTCCACTTTAAGCTTGTCATATGATTTCCGGTCCCCCCTGCGCCCCCCTCCCCACATTAATCGGATTCGGTCCGGACTTGAAATGGAACATCTGAGACATGACGTCTCTCCAAATATCAACTTTCATTAAGATCCGATAACCCGTTTGAAAGTTATGCATGCCACTAAATTCCGGATTCCGGCTCCCCTCCCTCCCCCCACAATGGTCGGATCGGGCAAGTGACTATTTTCAACTTACTTTGGTCGGGTCCTTAATATGCCTGCCAAGTTTCATCGTCCTAGCATATCTGGAAGTACCCTAACTCGCAAACACCGGACTAACCGATCGACCGACAGACAGACCGACGGAAAAGTGATCGGTATATGGCACTTCGCCGGAAGGCAAGTGCCATAAAAACATACTTGTAAATCTGCAATCTGAGTAGGAGGATGTCCTGACAGCAGCCTATCAGTGAGAAGACTAGCGTCTATTTATGTATGCTCTGGGTGGTTGTGGTGGCTCGGTAGGATCTAAGAAATAATATTGATAGCAATGCTTATGTCAGGAGCACGAATTTATTAACACATCTCGTGAAGCCTCTAGATCTATGCTGGTGGTTTTGTGGTGGTAGTGGTGGTTGTGGTTTTTGTGTGTGGGGGGGAGGGGGGGCGTAGTAACCCACTACAGCCAAGGTGGTGTCGGCATCATTAAGGAAGTCGGATAGTGCGAAAAAAAGTACGGGATGTCCCCCATTTCAGCTAGAAAAACCTGCCTGATGTAATCATGAGACGTAATTTGTTTGCGCCAAAGTTAGCATCACGAAAGAAATATCAGACCCCCCTCCCCCCCCGCATTCGAAGAAACTGAAGAGCTGGCCTCGAACAACATTATTCACTGCACAGAACGAAGATAACCTACCTCTAAACAGCATCGGTAGCCCTAAATTTGAAGTAGCTGCTGTCAAAATAATCTCTCCTTGTTCTGCTGCATCGCGTTCCCCCCTTTTCATTCCTTTAAGTAGACGTTCATTCAGAATTCTCTGGAATTCTGGTGCAGACATTCGAAAGAGGTGAATGTTCCTTAGACCGTAAACTTCCTATTTGACCTGTTTTTCGTCCCTGGGTTTTTGAACATAATCCTCGGATATTCTCGGATATTCCTTAGACCGGGAACTTCCTATTTGACCTATTTTTCGTCCCTGGATTTCTAGCATATTCTGTCGGATATTCTCGGATAAAATCGAGCTCAGTGTTCTTAAAAGTAAAAACAGACGTTCGATTTTCCGGATTTTCAGACGGTTTCACGAATAATGGTCTTGGCGCATATGGTACGGCGGTATGGTACCGCGTTTGGAAACCGTATAACGATTTCCCAGTGGAAACCTTTTAAACAGACAATTGAACTCGCGGCAAAAACGTTTCAAAATCGGGCGATTGTAGACCTGTTCTGGTTTGTTCCCTGATGTAGTGGTCTTTGTTCAGTATCATCTATTAATCTGATTGTAAGTGTTGTTGTGACATTATTTAAATAATAAACTAAAATTAGGGTAAACATTTATTGGAAGACGAGATCCTCTCGGAAGATCTTGAGTGGACTAGAAGCGTTTCACTTTTTGCAAGCTGTTTCCGCAAAGGCGACGTGTGTTGCATAATCTAACATAAATGTGAACTGTTACCACCCACACAAACTTACCTCCCCCCCTCCATCCTTACCCAAAGAAGAAAATTGGCCAACCTCATTTTAGAACCGCGTTTTGAAACCATAGAACGATTTCCCACTGGAAACCTTTTAACAGACAATATGAATACATTTGAAAGTGTACTCGCAACAAAAACATTTCAAAATCAGGTGTTAGTAGACCTTTTCTGGTTTCTTTCCTGTTGTAGTCGTCTTTGTTCATTTATTATCTCATTGTAAGTGTTGTTATGACATTATTTGACTAATAAATTAAAACAAGATATGGTAAACATATATTCGAAGATGAGATCCTCTCGAAGATCGTCATTGAGGTCTTGAGTGGAAAAGGCGAAAAGGCTTGTTTAGATTTGTCCAAGTTTGTCCGACTGACTTGAAGACTGGATGGTTCTAAAACCAGAAGTGCACAATGGGAAGTGTACCAAACAGCGTTAGCTTCATCAGTTGTATATAGATGATGGTTCGCGATCATTTGCAGTCTGGGGGAACGAAAGAAAAAAAAAACACGAGATTTTCGTTTTTTTTTATCAGCTAGTTATCCCTCTTGATGATATGTGAGGAATAAATATGATTTCGGATATTTTGGTTGGTTTCAGGTATTTCTCGGTTGTCCGGTTTTCGGATGTTTCTTTTCATGATTTAGTTTGTTTTTCGCTGAGGGCGGTTTGCGGAAGTGCAACCAAAATATCCTTAATCATTTTTATCGCTCGAATATCATCTTAGAGAGGGATAAGGAAAAAACGAAAATATCGTTTGTTGATTTTTTTTTTGCAATGAGTAGTCAGCTTGGCTTCAAACCTTGTATATGGAGGAATGAGATAATGGACCCGACGTGGGTTTGGTTTTGACCAGTTTTGGTCTTCCCCACAATAATAATAACGGATTGGTTGGGTGAAAGGTTGATGGGTGAATATAGATGCTTGCGTTACAAAGCGAGTTTGACGTCCAAATATACCTCAGCTCTCTACTTTAGGATATCCTGGCATCATTTGGAACAGAATATTATTATTATTATTTATTTGAATCCTTCAAAACTGAAGAGTAATGTATAACAAGACCAAAGGTTTCGATGGGATCCCAAAAATTCAATATCTGATCCAGACAACTGGGTCTTGTCTTAGCCAGATCCAGTCTTCGCCAGACTCCTTGAACATTTTTACAATTAAAATTCAGAAACAGATTAAGGCCAAATAGCTAATCACCTGAGAAAACCAAGTTCAGATTTGGATTCAGCATGTGTGTTTACCCCTATAAGTCATATCTGTTTTGACGAAAACTTCCTGCCACTTCTGCCACTTCTGCCAATTTCCCGGTTCCGGCCGAACTCCAGAACTACTTGTCCGGCGAAAAAAGAAAGCTCAAAGACGAAATCAGGGTATCTTCTTTCCCCAGTAATGAACATCTAATCAACTTCAAATAGAAATTTAGCATATAACAAATTTTCCAATTCCAGCCGGATTCCGGTCGAACTATATGTCCGAGTAAAATACGATTGTCATACAGGGACTCAGCATCTCTTCTTACCCCTAAATCGCTTATCTAATCAAATAGAAATAAAACTTTGACTTCCGACAGTTTTCCGGTTTTGGCCGGATTCCGGACGAACTACATGTCCGGGTAGAAACTTGTTTTCACATAAGTGTTCAGAATGTCTTCTTGCCCTAAATCGAACATCTAATCAACTCCAAATAAAACTTTTAATTTTGACAAACTTTCCGGTTTGGGCCGGATTCCGGTCGAAATACTTGTCCGTCGAGAAAATAGTTTTCATTATCGTGTTCAGCATGTCTTCCTTCCTCTAAATCGAACATTTAATCAACTTCAAATAAAACTTTTACTTTCAACAAACTTTCCGGTTTGGGCCGGATTCCGGGCGAAATACTTGTCTGTCGAGAAAATAGTTTTCACCATCGTCTTCAGCATGTCTTCCTACCCCTAAATCGAACATCTAATCAATTTCAAATAAAACTTTTACTTTCAACAAACTTTCCGGTTTGGGCCGGATTCCGGGCGAAATACTTGTCCGTCGAGAAAATAATTTTCACCATCGTCTTCAGCATGTCTTCCTACCCCTAAATCGAACATCTAATCAACTTCAAATAAAACTTTTACTTTCAACAAACTTTCCGGTTTTGGCCGGATTCCGGGCGAACTACTTGTCCGATGACAAAATGGTTTTCACCATCATGTTCAGCATGTCTTCTTACCCCATAATCGACTATCAAATTAGCTGTTTCAAAATATTTTGTTTGTCCCTTAATTTGAATCCCCTCCCCCTCCCCTAAATGTAGAGCTACAAAGCCCATCTACGAACTTGACTGGTCCAACGACCCAACGAACCCTCACACCAAGTTTCATCAAAATATCTCATTCCCTTCGAGAGTTATCGTGCTTACAGACGGACGGACGGACGGACGGACGGACAGACGGACAACTTTTGCGATGTCATAGGTATCCCTCCACTTACGTTTTGGGATCCCAAAAAGGAACAACAACATGTCAGTCAAACTCACACACACTTACATACTAATAAACAGCTGACCGTTAAAGAAACATTAGCCTACTAAATATACAACGAAGTACATGGAAAAAAAAAAAGAAGCTCAAAATAAACAAACTGGCAGGGGACTTTTTTTGTGAAAAAAGGAAAAAGGTTGTGATGAAGAAGAATGTTGTCAGCCTTTTTATGAAAGTTCTGGATTATACCATTTAAAGTTTCCAAAGGATTCCTCACTTTAAAATTCGAAGTTAGGAAAAACTTACTCGCAGAAATCGGGAAGCCAAGAAGGAATTTAGAGAATTTATAATAAGTAACTTTTAGCGCAGAAAATTCAGAAGGACAGAAAGTTCAGAAGGAATAGGAATGATAGTTTGTTTAAAACTCGGTGTTTCGTGGTATACCAACTTCGCGAGGCCTGAGTGGGCCTTAATGTAGCTCAAATAATTTTGTCAAGATTGTGAAAATCAAATAAAATTCGTAAGAATATGAAAGTTTCTCAAACAGCACGCCTGTCAGTAAAGGAGGAAAAAGAGTCATCACATTTAACACATGCGTCTTGAGTCTGGTAGGTTTGAAATGACACTTCATGGTGAGGGGTCTAGGTGACCCCACCCCGGACATAAGCCCCTGCCAACTCCCTCCCCCCGAATGCAAATATATAGGAACTAGTAAATCTGACTAAAAACTGCAGTTTGGACCCGGAGAATTTAAGATGTTCCCTCGACAGACGAGTTAAATATGACGTGACGGCGGCTCGCCGCGATGATTTGAGCCATTTTATGCGTGAGCGTAGAGAGCTAAATGATTTAAGATCTAAGGTATTTGGTGAAAGAGTGTTTGGTAAAGAGTGGATGTCTAAAATATTGCAAATATATAGGAACTAGTAAATCTGACTAAAAACTGCAGTTTGGACCCGGAGCATTTAAGATATTGCCTCGACAGACGAGTTGAATGTGACGTGACGGCGGCTAGCCGCGATGATTTGAGCCATTTTATGCGTGAGTGTAGAGAGCTAAATGATTTAAGATCTGAGGTATTTGGTGAAAGAGTGTTTGGTAAAGAGTGGATGTCTAAAATATTGAAAATATATAGGAATTAGTAAATCTGACTAAAAACTGCAGTTTGGACCCGGAGAATTTAAGATATTCCCTCGACAGACGAGTTAAATGTGACGTGACGGCGGCTCGCCGCGATGATTTGAACCATTTTATGCGTGAGTGTAGAGAGCTAAATGATTTAAGATCCGAGGTATTTGGTGAAAGAGTGTTTGGTAAAGAGTGAATGTCTAAAATATTAAAAAGTAAACAATTTTGTGACGTGAGATCGTTGGGGAAATTCCTCCGGATTGGTTTGCGCCACCGCGACTTGTTCATCCAATAGTTGAAATGTTTTTATTTGTATGTTGTTAGTAGTGTATGCTTATTCAAGCTAATGTAAACCTTAAATGTGTTTGCCATGGCCTTCTGGCTTTAGTGTGCATTAGTGTGTGTGTGTGGGGGGTCGCCAGGGACGTTTTGGTACCGGAGGGCGGGGTCGTCGGAGGGGCGCTTGGTACCGGGAGGGTTTTTTCGCCGGGGGTAGCCGGAACCCCATGTGTGAGATATACCATTAAGCCATTTAGGCATTTTTTCTACCTCTGTTCTTTGTTTCAGGTCAGCTACATGGAGATCTACTGTGAGAGGGTTCGGGACCTGTTAAACCCAAAGAAAAATAACAATTTGAGGGTGAGGGAGCACCCTCTTCTTGGACCATATGTGGAAGACCTCTCGAAGCTAGCTGTCACGACATATGAGGACATACACGAGTGTATAGACGAGGGTAATAAAGCTCGGTGAGTTATATAGTCTACCACAGATTCTTGATTCTTAGATACTCTATGCCAAACGCCGGGTATGTCTACCGTTTGCATACCCTATTCCTAACGCTGGGTATCTGTTGGCAGCCAAACCCTGACGTACTCGAATATCAATGAGTTTTGATTGGTTGGTTTCTGAGGTTCACTCAAATAATCAGTATTTACTGAGCAATAGTATCCAGCACCTGGCATAGTATATCCATCCTTAGGCCTAGGGTATACAATATGCTAGATATGTCCAGCGTTTGGCATAGGGTATCCAACAATCAGGGGTTTGTGGTCAGCTGCTTTACCCCTACCTGACGTATCAAATTTCCCTATGAATAGGCTACGATACGCCAGTCACTCAAGATGTAGTGCTAAAGGCTTCACTTTATGGTTGAGACGCTTGTAATCTGTCGGATCTCTGGTATCTAATAAGCTACTTTTTCATCGTCCCGTCCTCGCGGCTGTCTACAATTCAGTCGCCCTACCTCACACCTACCTCACGTGCTACCTCAACGTTTGCGTCCGCAAAGAGCGTGTGTGGAGCGAATACCCAAGCTAGAACCCCGTTACTACCGTACGGAGCGGTACCGTAATAGTTTTATCCCTAAATTTGTACATATTTTCAATTGTTACATATTTAAAAGAGGTTTATCATTCCTGTGTGTGTCTCACTTCTATGTTTTTGTGTTAGGCCATATTCAGTTTGAATTATTTATCTTGATATTATGACAGACATTATTGATTTGTCTTCATGTATATTGACGTATTCAAACTGAAACTGAAACTGAAATGTCCTGTATCTGTTTGTAGACTTCTCACCAAATCAGACAAAAAAACAAATCCGGTCAATATTCTATCGTTTTGCTAAATATATGCTACGCCTCCCCCTTGGACGAGAAACTCGAAAACTTCCAGTCGTTATCAAATTAGTGATCCACTAACAGCAGTGGAGAAACGAATAGGTACTTATAGCCAAAATATTGATCACGACTGGAAAACCCTCTTGGTTTGGTTGTATGTTAAAAGTTCTTCTGTATTTCGTAAGTTGATTCTCTTTCGTGTTTTCCTTTCTTTTTCTCTCCTTATGTCTTCGCCCCTTGTGTTTATTTTGACGGGTCATAAATAAAAGCATCATCATCAATGTAATAAGTTATTTAATTAATTAGTAGGTACTCTCTTCAGCCAATTAAAACTGACTCCGAGTTATATTTGATAGCGCCAATCGGATGTCTGTTGATATTTTAGTTATTTGTTTTTATCCGCCAAAAGTGGCGAATACTTTTCTTTCAGTGATATTTCGTCACCTCTTGCAGAGAGTCTCCTTCAGTCTCTAGCTGGAAGAAACCCCCCAACAACATAGCTTCAGGTGATCTTGTCTCTGGTTATATACGTATGTTAATAATAATAACTCATTTATTTCCTTAGTAGCATTTACAACTGCTAGCTGCGGATCGTTAACTTAAAGTTTAACTGAACAGGCAACTTATTTTTACATCTTAGATTCAAATACATTGAATTATTACAACACCTATTGGGGATTTTCATTCTGTCCACAGTAGTCTTCAGTAGGGACGTTGGGAATGTGGACGCTTTCCCATGGTGACTCCGTCCACAATTCGCCCGCGAAAATTACTAAACTATCACTACACAAGACACCTCACTAGCTAGCACTAGTTTTTGGCACTGCAGACTGCAGACACTTCTTTGTTTATTTGATACACAATTTATTTACTCGTTTGCTGCTGGTGTTGTTGCCAAATGTTCCAGGCACCATAGAGATATCACAAAAACGGGAAGAGCGGCAAGCACAATGGGATAATCGATTATTTGGAAATATCAGAAAAACAAACTAACGCTTTTTCATCGGGTTTTCAAGATTATTTAAGCGAACAAGTGATGGGTAACTAGACTGTCGTATCCTAGCCCTTTTCGGTTAAACTTTAACAAATTACGAATCACAGGTGGTTGATATTCTTACAGTTAAAATTACGAATAAAATAAGGCGCAAACGAAGATAAATACCTTTCGGTTGAGTTTATGAGGGGCTGAAGAAGCCGTGGCTTGTCAATGTTAGCTAGTCTTCCCCGTGTTCGGGCCGGTCTGGTCTGGAGTCTCATAGTCTGGGAACATAGTCCGATGATGGTCAGAAGTTAAACATTCTCCTGTCCGCAAGGATCGCCAACTGACGCTTGACCAGAGCATCCTCATAGGAAACATAATTTCTTTTCTTTAATTTCTTTCTTGTTCTTTTTCTTTTTCTTCATTTAATTACTCCGTCTTTTTGTACGTTTTTGCATTATGATGGGCAATAAATCTATTATGACTATTATTATTATTATTGATCCGGACCAAGCATCACTTTGCACGACCTCTTTTGGATAGACTCGAATCTTTCTGTCTATTTAGTATGTGCAGTACTCGAAAAAATGGATGGTTGAATACTTCCTAGTTATACTTCCACGACTTATTCTTCCATGCCCACGCGTTGTTTCTTCTGTCTGCTCTGAAGCTGGCTTTTCTCCTAGTTTGAAATTCTACTTCTGTCTCGGAGCGGAGGTTCTGGACTCTTTTTTTGTCTCCATGAGTCCTTTTTCGGAGGTCGATTTCCAGTAGGTTTAATCTTTAGTGAGCTGGATGAAAACATGACCAAAGGTTTCGATGGGATCTCAAAAATCTAACATTTGATCAAACAGTTGGGTCATGTCTTCGCCATTCAGTCTTCCTCGGATTCCTTGATATTTTTACTGTTAAAATATAGTTCAAAAAGGGATTCAGCATGTCTCCTTGCCCTGGTACCGAATTTGTAATCGATTTCAGAAACAAATTCCAGCTTTAACCAAATTTCCAGTTTCAGCCGAATTCGTGATGAACCTTTTGTCCAACAAGAAACCTAAGTTCACATATGGATTCAGTGGACCTCCTTACCCCTCAATGAATATCTTATTAGGTTATAAAACATAGATGGTTTTACCGTAAATTCCAAACCCATCCTCTGCCTCTAAAGATAGGACTAAAGGACCCATCTACGAACTTGACCTGTACTTTACCACTGAATCCTCATTCAACAACATCCTCGCTTGATTTTTCTTCGTTTAAACATTATACATCAACCCCATTTGACCTTCGATTACACTAGATTTCTCCGACGTCATACATAATAAACGAATGAATGCCGGCATCCACGCGCAGAGCTATACTTGTTTGTGAAAAAAGAGGTAGGACTGCTAAAGCCGAAAACTGGTCGACAAATTTTGTGTCCGGTTTTCGCCGGATTCCGAGTCAACTACTTGTCCGGCAAGAAAATAACTTTCATACTCGGATTCAGCATGTCTCCTTATCCCTAAATCAACTATCTCAATAGCTTTTAATAGATAGGTCTTTTGCTCGTTAATTTGAAACCCCCTCCCCCCACCCCTAAATGTAGGGCTGTAGAGCCCATCTACGAACTTGACCTTACCTTTGACCCAGTGCACACCAAGTTTCATTAAAATATCTGATTCCCTTCAATTAATCAATCAGTCATTTATTAACAACAAAATATCCATTTGATAACGTAGGCTGACGACAAAGTAATCGTACACTACACGACAAAAGAGACAATTAGAATAGTTATATACAGTTGGTTTGTCAAATTAATTAAAATACAATACAAGCTATACGATAAAACATTAAAATACATTGAAGAATTTTAATAATATTGTCTTTAGGCCTATCGGTTATTTCTTCATGTTTTTATAGCGTCGTTATAGTGTTGAATAAAATAAGGTACAAACGAGTGGAGATATCTTGTTGATGCCTTGACGGGTGGTTGTTTTAACTTTCGCTTTCCAGCTTCAAAATTTGAGCATGTCCTCGGACGATTCTCGGTGGTTTCTTCGTATTCTGGGAGTATGCCTATGCATTTGAGAATGTAGGCATTCGTTCCCGAATTTCATCAGCGAGCTGTGTCGTCGTTCGGTTAGAGTTCCCATTTTTCACAATGAAAGACTTTCATTATAAGATAAGATAAGATTTATTCCACTAAAAGCACAGAGGCCATGGGAAAAAAATAAACACAAACAAAAACTAAAAAACACACACCAAATAAATGCTAGCTATTTTACATATTCCTTTACAGGAATCTTTATCTGTGGTTCATCGAGATCGAAAGGAATCTTCCCAACTTTTCGATATCACCAAATATTTTACTTCCCATTACTTTTACCAACCAATCCTCCCCCCAATTACTAACACCAAAAATTTCCCCACGCATATGCATTGCTGAGTATTATTTTACATGCACGCTTCTTAATTCTTTCAATCTTCTTTTCTTGGTCCTGAGTGAGTCCAGCGTGCCATATTTCGCTGCAGTATTCGAGTACTGGTCTTAAATATATTGTGTATAGTGTGCTGAGCACTTCATGTGAGAAACCAAAACGCTTTAGGTACGCAAAAGATCGGAGGTGGATCACACCATTTTGTATGATCTTCTTTACATGAGGTCCCCATTTTGACATCGGTAGAGAGAGAGAAACTTTATTTTAAAAACGACTTTCACAGCGCGTGGCGCCGAATTAGCGCTTCACGTCAGGTAATTTATACACTTATCAGATAAAAACCGATCGTCAATGAAAGGCTGAGTCAACACAACAAAATAATACACAAATCACTTGTTAATAAGGTTTACAAACGCAGGTATGAAACTCTTCCTGTATCTCTCGTGGATTGGTGAGGTTGAAGGGTGGGGACTTTCTGGGAGTTGGGTCTGTGAGGTCGGGATCTTAAAGGTTGAAAAGGCGGGGGGGAATAAATCTTGGAAAAGCGGATTTGTCATGGCTTTATTGCCAAACCGGGTACACAGGAGGGTTCTTCTCTCCGATAAAGTTGTGAGCTGGAAATGCTTCAGTTGAGAGTCCTAGGACTTTGACACACTCGACGACTTTCAAGTCAGCCTACAGTTCTACAGGAAATAGTTTCGATTTTGTAAATTAATTCGGAGGACAGCGCTCTTTTCTCTACTAATTGACAGCTTTGCTCCATCAGTTTGCTTTGTGAGTTGATCCAGTGTGAATTCGAGAGTTATCGTGCTCACAGACAGACGGACATTTTTTGCTATGTCATAGGTATCCCTCCACTTACGTTTTGGGATCCCAAAAAGTGCTCCTCAGGTGGGATTGAACCACGATTTTTGCTTGAAACGTCACTGCGCTACAGAGGGACTTGCGAACATGGTTCGCTAACCACTACAGTTATCTGATAGAAGGGGCTATAGGAACAGTGATCCTTTCAACGGCAAATCGAAACTCAAGTTTTCTAATGTTCTGCGATATTTGTATTTTTTTGATGTATCGGTATTTTCACATTCGAATCTTTCAGTATTCGATAATCGATACATCGACGTCGATATTTTGCAGAGGAAAATAACACTAGAGTAGCGCCAAGAATAGAAAAAGGTGACACACACTCGAATAACAGCGACACTAGCGATAGTGAACGTCCATACTGAAACTTAATCGGTCGTGCACCGGTGCTGGCTCCAATAAGTTCATATTCTGAACTAAGCCAAAAAAAAAAGGTACAATCTCCCCAGTTCCCGAGATGTATGCAAACCGCATCTTAGCTTTACTAGAAATTTCTAAACCCGCAAGTTTGTCTCGCTTTAGGCTAAATGTCGCAAGCGTAGCGTGCGGCGCTATGAGTTTGGCCCCTTTGCGAAACAAGGAAGAAAAATTCTTGACGCTGCTCCTTAGTGCTATTTGCTCTGATATGTCGCTACAGTATACGTCTCGTTTCGCCAAAATTTGAGAGCAAAATTGTTGCAAGAAAGCATATTGCATCATCTTAACTTCCAATAAATAAAAGTGAATTACGAAGAAAATATTGCTCAGATTTCAGATATATTAATTTAACTTTCGTTGGATTATGTACAATACATATAGATGAACATATATCATTTTCAATATTGGTATTTAGGTTTCGACATTCGATGTCGATAATTGGTCCGACATATCGATATACTGTTATGATATCGAGTATCGCCCAACACTAGAATTTCCTCCAGGGGGCTGCTGGACAGGCTGAAGGACAAGAATGTTCCTTTATATCATGTCATACATCCAGGGTCCAGTATATTATTACTATAATTATTTTTTTTTCTCACTCGCGAAAGGATTATACAACATTAAATAAAATAAATTTTATTAGAAAGCTATATTTGACAATTCAAAACGGATACGTCAGCTAGATTTTATTTTACAACCACTTCGTCGTCACTTTCTGCCTGGCCCCAATCCGATTTATTTGCCATTTTATTTCTATTTTTCGTAAACCGTTTTCGTTAAGCATACAACACAGGTACAAGTGCATAGAGGTACCACAAATCCGACAGGGAAAGTCCGCCATATGAAAAGCGATTACTCGTGAACAGTGGAGCAATGAAGTAAGATTTTTGTCGGGTTTTCATGCCTATTTCAGTGAATAAGTGATGGGTAACTAGACTGTCTATCACAGACCTTTTCGGTTAAAATTTAAAGAAGGGACAACTGTGTGGGACTGGAAAACCATTTATTTTATTTCACCTATGTGAATCTGTGTGTGGTGGTTTCGAGTTCAGCATAAGACTTTTTCCTGAACCTTCTGTAGCTCGCCGAGCACCCCCCCCCCCCCCCCCGGTCCTCTTCTGCGTTATGAATTCATCGGGCTGGGTCCTGATTCTGTGGGAAAATTGCAGAGAGTGTTCGCCAAAAGAACCGTAATTGTTTATAATATTTTTTTTTTAGAACTGTAGCAGCTACGAACATGAACGAAACCTCCAGTCGATCTCACGCCGTTTTTACTATTATTTTCACTCAGAGGAGGCACGACGAGACAACGGATCTGTCAACTGAAAAGGTGGGTGAAATAATTTTGTATAAGTCATTAATATTATTTACAGCGAATACTAGGCTCAAGCCTTTACAAGACTATACGAAAATTCAATACATTATTTGTAATTTCCAACTTGTTTGTGGTGTTGATTTCCATTTTTTTTTTTTTAAATACTCCTTCGGCCCAAGCTGACTGGGATTTTGCTATAACAGAAAGAACAAGTAAGCCAATAGAACCTCGGTATTTGGTCCTATGCAGCGACTATGGATGCCCGGACAAAATTGAGCTGGGTAGAGTTATTTGCTGAGCTTTAACTTGATTCACGTCTAATTCCGTCTTAGCCGCTGCGCATTTTAGAGGAAAAAACTGCAACGCGCAGACTCGCTTTGGTGCGCGTCCAGACACCCAATCGGCTTTCACGTTGGAGATTTCTTCTCGGGGGCTTTACTGCGACATAGCTGTTTGTAGAGGTATCAAATTGTCATGCTCCACGTACACTGTAAAAAAAAAATCTTGCAGTATTTTCTACTGGGATTAATCTTGTCTCTAAAAAGATAATATTATCTCTAATTCAGATTAATCTTATCTCAGTGGAGATAAGATTAATCCCAGTAGGAATACAGAGTTAACTTTAATCCTTACTCGCAGAAACTTTTTACATCGTTTGCATCGGGCAGGGTATTGGAAACTGCGCATGGTCGTATTACATAGCTAGGGTTGACGTAGGTTCTGGTGCTTATTTGTTCTTGGCAAAATTGACTCAAAACGGAGAAGGGGTGAACTTGCCAGAAACTCGGGAAAGAGGTCAAATATTATAGAGGCTAAGTATAGTTGCGTATAAAGTAATATTTGCTGATTAGTATTAAGTATATTCAATCTTTAAGAAACAAATACGGTCGAGCGAGACTTTTTTTTGTCATCGATAATAAAACAGATAAAATTAACTATAAACTCATCAACAAAAAATAAGCATACAGATATTAATTGGTTCTTATTTATTCAAACTTATTTATTATTTGTTTGAATAAATGTTTCAAGGTCAGCTTGGGCTCAAAGAATATTGGTTCTTATTTTTCAGTATGTTTTCTTCATTATTAATAGATAAACTGAAATAATATCTTGGCATTCCAGGCTAGCAAAATTTCCCTTGTCGATCTCGCCGGATCAGAGCGTGCCGACGCTACGGGAGCTAAAGGAACAAGATTAAAGGAGGGAGCGAATATCAACAAGAGTTTGACTACTCTTGGAAAGGTCATTTCAGCTCTAGCAGAAGTGGTGAGTAGAGTTGATATTGATTATAAGATAGGAAGAGATTGTTGCGGAAGAAATCGGAGGGGGTTTAAGTTAGGACTTCTTAAAAGTGTGGACACGTGTGCCTACCTCTCTAAGATGAAGATAAAATGAGGATTTGTTAGGTTTCTGTCCCTTAGTTGGCCAAGATTGGTTGCGAAATCATTCCAGTTTATTCATAACATGAGGAACATAAAATATTGAGTCGGGAATACAACGAACGTGTCCGAAAGCTTTTTGGTTCTGTAAATGCTGCATTAATGCTGCATTTTCTTCTTTTTTTTGTCCGAAAGCTGTTACCTTTTTTTCTTCTCTGACACTTCTAGAATACCAAAAATTTAAGTCAGGAAGAAGAAGAAGAAAAAAGAATTAGCTGTATAAAGCTGACAAAATGGGTCAGTTACTGATGTCCAACCTTCGTATCTTCTTGATCTTTCCTTTCTTCATTGGCCATGATCGCCAGTTGTCTTAGAATTTGAAATGTTTGCCGAATTGTCAGTTGTTTTTAATTTGTTATATTTGCCGCCGAAAATACTGAGAGAATCGCCGTACTCTCCAGTTTCTTCTTGAAAATTAAGCATAAAATTTAGCATTCTTGCTGAATTTGTCAATGAATTTTATGCTGTATTAATGCTGCATTAATTGAGCGAAGATTTAAGTCCGAAAGCGAAATGCTGCATAAAATGCTGAATTAATTCAGCATTTTCGTTCCTTTCGGAGCTTTGGGACACGCACAACATATTTACAAACCACCCCAGGGCCAGCGATCGGTATGGCCAGATCGCTTGCCGATCCGCGACTAAAACAAACCGGAATGAATTAAATTGACTAGTCATTCGACAATAATGAGTCACAACGGTGAGCACGAGGGGTTAGTGCCTTCTGCAAATCGCAAGAAGACAAAAGTTGTGCTAGGTACAATAGGATTTACTTTTCAAAACGAACTCTCACGTTATAAATGTCGAGCTTGACGTCTCCCTTCAGATGGATATTATGTGTCCGTCATCGTTGTCACCGTGGTTACCATATAGAAATCTTCATTTAAGCTTTGGAAGATTTAAAATTAATAATAATAATTTATTTTTAGCCCCCAAATCGTACAAGACGAAAATAGGGGAGTACAAAAGAAAATGAGCAGACATAATTAGGGAAAACACAACACATAGAAATAAAAATCTACTGAAGAGTCAAACAGACGAATAAGCCCATGAGAGGGCGACAAACGCGCGTACGCCGTTTCGGACAGTTTTCTGTGGAGAATTGATAATTTCTCGGTGGTATCTGGTAGCGAGTACTTGCTAATAACTTTAGAATTTCTTTGCCGAGGAGGGAGAAAAAGAAGAAATTTACAAAGTAGATGATTTGTAGAGACCTCTTCTGAACCCGTTCAATTTTATCACTTTCTTCTGAAATTGTGACGCATCGCATGCAGATTTCCCGAAAGTGATGCGGATTTCACCTGCGAAATCTTATCGAACTCTGTGTACACGTAGCTTAAGTTTTGATTAGCGTAGTTACTTACTAGAAATACTACAAGACCGGACAATCTGATTTACTGGTATTGACTAAACTTAACCGATTACCTACGGCCCGTGACGTTTTCATGACGTTATGAAAGAAATAGGAAAATTTGATTAAATTAATGTTGAAGGATATATATTTGTATCTATATATATAGAGGTGAGCGGCCAGCGAGGCGCCGGACCCGCCTACACTCATAAACCGTTCTAGGGACAATCAGTTCCGTTAGTAAATGAAAAATAAAGACATTTTACTCTGACGTCACGACCCGTAGATAATCGACTGAAGTTTAGTCAACACCGATTTACTGGCCTAGAATTTGAAGAAATGTGTGTAGGTCTATCATTCCTTCTAGAACTGTGGCAAATGGAGAGCGTGTTCCACCCTACTTACCATAGTTACTACGCATGAGGTCAAGGATCCTGGCTTCCTTGCGTCAAGTCTGAAACACGTTTCTCCATTTTCAGCGAAATATCGTGCCACGGGCTAATTGCACTAATGACGTCAAAGAGATTCGTAGTTAAGCAAATAGTTACTATACGTTACCATTTCTAGAAGAGGGGAACGGTCAGCGTAGTAACTTTTCACAAGGCTGGAACGAAAATAGTGACTAATAGTTACTATTGTTAGAAGGGTGGATCACGGTCGGAGTCTCAAGATCTCAACTGAAAAAATTCCATT
The DNA here is from genome assembly GCA_023053575.1 of Branchinecta lynchi. NCBI lineage: Eukaryota > Metazoa > Arthropoda > Branchiopoda > Anostraca > Branchinectidae > Branchinecta > Branchinecta lynchi. The sequence goes on from JAKZAP010000010.1 coordinate 22,033,509, forward strand.
AAAAACTCAACGGACAGATAGATCGATAGATAGATATTTTTATTGATCCGACTCGGAGCGCCGACATGGCACTAAATACGTCGACCATTATATTTAAATACAGTTGAAGCTGTAAGAACTATTGAAGAAATTGTTGGGACCGTCACTCAGAGTCCTAGCTTATATTATAATTAATTAATTAATTAATACAGCACAAATGGGACGGTAGCTGTAATCAGTTGGTATCGTAGTTCAGGCACGAAATATGAGAGAGAGAGAGAGAGCTAGGTTTATTTAGACACCATCATAGCTAACAGCTAATTTGCGTTGCTTCACTGTTCACTATATCAAATTTATTAAACTGAAATCACTTTTCTTCTTTTTAATCCGACTCTTGTTCATCAGGCGGTAAGTCTCGTTTCTTTGAAAGATTTGTGCCGGTGGGGGGCTTGCACCATGTGCTTAGGAATGGGTGTCGTCAGCCTTAGCTGACTCAAAGGCTTGTACAGTCAGACTCGACCCCCCCCCCCCCATTAACACTATGAAGCTCTTTGAACCTTGAAATGTGGTCGGTGTATTTTTTTTTAAGGATTATACCATATACTCAGGGACCCTTGTGTTTAGCTTAGTGATTGCTTTGCGCATTGCATGTTCTTCTTGGCCAAAAAGAGGTCATTTGACACGCATGTTTGCGCATCCTTATCGTAATAATAACATGATAATAATATAATAATAGAATTGCAATAATAACGCTTTCGCGTCTATAAATTTCTCGGGACACTTTACACACTAAATTGAATTTCAGCCAGGTGGTAGTCGACACCAGATTTGAATTGGTTGATGTTTGGTATTTACAACACTTTCTGGGAGATTATTCCAATATTCTACTATTCGGTTTGTAAAGCTCCATTTTCCAATGTCTTTTCGGGATTTCTTACCACTCAGTTTAAGTTGTATCCTCTGAGACCGTTGTGATTGAAAGTGAGGACATCATCAGGCCTTATGTTATCATTTTAAATAATTTTTAATTAAATCACAATTTTAAAAGTTTCGATCAATGTTAATAAACTTTACGGGAATGTTTCTGTTATGACCCTTTTACGTGTTACATTGCGCGAAAGGATAACGTTTAAAAGTGTTTTAACAGATGTAAGGTTTTACACAAGGATGCGCACAAATGTGTTATCTGTTATCAAATTTCCGACTTTCTAATAATGCTTGCTTTCAGTCGAACACCAAGCAAAGTGTGTATGTAAAAATATTCCTGTTTAATCGATATCTTCTTTTTCAACCAGAAACAATCGTTATTTTTGTTAAGGCATGTACTCGGAGATTGCCTTCTTCTCGAACTCCACTAACTACCTGTCTAAACCCCAGTTATCGTGCTATGTTGACTGGGGTAGCTGTATTCCTTGTACCTTAATCTTATATCTGTGTCTCGAATCTACACGGCAGATCAGTTGTGCTCCGTTTTGCACGTCTCGAAACAAAGTCTGCAATTCCCCTCGTGTTTCATTTACAATATACTTCCCGGCTTTCGTCTGGGAACAAAATGGAGAGACTGTCATTAGCTGACCGTCGGGAGACGAGGAGGAACTGAATTAAGAAAGGACTCGGGAAATCTCTAGGGGGCGGATGGACTTGGAAGTATTAGGTTTTCCTCCCTTGATAATAACACTGGTCGAGGAGTGGAGAAATCCATGGGAGATCCACAGTTCCGGAATCTGTAGCCTTTGATTGGGCGTTTTGCCCCCCCTCCCCCGATCGGAGCAAACTAACACTAGGGCCTAGCGCCAAGACCTATGCTTTCCATGCTTCACAATCCTGCCAGACTTGTAGCGGCCCCCAATACGCTTGTGGCATTTAAATGGAGACAAACTTCTGCGTTTAAAGATTTCTAATACAGCTAAGATGCGGTCTACGCACATCGAAGGAACAGAGGAGCTTATATCTTTTTTTTTGCAGTGTTCAGAATTTTAAGTTGGTGGTGCACGACTGATTGAGTTCCAGTCTCTATCACTAGTGGTGCTAGTGTCGCTGCTATTCGAGTGTGTGTCACTTTTTTCAAGTCTTGGTATTACTCCCTAGTGTTATTTTGCTATGGCCCTATGCACTCACCACTCACCAAAAAGAGTGTGTGTGACTCTGATCGCTTTGTGGCTAGGATTTGACTAGCACCTGTCGAGGTTATTTCCAATTTCGTAGTTGGAGTTTGGCGGGAATTTCAAATTTGTCCGCGAAAATTAAGTCCGAAAAATAATAGCTACTTTATGAAGTAGATTTGACGTAAAACTGAGGATACTTCTAGTACAGAATGGTAAGGACCTAAGCCTGAAATTTTTAGCGCAAAAAGACAAAATTGCGTTTCCGCTAGGCTCAACGTGTTGCTTGACTGTCTGGCACACAAATGGGCCGCAGATAAAAGCCCTAGGAACCGCTACCTGATGAAAAATGTAGTTGTATGGTGGTTGTACGAAAGACTTGCATGTATTGATGTGTAGTAGCATGGAATACTTTGATTTAACATGCCTCCGACTGAGTTAATCTTAAAGCGGACCACAAAAATGGTCTTTCTACCGCACACACAATGATAACCATCCCTACTGCCACTATGAATCTTCAAAACCACAAAAAAATCCCGCCAAACAATGAGCAAATAAAATAAAATAAAAAAAATTCCTAGGTTTGAAATAATTTGGTCTGGACTAAATCCCAGCCGATTACCCAGGACAGCCCTTATGGCACGTAGGGAGCCAAATATCAAAATAATAATTGCCACCTAATGCTCTAACTGTTTAAATGTAAATACAAATAAATTAAAAAACCAAGACCAGTGGTAGTCCTGAAGGTATAACACAAATAATCAATTGAGTCCTACAATTCTTTGCTAAACAAACGTTTAGAATTTCGTCATCTGGAAAAGAAGACATTCTGCGTGTTTTATTTCTCGTGCCAAAACAGCAACCCGGCAATCAAGTTCAAATCTAAATAAACTAGTGGCTTCTGATCAGTAAGACAAGGTGAACAGAGTGTTTGGATTAGGTCTTTACGTAGTAGTATCCAGTAGCATCCAATCTTACTGTATTAGCATCCAGTTTGCTATTAGTAGCATGCAGTGGCAACAGTAACTACCGCACGCTACTTTTTCGTACAATTCTCAAAAAGTTTTCATCGGGTGTGGAGCATACGAGTTCATGTTCGATCTTGGAGATGAGGTCGCTCCGATTATCCTTGATGCCGTACGAGACGGGTCATCATCTGGCTGCCGACGACAGTGAAATAACTGTGTTTCTAACCACCTGTAGTCAGAAATTTTGATTTTCTGTATCCTCATATTCTGATCTAGGCCACGAAAAAGAAGAAGAAAGGGGACCATATTCCTTACCGGGACTCTGTGTTGACCTGGCTTCTTCGGGAAAACCTCGGTGGCAATTCGAAAACTGCCATGATTGCCGCCATAAGCCCAGCGGATATTAACTATGAAGAAACGCTGTCCACCTTAAGGTAAGAGGAAGTAATGGATTTTATTAGGCAGTTATAGACATAATGATCATACAAAGCAAGAGAAAAGACTTTCCCTCTAAATAACTTTAAGAAATCTTGAATAGTCGTACTGATCGTAGTTAAAAATCCCATCAACAATACACTTGGAACTATTGATCGATTCAGCATTAACCGCATCTTCGGTAAGGCTGTTCCAAGGATCAACAATTCTGTTACCAAAACCCCACTTAAAAATGTCCTTCTGGAATCTTGATTTTGCAAGCTTGTACGCGTGCCCGCCTTGATGACGGTTAATGCTGAATCTTACTAAATCAGTCACTTCAAAATTGTCATAACTTCCATTGATTAATATGTTTCAATCAGGTCTCCTCTAAAAAAATTGTATGCAATAGAGGGAAGGCATGACCAAGTCCGCAAACACATAGGCGATCCTGAGTAGAACAAGAAACGTCACCCTAACGAATCTTCAAAACGTACTCTAATCCGATATAAACCAATCAACAATGTTTGTTTTGGTGATGTTTCTGGTTCTTCGCTCGTCACTTGGCGATTATTTGTCGGCACGAAGCGTTAGTCGTCAAGAGTGTGGGATCGACTAAAAAAGGGAATGAAACGGAATGACACGGTGCAGGAGGAACGCGTACTAAAAACGGGAACGCGTACTAAAAATGGGAACAAAGTACTAAAATCAGAACAGTGCACCAGGAGGAACACTACTAAATGGGGGAACACTGCACCGTCCTTCCTTTTTTAGTAGTTTGCTTGGGTACGAGTTCCAGATCGTTCCCGTGCACATCCGCACGTGTGGCAGGGCCCCTGTTCTTACTGGTTCCATACTCAGGAGGAACTTACTTTCAGGTATAGTGTTTTCTAGAACAGGGGCCGTGACATTCTTTGCTTGGGTACGAGTTCCAGATCGTTCCCGTGCACATCCGCAGGAGGGGCCGGGCCCTGTTCTTACTTGGTTCCATACTCAGGAGGAACAGGGGCCCTAAAATTCCCGTTTTTAGTACTAATTCCTGCTGCAGTATGACACAAGTTTTAAAGAACAGGTGATTCCCGTTTTTAGTACATTTTTCCCCTGGACATGGAACCAAGTATCAAAAGCAGAGGGCCGGTCATTCCCGTTTTTAGTGCTGTTCCTCCTGCAGCGTAGATGCAAAGATTAAAGAACAGGAGCCCTGCCCCTCGTGTGGATATGCACGGGAATGATCTAGAACTCATACCTAAGCAAACTACTAAAAAAAAAAAGGAAGGACGGTGCAGCGTTCCCCCTTTTAGTAGCGTTCCTCCTGGTGCAGTGTTCCAGATCTTAGTACGTTGTTCTCGTTTTTAGTACGCGTTGCCGTTTTTAGTAGGCATTCCCATTTTTAGTAGGCATTCCTCCTGTACCGTGTCATTCCATTCCATTCCCGTTTTAGTCGATCCCCAAGAATATAGTATCTCTGCTTTGAAACCAAGTCTCGTGATACATGCAAGCTCTTTCTTCTCCCAAAGTTTCATAATTAGTGATAAAAGAACGCAAACGTTCACTCCATTCAGCTTGCTAATTACAGGGTATCTGATCCCTTTGCTCGTCGCCTGTCTGTTTATTCAGCAGTTCATTGACGCCGGGATTCTCAGATTCCTTCCGTGAGCATTCAGAACCAGCAGTGGATAATTTGTCTTGATATGTTTTTGAGTTTCGAATATTTACGAATATTTCCAATTGCCTTTTAGTTTTTGCTTTCTGTCTCAAATTAGGTGCTATGTAGGATCGGAATATTTAATGTCTGAAATCTTGTCTCACCTTGAGAGGTTTTGACGTGAACAAGGAAATACTCGCATAATCTGGTATTTTTTTTTTTTGAATTCCTTCCATCCTTTCTAATCTTAACAGTTCCCTCCTATCTTTACAACCTTAATAAATCCCTTCCTTTAAATTTTTTCTTTCAAAACTAAAACTTAATTTTCAAATTTAAAAAATACTTACAATTCAAATCTACTAGTATTAAACCCATTTACACTCGTCTCCTCCAGTATTTCTGATCCGTATAGAAAAGAGCCAAATGCGGAAAATTCATAAATCAGCCTAGTTCCATTAGGGTGGGTAAAAGGACATAATAATATATTTTCGACCCGCTATGAAATAAAATCAAAGCAGAGTAGCAATAAAAGAAACAAAACAAACACTTCACAAAACAAAAAGAACACGAAATTAAAGCAAACGAGAAAGGCCATTGTGGGCGGCAAGCTCCATAATTTTTTAGTCCGATATCCGGGAAGCTGTAATCAGATATGAGGTTCCGATTTCTGTACCGTGGAGGCAGATACAATAGAAAGCGGGAAAACCGGAAATAACAAGAACGAATTGAACTGATAGGAACCGAATGGACTGATAGGAACTTCGAAATTTTAGAATTAGAATGAATGCAATGATCAGGGACGTAGCGTCAAGTAGTAGGCTATTCTAGATAAGAATGTATAAGACTAATTTATGTGATGAGTCGTAAGCTCTCGAAATTGGAAGCTACACGGCCTCGATTTTCTGCAAGTTTGTGAACTTTCTGTTGACTGGGAAATTTTGCTAATTTAGAAACACTCCAGTCGAGAAGAAGGATTCTAGGCTATTCATTACTAGATGTTGTCACATCTAGTAAGGCAATCAGCCACACTAGAGGCAATCAGCCGAGAAAGACTGATTATGGGAGCTAGCGGATTCTTACGCAAGACCAAGCCGTAAAAACCCGGGAACAGATCGGAAAACTGAAGGGGCCTCAGATAGAGGGGTCGTCTTTTACGAAATCTGTTGGGAGGAATCCTGTTCAGATTCTTTGACTTGCCTTGTCAGTTTGTGCCTAATTCAATTTACTTGTTACTGGTATTTACACCGGGAATAAAAGAAGCCCTATGACATTAGAGAAAATTCAGGAACCAGAAAGAAAGAAGAAAAGATTACTTTGTTTGCAATTTGTAGTTTTTATTTATAAAAAAAAGCGGACCTGTTATCGCAGGTCATCCTAAGGTTCAACGTTTAATAGTAACTCTTCTGTAAAAAAAAGTAAGCTACCGGAAGGTCAAAGCCGGAGACGCAAGGTCGAATGACTATACCCCCCCCCCCCCCACCCCCAAATAATGATGTCTTTGACAGAGACGTTACTACCCAAAATGTTGGGGGGGGGGGAGGGGAGGTATTTAGAGACAGGCTGGTCATTTTTACCGACTGTTTTTTCAGAGAAAAACGACTATTACTGAGGAAGAACGACTGTGTTAACGAATACATGTCCATATATGGCCGGCAAAAAGCAGTGAAAAGAGCTGAGAAAAAAAGGGAAAAAGCTCTTGAACCAACACGCCTAAATTCAGATGCGCATGTTTTTGTCTGCCAAAAAGCAATGAAAAGAGTGAATTAGAAAAGGGAAAAAAGAAAAATAACTCGAATCTAAACTATGGCTAAATTGTTTCAGAAGCAGAATAAACAAATCGAGCGATCGGGTACATATTTGTGAGAGATACCTTCCTTCTGCGGCTCCTGGTTTTTGTATAGTTTGGTTGCATGTTAAGATCGATCATGGCCATCCACCCTTGGCCGAAGGTTTCCAGGCTGAAATCGTAAGCGCGGGGTCGCTGGTTCGAGTCTCGGTGGTGCCTACCATTTTGTTTGGGGCGGGTGTCGAGGGCATAACCCTGGATGACAAGCCGAAGTCCACACAGCTTCAAATGGTTACCTATAGAGCAATCTAGGGAAGGTGGCAGGAAAATTTTGCGAATCTACCAGGATGGCCAGCCCTCAATCGCCCATTGCACGTCCTGGCTAAGGGCTGAGTTAGGCGTGTATAAGCTGATGTTAATACTTTTAACTTTTTTTTTTCGAGAGCTCAAGAGAATCAAATCCTTGGCTGAGCGCACTTGATCGCAAGCTTATGTGAATAGTGCAATTAAGATTAGGCTGTTTAAGACGTCTTGCTACCAGTTTTTTGCGCTAGCTTTATGTTATCGTTGTACGAACAGGTGATACTATAATCTGGAGGCGTGGACAAGAGAATTTTTAGGCATCTGATTTGTCTGCCGGCTCGAGAGTACAAGTCAGGCATTTCTCTATTCAGACCCGGATCCTTCGGTCTAGTAATCCACTCCTTGTGATTCTCTCGGGCCCAAACATGCGGCTATCGTTACCTGTGTGGATGACATAGAATCGTGAGCTGTATTCAGCATTTGATGTTGGGTAATTTATTGTTTGTATATTTTTGCCCACACCCATTGTTAGTTGTTAATATTTATTGTTAGTTCTTTAGTATGGCCCAAGCTGGCCGTTTTATTAGATTAAATAAATAAATTTGTCCAGAACCATTGCTGGTGTTTTGCTGAAACAGCTCGAAAAGACCCGTTATCCCTGGTTGTAAGGTTATGGCTGTCGGAGAACTGTCTTATTCTCCTGGCAGCAAACCCCATTTTCCATAATCGACCAGTTTGGAGACATCTGCTGGAGACAGATTGATCTTGTACCATAGTGTTTTTTTTTTTATTTGTATGTTAGTTTATGGCGAAAGCTGAATTAAAAATTTAGTAATAATAATAATCATAGGATCATTTTTCTAGGTATGCAGACCGTGCCAAACAAATTGTCTGCAAGGCTTTTGTCAATGAGGATGCAAATGCCAAACTCATTCGGGAACTTAAAGAAGAAATCGCGAAGCTCCGGGATTTACTTAAACACGAGGGAATTGAAGTAGAAGAAGGTTAGTTCATTTTAGTTCTGCTCACCCGAAGGTCATCCGACTATGTTTTTGATGTTTGTAGAGTGCCATAATTAAAATATCAAATATGGGGTTTTAAATTATAGGGTAAAAATGAAAATGAAATAGAGGAACAAAATTAACAGAAATCTGTTATTCGGTGAAATTAAGTTTGAAGTTAAAAAAAAAAAAGGTTATGCTTTCATGCAGTGATCTCGCATTCGATATCCGGCTAGTGGCGAAGGGTGTTTCAGTAATGCTGGTAGTGATTATAGTTACCACGCTTGTGAGGTGCGTGCGTATGTTGCTGGATCGGTATGATTCTACCGTAAATTGCACTTGTGAGAAATAATAATAACGTTATAATGCAATAGGAAAGGCTTTCGCCTCTAAGAACTCTGAGAAGTTGGGAGTAAGCATACTGGGCAGACTTACAAATTTTATTTGTAACATACTTGAAATTATTATTCGATTCAGCGTAAACCGCATCTTCGGTATGGCGGTTCCAAGGGCGATTCAGCAGAAACCGCATCTTCGGAATGGCGGTTCCAAGGGCGATTCAGCATAAACCGCATTTTCGGAATGGCGGTTCCAAGGACGGTTCAGCATAAACTGCATCTTCGGAAGGGCGGTTCCAAGGGCGATTCAGCATAAACCGCATCTTCTGTGTGGCGATTCCAAACTTTGTTTCGAAAACTCTACCTATGCACGTCCTTGTGGGAATAGTTCTTTTGCAAGCTTGAACGCGTTCACGCAAGCTTGAACGTGTTCTCTCTATGGTGTCGGCAGAATAAGGATGTTTTAGCTTGCTGTTCCCAATGAATGGGTTGCAGTTGGTGCCGGTGATTTCCGAGTTACAGAGTCGTGGCCACTCCATATCGTCCTTGTCTTCAATCAATCAATCATCGTATTTATTCCTGACTATCTGTTGTACAACTTAATAACATAGGACTGTCAACTCAAACCAAATATTGTTGATATATACAATTCATTTTGTTTCATTTTTGTTTTCATTCATTTTAAAAATTTGTACGACTAATTCGTCTTTGTTGCCCCCCCCCCCCCCCCCTCTGGTCTTTCGCCGGTGACAGTTGTTTCAGTCAGGTCGTTCAAAAGCTACAGCTTGGCAAATGATTAGGTGCTGGTGCCCACCCCGATGAAATATTTACCTCAAAATAGTAGTATAAAGTTGTACGAAAAAGTAGAATACAGTACGAACTGGTGCTACTCCATGATTCTATCTCAAGGCTACCATGTTACTGCATTCTACTGAATGCTACTATTAGCAAGCCTCGATGCTGCTGTAAGAAGACAGGATGCTACTGGATACTACTGCTTAAAATTGGCCTAGTCTGAGGCACATTAAATGATAGTATTCTTTACTGTTACTGTTACATATCAATACATTCAACTTTTTCGTATAACTATCATACAACTTTTCAGGCTACAGATTTTTCATTTGGACATCTTGACTATGTTATTGATAATCTCTTCGTTGCATCTCTCAGAAGCTTCTTTTTCCCAATTTCCGCACTCTTTCTGGAGCTCGTTCCGAATAATAATAATAATAATAAGCTTTTATTCCGCCAAAAAGACGAGTTTAAAAAAATAAATCGACAGCAACTAAACATCGGCATCATAAACACAATCGTAACAAACCACTATGTAACTAATAAACAAAATCTATCTCGAACAAAAAAACTAACGTGAAGAATCTTTTCATTGAACTTTTAAAAGTTCACTTTCAGCGTGTAATTTTAACAAAAACTAAAATATTTAATAATAACTATACTTGAGCAAGATGGTGGTTGAGTTCCTGATACCGGGCAGACAGCTTATCTTCCTTACTTCTCGCAACAACAATAGGGTCTTTCAGGTTTAGATCTCGCATCATTCTTGTATTGGACTCAAATCTGTTAAATTCGCAGAGCCACTTACCAAACTTAAAGAAAGTAACTCGAAGGTGTGTTATATCTGAAATTCTAAAATAATTAAAAACTGAACTAGCAACTAGAACTTGGGGGAGGGCAACCGTATTAAAGATCCTAGCAAGAGTTCGTCGTGTTAAAAATTCTCGTAGGCAAACAACCCGACCGAAACTAGCGCATATCCGGTTTTCTATACTCTTGACGATGAGGCCTCTGGTAAGTCGTAAAGTAGAACCATACACAATACCCAAGTACCGAAATCACGTGAACATGGATGACCTTACTCTTCAGTGCGTTGTCCCGTAGTTAAGATAAAGTGGATTTTCGGGAGATTCCGGAATCACTTCCCAGAGTGCAAAACATGTCGCTAAGACTGTGGAAATCCGATTCCTAGAATTTCTTTCTACTTCCCCGTTGGATTCATCGCGAAAAGATGAAAATACGCTGAAATTGCCGAAAAAATAGTTTGATTCCAAATTTTTTGAATGAATATATATGGTTCACTGGAAGTGGTACTTGCTCTTTTTTTTCGCACTTAAAAATTCCTGCCGAAGTATTCAAGTTTCCGCGGTGCTTTCCACGAAAGCTTTCCGATAAAGCTGCTTTCCGAAGCAGCGCTATACCATTTCAAAGTGACTTTGTTTTCCAGCCCGCGAAAAGGCCGTCCTTTAGTGTAGAGGCGATGCTGTTATGATATGAATATATAAACATCTTGAGACAAAAGAAACTAAAAAACAATGTTGGTCCTTCTTGTATCGAGTGCTTGCTATCTGTGAACTGAATACCCAGTTACTTCATACCGTCTAGACCGATCGGCAGAGCTGGTGTATAGCAGGGTGACAAGGCGATATGAGCAGTTCATTATGTGTGAACTACTGTCTGGGAACTGGCTGCATCTTGCTGTCTGACATTTCGGGTTCTCTAACTTTAAGCCAATAATCTGTGTCGTAACTTCTGGCACGAGATGCTGCCTGACCTATTATTGGGCAATTCCAGAAGTCTTCGACCGTCTGCTCGGGGCAAAGAATGTCTGGTAAAACTTTACCCACCAGGAGTTATCCCTTTCGGCTGGGACAGTTATGGAAGCGAATGTTAGTGCGGAAACTGTTTTTCTTCTTACGGTTCATCGGAGCGAAGCGTTTTAGACAAGGATATAATAGGAATTATCGATTCATTTGCCTGTTACTTACTTTCTCATGAGTGAGGTACTCCGAGCGAGCGTTGGGGGGTGTTAAGCGGAATTCACACAGAGGGCGTCTAAAAATTGCCAGGCCAAAATACGCCTCGCGACGTTTAGGCGAAATCGCAGGGTGTGTCAGACGGAGAGCGGATGCACCCGAATTTTATTTCCAGAAATATGAACAGGAAAAAATAGAGAGGTGTATGGAGCCTAGAGGAGTAGCTTGCTCTACTACAGCCCAGCCTAAATCCATACAGCTTGTGTACAGCTGGCGTCTGGGCACAACCTAAAAATGAAGGACGAGAGCTTCCTGCTGACTATACTGCTATGCTGTCCTACATGTCTCTACTGTACCTTCTTCTCCGATGCCTTGGCAAATTTCTTTCCAGGCATTTCCCCTAATTCAGTTGTCTGTGTACTCCTTGATATCAGTATCGTAGATTACTGGATAACTCTGAACTATGCTAATAAGCTGTTCCACATCCATCTCAAATTATTTGCCAGGCGTTGTGAGTTTTTTCGGCTCGGAGCCGAAGGCCGACGAAGCGTCTTTTTTACCTGACGATGCGGGTTTTTTAACACCTGCCGTGACGAATATCGCCAGGCGTGGTGAATTTTGCTCTCTGTGTGAATTGGGCTTTAGACCACGACAGTTTGTGTGACATTTTGTATCGTCAGACGTGGTGCTGGCGGTCGCTGGTTCTTAAGCCGTCGGGTTTTGCCGTTGTAACCTTGCTGATTGCTGTTCCTTATTTTATTTACTGTATTTTATGGTCCAGCTGTTGGGTTCAGCCCATTTGTTCTTTTGCTTGACATTTTGGCCGTTTGCAGTGCCACAATATTGTTGTTTCTCGTTTCGTTCGCTGATTTGTTGCCCGCCGGTCGCAAATTAAAAACAATGGCAAATTGCCCCCCCCCCCCCCCCCCTCCAGATCCTGCCTTTTTTCCGTCGTTGTCCGTTTCCTACGGAAAAACAGACCAGCGTAAGGAACTACAAATGTCAGCCTAACCTGTCTTCGAACGTAAAGAAAACCGAAGAAACTTCACATCAAAGCCACACTTGCTAATTCAGTATTTGCTGCCGAGACCTCTAGTCTACTGTAGACGACCAACTAAAATGGTTCATAAAAGTTATGGAAAGGTCAGATATGCATTGGGAATTATCAAGCGATCAAGGTTGCTCGTGCAACCAAACAGGGACGATTGGAGCGCCGCTAAAACTTTATTTCGGGGATAGTAAACTACAAGCTACGATGCCCCTGCTGCATCCCTGGGCAACTTGCATTGTCGTATAAGTATTGACAAGTACGTCTCTCCTGTCCTGTTTTTGACTTGACAACGAGGCCACTGCGTCACCCGACAGCGATTCAGGCATGCTCTTCACAGCTTCGATTGTTTGGGAGGATGTTCGTGACTTCCATTTCGGTCTTGCATCGATCTTTTCTCAGCGTTTTTGCAAGCGAATTGCTCTGTATTCGTTGCCAATAAAGAGAAAACAAGGCTAATGGCCGTGAAACCAACTGCATTCTGAATAGCAGAATGTGACCTGACTTTATTCTCCTTTTGTCTTGGCTCCGGTGGGGAGGCTCTCCTGCAAAATAAACATACCATGAAGGGTTGGGTTGCTTGGTAGGGATTTCGGCTTGCTCCCTTTTGTTTGTTCGGGGACTATTCGGTCCTCACGGTTCTGTGGCCGAGTCTGCGTCGTCCTTCTGTTAGAGGAGAAGACATCTTGTCTGGTTACTATGGCTACTGAAAGGGAGCCAACCGCTCAGTCTATTCTGTCTTCCATTGTTGCGTGGCCCAGGGTGCGTCCACACTTCGCTTTAATCAATCAATATCAATCAATCAAAATTGTCGAAATCGTGTGTATTTTTGTAATATTTATTTGTCATTGAATGGACCAGATGGTTTAGGCATAGTTCTGTTTTATACATTATTTTGTGCTCCTCAGTTCTGAGGAAATAAATGAATAAATAAATAAATAATTCTATTAAACCGTATAAAAATGGCACAGAACACGCCCATTTGGATTATAGAGTATACGAGAAACAATAAAGGAAAGAAAAAGATCAGACTAAACTAAAAGAAATGACCATACAAACGCACTATAATACGGATGGCACCTGTCTAGAGAAGAGTCAAACTCGGCACGGCGTTGAGCCACAGCCACAAAGGGATCATCAACGCTGTAAAGCTGTGTAACTTTGCGGTTACGAGCCCATGGGGAAAGGCCGAGTAGGTACATCTGGGTGGGAGTAGGCATTCAAGGAGTAGACATCTGGTTTGCCTTTCCGTTTCATCTTCTTGGGGTAGCCTTTGGTTCTGAGGTCTTTATCTGTGGCGAAGGGATTGAGGAGCGTATCGTTCTGTAGCAATTTGTAGGGTAGTGCTGATTCATATCCCCGATGACAAGCTTAACCATGTTTTTGTTTGTTTTTTCCTTTTTCGTCAGAAGAAAGCGGCCATGTTTCGTTGTATAACGTCCTAAAACATATTTAACATCCTAAGGGAGAAAGTAGTTCAGCCTTGTTGGTACTAGCGTTCGGATGACATAGGGCTTGTTATACGGAAGGTCTCAGGTCTCACCGTCCACACATGTTTCTAAAGGTATCACAGCCTTTTCCGGTATTGCCTAAGACTGGGCTTGTTGTACCGAAGGTTTCAAGTCTTGCAGTCTACCCATGTTTCCTTCGGTATCACCACCTTCTCCGGTACAGAGTTGCCACTTGAAAAATATTTAGAGAGTGACTTCTGGCCCAAAACAGAGAGTGAAATGGGAGTGAAATTTTATTTTCATGAAAAAAAGTGCAATGGTCCCTTTTGGTCGGAATCGCGTCTGCAAAAATGACACATTGTAATTTGTTAAAAAAAAAAACTTGAAATAGTAACTTCTAGTCGGAATCCTGCTGCAAGAATTACACATTTGGAGTTTTATTAAATAGAGTGATTTACTGTCCTACGTAGGACAACAGTCACAAAAACAAAATAGAGTGACAATTCACACTATCGTGCGACATGTGGCAACCCTGCTCCGGTATTGTCACCTATACTGGATCGTCCAGTTTTGGATATGGACCTGGCCTTTCCCGACACACCAGTATCTTATCGCGTCGGGAAACTTCAGCTCTTTACTGTTTTGGTTGTTAAGCACGGGAATTCGAATGTGCACGGGAATGACCTGGAACTCGTACCAAAGCAAACTACTAAAGAAAGGAAGGACGGTGCAGCGTTCCCCCTTTTAGTAGTGTTCCTCCTGCTGCGGTGTTCCAGATTTTAGTACGTTGTTCCCGTTTTTAGTAGGCGTTCCCGCTTTTAGTACGCATTCCTGCTGCACCGTGTCTTTCCGTTCCATTCCCGTTTTTAGTAGATCCCGTCAAGCAAAGGTCCTGACAATACATTTTTTTTTTATTCTGCACCTCCAGTGATAAGTAGTAGCCAATTTACGGCAATCAACTAATTCAGTTTAGTTTCTAAAACGTGAAGCGGACAAGCCGAATATTCGTTTGGTCGTCAATAAAAATATATATACAATTTACAGTCAACACATATGAATTAATTTAGAAAGAATTATTTTACCCTGCCACGGTCATTATGGAAACATTGTCTTCCTTTATTGAGGCGCTGCTTGGATTAACCGGATGAACTGTAAGAATATATCTTTACCGGGGGGGGGGGGGGGCTGTGAAATGACGAACGGGTATCGGAATTGAATGTTCGGGATAAAAATAAATATTACGTAGGTTACATATGGATATTGTTACAAAAAACAAAAACAAAACAAAAAACAGTGGCCGCCTGACGTGGGGATCTGAAATTCTCAGACGAATTTGGATTCAGTGCGAACACTGTTCTCATAGCTGGTGATGATTGACGAAATTTCATTTACGCACTTAAGAAGAGGAAAATAGGGCAGTACAGACAAATAAAAGGAAAAAATATACTGAGCTTTCAATAATGTAGAAGATAAAAAAAATAAACATTCAGAAAAAGAAAAGGGACTAACCGGTCTAAAAAATCTTCTTCTGAGATGGAATGCGGAGTACAGACAAATTCTCTCTGACTTCTGACTAAAGCCTCTGTCTGACTAAAGTAGTCGTTTTCAAAATCTGTTTACAAGTATTGGCCTTGTAAGCCATGGGTTCAAACCCTGCAGCAGGAGCATTTTTTATCTTTCAGTTCACTACTTGCAAACTCTCAGGTCTTTCTGAGTTTCTCAATCAATCAATCAATCAAGTTTAATCCGAATAGCTAAAAGCTAGAAAAGGAATACAAATTTACAAAATACACAGACACACAAGAAACAATTTAACTAATACACTTCAAGAAATTACCAGAAATAAATGATGGAATGAAACTACGTAAAAATTGGATAGAAGAATTAGCGGGATATGGGGAAAACTGATTGCCAGTATTCCTCTCGGACCGACGCACGGCAGACGGGAGGGGGAATTTAACACCCGTCATTTCGAACAGAAAAAGGACGGAGTACGAAACCAAAAGATTGCTTTCGAATCTCCCAATTCGATCATGAGTAGCGCTTAGAGCAGTTAGAGCTTCGGATATGCAAGTTGCCTTGCCACCGTTACTATGGAAACGACATTGTCTTTCACTGGAGTGCTGACTCATTGGGGACTAAGTTTATCCGTCCTTGGGGCGGGGGATACCCCGTCTGCAATGTGCTCCGCGCTTGTAAAATGGCGACCTTTTCGCGGATTGAGATGTTCGAGAGGTCATCTCTGAAATGAGATGTTAGGTGAGATTGGTAAAGGATGCTGAGGTTTTTTTTAGAGCTAGCTAGGACGTCAAGTATCGACCTTGTGCGAACCTCGGTCAGCGCGTGATCGATCGATAAGTGCCAGCCATCGCAATATTCTGTAGCGTTTTAGCTATGGTGTGGGGCTACTTTCAAATAACAAAAACAGATTGTGGATTCTGAGAGCCCACTACTATATACTGTTCAGCGAATACTTTCTTTTTTAACTTAATGGCACGTGCACACATTGTCCAGTTTTCGCGGTCGTATGCGAATTTCCTCCTTCGCTCCGAAAGTTTGACACATATCATGCAGGCAAGGCCGTATCCGGGGGGGGGGGGGGGGCTAGGGGGTTGACCCCCCCCCCCTGAAACGTACACAAATAATAATTTGTATAGGCTTTTCCCTCTGATCTATGTGTTTTTTTGTATTTTCTTGTCCGACCAGCAGGCAAAAAAACACCCAGAAAGGCAACCCCCCCCCCCCCGAAATAAATTCCTGGATACGGGCCTGCATGCAGGTTTCCTGATAGTGACGTCAAAATCGCATCCGCATTTTTGTTTGCGAAATATTATCTGACTGCGTACGCACGTATCTAAATACCTTGTGGAGACAGTCCGGCTTCCTGTCATCCTCGAACAGAATCCGGTGCTGGGTTTCCGGACAGTTAAAAGTTTTTTTTTAACTTTTCCGTGTGGAATATGAAACATCCCGGTCAGTGTTCTGGGATGAATAGTGACGAAATATGCTGCTGCTGCATAAAACAGATGATCGACTAGACTGTGGCACCAGAGTTGCAGGACAATACTCAGGGTTGCCACATCAAAAATATTTAGAGAGTGACTTTTGGCCCAAACCAGAGAATGAATTGGGAGTCAATCTTTTTTCATGAAATGTTCACTTTTGGTCGGAATCACCTCTATAAAAATGACACATATTAAATTTTACTTTCATGAAACAAACTTGAAATAGTCGCTTCTGGTCGGAATCCTTGCTGCAAAAATTACACATTTGTCATTTTCTGAAATAGAGTGACTTTTATGTCCTACGTAGGACAAGAGTGACAAAAACAAAATAGAGTGACAATTCACACTATCGTGCGACATGTGGCAACCCTGACAATACTACTATTTGGATAGTGTAGTTCAGTCTTTCCCAACCTCAACCTCATCTTCTTTAGGGCCCGGAGGTCAAATAATCAAAGCGCCGGACGAGAAAACTAAACTCTGTAAGTCACAACTGACTCTTTGGCTTGAGGCATGTTCTTAGCCTCATATCACCCTGTCCGTCCTGCTACTTTTTTTTTTTAGTTACGGCATTGTCGTTCCTGCTGCTTACTGACTCTCCCATGTCTGCGCCAATGACTGAAACCTTTGTTTTGCTCCTTGGTCCCGACTCCGAGTACCGGTGTACAAGGGATCCACATTATTTTGTGTGAACAATGAAATCCTGCCTTTGTCGATGTCCATTGGCTGCTTGAAAGCGTGCATTAATGATTGTGCTGCCATAGGAGGTTTTCCTTTTTTGCATTTTGAGCGCAGTTTCTCTTTTAAAGAACGACGAACTTGCGTCCCCTTCTTTTTCATCATATCTGGTGAGCCGAATGAGCAACATGCATGAATGGGAGTGGTTAAATTGCCCACTGAAAAGCCACGTCGCCCACTAAAAGGCCACGTTTGTGTTGAGATTCAGATTTCATAGTAGAACTTTGCGTTGTGAAGACGGTCATAGATTTTGTGAATGTCATATAATAAATATCCAAGTGATATATATCAAGTGAAAAAATCAAGGAAATTCCTAACACAATCCAAATAATTCAGTGAATTGAACAAATATTGGCATTTCAATTAGACTTTAAATAATTTTTTTTTTTTAAATATTACAAGCCATTCACCAAAGAAATAGCGTAGCCTGCTTTAGACTCATGCAGGGATGTTCTTCGACTTCAAAATTAGTGGGTTAGGATTTTTAAAGGGTATGATGACCTTAGAGACCTTCTGTTTTTCGACAGGGGTCCTTGAATCTTCAGTTTCAGGGCAGAACGTAGTATGACGTTGGCTACGAGGGTGAAAGAAAGAAGGTTTTGGAGATATCCGAGAATGGAAGTGGAAGGAGTGAGAGGTTAACCAAATTTCGGAAGAGAACATTTTTGCCAGTGTACCAGTTTGCCGTCTCCAGTGTGTCCATATCACGTGGATGTGATGTGATTTTTCTTTTTTAGTTCTTGAACTGGACGTTTAGCGCCTTTGGCTGCTGGCATTCGGGGGATTTGCTAGTTTTGTTTTGTTTTGTAAATCAAAACTAAGGTTTATAAGAAGTTTTTCTAGCATGAATGCGGAGCTCTATTTTTTCTTTGATGTAGTTTGTCGATTTGGGTTATAAAATGGGAAGTCAGATCCGAGTATCTTGTAAAGCTTTAAGATACGCTTTAATGCGACCCTTCTACTTCAAGTTTGAGTTCCCGAGGGACTACTTTTGTTATTGCGGTGAAGTTAACTTGCAAGTTCTTTTATTCGTGGCTTTTTGCTTGTCTTGAGAATCTCGGTGAGAACTGCGTCTGCCGTGGCACGATCCGGACTGATGGTTTGTCAAGCTAATGATGTAAGCAGTTTTGTGCAGACGGTTCACATCTTTATTGCCCCCATACTTTAGGCGTTTTTCCTTTTTTCCACAAACAGTTTGTGGGTTGACTGTGGCTAGAAAAGAGTGTTTCCGCGGTCTTTCGTGCGGCCCACAAGTGTTGTTTCCGCGACCAACAGGATTTTCGTGGCTCGCTTTGTGGCTCAGATTCGACAGACACATGGCGAGGTGATTGTCAGTTTCGTGGCTCGATTCTGGCGGTAAATTTAAATTAAGCAGCAAAATAGTCTCTATCCAGTAAAATTAACTAATTTTTCAAGCAAATAGACTTCAAACTGAGGATGCTTTTGTACAGAATGGTAAGGAAATACGCCAGGAGTTCTATTTATAGAGATTTTACATGAATTTTGTTTTTATTTCAGATTTTTGAAATTACCACAAACAAAATAGACAAAACGGCGTTTCCGCAAGTTTCAATTTGTGGCTCGACTGTGTGGCATACAATCGTGTTTCCGCAGAAGTGTGTGGCCCACAACTTTGTCGCGGAAAAACGCCTTTTGTAAATAGTTGACAGGTTTTCACACGACATTCTGCGCGACAAGCTCCAGCATACCTGGCTTATAACCCACCTCTTTCTTTTTAGGCGTTTTTCCGCGACATAGTTCTGGGTCACACACTTCTGAGTGTTTGTCACGGAAACACGATTATGTGCAACACAGTCGAGCCAAAAGTTGAAACTCACGGAAACGCAGTTTTTACTATTTTGGGGGCGGTAATTTCAAATTTAAAATGAAAATAAAATTCAGATAAAATCTCAACAAGTGGAACTTCAGGCTTCCGTCCTTACCATTTTGTGCAAAAAGGATCCTCAGTTTTATGTCTACATTCTTGTGAAAATAGTTAATTTTATTGTTTTGACATTACTTTGCTGCTAAATTTGAATTTCCCGTCAGAATCGTGCCTCAAAATTGACAATCACCGCCGCAGTTGTCTGTCGAGTTCGAGCCTCAAAAATCTTATCGGTCGCGGAAACATACTTGCCGCACAAAGGCCGTCGAAACACATTTTTCGAGCCACAATCGACCCAAAAACTGTTTGTGGGAGCACGGAAAAACGCCTTTCGTCTTCTTCCTGATCTTTTCCCAATGAAATGGATCAGAAAAAAAGTTTTCAAATACGTTTTCAACTTTCCACGTGAAATTAGCGATTTTCCAGCCTTTCTGCTCTCCGACGCGGCGGCTGGGCGCAAAACATTTGAAAAATTAATAAAAAATAAAATAAATTAAGCAGATAAAAGAAGTAATTGTTTGTGAAAGAGTTGTCAACGGACGTTGAAGATTCCAGCACAAAATTTATCATGTGACGGCAAAACTCGGCAATGCCAAAAAAGCGCTAAAACTCATAGCCACAAAGCTAGACAGTGGAGAAAGGTGGGGATAAGTTCTGTATGGGAGCTAGGTATTCTATAAAAAACAGAATAAGTAAGAGGGGTCCTTTAACTTTGACGTAATACAAAGAGAAGCATGGCGTAACGGAAAAGTCAGTTGCGTCGAGTCGCGCAATGGCTGTCAGTGATTTATTTTTGATATATTTCCATCGAAACGGAGGAGTAACATAATATAAAGGAAGATAATATGCAAGGTTTAAAAAACTAAATTAAGATTATCAACATCTTTTATTATTAACTTGTTGAAAGAATCGTATGGGTTGGGAGGAGGGCTTCCCAAGCTTTTTTTGTAAATGTTTGTCAACTTTTTCTTCCGGAGGTGCAGGAGGAAATAAGGTCAAAGTCTATTTCACAACAATTCCTATTTCGCAGCCGATGAGATCAACTGCAAGAGGTCGTCCGAGGACAAGACACGAGGCAAGTCCGTGTCTACGGTAGCTGAAGTTGCTGTCGACCAGCTTCAGGCCAACGAGAAGCTGATTGCTGGTGAGTCTTGGGCCTGATTCCTTTAATTTGTTTTGTACGTCTCATCGTCGAATCTTCCTTCGTTGTCTCACTTTTTGGAATCGTCCCTAACAAAAGAAATAGAAAAATGTGATTTTCGAAAAACAATTTCTTGATCAGCTAGTTATCCCTCTAAGATGATTTGTGAGTGATGCCTAACGAAAGAGGTCTCGAAATCGAAAATAGATCCATCGAAAGGTCGGTCTGTCCCGCCCGCCTATATGTGACCTCGATAACTTCCGATTCAGGGTCGGAAGATTGGATTTAGATGTGCCGATGAAGTATAGATTCTCCTCTGGCGAAGAATGACCTCGAGTTGTAGATGAAATTTTTACGTCAAGAATTAATGGTGGAGTGAGTGTTAACACATTTTCGCAAGGAAGATTTCTCTGCTCTAATTGAAAGGGGGAAACGGCGTAGTAGATTTAGAAATTCTTTACTTCATGGCTTAGATGAAGTTAGCTTGGACGGCCCTATGCGATGGACCTTAACGAAGGCGTCACAACCTCAGGGGCGTCTCTTGGGGTGGGCCATTGCCGAGCCCTCGCTTTCCATGGGGCACGGCAGCCATCCTCGAAAAGCATCCCAAGCCCACGAGAAAGGCAGATCGTGTGTAAGTTGACCTGACATGAAACCGAAATAGTGACACGTGTTCTGGATACAATTCTTTAGCTTACTTTACATGCTGTTAATTACTTCTGTATTTCTGGTCTTACCTATGTCAGATTTGCTTCTGAAAATGCCATGGGGCACAGACAATCAAGAGTTGGTCTTGTGAAGAGTTGCTATGTAAATTTGAGATCGCCCCCTTACATGAACGAAGGCTGAAATTCTGTATCGAGTTTTATTTCAGATCTTTGTATTTCCCTTGAATATTTTCCCCTCTGAAAACCTAGGCTATTGCGGTAAAAAATCTGCATTCAATCGAATGTGCTAGTCAGAGGTTTGCGAGGTGCTTTATAACTTCTTTCGTGACCTTAAGTATTGAATCTAAGAGTACTTACCTTATATTTCCGTGCTTCCCTAATAGTTATGTGACGTTAACGGAAAACGCCAGCGTAAGCCACGACGGGTTTTTGGTGCATAGAAAGATTCATAAAAAAAAATTAAACGCCGTTGCCTAAACCCTTGCTTTTGCGCGAACTGACACACCCTAAATATAGCACGGAAGGAACCTTTCGTTCAGAGCTTGCCACGGGCCTTTATGTATATTCTTTTATGGCTTTTATCCCACGCCATCCTGTATCGCGTTCTTCCTTTTCTGTCATTGTTTGTCAGTGGAAGAAACTTCCCTCTATTGTTATATCCTCATTGTTCCTGTTTTAGATAAAGGAGCAGTTATTCTGCCTTCTTGCTTATTTGTCATTAAGTGGAATCTCTACTTGTTCGATCTCTAAGCTGTGTTGTCGGAGAGTAGGAGTTTGCGCAAAATCAAGGACCGCGACTTTGCAGTAAATGAGAGCGAAACCTAACCGTTATCTGAATATTAAAATTTACATAGAGGAAGAATCTTTTACACGGTCGAAAATTCGTCGGAGGAAAACAAGGTCAACGGTTTGGTTTAGGTGTAGTTTATTTAAAAAATTCAACACAGATCCTGGCTTTGTGCGTAGAGGTGCAATCTGTATTATAATTGGAATACAATAATTGGAATTAAAAAATAATTGAGAGAAAATTAAGAATTAAAAATAATTGGATTTCAACGAAGATAGAGGGAAACGCAGACCTATAGAACATTAAGAAGTACAAAATGGACCAGCTCCGTCTCAGAATTTGAACCCATCCCCAGCCCAGCCTTTCGAATGAATCTTTGTTTTTGGTCGGAAGCATTATGATTTCGGATTTTGCTTAGACATTATACTGACCATACTTCTTTGTCCATGGCGACGGTAAATCCTATCTTCTTCAGCTAGTCGCCTTGGGGAGAGAAGAAAAATGTGTAAGTTTACAAAAATAATAAATGCACCATTCAATAGGCCATACAAAGAGGATTCAGATTATGTATTGTTTTTTTGGTTTAGCGTATTCGGTCCTGCTAGAAAAGCTGTTTGTATAGAGTTGGTCTTTATAGGCCTAATCTGCCTTTATAGCTAAAAATTCGGTGACCTACATCGGTGCGGAGTGGGGCGGTAGGATTTTCTTTCTCAGTAAAGTTCTTCAAATCTTCTGCAGCTCGTTAGCTACCCCCCCCCCCTATTTTGGAACGATAGAGATGCCTGGATCCCGGACATAATGACGCACACACAACTTTTCAAAGCATTGGGGCTCATCCATCTTAAGATTGCCAGATCTTATCTTTGGCCAGTTTATCAATTGTTGTCAAGAGAGTCGTGTTGACTTTTTTATCTTGTGACCGTGATAAACTTGTTTGTCGTCATTCCCGTCCACGCTTAGAGATCACAAAAATCAACGAAGAAACCAACGAAAATAGGGTTTGTAAAGGCCAACAAATATACTGAAATAAAAGGCGACTATTTCGGGAGGACAGCCGCTTTTTTGTGTTATGTCAACCGATTTTTTGTGATATATGAGGCCTATATGGTTTACGAAATAGCTTAGAGATCTTTGTTAGATCTCTGTTGGATTAAACCACCTTATTCTGCTTTCAAAACAGCTACTTCAATATCATTCAAAACATGAATTATCTGAAGTTAAAGAGTTTTACTTTCAGTGGCCTTTTTAACCCTATTAGAGCGCAAGATTCTCGGCTATATTCAGCTTCGGAAAGGAGCCAAATGAATAGCTCTTGAATCCCAAATACCCACTACTTTTTTTTATTTTAATTTTAATATTCATTCCATTAAGGGGGGTGTAAAATAAAATAGCCGAAGTAAAGAACCGCGAGGATCTGTCCGATAGAGATATAAGGATCTTCATCGGGACGTGCTCCGATTTTCTTTCACAGAACCTCATTTTTATTCTATTTCTTCTCCAGAGCTCAACGAGACGTGGGAAGACAAACTGAAGAAAACGGAAGTCATTCGGTTGCAGCGCGAAGCCGTCTTTGCCGAGATGGGCGTGGCGGTCAAGTTTGACGGTGACACAGTGGGAGTCTTCTCTCCGAAGAAAGTAGGTTTAATGCAACGTGGAGGAGGGGGGGGGGGTAAACAACAATGGTTAGCTGGGGTTGCTGGGTCTTAAAAGCAATTCGCAGTAGATATAGTTTCCCAGATAGTCCGAGAATCAGTTTTTGATTAAAAATAGATTGAAAAATAATTGTTTGGATAGTTAGGTAAATGTGCAATATTTGTTTGGAATTTTGTTTAAGGGGACTGTTTCATTATTGTTATTAGTGACTGAGGTTTTTTTTGGATGGGTGGGGGGGGGTCGAAGAAAAAGAAATGAGAAGGTTAAGACGATAAATGTGTGTCATCGTTTGTATAGGTGAATAAAAGTTATGCACCCTCGCACAGGACACGGTTGTGCCCTTCTTAGGAGCTTTATGTTTGTTGTTTTGTTTAAAGCACAACTCTTACTAGAAAAGATCCTTTCCCCATGAACTGGATCAGAAAAATGTTTTCCGAAAATACCATTACTTTCCATCTGAAATTAGCGATTTCCTTGCTAGAGCTTGTCGACTCTATCCAGCCCTCCTGTTCTCCGACGCGGCGGCTGGGCGCAAAACGTTTGAAAACTGATCGCGCCTTGGTTAAAAATTTAGAAAACGAAGCAAATAAAAGAAGTCAAATACCGAAGATTTTCGTATCCTTATATGGGAAGAGTCGTCAGCGGACATTGACGATTCTGGCAAACTTTGCTTTGTGTGCCGAGCAAAACTCGGTACATTCGAAAAAGCGCTAAAAGTTCGTAGGCACAAAACAAAACAATGCAGAAAGGTGGGGATTTTAGAAGCTTAAAACTGTACAATGGAGCTAAGTAAATTGTAAACGGCATAATAAGCAAGAGGGGTTCTTTAAAGAATGTTGAACTTAAAATGAATTGAAATGTCCAAATATTCTGACGTACATGGCTCCCCTGAAAAGCTGCTGGGCTTCTCAGTGATAACAAACCGCTGGCTGGATCGTCTCCTCTTGTTTTGATGAGATGCAGGGAAAAACTTGCATAGCCTGTATTTGTGATGTCTAAGCTCCTCGAAAGCAATAGACTGTTGTCTGATCCGCCTCGAAAAGACCCAAACACGGTCCAAAAGTTAGCGTAGTCGGGTTGGGGTAGGTGAAACTGACTTGTAAGTTGCAAGTCTTTTGTTTTGGAGAGTTGCACTCTCACAAAAAAGCGGAAATAAATTACTCACTTACTTACTTACTTACAAGTCTGAGAGCCTAGTCACACTGGGCTCATTTTCTGGCTTTTTGGGTTGCAAAAGTAGAAAAAAGAAAAAGAACAAGATACATCTGATTCTGAATGTTGTCGTTTTAAATTCAGGAAATCAATTAGAGCAAAACAGCGTGAATAATAATGTTACAGGAACCCTAATTGACCCCTTAATGCAATCTGCCCATTATCCCAAAGCTGTCACAAAGTCCATCAAATCTCACGTCCCCTAGGGATTTTCAGCCGTTTGTCAAATAGGCTGCGTTTTGAGCCCAGTTTGCCTAGGCTCTGATTCACATCCTTGTTATAAGGCTGTTTTTTTCGAAAACAGACTTCTGTTGTCATCCTTTTAAATGTTATATTTATAAAAAAAAATAGCATTTAAAGGGTCGTAATATATGTCCTCATAACGTTCACCATAAGGATGCGCAAATATGTTTGATCTGTAAAGGGCCGTAACATATATGTCCTCATAACGTTCACCATAAGGATGCGCAAATATGTTTTGTCTGTTATCAAATGTCTGACAGTGTTACCGTTACCCATACGAGAGTGACCTGTTATCGCCGGCCTTATTCAGTCTCCGTCTTAGAAAATGCAATAACAGAATCGACTCCCTCTTCCATGCACTTACCGAACCGTTACCGAAGGGTGAAAGTGTGAGCGAATAAATTACTATTATATTTTATTCTTATTCTATTCGAACCCGTCTTTTCCAGACTCCTCATCTCGTGAACCTTAATGAAGATCCCTCCATGTCTGAGTGTCTTCTTTATTATATCAAAGATGGAATCACTCGAGTCGGATCATCAGAGGCTAATGTCCCTCAGGTGAGTGTGGGCGCGCTGGTTGAAGTCTCCTTGAATTTCAATGCGATAGGGGGGGGGGGGGGGTCGATAAATAGAAAAGCAACTTTCGTGAGTTCCAGCAAGGATACTGATGAGAACCACTGGAAGGAAAACAGGCTTTCCCCAAAACTTCCATCCATTATCAGGTGTTGCTGTGTTGTCGGACAGATTGAGGTTTTATCATTATTATGTTGCGTCAAGGCTGGGATAGGCTAGGAACGTTATAGGTAAGATTGGCTTTGGTGCTAAGACAAGAGGCACTCAGCACCAAAATCCGTCAATCCTTGGATCAGACAGATTGAAGGCAACCGACTTTCTTCGCATTTTGAATTCCTGTCCAAAGATAAGCCTTACTACTTGTTTTAACTGTTTGATGCTTTATTTTGATTGGTTTTTTTTTTATTATTGCCTTATTATCTATAATCACCTTATTACCATGTACCTGGCAAGTTGTGCAATAATAATAATAATTATTTTTACCCATCATACACCCACAAAGAGAAAGACGGAGTACAAATACAAAGAAGAGGACAAACACATAACACTATAGTGATGCACCCCTCCCCCTCCAAATAACATTCCTAGGTTTCTTCCGCTTATTTGTCTCCGTGTTTCTTCCCAATTTAGCACCTTTAGATTGTGCGGTTTCTAATATCTCGATCTAAGCGTACGTGCGGTGCTAATAAAATAAATGTTTCTTGCGGAATAAAGTGAGAACTAATCAGAGAGTCTTCGGTGGGAAGCGCAGCGAGTAACACTGAATTGTAGTAGTTACTAGGTAGTGCCGTGTACAGTACTTGTGACGACGGGCGAGGAAGGAGTCACTCATCAACTAAGAGCAGTGGGAACATTTCCCAAGTTCTTAGCATCACCTGTTTTCTTGTATATTACTTGAATCAGGCTTCACTCATCAACTAAGAACAGTGGAAACATTTCCCAAGTTCTTAGCCTCACCTGCTTCTTGTAAATTACTTGAATCAGGCTTCACTCATCAACTAAGAACAGCGGGAACATTTCCCAAGTTCTTAGCCGCACCTGCTTTCTTGTATATTACTTGAATCAGGCCTCACTCATTAACTAAGAACAGTGGGAAGATTTCCCAAGTTCTTAGCCTCACCTGTTTTCTTGTAAATTACTTGAATCGGGATTTATTTAGGTTAGAGCTCCTCTCCTGGTTCCCATAAGGTCTCTCTTTCCCCAGTGCTCCTCCCTTTTAATTTGTATTGTTGTTCTTATTGCAGTATACACAATAAACTTGGTTTATTTATATTCCTGAATCCGAAGAATCGAACTTACGGCGTCCCTTTGAGACTAAGCCAGATCACGCTATTAGGTCAGTCTCGGTATAGGTCACGCTAACCGGATACCTTGCCAAAGAAGCGAAACAGTTTCAGTAAACTAGCTTCAGTAAGTTAAACAGATTTAGTAGCTCAAACAGGCTTCAATAAGTCAAACAACTTCAGTATAACACCATACAAAAAACAACACGAAACTAACTTCTAACAAATTAACCTAATAATGAACCATACAATAAAAAGAAACAACAGAACCAGAACTAGAACAAACAAGAGCTGACAGCTCATATGGCACTTGCAAGAATAGGCAAACTGTTGGCAGGATCTTTTGGGCGGAACTTTGTACAGAGTCGAACATTATTTTATTATACACTAGTAAGTAAAAAGTAGACTCCTTGAACATTTTTCCATTAAAATTCAAAAACAGATTAATCATCTGAGAAAACCAAGTTCAAATATTGAATCAGGATGTGTGTTTACCCCTATAAGTCATATCTGTTTTGACGAAAACTTCCTGCCACTTCTGCAAATTTCCCGTTTTCGGCCGAATTCCGGAACTACTAGTCCGGCGAAAAAAGAAAGCTCAAAAACGAACACAGCGTATCTTCTTTCCTCAGTATAGAATTTTCCGGCTCCAGCCGGATTCCGGTTGAACTATATGTGCGGGTAAAAAATGATTGTCATACACGGATTCACCATCTCTTTACCCCTAAATCGAATATCTAATCAACTACAAATTAAAATTCTAACTTTTAACAATTTTCGGTTTTGGCCGGATTCTGGGCGAACTACTTGTCTGGGTAGAAAATTGTTTTCACGTAAGTGTTGAGCATGTTTTCTTACTCCTAAATCGAACATATAATCAACTCCAAATAAAACTTGTACTTTTAACAGACTTTCCGGTTTTTGCCGGATTCCCGGGCGAACTACTTGTTCGGCGAGAAAATTGTGTTCAGCATTCTGTTCAGAATGTCTTCTTACCCCTAAATCGAACTTCTAATCAGCTTCAAATAAAACTTTACTTTTAACAGACTTTCCGGTTTTGGTCGGATTCCGGGCTAACTACTTGTCCGGCGAAAAAATTGTTTTCACATCATGTTAAGCATGTCTTCTCACTCCTAAATCTAATCAACTTCAAGTAAAACTTTTACTTTTAACAAACTATCCGGTTTTGTCCGGATTCCGGGCGAACTACTTTTCCGATGACAAAATGGCTTTCACCATCGTGTTCAACATGTCTTCTTACCCCATAATCGTCTATCACATTACCTGTTTAAAAATATTTCATTTGCCCCTTTATTTAAACCCCCTCCCCTACCCCTAAATGTAGGGCTACATAGCCCAACTACGAACTTAATCTTTGACCCAAAGAATCCTCATACCAAGTTTCATCAAAATATCTCATTCCCTTCGAGAGTTATAGCGCCCACAGACGGACAGCCGGACAACTTTGCAATGTCATAGGTATCCCGCCACTTACGTTTTGGGATCCCAAAAAGTATTTTATTGTTGAACTTGGCTGTAATGATGCGGACTTTAAAGGCGCTAGAAATGCATATGTAAGCAAAATTATTGATATATACCGTGCGGTCAAAAGTAGAATCCTTGTGGCACAAATGATCATGGGTTGAGATGTATCGTTTGATAAAAAAAAGTACTTTTCGACCTTGCGGTGAGGATGCGCACTTTAAGGGAGCTAAAACCTCATTTGTAAGCAAAACCCTCGAGGCAAAAATGTTAATGGTCTCATGGGGATCATGATAATGCATATTTGGCTTAAAAGTATTTTTCTTAATTTGCGGTCGTGATTGGTGCTTAAGGAATGGTTGGACTTGGAAAGTGGCGATTTCTAAGCCAATCTTGTCGAATTTACAACTCCAATGTATTTCAGCTTGACAATATCACTATTATTCGCAACCTCTCTACAATGATTGATTTACCACCACTTGCTTTAACTGCTTGCTTGTTCGAACAAAGGCTTTGCCATCAAACACAAATAACACAATAGACGTACACCACACCAGTATTTCGTCGCAAGAAAATGTAGTAATTGCGTTGTAACGATAGGGAAGACTTCTGGCGTGTCAGAACTACGCGTAAGATCACATAGAGGCCATCTAGCGTTTCTGAAATGCATATACCCTGGTAGTTCTGTTTGGCCAGAGAAGCCGCTGATACTTGCCACATTATTCCAAACCCCTTCGACCTTCGATTGCTCTAGCTCTCTCCGAACGAATTGAAGCAAAGAATGACTCATCCACGAGCAGAGCTATACTAGTGTGAATAAAGAATGACTCATCCAGGCGCAGAGCTAGACTATTGTGAAGAAAGGGGTAGGGGTTTGACAAAAACTAGAAAAAGTGTTTCAGGAGATTTCAGGTGTCCTCCTCCAGCCCCCCCCCCCCAGTTATCGGATCCGATCCGAATTTCGAACATCCTAGACACTTGTTTTTGATACCTGTCAAGTTTAATGCACGCCCGATTATCCGTTCCAAAGTTATGAATGTTACTAATTTCCGGGTTCCCCATCTTGCCACTCCCCCATTGATGGTCGGGTCGGGGAAGTGATTATTTCCAAGTTAATCCGTTTGGTCCCTGATATGCGTGCCAAGTTTTATCGTCCTAGGTCATGTGGAAGTGCCCAAACCAGCAAATGCGGACAGACCGACAGACAGACAGACATTACGATCGGTATATGGCACTTAAGTAAGCTTAAGTGCCAGACAAAATCAATAGTTTTAAGTGCATTGTTGATGAGATTTTTAACTCTGATCAGTTCGATTACTCAAAATTTCTTAGAGTTATTTAGAGGCGAAAGCCTTTTCTCTTGCTTTGTATTATTATTATTATTATAAAAACACTTCCAAGGGTGGTTCGAAGGATTTTCTGACATCTTAGAAAAAAGTTTATCCGCAGCATCAAGAGGCAAGGAAAGCTGTAATCCAGTTCTGCAAAATTTCGTTTACAATAAAGTATCAGTATCAGTACTTTACCTTACTAAGCTTTTAAATCACATCAGATCGAAGCTTTTAATGTGAGACGAACAATGTTTCGGGCGAACTTTGAAGAGGGTTCGCATTTTTTCTTTTATTACTATCATATTCGAATTAATTATGGATAGATAGATAGATAAATCTTTTTATTCACCAAAAGCTTATCATGGCTCACGCCAAATTTGTTTGGTACAGTCATGGATACAACTTATGAACACACAGATAAGTCATAATAGGCCTACACATACAAGGCTACGATGGTCATAAATAACATTACAAGTTTGTATTCTCCTTATAGGACGTTTTACTAAGCGGATCACATATCCTCAGCGAGCATTGCATCTTCGAAAATCTCAACGGTGTCGTTACTTTAGCTCCTGCACCGGAAGCTCTCTGCTATGTCAATGGGCGGGCTGTGTCGGAACCCATTGTGTTAAAGACGGGGAGCCGAGTCATTCTTGGAAGGAATCACGTTTTCCGCTTTAATCATCCAGAACAAGGTAAGCCTTCCGTGCAGTCACTTTATTCAGTGTATTATGAGCATGTTCCATCCTACTTACCGTAGTTACTACGCATGACGTCACGAATTCTGGCTTTTTGCCGTCAAGGCTGGAACGATTTTTCTATTTTCCAGCGGAATATCATGCCACGGATGAATCCGACCAATCACGATACAGAGATCCGTAGTTACTACGCTCACGAGCGTGGTAAGCAAATAGTTACTATTCGTTACTATTTCGAGAAGGTTGGAACGGTCAGTGTAGTAACTTTTGGTGACGTTGGAACGGAAATAGTAACTAATAGTTACTATAGAAGGGTTGAACACGCCCTATGTAACACGTTAGGTGCTATAATCATCCTGATTTTTTTTTTAGCCCCCGTCCCCATGAAAATTTTTCGAGAATTAGTAGTATGGAGTTGTACGAAAAAGTAGCATGCAGTAGTAATTGTTGCCGCTACATGCTACCACTAGCAAACTGGCTTCTATACTGTAAAAAAAAATCTTGCAGTATTTGCTACTGGGATTAATCTTGTCTCTAAAAAGCTAATCTTATCTCTAACTCGGATTAATCTTATTTCAGTAGAGATAAGATTAATCCCAGTAGCATGTTCGGATACTACTACTTAAGATTAACCCAGTCGAAGGCGTGTTCAATTTCCATACTACTACATATCAATACATGCAACTTTTTCGTACAACTACCATACAACTACACAGTCAAAGAATTTTTCATCGGGTTTTGCAGTCACACGAATACAAGGTTTAGTATTAAGGGAATAAAGTTACACTTTACATTACATTACACTCCATTCTCTTAAATGGGCACGAAATTAACGGGATTCTCATTTTTGTGATTTTTCAGATTCTCCTCCCGTCTTGAACTCTTCCTTGCGTGGTCCCAGGGAAAGGTTTCATATACCGAATAATTATGATAATAATTTTATCGACTTGAGCTACTTGATGACTAGTAGAGTACCGAAGAGAATGAAAAACACAAAAACTGATGAAATACACTCACAAAATATATCAAATCTGTAGCTTCAATCGAGACACGATACCAACCAAAGTGCAATAGAAGAGACTATTTCTCTTGATTCGGCGATTATCTTAATTGTTCGGCGATTAATCCTGTTATTTGCGTCAGATCACAGCCGTGAGTAATAACTATTTTTTTTAAGCTTATTCACATTTTATTTGATTATTTCAGTGTCCTCAAAGTAGTTTAGCTACCGACTAGCCAACCCTGGCTCAAGAACGTTAGACGCTATTTGCATTCCTGTAAACAATCTTAGAGAGAGATAAATTTTAATATATAATAATAATAATAATAATTTGGCTCTTACCCACAAATTCCAGAGGAAAAACAAGTAGAGTACAATAAAGAAAAACAAAAGAAGAAAATACTAAAATACCTATACATACAAAAACACTAGCACATAATAGAATTTTACACACACAAAATTCTGTAAAAAAAAACGACCTGCCACGTGAAAATTGATACAGATTTGCTTTGTGGCAGGACTCAATCATTTAATCGCTTAGCATAATTATATTGAGAACAAAAAAGAAAAGGGAAAAAAATAAATGCAGTACATATACATAAACAGCTATATAAAAAAATATTTTGAATATTATAAATAAATAGAAGACAATTAAACCTCGTGTCAATCTAGAATCGATTCATACTCGAGGTAACCCTCTCTCCTCACCCATCTTTACTTATCAACAAACTTTTCATCTTGTCTTTTATATACACTCTCGGCCATCCTAGTGCTTACCGGGAGAAAAGTGTCTTAGCACATACGCCTTGATGTCGGTAGATTTTTGACGCACCTACCGTATGGAAAGGTGTTCTGGTGAATCAAAGAACGGTGAATACAAATAAATAGTCTGGATCATGGATTGAATTGCTCACTTCTTAGCCTGAGTTTCCTCCTTTCACTTGTCAGTGTTATCGACATTGTTGATATTCAGATCCTAGAATTTCTATTCCTTTAAGTGCTTGTTCGCCATAACTCATTCTACTTCCTGCGGTCTTAATGTATGTCTACAGATTACCCTGTCCAACCTAATCCCCCTTCATTTATTTACATTTTCCAACTGAGAGCCCGTATTCCCGGGGTCAGTGAATAATTCACAGCCCTCTGTCCCAGGTAATCTGAATGAATAGTCTTCCAGACTGTAGAGCTTATTCTTAGAACGTGTCCGAAAGCTCCAAAACGAACGAAAATGCTTAATTAATTCAGCATTTTATGCAGCATTTCGCTTTCGGACTTAAATTTTCGCTCAATTAATTCAGCATTAATCCAGCATAAAATTCATCGAAAAAGTCAGCAAGAATGCTGAATTTAAAAGAAGAGACGGCGATTCTCTCAGTATTTTCGGCGGCTAACATAACAAATTCAAAAAGACAACTGACAATTCTGCAAACATTCCAAATTCTAAGACAACTGGCGATCATGGCCAACGAAGAAAGGGAAGATAAGAAGGTTGGATATCAGTAGCTGATCCATTTTGTCAGCTTTATACAGCTAATTCTTTTTTCTTCTTCTTCTTCCTGACTTAAACTTTGGTATTCTAGAAGTGTCAGAGAAGAAAAAAAGGTAACAGCTTTCGGACAAAAAAGAAAAGAAAATGCAGCATTTACAGCACCAAAAGCTTTCGGACTCGTTCTTAGTCGTTGGGAAACAGCTTGTGTTGGTTTTCGCACTTTAGCTTTATGGTTCCCTTCCTCAGATGCTTTTGTTCGTCATCACTTAGCAACAGTAACTGTCTAAATTACTAGGAACGAATACTCTTAATTTAATTCGTACTTCGGAGCGAATAAGGTCCACGATGGATATGTTATGCTCAATTGTTTCAGTTTCAGTTTATTTTCAAAATTCCTTCACGGGCAAGCCTAACATTGGATTTTCGTCGTAAATATAATAACATCAACATCTTTCTCATAATTTTGTCATAAATAATAAACTTATATACAATTCGAATCACTGTAAGTGATCATTTACAATTATACATATATCAGAACTGAAAATCAAATAACGATAACATAAACAAAAGTTACGACGAATTATGTATTTCGACGAATGACGCCAAATTACACGTGTATCAGAACTAGGATTCAAAAAATTATAAAATAAGCAAGAGTTACAATGAGTTATACAAGTTATACGCTTATGGTTAGTTTTATGTTTGGATGGTCATTAAGTCAGTGAAAAGAACTTTTTTTTTCTCTCTGCAACGGTTTCAGTATACTGCTGACTCTTCGGAAACCTCTTAGCAACAGATTTACCTGGATGATTTAAGCTTCTTATCTCATCCTCTTCCAGTAATAGAAACTTGAAAAAATGGGGGCGAAGATGTTTTGAAATATGACAGTTCATTCTTATAATCATGCTGCATCGAAGAAACAAATAACTGCTCCGCACCTACGGATCTACGATTACGGGTATCTGCTTTCTCTAGTTTCGGCTTCAGTAAACACTAGAATTTACGAATCACTTCGTCCATTATTCGAACATATAGCTTGAACAAAATGTTTCAACTCTCTGGCGAGTAACCTTAAGTGATAACAGACAGCTAGACGGACTGAATTCACGGGTATCCCTTCGCTTGCGTTTTGATTTCTCAAAAAACTGTTCCATGTCTTCAGTTTAGTATTAACAACGTAAATTTTGTTTTAAGTTTGAATCTCGTCGTCGAGTATTAAGTCGCTTTCACACTGATGCGTTGAGGCTTTCGCATTGAGCTATGCAACCTCTGCGTCGCAAGGAACGCAAACGCAACGCAAGAATCGAATCAAGTTCTATTCGTGCGTTGCGCCAACGCATACGCAACATATTTTTCAGCGGAAAATTTAAGTTTTTGAAGACGAACTGGAGAAAACCTACTAACGACGAAGAAAACTCAGTAATGATTTCAATTTCAATTTCAATTTATTTCTAAAACGTGCAGCGGACAAGCCGAATATTCGTTTGGTCGTCAATAAAAAAAATATATATACAATTTATAGCCAACACTTACGAATTAATTTAAAATAACAGTAATCGTCAAATACATTTAATAAAAAGGGTTAAACTCAGGTACAGAATTACTTACTAGCACTGGAGTTCAAAACCTTGACAAAGGAAGGAACAAAGCTTTTTAGATATCGGTTTCGAGACACCTGAATAGGCTGTATGAGAGGTACAGCTTCTGCCACAATGATGACAGAAACGAGAACTCAGCATAAGAAACCGAGAAAGGAAACTTAAATGAAAGCTTGTCGTGCAGGTGTGAAAGATACGCTACGCAACCTGTACGCAGCGCAAGATAAACGCATACACAGCGCATCGCAACGACGCGTCAATGTGAAAGCGGCTTTAGACTCGATTTAGACGATTTAGTTTGAGTTCAGTGAGCTTTCGTTCCACAACCTGTTTCTGTAGGGATCGACTAGAAAGAGGCACGGCATGGCACAGGAGGCACGAGTAATAAAAAGAGATTAGCACGCAGAAGTAGATAAGCAAGTGAGAGTTCCTAACTCCAGAGCCTACAAGAGGCACGTTAGAACATTGTTCCTACCCCTCACTCTGAAGCCTGAAAGGGTCTTTTTAGTTTTCGTGCCTTTTTATGGCACTTGCAGCCTCTGGCTCAAGTGCCATATACCGATCACAATTCCGTCTGTCGGTCCGATTTTTTTGTCACACTTTTTCGAGTAAGCGTACTTCCAGATGAGCTAGGACAATGAAACTTGGCAGGCGTATAAGGGACCCGACCAAAACAACCTGGAAATAATCAGTTTCTCAATCCGACCATATGCAGGGGAGTGGGGGGCGCTGGAAACTTGAAAATTTAGGGCATTTTGTCACACTTTTTCGAGTTAGGGTACTTCCAGTTGTGCTAGGACCATGAAAACTTGGCAGGCATATCAAAGACCCGACCAGACAAACTTAGAAACAATCAGTTTTCCGATCCGACCATTTTGGGGGGAGTGGAGGGCAGGGGAATCCGGTTGAGAAGTGTGTAACTTTCGAACGGGTGATCGGATTGTAATGAAACTTAATAACTGAATAGATTATATATCTGTGATGTCCCGTTTCAAGTCTTGACCGGATTCGGTAGCCAGGGGGAAGTCGGGGGGGGGGGGGGGGTGAGACCGGAAATTTCAGAAACGGTTAGAATGGAGGGATCGGAGTGAAACTTGCTGGGAAGAACAAGCATCTGCTCTAGATAAATCCTTTAGACCATTGTACACTTAAGGGGGGGGGGGGGATGGAGTGTTCCCGGAATTCCGGTGATGGCGGTTTTGGGGATTTTCACGATGAAACTTGGCAGGCATATCAGGGACCTGATCAAACTGACTTCAAAATAAAAAAAAATGTCGATCTGATAATGGTAGGGGGAGTGGAGGGAGGGCGAATCGGAATTTTCAGTCCTGCGTAACTTTGGAATGGGTGATCGGATTGGAGTGATATTTAAGAATTGAACAGTTTTTTAGTACTCGTGCCTCCTACACTACATCTTGCCGTGTCTCTTTTTAGTCGATCCCGTTTCTGTATCCGTTTTTTTTGGCCTACGCAAGAATTGAAATGACATCTTGTTTCTGTCTGAATTCTAGCTCGGGAAAAGCGCACAAATACTGGGAATGGTAAATCTCCAGTTGAGACTCCGCAAATGGAAGCTGATTGGAACTACGCTCATTTTGAACTTCTGGAGAAACAGGGGATCGACCTAAAACTGGAGATGGAGAAAAAGCTCATCGAAATGGAAGAGACGTACAAAAAACAGAAGGAGGAGGCGGATCAGCTCTTCGAGCAGCAGAGGAAGGTCAGTATGCTTATGTGAACGTTTGCTAACAGTGAACGATCGCCGAAGACAAAACTAAAACCTAAACCAGGCATTTTTTCCTATAAATACTAGTAATAATCACTCACGCTTTTGTAACTTTTTCAATATTTTGCTAATTCACCATTCACCTATGAAAGTGTTTGTTTTTTATAATTTGAAAAGTTTGCCGGGAGGAACGCACCTTCAATGGAGAAGATGGCGGTCCGAACCGTCAAATGCCTTCAAAAGAGGAAGGAACTTTTTAATAAATTCAAAATCAAAGAAATTTAATTGAATTTCTGCTTCAAGTGTGTGCCAGGATAACCCTGAAATAGTTGGCTGTTAGCTGATATCAAGTTTGTTATTTTTCTTTTCCATTTTACTTTTTTATATGCAAGTAAGAAAGCCAAGGTAGTGGAACAGTTAAAAAAAAGTGTTCAAATAAGCATACCTCTACTGTAGATAGATAGATAGATAGATATCGCTTTTATTCTTTTCGAACTATCGTGTTGAAATCCAAATTTGTCGAAATCGTCATATATACATGCACGATGAAAAATTTATCTCAAAACAGTACTATGAAGTAGTACGAAAAAGTAGCATGCAGTACTAACGATGCTACTACATGCTTCTACTACTGACTACCGTGTTACTGCATACTACTATGTGCTACTATTAGCAAGACTAGATGCTACTATGGCAAGACAGGATGCTACTGGATACTACTACATAAGATTGGACCAGTCTGAGGCACATGAAGTGATAGTATTCTTTCCTACTAGACAGTATTACATGCAACGTTTTCGTACTACTACCGTACTACTACCATACTACTACGCAGGCTACAAATTTTTCATCGGGTGTAGACACTCATATATAAATATGTCAACGTCATGTATAAAAGCAAACACTAAATAAGATTAAAAATTTTAACGAAAGACGGTATACAAACGTCTTTTCATATCGTACATGGTCACATTTTACGTGTTGGAGTTTTGGGATCACCACTGAGGCCGCTCTTGTAGGTCGTTCGCGAGCAGTATTGAACGATGGTGGAAGTATATACTTGTGGATAGGGTGCTCAAGCATTTTCTTACCGGAAGCCGTGTACAGTTTCAACCTACGGGACCCAAGGGACTCGAGTTTAAATTTCTTAAGGAGCTCATTGTAGGGGACTGATAAACGAGCTTTTTTCCCAAGAAGTTAATGGGACATTTCTCGAGGGGGGGGGGCTTTAGGCTCTGCTATTTGACGCCTTCTAGTGAGTTGCTCATCGTTTCTTCTCTGTAGTCACTCGGTCTGTTTTATTCCATAATGCTTGGTTCATGATTGCCGTAGAAACTTCGAACATAGTAAGATATATTCTGTCGGCTCTAACGAAGATTTATTCGTTGATGTTTCGTCCACATTTGACTCTTTTCGAGGTCGTTTGCTTTCTTGTGACTGGCGTATCTTCATAACCCTTGATCGGGAATCCAGTCGCTCTGTTTTCGGTACTTAAAATCCTTCATGAAATTGCCGCCCTGGACATGTAGTAGGTACACCGTTAACAAATTCAACCTAGGAGAACCTAACAAGACTGTAGAAAGCTAGTTCATAAAGTTCTTGGCACAGCGTCACAGCCGTGCTTACCTTGTGCCTAATGGGTGACCAATGATTAGAGTCTTTGATTCATGTGGGCCGACACGGTGGGAGACATCATCATTTTTCGATGGGTCGGATGTTTACGAACACACTGTTACCTTTGTTTTCCCCAAAATCCTCACGGTAGCCAATGTTTTCCACACATTACTGGAACGCAATTCACTCCTGCAAGCAATCCGCCATTGCTAATTAATAATAATAATAATAATACAAAGCAAGAGAAAAGGCTTTCGCCTCTAAATAACTCTAAGAAATTTTGAGTAGTCGAACTGATCAGAGTTAAAAATCTCATCAACAATGCACTTAAAACTATTGATCGATTCAGCATTAACCGCATCTTCGGTAAGGCTGTTCCAAGGATCAACAATTCGGTTGCCAAAACCCCACTTAAAAACGTCCTTGTGGAATCTTGACTTTGTAAGCTTGTACGCATGCCCCCGATGATGACGGTTAATGCTGAATCTTACTAAATCAGTCACTTCAAAATTGTCATAACTTCCATTGATTAATTTGAATGTTTCAATCAGGTCTCCTCTAAAAAATCTGTATGCAATGGAGGGAAGGCACAACTTGGCTAATCTCACTTGGTAGGGGAGATCGCGCAGATCTGGTACGAACTTCGTAGCTCTCCGTTGGATTTTTTCATAAGCCTCAATGTCACAATTGTAATATGGCCTCACTGTGGTGTGGCCATATTCAATGATCGGGCGAACCATCGACTTGAAAAGAAGTGAGAACAAGCCATCCTGCTTAAAAGTAAAGTTTCTTCGAATTACACCAAGGATTCTATTACACTTTTTCATGGTAAGGTTGTAATGTTGCGAGAAACGCAGATCCCCATCGATCAGGATCACTAGATCCCGTTGGGTCATGCATTCGGGTATCGTTTGGCTGTTGAAACTATAGAAAGTTTTAAAGTGAGAGGGTCCCAGGCGAAGATGGTGACTTTTTTCGACGTTGACTTCCATCAGCCACACTTGCATCCAAAGTTCAATTTTGTGAAGATCATTTTGGAGTATCTGTGAATCTTGGGAACTCCTGATGACTCTGTACATCTTGGTGTCATCCGCATACAACACGATATCAGAATCAATGTCGGACACTAAATCATTAATATATATATTGAATAGTAATGGTCCCAATACACTACCCTGGGGCACTCCACTTGTTACAGAGACGGAAGAATTACTTAGCTGCCCGTTTACTTTGACTCTCTGTGTCCGTTCGGAGAGGAAGCCGGAAATCCATCTATTCAAGCTCCCACGTATGCCTAGCTTATCGAGTTTCACCAAGAGTCTCTTCTGGGGAACTTTGTCGAAGGCTTTTCGAAGGTCAAGGTAAAGGACATCTACTTGGAATCCAGAGTCGATGTACTTCCTCCACTGTTCGGTTGTCAGTAATAACTGGGATTCGGCGGACCTTCCTTTGATAAATCCAAACTGCTTCTTTGTTATAAGCTTCCTATCCAGTAGATGAAAGAGAAGGTGATCAGAGGCGATTCTTTCAAAAATTTTGGATGTTACGCAAGTAAGGCTAATTGGCCGATAGTTGTTTGGATCTTCTTTCGAAGCACCACCTTTAAATACTGGGGTAACGACAGCTTGCTTCCAGAGCTTTGGCAATTGGCCAGATGACAAGCTCTTCCTAAAAATCACAGTCAAAGGTTCAGCGATAAGCTCAGCAGTCTGCTGAGCTCAGCAGTCTGCTGATTAACTATTCATTGATCTCCTGGCGGTCGTCAAAAGATTACTAGAGCCTTCGAGAAGATGGAGTGGTGTGTAAGAGGATTAAAACAAATCATCGGCCAGTTCGACATTTTTTGGTCTCGGAAACTGAATATTATTTAGCTCAATTTCAGAATCACAGCATCAAACCCGTAGAAAATCATTATTATATACAAAAATAGACATCTTATTTTGTCGAAGGCTTTCCGTATGTCCAAACCCATAATCCGTATTTGGAGTTATCTATTTATCTTTTTTTTTCAACAGGAAGCGAAGGTCTCGTACACAATTAAGGATATCAGACGTCTTAGAATGTCTGAAAAGAAGTAGTGCGGATAGTGTTGCATTTCCTTTCAAAGGGTTTCGTGTGGTTGCTAGTCGACTGCCAGAATGCTAGAAGCTTATTTCGAACCTTCCAAAAAGTTCTTATGTAAAGTGATTTTTTGTCTTTCCTTTGTAATAACAATAAAAATAATATTTTTTTTCTTACCCACAAATTCCAGAGGAAAAACAAGTGGAAAACAATAAAGAAAAGAAAGGAAGAAAATACTAAAATAACTATACATACAAAAACACTAGCACATAAACACGGGGGTAAGGGGGTGGTGTGGTGGAATCCGAGAGTAGGCTGAACCCGACAGCCTCCAGTGTAGCATTAGTAATTTCTCCGAAATATCTGGAACACCTAACTTACGAGTAATTACTCTATTACTATACATACAAAAACACTAGCACATAAACACGGGGGTAAGGGGGGGGGGGTGAAAACCGAGATTTTTTAGAGGAGACCTGATTGAAACATTCAAATTAATCAACTGAAGTTATAAGAATTTTGAAGTGACTGATTTAGTAAGATTCAGCATTAACCGTCATCATCGGGGGCACGCGTACAAGCTTACAAAGTCAAGAAGATTCCACAAGGACATATTTAAGTGGGGTTTTGGCAAATCCTTGGAACAGTCTTACCGAAGATGCGGTTAATGCTGAATCGATCAATAGTGCATTGCATTGCACAAGTGAATTGTTGATGAGATTTTTAACTCTGATCAGTTCGACTGCTCAGAATTTCTTAGAGTTATTTAGAGGCGAAAGCCCTTTCTCTTGCTTTGTATTATTATTATTCCGGTGCAAAGGGGTGAGGTAAAGAAGGAATTCACAGTAACGAAAATAACTTTTTTGGAGAGAAAGAAGGTCTTTCTTTGTAAGAAGAGGATAAAGTCCAGGAACATAGAGAATAGAATGGTCGCAAAAGGTTGAAAACAGCCGACCAAGACCTCGTCTATCATACCGCTCACGGTTAGCGACAATTTTTGAGTAACCAAATTGTATTTTTTCCTTTACATCAAGGACATTTTGTTGTCGTAGAGACGGTAGAGAATTAGTGATAGTGCTGCCCAGCCACCTAAAAGAAGTAGCACGGAGGATAGTACAATGTTTAAACGCAAGTGACGACTGAGAATGCTTTGTTTCCTTCCCAATCGCGAATATTTAG
Organism: Branchinecta lynchi; assembly: GCA_023053575.1. Classification (NCBI taxonomy): domain Eukaryota; kingdom Metazoa; phylum Arthropoda; class Branchiopoda; order Anostraca; family Branchinectidae; genus Branchinecta; species Branchinecta lynchi. Next base: position 22,074,680 of record JAKZAP010000010.1, read on the forward strand.
TTCGCTATTATTTGGAGACGCAGCTTTCATTTGGATAGTTCGTGCCCTTTTTCCTGAAAGCGAAAACCTTTCGCTTTCATCCCCGTAACTTTTATAATGTCAGAATTTTACAGATTCCCTTTTACTTCATTAGCCTACAGGTTAGCTTTTGAGCATTGAAGCTTTGCTTTTTTGTTATTCTAAAAAAAGATAGTGTCTCGTCCCAGTCGGATGTGCAGAAACCCAAAAATCCGGGATCCCAGTTCCAACCTAGCATTCTAAAAACTCCAAGATCAATCAATCAATCAAACAATTTTATTTCAACCCTAATAGCACTAGGCTAACACGGGCGGGAATTGGAAAAACAGACACTCACTAACAAACAAATAAAACGCAAACTAACCAACAATAAATAAGAATCGAACACAAATCAAGTACAGTTGAAATGTTTAGTCAAATACGGAACAAATGAATTTAGGTATCTTTCTGAAGATTTCGTTGGCGGGAAAACAAGCTTGGGTATTCGGGTCGTTCTTGCTTCGCGTGTTAGGTCCATGGGAGGGTGTAACGAAGCCCGGAAGGATGGTCCTGTGATGTCGAGAATTTAAAATTTGGTGGCCAAAACGCATGAGAAGATTATGTCTTCTTTCAGACAGTTTTTCGATGTAGAGGATGTTGAGGCTTTCGTAGTAGGATGTGTAATTATGGTCAAGTATTATTCTGCAGGCTCTCTTCTTCAGTCGTTTGATTTTGTCATCCTGAGCTTTACTTAATCCGGGATGCCAAATTTAGCAGCCGTACTCTAAAATGGGCCTGATATAATTTTCATAAAGTGTCAGTACTTCGTCCTGTCAGTAGTAGCATCCAACAAAAAGCAGAAGGTTTCGGACTCAATATCAACGCCAGTAAAACTAAAGGCATGGCAACTAGCGATTCACCCATGACCATAAAATGTGGCGACAACGATGTGGAACAAGTGGTTGATTTCAAATATCTTGGCAGCACCATCGAGAACACAGGATCTACAGCCAAAAGTCACCGCCCGAATTGGACAGGCTAACAGCACCTTCAACAGGCTCAAAAAGTCTGGAGGTCGAGTACTTTCTCCCTCCGGCTTAAGCTCGGTCTATTTAACAGTAACCCCCTGCCCGTCCTTCTCTATGCATCTGAAACATGGCATCTCAACCAAGACCAAGAGAGGAGAATTCAATCGTTTGAAAACAATTGCCTCCGGAGACTTCTTGGCATCCACTGGACCGAGAAGGTAACGAACGAGCACATAAGAACCATCACAGGTCAACCGTCCCTCATTGAGACCATACGAAGGCGTAGATGGAATTACCTCGGAAATGTGCTGCGCATGGACGATTCCAGAATCCCCAAGTCCACGTTTTTCTGGCTAGCCGAAGGCACCCGCCGCAGAGGAAGACCCCGAAACACTCTCCGTCGTACCTACAACAACGACATGCGTCAATTTCATGCCTCAATACAGCCGGAGTGGGAAGACATCGTCGCAGCCGCAAGTTTCAGAGACGACTGGAGACTCTTCTTGGACGCCCTGGGCGCCTCTGGAGGCACAGGAGGATCTAAGGTTAAGGTAAGGTCAGTAGTTCATGGCATGGAATCCAAAACCGTTTCAGGTATGAAAATGAACGAAGGGTAGCACAGCTATTTTTCACTATTTTTCCTACTTGAGTTTTCCGTTGGAGGTATCATCCAGAATGATGCCAAGAATTCTTGCAGAATTTTCAGTTTTCATTGACGATTCCGAATCGGCTGTTTGTAATACTTGTTTAGTGAAGTTAATCCTCATGCCGTGATTTTGGAATTGCTGACTTCTAGTTTGACATCCGAGCATTGCTCATGCAGATAGGCGATCATGTCATGGAGCATGCGATCTTCATTTCGCTGAATCTCACGCAGAAGAGGAAGTGTGAGGTCATCAGCAGACTTCAGGTGGTTTCCTATGTTCATCATGTTTTTTTTTACTACCATCAGAAACGCCAAGGACCCGAGACGAGTCCCTCGCGGTGTCCACAAGTTATCCCAACAGGCGGTGAAATGTGTTCATTTTTGAGCTGTACACAGTGTGATCTGTCGGTCAGAAAACTAGCGATCATCCAAACAAGGAAATTACCTGCGCCCATGTCTATAGCAGCAATTACGACTTTTCCAAGATCGAGGTAGTCAAACGCTTTAATGAGGTGGGTGATCGGGAGGTCTACGTAAGAGTTTACCTTTTCAAGATACTTAAGGACTTCGTCAAGCAGGAGCGCGAGATAATGGGCCAAGATCGAGGTAGTCAAACGCTTTAATGAGGTTGGTGATCGGGAGGTCTACGTAAGAGTTTACCTTTTCAAGATACTTAAGGACTTCGTCAAGCAGGAGCGCGAGATAATGTATTGTGCTGTGGCCAGGCCTAAAGCCAAATTGTCGAATGTCTAGAGAGTCTTCTATGTCACTGTACAACCAGCGAAATAGGGAATCTTCAAAGACTTTTGAAAAAAATCATTGTTTTAGAGATTGGTCTCAGATCTGTAAGGCCAGTAGGGTTCGACATTTTCCGATAGATCCGGGATGCAGGTTGGTTAGCTAGGTTTCTCCCGTAGGATTTGGTGATTTCCTTGAAAATGTTTTGTGTTTTTCAGATTATGTAGAAATCTGTCTCCAAAACTTTTCGATAGAAAATGATTAATAGCCACTTATTTGTCGCCGAAAATGCAGAACTAGTTGGTTGTTGACCAACTAGGGACTTCCCAGCAGTCGAATGCTAACCTTCCGTGACTCTGATATCCCAAACGTCGGATCCTTGTTTCCCCTTCTTGTACATACAGCTGCTTCCTCGTCTACTCCTTCTTTTCAAAGTATAAGCTTTCCATTGGATACGACTCCAGGCTTAGAAATAAAACTTAGTCTCTTCTCGTTTCCAGTGATTTGTTGTCAACGTCTCTCCGTTCTGTAGAAATGGCTCAACTGCCTTTCAACGATGTCATTTCAGCCAGGTCCTTTATTATTTTAGCTCCCTAGTATAACTTTAATGTCGCGGTTCTCTTTGAGGAATAGGGGGATTTATGATAGAATGTGGGATTTATTTAATATACTGGATGCCGAATGCACGGAAAGTTCTGTTGACCTCGAGGGTGTCGTAAAATGTCTGTTTTTACCAAGGAGATATTGGATTGAGCACAGCAGACGAACTACAGTGACTCAGTGAGCACTGGTCAGATGGGTCAGTGGGATCCGTTTAGCTTGCCTGATATAATTTATTAAATTCGTTTAATTCCATGATATCTTTTAACAAAAATAGTACATGGTCGACTTAGTCATACATAATCACATATATGTTACAATTTTAAATTTTCAAATTCAATCCGATAACAAACATAATTACAGAACATGTCAGTTAAAAATCCAGAATAACAAACTTACGAGCGCCGTAAGTTTGTGCTGTTAATTGGACGGTGCGCACTTGCAGTCCATGAGTTTTAGCTCAGAATTTGAAACAGAGGCGCCATTCAGTAAATCTTGGGGGGGGGGGGGGGGTCGAGGGTACGAAGATTAATTTCGAGCCCTGTTCCCAGGTTTGCTGCTCAGACTCAAAATTTAACATCAGTGTTTTTTTTTTGTTTTGCCTTTTGAGACATATTTAATGCCAGAATATAGCACAGGGATAGAAGATTTCGAATCCCTACGAAATCAAGCCCCCGCCCCCCCCCCCAAAAAAAAAAAATAATTGCCCCTCGGTTCGGAAAGAGCTTATGATATGGGGATAAAGAGTCTTAATTGACTTACCACTTTTGTTAATAATGAATAAATAAATTTGATCGATACGATATCAACCGACTGGATCGTGGTCCGCGTTCGCTGGAAGCTGTCGTCGCAACGCTGAAAGAGGATTATTGATGAAGCCCTTTTTCAGCATAAAAATATATAAAATGAAACCCTGACTAATTAAACGTTAACGATGACACCTTAACGTGTGTCGTGCAAAGCGGCTGTTAAGTTGTTTATGCTCAAATGTACGGTGCTTAGGAGTTTGTACCCGCTATACTGATCCACTCATCACTAATTGGGATCTGTTTTCTTTTAGACATACGAAGCGCGGATTGACGCTTTGCAGAAGCAAGTTGAAGAACAAAGTATGACGATGTCCTTGTACAGCTCCTGCACTCCAGACGATTTGGGCATGGATGACGATATTTTTGGTAAGTATTTGACATGTGCTTGGCTTAATAAGACCTTGAGCTTACTCAAGTGCCATATAGCGATTGTAATTTCTGTCCGTCAGTCGGTCTGTCGGTCTGTCAGTCTGTCGGTCCCGGTTTTGCTAGTTCGGGCACTTCCAGATAAGCTAGGACAATGAAACTTGGCAGGCATATCAGGAACTGGACCAGATTAAATTATAAATTTTCGCTTCCTCGATCCGACCATCTGGAGGGGAGTGGAGGGAGGGGGAATCCGGAAAAAATAGGAAAAATGAAATATTTTTAGCTTACGAACGGGTGATCGGATCTTAATGAAACTTGATATATGGAAGGACTTCGTGTCTCAGACCCTCCATTTTAAATCCAGACCGGATCCGGTGACACTGGGGGGAGTTGGAGGGGGAAACCGGAAATCTTGGAAAACACTTAGAGTGAAGGAATCCGGATGAAACTTGGAGGAAAGAACAAGCAGAAGTCCTAGATACGTGATGGATATAACCGGAACGGATCCGCTCACTTTGGGGGAGTTGGGGGGGGGGGAGAAGTCCGAATTTTTAGTGATCCCACGAGTTTGGTGCTTCCTGATGTGCTGGGACGCTGAAAATTGGCAGGCACGTCAGGGACCCGACCAGATTAAATGGGAAATAGTCATTTCCCCGATCCGACCATCTGGGAGGGGGAGTGGAGGGAGGGGGAAGCCAAAATGTGTGGTATTTTTATCTTGCGAATGAGTCATCGGATCTTGATGAAATTTTATATTTAGGATGATCTCGTGTCTCAGACGTCCCACTATAAATCCGGACCGGATCCGATGACACTGGGGGGAGTTGGAGGAGGGAACCGGAAATCTTGAGAAACGCTTAGAGTGGAGGGATCGGGATGAAACTTGGTGGGAAGAACAAGCACAAGTCCTAGATACGTCATTGATATAAGCGGACCAGATCCGGGCACTCTGGGGGAGTGGGGGGGGGGGGGGTCCGGATTTCTAGCGATCCCGCGAGTTCGGCATACTTCCTTATGTGCTAGGGCGATGAAACTTGGCAGGTATGTCAGGGACCCGAACAGGTTCACTTGAGAACAGCCGTTTCTCCAATCCGACCATACTGGGGGGAGTGGATGGATGGGGAGTCCGGAATCTAGTGGCGTCTATAACTTTTGAACGGTTGATCGGATCTTGATGAAATTTTATATTTAGGATGACCTCGTGTTTCAGACGTCCCACTATAAATCCGGACCGGATCCGATGACACTGGGGGGAGTTGGAGGAGGGAACCGGAAATCTTGAGAAACGCTTAGAGTGGAGGGATCGGGATGAAACTTGGTGGAAGAACAAGCACAAGTCCTAGATACGTCATTGATATAAGCGGACCAGATCCGGGCACTCTGGGGGAGTTGGGGGGGGGGGTCCGGATTTCTAGCGATCCCGCGAGTTCGGCATACTTCCTGATGTGCTAGGGCGATGAAACTTGGCAGGTATGTCAGGGACCCGAACAGGTTCACTTGAGAACAGCCGTTTCCCCGATCCGACCATAGTGGGGGGAGTGGATGGATGGGGAGTCCGGAATCTAGTGGTGTGTATAACTTTTGAACGGGTGATCGGATCTTGATGAAATTTTATATTTAGGATTACCTCGTGTTTCAGACGTCCCACCATAAATCCGGACCGGATCCGATGACACTGGGGGGAGTTGGAGGAGGGAACCGGAAATCTTGAGAAACGCTTAGAGTGGAGGGATCGGGATGAAACTTGGTGGAAGAACAAGCACAAGAGATACGTCATTGATATAAGCGGACCAGATCCGGGCACTCTGGGGTGCACTCTGGGCACTCTGGGGGAGTTGGGGGGTCCGGATTTCTAGCGATCCCGCGAGTTCGGCATACTTCCTGATGTGCTAGGGCGATGAAACTTGGCAGGTATGTCAGGGACCCGAACAGGTTCACTTGAGAACAGCCGTTTCCCTGATCCGACCATAGTGGGGGGAGTGGATGGATGGGGAGTCCGGAATCTAGTGGCGTGTATAACTTTTGAACTGGTGATCGGATTTGAATGAAACTTGTATGGTGGAAAGAGCTATCGCCTCGGATGATCATTGTTAAGTCCGGGTCGGGTCGGGTTATACCTGTGGGGCTGGGGGGGGACCCGAAAACTCAAGAAACGCTTAAAGCAGAGGGATTGGGACGGAATTTAATGGAGAGAACAAGCATTAGGCCTAGATCCGAATTTGACGGAGCCAGATGGTTTCGGGGCTCTGTGGGGGGGGGGGGTAGAGTGGGTTTCCTGGAATACCGGTAGTCGGGGGTTAGAATAGTTCCAGAAGTACTAAGACAATGAAACTTTGCAGGCGTATTAGCGACCCGACTTAATTGACTTATTTATTTAAACTAGGATACGACCAACTAGGGTCAAACAAATGGGTGATAAGAATCGATGGCCTCGACATGTAAAAGATGCGTTCGAACAAATGCGACCACGGTTGGGGGAATTGGGGGGGGGGGGGACTTTTGACATGCACAAAAACCAAACGAATGGCCCGAATGAGATGCAAGTTCGACAGTGCCGAGTTTATGCGGCCTAGATTTGTTCTTTGGCGTCCGGGCTGGATGCGGCCAAGGTAGGGGGGGGGGGGGGGGGGTACTGGAAACTTGCAGATAGGCTATGCTCCAATTTCAGTGAAACTTGATGGACAGGAAGAGGGAATTAGGAGATATGACGTTTATGTTTTCAAGTCCTGTTCGGCCACAGTGGCGGGAATTGGAGGGAGATTGCCGGAAACTTTGAGGCTCGCATAGGAGTCAAACGAGTGCATCAGTTTAAATGAAACATAGAACTTAGAGAGAGCATATACCCTAGATGACATATTTTGGGCAAGGATCCGGATCCGACAACGTTGGTGGGGGGAGGAGGTACCAGAATTTTCCAAAAATGCTCAGACTCGACCGAAACTTTAGCGGTGGTATAAAAGAAGATACTTTAGATGATCCATTTTTTAGTCCGAACCAGATTCGGCCACGGTAGGGGGAGATGGAGGGAGTACTGGAAATATTGTAGCACGTCTAGGGATCAAACTAGTGGATTTATTAGGCTGAAACTTGGAAGTTTGAACAGTCATGTGCATTTGATAATCGAGACGATGCCGGAACTGCTTAGAAGTGAGTGAAACAAACTATCCTACTTCTATTTTTAAACCGCATTTTTGGATGGCGGGTGTATTTTATCACGTTCTCATCTACTTTCTTGTACTGCCTACTCGTAACAAGTGCCATATGAGCTCGTAGCTCTTGTTTTTGTTTAAATTAGTGGTTCGCTGATTGCAGTGGATGAAGCGGGTGCGAGCGTTAGTTCCGCAGCATTCGCCCGAGCAACATGAAAATCCGTTCTATTGGAATTTGGATTTATCTCCCACATTTCCACAATAAAGGCGAATTTAAGCATAAACCGAAGCTATGTTTTAGCTGCATTGTCAGAAGTTTCATAACAGATACCACAAAGATGCGCAGTTTCAAGAGAAAAGACTTAACGTTATGCGTTAAATGTTATGCATAACAAGCAGTGCAGAAGAGCCAAAAATGCCGAAAAGGCATCTTTTTGTGTGTGGCCATGATATCGGAAAATTCAGCAGATGCTTTTTTGTTTTTTTGCTCTTCCTGGTAATGCTTGCTATGCGTAACATTTAATTCATAACTTTTTCAACATCACAACAGATTAAATCCCAAGTGTTGTATGTTGAAACTGCGCATCCTTATGCTGTCTGTTATAAGACTTCTGACAGTCTGGATATTAAATTTCCTCGGTTTTCGTTGTTGCCATGTTAGCGCCCGTCTCTCACCGAAAGTAGTTTGTTCTTTATCTGGAGCGGAACGGGGACAAGCATAAATATAAGTCAGAATCCACAAAGTAGCCAACCGTAACCCCAGTTAATTTTGTGTCGCGAAAGGTCAGATAAGGTCGTTTGGCAAGCTACTTTTCATAAAGATGACTTTTTGGACGTAAATACCATACCGAAAGTGAGTGAAAAAAATAAGTGACATGGTCCTACAAATTAAATTTAGAAAGGGATGGAATTGGGAATGGGTTCCACGTCTTTTTCTCTTTTTTAAACCCATGAATTTGTTGCTGTTTTTATTTGCATTTACACCTTTGAATAGGACTTACACTCGGGGACATTAACTTTTGTTGTCGTTAAACTAAACAAAAAATTAGTAGATAGAAAACAAAAGATTAGTAGATAGAAAAGATCAGGTCAAAAGGTCAGAAAAGGTTTGTCATTCTGTACAAATAGTAATAATAATAATAATAATATTTATTTATTACCCACTTACATCAAAAAGATTAATAGTGGAGTATAAACTTGAAGAAGGAAAAAAAAGAAAACGGAAAAAGACGTAAAACAACAACTAAAGTCAATAAAACATTAATCAAACAAGCGGATCAAACCGTGGTGAGGCGACAAACGCCGATATGCTGTTTCTGAGAGCTTTTTGTTTAGATCAGTCAGCTTCTCAGTAATATTCGGAAGATAAAACTTTTTAACTATCTTTCGATTCTTGTACCACAGAGGAAGATAGAGAAGAAATTTACAGAATCGGAAGTAAGAAGATCGAATATCACTAAAGTCTTTTTTCGTAAATATAGGGTAACGCCCAGAAAGGATCCTCAGTTTTTTTTACTTTAGGTCCTGAAATTTCAGTACATGAAATTTGAAGCCAAAGTGCGGGGTACAAAACCTTGTTGGGTATGGAACCAGACTTTAAGGCCATACAGATGATTGTGGAATTACTCTTTCTGAGCCCTCTTTTTGATACCCTCTTTCGGCTATTCCCGAAAAATTTCTCTTAAAATAATTAACAACAGTTCATTTTATTTCTAAAGCATGAAGCGGACTGGATACTCCTTTGATCGTTAATAAAATATATACAATTTACAGTGAACACTTGTGAACTATTTTAAAATAAAGATAATCGGCCAATACATTTAGTAAAAAGAGTTAACCTCACAGCTTTCGTTGACGGCTAGCAAGGGAATCTAGGTCAAACTGTTCAAGGCGGGTGCAGTATGGGACTTTTCGCGCTTTTGAAATTACCAACAGTGCCCGAAACCGAACACTCTCAATCACGTCTGACTGCTCCTGCGTCAGGTAGTAACGCCAAACGTGGGAACAGTATTCTAAGCAGGACAGTATAAAATATGTAGCCTATAAACTGTCAAAGGTGATCTGAAGGTATTGCGTGCCGAGACAGCAGCTTCAGAGGGCTAAACCTGCATTAGCTCTCCCAAGCACCATTTCCGTCTGTTTCTCCCACTTAGATACAGGAGGGGTACGTGACCTCGTTTTTATACTACCTCGGTTTTTGCCGTGAAAATGTTAAAAAGAAATGTATATGCTGTCCTGACAGTCATGAGGCAAAATATAGCTTTTTTCAAAGTGCCTTTCTTTGTTTTGAAGATGCTTTGAAAAGTGATTTTTCTGGGTATTGACTTTGCTAACTCTACCTTTTTCATAATTTTTAAGTCAATCGAGGTAAGGTTAGAATGAAGTGACCTTGTCTGAAAAGAAAAATATGTTTAACTAGAAATACTGAAGCAATATTTGTTTGTCCAATATGTAAACCATTCAGTCAGCATCAATCTAGTATACTTATCATATTGTTGGTTCCCTTTTTACGCCAGATAGATTATTCTGAAGGAAAGACTTGTCTGGAAATTTGAAATCTTGTCTGAGGTTCGATACCCCTCCTGTAGTGGGACTCTCACTTGGTTTTCCCATTTAGATAGTTCTGAGTACGTCCTTAGCGTCTTGTACCGATGTGTTTGATTACGGGTTGCGCCATCTTTTGGGTGTTTCGATAAATGTTTAAGAGAGCCATGATTATAGTCAACCCGTTGTTTGAAGCGGAGGTCACGTGGACGGATCGTGAGTACCGATTGGCTGCCTGGGCAGCTGCAAAGTGGCGACGTCATCAGTTTACTTCACTGCGAGACGACCTGTGGGGCAATGCCGTTTTCCTGAAGGAGGCCAACGCCATCTCTGTTGAACTAAAGAAAAAGGTAAATTTATGCTTTGTTGCACTGTCAGAAGTTTCATAACAGATAACGTATACCACTTTCAAGAATAACACCTTTTCACTTAGAAATAAAGTGTCATGACCAATTAAGTTTACAATATTTCGTGCCTAAACCTCCAACAACACCTTCAATTGGTAAAAATACTAACGGGAACGAAAGAAACATAACAGATAAGATCCCAAAGTGTTATATGTTGAAACCGCCCATCCTTCTGTTGTCGTTATGTAACTTCTGACAGTGTAGTATTTTTACCTGTTGAAGGTGATGTTGGAGATCTAGGCACGAAATAGTATAAACATAATTGGTCATAACACTTTATTTCTAAGTGAAAAGGTGTTATTCTTGAAAGTGTTATGCGCAATCTGTTATGAAACTTCTGACAGTTTGTTGTTTGAAGGTTTCTAACGTGCTGAACCCAGAGATATTCCGAATCCACCATTTCATGCTGAGGATTCGAATCCGACCTTAACACAAGTCAAATCCTGTACATAGGTTATGGTTCAAAATCAGAGGTGACAAACAGCACTGATGTCTAAGGTAATCAGATAACGTGATATATTACTGAGGATGGTTGGTTGTGGAGACCAAAAAGTTGGATTGCTTAAATACACTGTGTAAAAATTGGGAAAAGGGATAATGGAAGGATGAAGTCGAGAAATTTTGTTTTGGATTCCTAAGATTGAGGGTTTGGTATCCGAGTCCGAATCCAATCTGACAAGCAAGAGATTCGAATCCGGCCAAAAGGACGAATCCTGGATTCATCCTTTCTTCTGGATGAACCATTGACATGAAGTACTTCGCATAGAAGTTGCCTGGTCGCTTAGCAGACGAATTCTCTGCCATATGTATATTTGTTTAAAAATATATATAATATCCCGAAGAAAAATTTGTAGCCTGCGTAGTTGTATGATAGTTGTACGAAAAAGTTACATGTAATATTATGTAATAATAAAGAATACTATCATTTGATGTGCCTCAGACTAGTCCAATCTTAAAGTTCAATGGGCACATCAAACTACCCCAATCCCACTCTGTAACAACCTATGAACAATGCTTACCCCCTAGATCAGCAGCTTTTTCAACAGTTTCCTCTCTGTGATATTTTAAAGCGTAATTTTTGGGGACAGTACATGCTCAGTTTACTAGCTTGGACAAAGATAAAAGTGATCTTTTTTATAATACTTAGTATATCTTTATTTTATGCATAAATCAGCTTGTATAATTCAGATTTGAATAGGTTAGTTGTTTTTTAATGATTGTACCTATATAATTTTTTATAAGCTTATTGCATATTCTGGTACATTTTATATAGCAAGTTAATCAAGCTTCACAACACTGTTCCAAAAACTTTTAATAGGCACTTTAAGCCATGGAACTTCTGATGAAACACTAGAACAATAAGGTAAACTGCATCTGCGGCTTGACTTTGGTGGCATCTCAAATATATCCTTTTCGATCAATCATTGCTGGGAGTTTTTGAATTTCCTGCCACGATATCCCAGCTCCTAAGATTTGGATCGCCGAAATGCCAGAGAGGTTAAGACAAGGGATAACAAGAAAACGGCCGATTTTCGTAGCGCCTTCTAAAGGAAGTCGGAAATGTTTATTTGTGAAGCATTTAATACAAAGTAAAGCATTAGAAGTGTCCATTGTGCTTTAAGCGGTAGTATCCAGTACCATCCTGTCTTGCCATAGTAGCATCCGGTCTTGCTAAAAGTAGCATGCAGTAGAATGCAGTAACACGGTAGCCTTGAAGTAGAAGCATGTTGTAGCATCAGTTAGTACTGCATGCTACTTTTTCGCACAACTTGATACTACTATTTTGAGATACTTTTTTCATCAAGATTTGTTCAGAAGCAGAAATATCAAAGATCTAATAATTTACTGTTTCTCAAACAAACCGTCATTCAAACCTACAAAAATAATGAACCCCTTCAAATCAGACTTTCCGTAAGATGTCTTTCTGTTCAAAATTAGGCTGAGCGAAAAGTGAGGCAGGTTCAGGTTAATTCATCACGATTCTTGGCAAGATTCAATGGATTGCTTGGAGTTTCAGATATTGGGATAGGGTTGGTAGCGTGCAGGTTTACGTGCACACTGGGCTGGTAAAGTAAATTCTAGGGAGTTTTGGACTCTGGTTGCTGTGGAATGAGGGGAAGACTAATGGTGACCAAATAGGCGTTGTACCGAAAATGGTAAGAGAGCGACTGGAGGACCAAGAAAGGCAAGTTTGGCATGCTGAACTGACGTCTTCGCCGTCCCTGGAGCTCTACGCAAAGGCCAAAGCTGCTTGGGGGAGGAGGGGGAGGCAGATCTAAAAAAGGAGGAGGTTAAAGGGTGATTTCAGTCCGGTAGAATTTCATGCCACTTGGAGAAAGAAGAAAATACCTAGGAAAAGCTAGGGTAACGGATGGACTTTTCTCTTGCCCGATGTGTTGGCAAGCGCTAGAAAATACTGAACACTGTAAGAACGATTGGGAAGGACTTAAAGATTTAAAGGACCCCTCGTACAAAACCCACTTCACCGGGTTATACTCCCTCCTGATTTTCTCCCCTTCCGAATTCGTCTTCCTCGTCAAGCTGCCGATCCTTTGCCTCGTTTAGAGCCGGTGGTAGCTTTGCGAACTAGGTATGCTCAGAGTTTCGTTCCCTCGTTTGTTCGTGTATATAACTCAGAGCGCTTCTGAACGTTAATTTTTATGTTATTTGTATTTTATATCTGATTGATTTAATGTATTTGTATATTGACCATATTTATGAATGAATGAATGAATATATTTATTACCCATCTTTACATAAAAATGTCACTGATGGAGTATAAGAAAAGAAAAATAAACAAAAAGGAAAAATGAAAAGGAAAAAAGAAATGAACAACACACAAAATACAATTTTAAATTGGCACTACATAATGCAAACAAGAGAGACAGACAAAATATTAATAACTACTTAACTTCTGCTTAATTGCTGGATAGAGGCTATTTAGAGGGTCGAGGGATTTCAGAAATCGAGCACGACGCTCTAAAGCAGCCACAATCGGATCTTTAACTCCATGATTTAATGTAACGCGTCGATTACGAGACCACAGCGGCAGCCCAAGCAGGAATTTAGCATATTTGAAAAAAGTACTTCTAATAGTCCTAACATCAGATGTGTTGAAAAGTTTCCAGAAAGGTGCTAGTGCAAGTGCATGCGGTAATGCAAGAGCATTATACAGCTGCGCTAGCACCAGTCTGTTGTAACGCGCTTTCGAGGCGGCAAGCATACCATATGCTTTTCTGACTTCGGCGGAAAAATGCGCGATTAGGCCGGAACGTGTAGATCGCAGGTCTTTACCGATCGGCAACCCGAGGTAAGTCAGAGATTCGGAAGGGATTAGCACTATGTCCCCTAACTTCACCTTAATCGAAGAACAATCACACTTTCTACCGTTAAAAATAATTACATCACTTTTACTAGGGTTAAAAGCGAGTCCTATGGCCGCATACGAACGACTAAGTAAACTGAAATTCTCTTCAATACGGGAGATCGAACGGCTCAGGTTGAGTACGTCATCTGCATAATTCAAAAGCGACACATCAAGCCCACGGAAAATAAAGCTCGATTTCGCTTGTTTTTGCGCTTCAATTACGCTATTATTGTACAAAGGGGGGGATGAAAGGGCACCTTGTCTAATACCCTTGCGTACAGGAATAACTTTAGCTGAAACTACATGTCCTTCCTTAGAAGGATATTTTACTTTAACATGGAGCTTACGGTACATGGCACGGTAGGGAACAATAATTGAAGAGTCGAGACCTCTCTTATGTGCTGACAGGAGAAGTTGAGGATGCACACCCGAATCAAAGGCGCGACGTACATCGTGACTCGCAATTACGATACTTTCATCCGAACAATCAGATTCTAGTAGCACATTTGCAAGGAGACTGTGCACGTGTTCGCGACCTTGACCTTTTTTAAAGCCGAATTGAAAATCAGGGGTAGTGCAAGTACTCCTAATTTCTTCCATCACCAGAGCCTCCATAACTTTGCAAAGAACAGGAGAAACGGTGATAGGACGGTACGATTCACACAGACTAGGATCTTTTCCCTTCTTACAGACTGGCGTAATTATCCCGGAGCAGAAAGCGTCTGGAACAAGACCACTGTTAAATATCATTTGGTACAAAAGTGATAGATGCTGTGCAAGAATTTCACTAGAATATGATAAATGCATCCCACATAGCTGATCGGCACCACGCGAATACTTTTTCTTGAGCTTTCGGATAGCCTCGCGTAGTTTGGTGGTCGTAACCACATACCCGGTTTCGGACCTCTCTAGTAACAGGCTGTGATTAAGCTGGCTTTCATATCTGTCTTCTAGCATAATATCAGGGGGTGAAAACTCATCACTAAAGTAATTAACCCACTCGTCCTCACTGGGGAAGACATGTTCCACCGCGTCGTTTCTGGTGCCGCATTTCACAAATTTCCACGCCGCGGCCATATTTCCACTCACCGATTTTGAATGCTCTTCAATCACAGTCGCTTTGTGTTTTTTGAGTACTTTGGAAAATTGACGCTTTGAAAACAAGCGGATATCATTCACGATGCCATGTTTAGGTTTGTCACAATCTTTCCACAGCTGGAGCCAAAACTTAGATCTCCTGCAGGAACTGCTTAAGGCTAGATTCTCTGTCCATCGTGGAACCTCAGAACCCACACGAACTTTACGACTTGGCACTTCAGCTTTTTCTGCCCGTCGCAGGGCATGCGTTATCTCACTGCAATAAATGTTAAGTAAAATCTGTTTTTCACTTTCGGGAATCGTCGATTTTTGCTGCAGTAGTTGGAATGGGACTTTAATCTGCTCAAGAATAGAATCTAGTACTTGGGTGTCATAAGATGCCGGTATAAATGTCGCAAAATTGTATATACTTCTAGATTGTTCTGTTATGACGTTATGTATTGACGTAAAAACGACCCATCGGCTTGTCCGTTATCTGTTTTTTAGATTATATTGAATTGAATTGAATTGAATTGTACTATTCACTCTTCAACTTCCAGTACAAAATATTTTAGTACCTTAAATCTAAGCTTTGTTTTCAACAAATAACCCGCGGTTTTGGCTGTTTTAAGGCTTTTGCGAGACCCCTTGACTCATGGCGGAAACCGGGAGACTGTTTACACAACAGGTTTTCTGATGGAAAAACTTCTCGCAGACAACCGTCAACAGCGTAATACACGTCGAAGGTAGCAAAATAGGGCAAGTGATACAATCAGCGTGGTTGTGTTAGAGGGGTTACAATGTACCGTACGAAAATTGGGGTCTCCGGGTTTAGAAATATCTGGAGTAATTATGGAAGTAGATCGCGTTAGTATTATAGGTAAGACAGGTCCTTTAAGGATGGAGGTTTTTGGGGTGGAGTACGAGCTTAACGAATGGTGGTACAGAGATTGGGAGAAAAATCTTTTTTTTGAAATTAGAAATCTTAGAAGGTTCGTCTGTATGGGAATCCCGCACAGGGTGCACTCTTAAAGGACCTGTCCTACCTATAATAGCAATGCATCCTACTTCCATAATCACTCCACAGATTTCTGAACTCGGAGAGCTCAATTTTGTACGGTACATTCTAATCCATCTAACAAAACCACACTGATTTTCTAACTTGCCGTCTTTTGCTACCTTCGTATGTGTATTACGCTGTCGACGGTTGTCTGCGAGAAGTTTTCTATCAGAAACACCGGTTATGTAAAATGTTTCCCTGTGTTTGCTACAAGTCAACGGGTCTCGGAAAAGGCTTAACAGCCAAAACCGTGGGTTATTTGTTGAAAGCACAGCGTAGTTTTAAAGTATTCAAATATTTTAAATACTGTAAGTTGAAGAGTAAATAGTGCGAGGGGTCGTTTAAGTTTAGTACGGCTTAAGGTTTGGATTGTGTATGTAACAAATGTAAATGTTGTTCTATTGTTTTGTGATTACCATGGTGCAAGGCTTTACCGTAATAAACTACTGTTACATGTAATTAGCTCCTCATTCCTGTAGGAGGAATCTCAGTACGAAGCAGTTCATTTATAGATGAGTGTTTTTTTTGCTTGATTTTTGGGATCTCAAAACACAAGGGGAGAGAAGATACCTATGACTTCGTAAAGTTGTCCGTCTGTCCGTCCGTCTGTTAGCACGATAACTCTCGAAGAAGTTGAGATATTTGGTTCGAACTTGGTATAGGGATTGTTGGACCAAAGTACAGGTCAGGTTCGTAGATAGGCTTTGTAGCCTTATATTTAGGCGTGGGGGTTAAAATTATGTGGCGACAAAAAATGGTAGTTAGTTAAGGAGGGTCTCCTTAACTAATTACCATGAATCCATTTCTGAAACTTATTGTCTCGCCCGAAAAATAGTTCGCCCGGAATCCGACCAAAACCGGAAAATTATTAAAGGTCAAAGTGTCATCTGAGTTGATTAGAGGTTCGTCCGACAAATAGTTCTCCCGGAATCGGGTCGAAACCGCAAACTTAGTAAAAGTAAAAGTTTTATGGGACGTTGATTAGAGGTTCGATTTGGGGTAAGGGAAAGGTCTGGTTTCAACTTAATTGTTTTCAGTTCACTTGGAATCCGACCAAACCGGAAATTAGGTAAAAAGCTTTTCTTTCGTGGTTCGATATCGAAGTAAAAACACGTGAAGTTTATAAATACAAATACAAATTTATAAAGTAAAAATGTCTGAAGTTTCGCCCAGAATCCGGAATCTGGCAAAATTTTGTTCAACTGGGGTTTTAATTCTCATGCTTATTGGAGTTTTGGTGGTACAACAACGCAGTTGAATCTATATCTGTTTTTGTTTTTCTCGACGGCTCACTCTTTTTGCCACAGTCGTGGAGCTTAAAAATAGAAGGAGTGCTTACAAATACAGGGACATATAAGTTAAACTTGGTGGAAGGCTCTTAAACGACAAATAGATACAATGCCTCGGAAAATGATTTTCACACCTTGGTTGGGGAGTTTGGTTTGAATCATCGGTGGAAGTTTACGAATGAACCTAATTATCAGATATTCTTTTCGGTGAAAATAATATCTGTATTAGTTATTTAAACTTCCGGGCAAGCGCTAGAAAATATCGAACATTTTTATGAACGATTGAGAAGAACTTAAAGATTTAAGGACCTTTAACACTATTTACTCTTCAACTTACAGTACTATTCTACCTCTAAGTATTACCTAATGGGTCTCGATAAGGGATCTGCAAGTTTAAATGGCAAGTTTATGTATTTTGGAAATCCGTCATTATAGTCTGTATTAGGAAGTTTAAATATTAAGTTTTGGGATCCCATCGAATCCAGGGATCTTATTACTTGGTAGTGGTGAAGCTAGGGGGATTTGTCAATAGCAGACGTTTCCGATTTTTTTTTTGCCCTATGGGTGCATAGTTGCCAAAGTTGTCGGCCAAAATTCGTTTTTTTGTAATTGTTTTTTCGGAAAAGGATATTGCATGATTTGGTTCCTAGATTCTGAAAGCCGTCTTTTTAATCAAGACCGAAAAAAACTGGAAATTTTGTCTGGATTTAGATTCAGTTCTAGTTCAGATATTATGATTTCAAAACAGATGGGCTTATAATACAAAGTAAGAGAAAAGGCTTTCGCCTCTAAATATCTCTAAGAAATTCTGAGTAGTCGAACAGATCAGAGTTAAAAATCCCATCAACAATGCACTTGAAACTATTGATCGATTCAGCATTAACCGCATCTTCGGCAAGGCTATTCCAAGGATCAACAATGGTCTTGCCAAAACCCCACTTCAAAACTTCCTTGTGGAAACTTGATTTTGCAAGCTTGTACGCGTGCCCCCGATGATGACGGTTAATGCTGAATCTTACTAAATCAGTCACTTCAAAATTGTCATAACTTCCATTGATTAATTTGAATGTTTCAGTCAGGTCTCCTCTAAAAAAATCTGTATGCAATTTAGGGAAGGCGCAACTTGGCTAATTTCACTTGGTAGTGTTATGTGGTGTCCTTTTCTCAGGTCCAGTTCCAGTTTACTCTTCTGACAGACTCTGCCTACTCCCCTCTCTCGCCTGAGCTTCGAGCCTCCCTTATGTCCTCGTACGATGCAGAAGACGAGGACAACTATCTTGGACTAAGCAGCAAACCCCAACCCCATACCCTTGTTGCTGTTGAGGTGCAAGATACTAAGAATGGGGCAACCCATTATTGGACCCTTGAAAAGTTGAGGTAAGTGCATGCGCTTCCGTATTACTGTGGAATGGCGCAATGGGTTACTAGCTCTAGCTTTGGTGTGATTTAGTCTGCCATTTAACTAAACGTTCAGTTTATCATACAAGCTTCACTAGACCACCATACAAATAAACGACACTGCGGCTAATGCTTTTCTGTAGTCGTAAAACGCAGAATTTTCTGCGAAATTCCAACAGCGGGGGTAATGTGGTTTTGTTTTAAGTACATATTTTGCCAGAGGGTCTTGGTGACTGCTAATCGTTCTTAGTCATTTATTTTTGTATTAGTAAATAAATAGAGAATAAGAATAAAAAGTACGTCACAGCTTTAATCGGGATCAGCTTATGAATTCCTGGTTTGATTTGATGTTTGAATAAAAGTTATTCAGATTCACTGTCAGAAGTTTGATAACAGCTAACACAAGGATGCACAGTTTCACAGAAAACACTGGTTTAATTTAAAACACTTCATAACAACATAATTCGATCTCTGGGGGCTACAAGCTCGTCAGCTCGGCTTCCTGTAAAAATATTATTATACAAAACATGGTTTGGATTGTTAATTTTATCGGAAACGCAACACATAAAGACTTAAAACACAGATTTTCTGTAACAATAAAAGATAACATACAAAATAATTGTCTGGTGTCCTTGCGCATTCTTTTGTTAAATGTTTTTAAACTTGCACTGTTGCCGTCAAAATTTATTTCGAAACGCAAGACGATCTCGAGAGAAATTTGAAAGAGGGCTTTCATATTTACTACGACTACTTCCGAATATTCAAGTACATTTATGCCCCAAAGCGGTGTTACAAGTGCCAAGAGTTCGGTCACTTAGCCTCTGAGTTTAAGAACAACGTCAAATGCTCGAAGTGTGGTGGGAATCCAGCCGTGAGAGCCCGTGCACCTCAACCTCTGTGAAGTACGCAAATTGTGGGAGTGAAAGACACCCTGCTTACAGCCTACTCTGTCCGAAAGTGACTGAGTTTACGAGGTCTGGAACTACTAATGCGGAGTCCCTTGAAACGGATTTGACTCAAGCTTATTGGATTTTGTTGTTCTTTTGTATTTCAGTTTACTCTGTTCACCTATTCATTTATTTTTTGTAGTTTTTTCCATACTCCGTCTTTTTGGCCTCGGCCAGTTGATGGGTTATAAATAAATAATAATAATAAATGGTCGGTAGGGTACGAGAGACCCGAAACATGGGTCTAAAAATTATGAATTTTTTCCAAGGCAACTCGTCACAGACTGCCGTTTTGGCTCAATCTTCTAAATCATTCTAAGAATTACCCACTGGAGATTTCTTGTGACACAAGTTTCACATATGCTCTTTTTTGGTTGAGATTTAAGTTAGAAATTATAAAGATCAGGATTAGGAAATGCTCAAATTGGGGGAAGGATCTATATTGCACGCAATTCAAAGTTTCGGGGTAATAATGGACCAAGCTATCAGAGAAGGTGAGTGGAGGAAGGTTGATTCAGCAAAAAGGTTGACACCTTTCAGCTTTTATCCAAAGATCTTCTAGGTCTAATCTTTTCAGTAGAAATGCATATCAGTAATAATCTCGCAGTGCTGTTTTCTGGAAGCAGTGTTTTAATCTACGATGAGTGACGGAACAGTACCACTTATGCTCGTAGAGCGAGTACACCCAAGTAGGATTGGAAAGAGGGCACATTGTACAGTAGAGATATGTTATTTCGGATGTTTCCAACTTTGAACGGCTCCGAAGAACCTGATATTCAGACCTAACAAATATTTATGCATAACATTGATTGTTAACAAGACTGTAATTAGAATGAAGTTATGTTACAACCATACACTTTTATTCTTTTGAATCTTATGCTAATTTTTGCTCAGTTACTTTTGCTTCCGCTAACGACCAGAGATGTCGTATTAGCCTACTTCCTTGACCATCCAAGGATCTTATCAGAAGAAGAAGAATAAATAAAAAGGAACAATAGAAGAACTTGATTTCATTCTTTAAGATGAAATACATGCCTCTTTACTGAAATGTGTTTTGGCTTACCAGTTTCGAATGACTTCATAACCTAACAACTCCTTCATAAGGCCTAATACCTTGGAAAATGCTAATAGCATACCAGAGTTCAATAGTGAGATTAAAAGTTTTGTTTAAGTAATACCGAATTAGATCCTAAATTTTTCTACCGATAGTTCTTTATGTTTTGTTTTATGAATTTACGTTTGTTTTCTTTTCTTTTCCCTTTTTCTTTTCTTTTTTCTTTTCTTTTTCCTTCTATATTCTTGACAAATGAGTGAATACTGTCACCCGTTACGGGCAGTGCTCACTGAGGGTGTAGCTAGTTTACAATGTACGATTTGCTTTTTGTTAATAAACAAACTGAACTGAACTGGCGTTCATTTCAGTTCAGTTTGTTTATTAACAAAAAGCAAATCGTTTCAAATATCAGTTTGGTGTTTTTCCAAGCTCCCACAAACAGTTTGTGGGTCGATTGTGGCTCGAAAACAGTTCTGTGGCCTTTTGCGTGGCCCACAAGTGGGTTTCGCGACCAACAAGATTTCTGTGGCTCGCTTTGTGGCTCGAATTCGACAAAAAACTGCCGAGGTGATTGTCGATAGTGGCAGGAAATCTAAATTTAAAATCAGAATAACATAAAAAATAAAATTTAAAGGTCTCTCAAGTATGTAGGCATAAAACTGACAATCCGTTTTGCAAAGAATGGTAAGGAAGAAAGCCTGGAGTTCTATTTTTTGAGATTCCTACATGGACTTAATTTTTATTTTCAGTCATTTGAAATTACCGCCCAAAAAATAGACTAAACGGTGTTTCCGCGAATTCCAACTTTTTGCTCGATAGTGTGGCACACAATCGTGTTTCCGCGATAACACTTTTTTCACGTTTGTGGCCCACAACTGTGTCGCGGAAAAAGCTCTTTAGAGTAATGTTCAAAGAAGCATATTTACTGTACTCAGGGGGGGAGGTCTGAGATCATTCCCCTCTTTTCATGCCCTCCCTTCAGACATCGGCTGGAGCTGATGCGCCACATTTGCGATGAGGATTTGAGCCCTTCAAGTCCCGAGGCCAGGCCAGATGATTTTCTGCATTGCCTTACAATGTGCGCAAGACAAAAATTAATTGTAGCTGCTGCTATGCCGGCTAGGTTCGTGGTCCGCGTACTCATGTGCGTGTAATTTGCTTTTGGCATGCGCTGGACTCTTTACTTCTGCGCATACGTGCATGCACGCACCACGAACGTGAGCTGTTGCTTAGTGCGCTTCGCGATTGGTTGAATGATTGTTCCTGGCACATATCAGGTTATCTTATTATTTCCAATACACTGTCATAAGTTTCATAACAGATAACACGAGGATTCGTGGTTTCAACAGATAATGCGTAACAGATAACACTTCGGATGTTATCCGTTGTGTTTGAAAACGTTATGCATGAAATGTTATCCATAACAAGCTTTGTTAGGAAGAGCCAAAAAAGCATCTACTGACTGTCGGAAAACTCAGCAGATACTTTTTGGTGTTCAAGCATACAATAAAACAGCAGGCTAGTAATCACAAATAATAAATAATCATAATAATTGAATAAAGAAACAAAACGGAGGGGGGCGAATTCAGCAACACAAAAAGAAAAACAAAAGAATCCTGCCCAACCCCAAAATGGCCATAAACCCGAAAAAAAAAAAAATCCTGCCCAACCCAAAAATGGCCATAAATGTCTGAACTATTAACTTCACAGATCAATGTTGCTGGCATATGTTGAGCAAAACAATAACAGGCAATACACTCATACTCAAACCCATTTTAAGAAGGTTGCTAACTAAAAATTCAACTGAAATATATGTAGACTTTTCGTGCCGTACTTTATACGTTCGTTTAATAATAATAGTTTAATAATGAACCAGAAAGGACAACCAGAATCCAACAACACAAAATGAAAAACAAAGGATCTGCCGGGACTTACTAGGTTTGCACTCAGGAGAAAAGGAAGGAACTCTGCGTTCTAATTTTGTGCTTCTTCATCCTTTCGACGTTCGTATTTTGGTACTATTTGTCATTGACCATTTGAAGGTTTTGAAAAACTTTCACGTGAAAGTTGTAGGTTGACTTATCTGTGCTGTTCATTTTTGCTATTTTGGTCAATAGGCGACAAGGAAGGACCCCTGTTCTAATTTTCTTCTTCTCATCCTGTCGACGTTCGCAGCCTCTTTTCACCAATGCAAACCTCATTGACAAACACGGCTCCGACTATTTTGGTCAATAGACGATAGAAATATATAAAACTCCTAAACTGGCCGTAAAATCCTATTTAGTCGCTAACCAGGTGAGATTTCCCACGATGTGCCGGGACTTACTATGTTTGCACTCAGGCGACAAGAAAGGACCCCTGTTCTAATTTTCTTCTCCTCACCCTTTCGACGTTCGCAGCCTCGTTTCACCAATGCAAACCTTATTGACAAACACGGCTCCGACTATTTTGGTCAATAGACGATATAGAAATATATAAAACTCTTAAACTGGCCGTAAAATCCTGTTTAGTCGCTAACCAGGTGAGATTTCCCACGATGTGCCGGGACTTGCTCCGTTTGCACTCAGGCGACAAGGAAGGACCCCTGTTCTAATTTCTTCTTCTTCATCCTTTCGACCTTCTTAGCCTTGTTTCACCAATGCGAACCTCACTGAAAAACACGGCTCCGACTAATTCGGCTTGTTCATACTGTCTCCTAACAAGGATTTGACTTTTGGACTTGGTCAACGGACAAGGCTATACGACGCCAGACTTCTGGTGTCAAAATTTTGTTTTCTTGGATTTCTTTGTAGTCAATCCTTGAAAAGAGGGAGAGGTCTTCAACCCTTATAGTACCACTAGTGCATCAGGTCTTTTTGAGATATGTAGACATTGCGCCATTCCGTCAAGAACAGAAGCATTCGATACATTTGTGTTACTTTGCAAACTGCACGTTGAAGCAGACATAGCCTGATAAAACTTCCTTGTCCCGCCCGATCTGGAAGGTTTCTATTTAGCAAGTGCGTATGCTTACTAATGGCAGTGCTTTATTCTGGTCGATTTTGTCCTTTTTCCGCCCTTTTCTATGTATGTGTGGTGCCTTTCGCTTTGTTTTGGTACTAGTCATTTTCCTTTTGACATTTTTTCCGCCTGCTGCTGACTCTTTTTCGCTTTCTTCTTACAGTCGACATTTTCTTTTATTAGCCTGGCGTGACCGTGATACCTGTGTTCAAGTCTTTGGCGGATCTTGGTGGGATCCCAAGCGTAAGTTAGACCAAAGTAGCATATAAGCGTCGGACATGCGAAGAATGATACTTAGTTAACTAACCGATTGATTTGTATCGTTAAAGCACAGTTCTTACCAGAATAAATCTTTCCACGATGAAATAAATCAGAAATGATGTTTTCGAAAACACCATTACCTTCGCAGTCAGCTTGGGCTGAAGGACTATCTACCATTACCTTCGACGTGAAATTAGCACTTTCTCGTTGCTGCTTGACGACTCTATCCAGCCTTCCTGCTCTCCGACGCAGCGGCTGGACGCAAAATATTTGAAAACTGAATGCGCCGCGGTCGAAAAGTGGGAAAACCTAGCAAAACGAAAGAAGTCCAAATCAGAAGATAGACCTGATGGCCTAACATGTCTTCCAAATGAAAAAAAAAAATATTACGTCCTTATGCGTGAAAGACTAGTCGGCAGGCCTTGAAGTTGACGAAGTTCGCGTTGCGTTCTTGACGAAATTCGGCTAGGAGGAAAAGGCGCTAAAAAATCGCAGGTACAAAATGAAACAGTGGCGAAAGGTGGGTATTTCAGAAGCTCATAATTCCATAAGGGTGCTAGGGATAATATAAAAAGCAGATTAAGCAAGACGTGTCCTTTAAATAACAAAACCGCAGCTTAAAGTTAGAAGACGAATAAAAAAAAAAAAGTCTAGTTACCTATCACTTATTCCCTCAAAGAGGCTAGAAGATCTAATGAAAATGTGCGTCGTTGCTCTGCTCTTCACAAATAATCGATTTTCATCGACGGAACTTTGCCTTTCAGTTTTGTCGTACCTCTATGTGCTTGTACGTCTATACTTCAAGTGTTCAGCAGCCACACCGGCAAATAATTGCCGAAAAATAAACTACAAATTACAGATTTGTCAGTCTTCTAGTAAGGAAAATGAAAATGCATTAGTCGGCTTTCTTCAAAAGTAACCTTACAATCTGGAATCGAACGTTTCCAATTCACCGTTTCAGTTAAACTATTTCAACTGCTAAACTATTATAAATATCAACTTCCCTATTACCGCTGTTATAAATCCGGTCCGTAATTCACGACTTGAAAACAAAACCGACTGTTTCCGATCAAAAAAATTGAAAACGATTGGAAACAATTGAAAACGATCGTTTTGAATGGATACGAAAAAAACGATCGTTAAATTACGATCGGATACAACTGTTTCCAATTGTTAAACGATTGTAAATAATTGAAAACAATTGTTTACAGAGTTAATATAAATCCGTGAAACCAAGCTCCAGAATATAAAAATTTGCTGCCTTTTAGCAATACTGTAATATTCTGTTTTTTTGTTTTTATTTTTGGCTTTTACAGGCAACGTTTGGAGCTGATGCGGGAAATGTACAAAAATGAGGCCGAGGTGTCTCCGACGTCACCTGATTTCAACGTGGAACAGGTCTGTGGAGGTGATCCCTTTTACGACAGATTTCCTTGGTTCAGACTGGTTGGAAGGTTAGTAAAACGCGGTTACCCTATCCATCGAGATCACATTTTGGAAATAAGATAAGTTTAAGAAGGTGATAAAATATTTTTTTTTCTCAATATCAGGTCGAATGTTTTGAATATAAAAATTTGCCTGATTCAGTACCGAGCCGGGTTTCGTCTATCCTCGATAGTCGGATTTGGATTTATCGACACAACCTTATCTGTATCACCTTCTTAATGACCCAGTCATGCGCAATCCTCTGATTCCTCTTTTCAAAATAGCTCTATCTTCCTCTTACTTTCAGATCTTACTCGATTCTGTCAACCATGTTTTCAACATCCAAACGACTCCATCTTTCTCTTACTTTCAAACCTTACCCTAGGTTCACACTGAGGCGATATCGGTCATCGCCGAGATTTTCTTTCTCCAAAATCGGTGATTTCTGTTGCTTCATCAGGCGATTTTCAATGTAGGAAAAATTTAACTTTAATCGGGCGACAGTACGATTGTATGCACGCAACAGCAAGATGGACGACCCTTTTGATGATTCACTTTTAGAAAAATTAATTATTTGTTAATATTTAATTATTTTAAGGGTTATTTTTAATTATTTTTCGCGTTAAATTCTGTTGCCGACGAAAATTCAGTGTGAACATCTAGACGATAAAAATATTCTGTCGCTGCGATTCAAAAATCTCGTTCATCGCCGCGATTTGCTCTGTGTGAACCTGGGGTCACGCAACTCTAATCCACCAAGTCTTCAAATCCAAAAAACTCGGGTCTTCCTCTCGATGCGTATTTTCGCCGTTCCCCAGGGGACTCCCAGAGAGAAGTCCCCGCGTTTTTTATTTGTACCAGGGACTTACTCCCCGTATTCGCGAGTCCGCACGGACAGGTACAGTCTACCACACACCTCTGATTTTGGGAAAGCCTATGCCAAATGTTGGGTATATCTAGCGTTAGCTCAACGCTGGACACACTACGCCAAATGCTGGAACCCCAATAAAATATTGATGATTTGAGTGAAGTTCAGAAATCAACCAAACAGAACTCATTTATAGTGGGATACGTCACGGCTAGGGTAACAACAGCTATCCAGCGTTTGGCATAGGGTATTCAGTGTTAGGCATAGGCTATGCCAAGCGGTAGATATACCCAGCTTTTGGCATAGGGTATCCAAACATCATTCATTCATTCATTCATTTATTTATTTCCCTCAAAGAATATATAATGAGGAGTACTAAAATAAATTTAAAAAACACTGTTACAAATAACTTTCATAACAATAAGTAACAATTGACGTACATTGAACAAAGCACTGTACTTACTTAACTATTAGCTTTTTAGCGAAAAACGGAAACAGATTCTTCAGAATCAGCCAGGGCAGGATCTTTAACTGAAAGTGAATTA
This sequence comes from Branchinecta lynchi, assembly GCA_023053575.1. Classification (NCBI taxonomy): domain Eukaryota; kingdom Metazoa; phylum Arthropoda; class Branchiopoda; order Anostraca; family Branchinectidae; genus Branchinecta; species Branchinecta lynchi. The sequence goes on from JAKZAP010000010.1 coordinate 22,101,258, forward strand.
ATTAGAGGTGTATTTCTAGCAAATAAAGGGTATCCAAGCAAAAATTTACAGTATTTAAAATAGCACACACGGAAAGGGGTTTGTGGCTGACTGGACAGGTATGCTCCGATTATCATCACCATGATCGAAGAGGGACTCCCTTTCAGATTCGGGAGGTCTTGTGGTTATGATTTTTTTTTGTTTCTAAATATTAGAAATATAATATTAACAGAAAACAATGAGAAAAAACAAATGTGAAAATAAAGTGGACCATGACTAATTTTGTCACCTGAATATAAAAAAGTTCGAACCATATTGAGTCATTCCCCGTGTTCTCGCTGTTTTCCGTCCGCAGACTCCCCACGAAGTGACTCCCTCTATTCTTGCCTTTCGCTTCGACTCTCCAAGGAGTCCCAGGGGAAGGGCGAGAACACGCATTTACTTTCAAATCTTTCTCAACTCTGTTCGACCAAGTTTTCAAAATCCAAAGAATTTCTTTTTTCTCCTTTTTTTAGTCTTATTGAACCCTGATCAGATAAGTATATGGTTCACTGCACATTCCTTCCATTTTCACAATATGCTCAGTCAAAGTCATACTTGTCGCTGGACGTTTTTTTCCAATCTTTAAAAATTTAGCCTCAGTCGAGCCCGAGTGAAAGAAAATTAGTATTGTTTATATTGAGTAAGTGTTCTGTGCAGTGTATGTTGTGTATGGCCGTAGGGCTCAAATAAACTTTTCTTTCTTTCTTTCTATTCAACTTTCCGCGGAGCTTTTCATTCACTTTCTGGAATCAGTTCCTGAGAAAGCTGTTGAGCAACTTTCCGAAGCAGGACAAAAACTATTGGAAAAGTATTCCGACTTTGCTTTCGGTCTCGCGAAACCCCTCCTTTTGTATACCCGATATTAGTGAAGCTTCTGGTACATTGGTAGCGCCTATTGGTGTCAAGAATTGCATAGTAGGAATATTACCTTCCGAAATTCAGATGCGATTATTATCGAGCGTACACCGTAATTCACAAATAAAGAAAAAAGGAACATAAAAAAAAGGATAATTAAGTTTGTAGGGATTTGAGTCTCAGAAACTGCTAGTCAAACTGCTGACGTTTGGGCCGCTATGAGGATGTCCTTTTGGGCAGCCGGAACGGATGAACAGAATGTGTATTTCCTGGAATCATATTAAGAAGGACAAGTCGGTCTTGTCATATGGTATAAGCTGATCATTTTCCTAGGTCACTGGTGTATTTGAGCAATCTCTTGTATCCCGTACCTCTCATTCACAAGGTTCCGATAGTGAACGATAAAGGAGACGTCAAGGGTTACCTCAGGGTTGCAGTCCAAGCGGTTTTGGGTAAGTTGACAACCTTTCCTTTTTGCTAAGATGTATGGAGTAAAGGCAACCACGCTCAGGGTTGCCACATCAAAATATTTAGAGAGTGACTTTTGGTCCAAAACAGAGAGTGAATTGGGAGTGAAATTTATTTTCATGAAATGTTCGCTTTTGGTCGAAATCGCCACTGTAAAAATGACACATGTCAACTTTACTTTCATGAAAAAAACTTGAAATAGTCACTTCTGGTCGGAATCCCTGCTGCAAAAATGACAAGTTCGGTCATTTTCTGAAATAGAGTGATTTTTATGTCCTACGAGGATAAGAGTGAAACAAAATTGAGTGACAGTTCACACTATCGTGCGACATGTGGCAACCCTATCCACGCTGTGTGGTTCTCTTCGTGCAGACCACAGAGCCATGAGTGGGCTGTTGATATGTTAACATTCCTGGGGCATGTGGGATGAAGAATAACCGACACCGGTGCCCAATAGACCGGGAATGTTCACCGGAAAGGCGGAACGGGGATAAGGTGTTGCAGGTTCAGCCGCTGTTAATCCAAGTTCCTAGCCAAGCATTCGATGTATTATGTAAGTAATAAGTAAGTAAGTAAGAAATAGAAAACCGTGATTTTCGGGTTTTTGTTCTTGATCAGCTAATTATCCCTCTAGGATGACGTGCGAGGGATAAATATAATGTAAATATAATTCGGATATTTCGGTTGCACTTCCGGCATACCGTCCTCAGCGAAAAACAAACAACTAAATCATAAAATCCAACACAATACCAGCAGAAAAGTGATGCGGAACCAACAAAACATACAACGATATGTAACTTAAAACCAGAAAGAACGATGCTGATTGAAACGACAAACAAATTCAAATAAAATAACGAATATTAAAATGTGCGTGTTAAAAGTGTATATGTACAAATCTGTGATTATTTTACAATTCCGAATTCTGTGTCTATTTACAATTTACCAATTCCCTGGGAAAGCGCAGAAGCTTTCACCCAGCCATCATATAATCGTTCGCTTTAACCATCACTATACAAAAAATTTCACAGAACTTCACAGAACAACTATGATTTAGTTGGGTTTTTTTTCGCTGAGGACGGTTTGCCGGCAGTGCAACCGAAATATCAGAATTTATATTTATCCCTCGCACATCATCCTAGAGGGATAATTAGCTGATCAGTAAAAAAAACCGAAAATCACGGTTTTCTATTTCTTTCGTAATGAATGGTCAGCTTGGCTTCAAACCTTATATTTAAGGAAGTAAGTAATTTATTTATAAGCCGCCGTTTTGAAAAAGCGGAATAAATGAAAATAAATAAGACACATTAACACACAGAAAAAGACATTTAATTTTCAGTATGTCTCATTGTAAAGGTAAAGGCTGGTTTTTTCGAGATGGATGCCATACCAATTAATTTTTTTTTTGTTCCTGCTAAAGCCAAATCTGCTGTTTTTTCTCTGTACATATGTGTAAACTTCTTCCTCCGCCAAAGTGTCATAAACCGTTACGCATTGTCTAAATAGGTGTTGCAAGGTGTATTACGGCGTACAAGGCTTATTACACATTCCTCTCTTCCTCGGAGCGCACTGGAAGAAGGTGAGTAAGGAGAATAGACTAGCGTTCTATTCTCGGTTATGCAGGGCCAATCAGATTGCTTGGCTGGTTCCGCCAGATGGCCGAGGAAAAGAGCAGCGTCGGAAGGGTTTCCAAGGGAAGCACTAAAGTTCTATTTTGTTGGAAGCTGAAGAAACAATTTTTCTTCAAGGAACACGTTTTGTTCTGTTACAACTGCTTACTGCTAGTTCGAGGACGAATGCTGTCCATCCGTAGGCTTAATAACTTCTTACAATATATTGGGTGTCAAATTCTACTCATGTACTTCAAGTAGTACTAAGAACACTTTTTCTGATCTTTAGAAACTCGAAAAATTGTATCACCGCGGTAACATCGAACGCTACATTGATAAGAACCTCTCGGGTTCCTATTGGAACAGGTGTGTGCAGGGGTGGGAGTGAGACCTATATATCCTGTATTTTAAAACTTATCCTATAATATACTATATTGAGTCAAAAACCCCATATTTCAGCTTTTGCTGGTTTTTTTCTTAAATTTCGAAGTTAATTCTGCCAAAACTGGGCAAAGGTCGAAGTAATTAATATTTCTGCAAAAATGTCTTTCTATATCGTCTGTATATTTCCCGTGTGAATTTTTGTTTCTATCAGTTATGTCAACTCTGGGTTGCCCAAGATCTACTTTGTGGTGGAAAAAGGAGGCTTGTTGAAGCTCAGAAGAAAAATTATTGAGCTTTCGGAGAGCAAAGTGAGTGAAAGGGTTGCAGACCTTTCTGCCTTTCAGAAAAGAGGAAAAAGCAGATGTAACGCAAAGTGGTCTCATGGACAAGCTTTCTTTATTTAAAAGGCCCTGTTGACACTCAGTTTGACGCGGTTGTGTGGTTTCCTGGTCCTTTTCTGAAGTTTTCACGAAGTCAATCAGTAGTGTGTTCGTATTTCTTTAATTTTGTATTTGATGTCTGTTCATGGATAAAACTTCCCCATCAAAGTCTCTCGTCTTGGATACTATGTCTTTTGTTTTAAGGTGAGTTCCTAAGTTGTTTCACCAGAATCGTCCTTTGTTATTTGCACAAGATGGGGTCATGAGATTTTTTCATCCAAATAAGCTGTTCGTTATCCTATATTGTCCTGTATTTTGATGTGACAAATCCTATATTCTATATATATTTTAGCCTTAGGTCACTCCCAGGCCTGGGTGTGTGTATTAAGACGTAAACATCGCGTACAGTGCTATTCAGCTTATTACACCTATTTGGACAATGCTTTAGGAAACTGCATATGCAGTGACTTTCTTTTTTCTCTGACCCACTCTTATTTTAAATCTTACTCTGAATTCGTTGTGAAGTTTTCTCTCTTTCTTTAAGTGGGAGAATGACGCAAGCACATGTTTTCTGAACATGGAGGCAATCAGCTTTTTCGAATCCCCCGCCCACTCGTTTCACAAGACCTTTTATGGTAAAAGGTTGTATAATGAGTACAGACCTCAGTCTTTTTCCTCGTCTTTTTCCGGTACTGAAGAGAGGAAGACTGGGTTAATCAGAACTACCGGGAGTGAGGCACTGAAAAGGTCGCGTAAAAACAAGAACAAATAATCAGATAGAACCTCCGTCTCCCTATCTCTGTAATATGACTATGCGGAGTCGTATAATTCCCCGTACCCTGTCCCCTGCGAACGAGCGGAGGTTAGTAGCTTCGCGCCACATCACGTTTCGTTACCTCTACAAATAGCTAAATCGTTGTGAAGCCGCCTTGAGAAAAAGTAGAAGTCAAAGCTGATTGGTTCTACGGACGCGATCCAGACCGGGTCAGCGCGCGAAGTTACGCCTCCTGCAATTTTGCTCTGCTCTTCCTCTAGGTCCATTCAGTTTTCTCGGGGTATTCATATTCGCTGCATGGTGGATGGGGGCTCTGTCTGATCATTTGTTCTTGATAAAAACGAACATGAATAGGCACTGAATTCTTCTAGCCATGAACGGCAGTGTGGCGCGGCGGTAACGTTCTGCGTTACGTTTTACCGGTTCGAAGCCTGACAGCTGGCGATTTTCATACTGGTGAATTTCTTGGGAACGCGACGGGAGCAGGGTGCGGAACCGGGCTGAACCTTGACGAAACTTCGCACAGGCAAGAAGTCTTCTACCGTCGGAGGGACGAGTTCGCTTGCCTTGATGACGATGCCAGGGGGATCGATGGCCGTCTTTCCGAGTAGACATTGTCAGTAATATACCATATGCATTAGTCTACGCGGAGTTTTAGACTTACTTTCGAAAATTTGAAGAAAATTTTGCAAACTTTTATGGCACTTGCCTATCGGCCAAGTGCCATATAGCCTACCGATCGCTTTTCCGTCGGTCAGTCAGGCCACTCATCTCGAGTTAGGGTACTTCCAGATGTGCTAGGACGATGAAACTTGGCAGGCGTAACAGGGGCCCGACCAAACTAACTTCGAAATAGTCACTTCCCCGATCCGGCCACCGTGAGGGGAGTGGAGGGAGGGGTAGTCCGGAATATTGACATATTTATAACTTTTGAACGGGGAATCGGATCTTAATGAAACTTTATATTCGAAAAGACCTCGTATCGCAGATGTCACAGTTCCAGTCCGGAATGGGTCCGGGGACTTTAGGGGGAGTTGGATGGGGGAACCGGAAATCGTTTGACATGTTCAGAGTGGACGGATCGGTTTAATATGGTAGAAAGATGTACCTTTGGACCTCTGGTGCTGTACTGTGTTCGGTAGCGTCGGGGAGGCTCGTGGGGTCTATCTACTAGGGCGTTATAGAGTCAAACGAACTAGAGTGCAGATATATGTGTAATAGATATTTCGACTTACTTAATACATCGAGTACATATACTTGTAGTACCACTGTAGCACTTTCCTCTACTCACTGGCTTAAGATCGACTGACTATATCTTGGTCCTTATATACCTGCTTTTACTTACATCGTTCCCTCATTATCTTAGGTTGTTTCTTCTTTAACCTAAATCCTTACCGCTCTTTGACAGTGTAAAGAGAGCTCTTTTGACCAGGAAATACTGACAACACTTCGCGAGGGAATCGAAGTATAGGAAAAAGAGGCTTTGCGACAAAGAGGAACTTTGCGAGAGTCCCTTGAATCAACCAACGATTCAGGAGACTTTCGCGGGTTTGGGTATCATTTCCGGGGTGATTTTGGGGAGCGCAGAGGCTCCTCTCACTACATCGGGATGAAACTTGGTGGAAAGAACAAGCACAAGCCCTAGATACATAGCTGACAAGACCGTACCGGATCAGAGCACTGTGGGGGAGTTGGAGGGAAGGTTCCGGAATTCTGATGGTTCCGGCGTAAGATGCTTACACATGTGCTAAGACGATGAAACTTGACAGGCATATCAGGGACTATGTGTGAATTTTAACGATTTGACGAATCCAGAATCTTGAAGTATGTCCAACTTTTGAACGGGTGATCGGATCTTAATGAAACTTGATATTCGAAGAGAACTCTCATTTCAAGTGTGGACAGGGTCCGATCAATTCGAGAAGTCGGGGGGGGGGGGAGTTTTGTGACACGCTTTGAGAGTAGCGATTGGGGTGACATTGGTGGGAAGAAAAAGCGTAAGCCCTAGATTCATCAGTGACTGAACCGGACCGGATTCGGTTACTCTGGGGGGGGGGGGGGGGGGGGGGGGGGGGTCCGGAATTCCGATTGCAATTTAAGGTACTTCCAGATGTTCTAGGACTATGAAACTTGGCTTGAACATTAGAGACTTGACAAGATTGGCTTAGACTTAACCGCAAAAAAAAATACTTCTAAGCAAAATCTACGTTCCGATGATCTCCGTGAGCCCATGATAATTTTTGCCTCAAGGGTTTTGCTTACAAATGAATTTCTAGCACCCTTAAAGTGCGCGTCTTAATCGAAAAGTAAAAAAAAAATACTTTTGTCCAAACCATACATATTCATGATCCTAAAGGGCCCAGGACCATTTTTGCAAAAATAAAAATTTACCAATTGAGACATTCTCGTGATATCGAGATTTTGCTTACAGATGATCACAACAAACCCACGAATTGACGAATTCCTACTTTCATCCTTTTACCAAGCCTTACAATTGCCATATCATCTTCCAGCTCTTGCTGTGACGTTCTAAAGCTTCGTAGTTTCCGGTCAGGTGTGAGGTTTCAGTCTGCCCGATTGAAAAACAATCACTCTGAAAAAGTGGCCCGAGACTCCTCCCGAGGGCTCTGATACAGGCAAGGTTAACCCCCAATCCTTTAGGTTTGCCTCGCACTACATAGTTTTACACCTGTTCTGAAATAGTTGACCACTTTACGACTGAGCTATGCTTACAGACAATTTTATTATTATTATTATTATTATTATTTATCATTATTATTATTATTTATACACGGCTTCGGCTGATTTTAGCCTTTTTTCATGTCCCTTGCCTCGAATGACAGACTTGGCAAAATTTGCATAACCCTTCTCCTTCTCCGATCGGGCGCGTGATAGGTCACGTAAAGAGAAGAAACGTCACAAGCCTGATACCAGCGTACTGCCAATAGAGGAGATGGAATCTCGGGAATGAGAATGGATGGAAATACTACTGAAGTAAAATGAATTACAATCATAGGTACGGCATGTCCTTTAAGGCTAATGACACAAAAAATACGCTTCCCATGCCTGACAAGGAAATAACTATTTTAGAAAATATTTTGGTTCACTGCTTGTACTGAGAGGCAACACATTTTTATTTTTTGAATTTTGCGAAGCCGTACCAATCGATCGCTTCAGATAGGCTACTATTAGTAGGTGCATTCAGCAGGTTTTGTGGTGTTGAAATGTAAATGTAAATGAGTGTTTGGTTCATAGCGTGCCAAGCTTTAACGAAATCGAATGTGTGTTGGTAAAGTCTGTTCTCAGAGGCGTTACTAGTCAAAATGTGTTTGTGTTTTGTTTTTTTTTGGGGGGGAGGGCAAGGTATTTACCGACTGGCTGGTCGTTTGTACCGACTGTTTTTGCAGAAAAATTTACTATTCACGAGAAACCGTCTGTTTTTTAAGAAAAATCGACTGTTTCCAAGAAAAATATCGACTATTTTCACGAAAAATCGCGGAGTCGGAGCGAAGCTTTTTTTTTACCGACTGGCCGAAAACATTCGGGGAGGGGAGCCCCCCCCCCCCTCCTTAGGCGTGACGCACCTGTGTTCTCTTATTTGTCAGATCTTGCCAACAAGATTTCGAAATATTTAAACTAGTTTCGAATTATATTAATTGACTTGATATTTTCAAATTAGTGTGTGTATATGTATGAACAAAGCTTAACGCTAAATGTAATAATAAATAAATGAAGGATGACCTGACCACAAAATAGGTGTATCTGGTTTGAAAATAAATTTAATCGAATTGCTCGCTTTCAAAAGCTGAAAAAGGGGGTTTTGTTGCTCCCCTCTTTCTTACCCTTAAGAAAGCAATCTCTACACCTAGCACGTCTCTTTTTGTTTATTTCGTTTCGTTTGAAATAGCCAATTCTTGCAGATGAGGAAAGTGGGGAATTTGCAACTGGCGTCCGGCAATCCGCACGACTCGTCTTTGAGGACCAAATCAAGGAGACAAGTTTGACGGAGGAGACATTAGACCTGAATTCAGATGAGAGAATTGTGGAGGGGCAAGGGGAAAATCAAATTGAGAAACCAGTGGAGGTAAGAGATGGAAATAGCCGGTCAGCGGAAAGAAAGCTAAGGGCTAGTAGCAACGGCCTGGAGGGATGAAGAATTCATGCAGGACATGGATGAATGAATTACCTTTGTTACCTGTCGTAGCGACAAACACCACGATCGAGTAGCCTATAAGTGAAAAAAGAGAAAAATTAAAACTGGAACACAGCACAGACCGTGCATGAAATCTTACAATCAAAACACAGGCTGGTGTTTCAGGAAAATGAATTGCGAGTCCTGGGCAAGCAAGGGCTCCGTAATCCTGAATCGACGAAAAAGATATTTGTTTTGATACTTAGCCTACTTGAAGTAAATCTTACTTAGTGCTCGCTTCTCTACCTCAGAGAAGATATCACAAAATGGGGCTACATAAAGAATTCAGTCCAATTTAATTCAGTTTAATCTAAACTCATGTAACGGACAAGCGGATGGGTTGTTTTTGCGCCATAACAAAAAACTACATGCATATACAAACCTGCAACAGTTATGCCGACATCTCATCATGGTCAAAAACATCATATACTACAATCGATAAAATATAAATAAAATACAAAGTACTGTTCAAATGCGCTCCGAGCTGTGTAAATGAACAAACGAGGGGACGAAACTCTGAGCATACCTTGTTCGCAAAGCTACCACCGACCGGGCTCTAAACGAGACACAGGCTCGGCAGCTTGACCAGGAAGACGAATTCGGGAGGGGAAAAAATCAGGGGGGAGGATATCTAGGTGAAATTGGTTTGGGATTATAGATGTACCGAACTAATATGCCGCGAGTACGGGTGCTTAAAGCAGCATATATGGAATCATTACGGGATGAGTCGAGTGATTCTTGGGCGTCCCAAATAAAACAAATTTTGGACCAGTGTGGGGTTAGCTCGCTTTGGAATAACGGGGAGGGGCAAGGTCATGAAGTAGGAGATGTTGCAGGTGTGGTTAAAAAGGTGTTGATGGATCAGGAAATACAGCTGTGGCAGTGTGATGTTGGTAAGTTTAGCTCGTTGAGGTTTTACAGAGATGCTAAAGAGACATGGGGGGAAAGTATTTATTTTAAAGCAGGGTTGAATAGGGAGGAGTTAGCGTGGGTGATAAGTATGAGGGGTGATTGTTTACCGCTAGGGGATAGGAGGAGGTATGTGGGAAGGGGTTTAAGTCGGATTGGTCCTTACTACTGCCCTATGTGTGGGGAGATGAATGAGAATGTGTTGCACCTGATGTGTGAATGTAGTGAATTGGATGGGTTGAGGGATGAAGTGTTTGGAAAAAGAGTGTACGATGAGGAATGGTTGGTTAAAGTAATGAAGGATGAATGTTTTTCGGGAGTTCGCCAGTTGGGAAGATTCCTTAAGCTTTCAATGAAGCATCGTGAAAGATTCATTTAGGTTTATTAGTAATTTAGTGAAAATTTATTTTTATTTTGTTTTGTATTGCCATGGCCCTCGGGCTTTTTGTGTAAATATATATCATATATCATATATCATCATGCAAAGTTGAAATCGGTGGCATGAAAGAGTATCTAAACTTGCTGTAGGAGCTGAATATATGTAACTTTTGAAGCTTTAACAAGCAACGCTCTATAGATAGATAGATATTTATTAACACTGAATGCCCTAAAGGGCCATGGTTAATACAAATACAAAGAATAAAAAAGAAAAACTAACTTTAATGACAAAAATTTCCAAATTAATCCAACAAATACATTTAACATTATATAATCCAATACACACCCCTTTCTTCTTAACTCGCCCTTAAAAAAAATGTTCTCTATGTGCCATGCCCAAACTAACCAATCTTCCCAAATTCTTATCCCCACAACATTTCTATCCCAATATAAACTGTACCCATCCCTCCCTTTCAAAACTCCCCGGATAAATTTCCTGCCTCAACTCTTTTAACTCTTTACAAAAACACAGACAATGCAGTAAATCCTCATTTCTATCTCCACACATCCTATATAGTCCTACTGTATCCTCTCAAGCAAATCCGGCTGCTATTGGGTCAGACCGAAATGCCAAACGTGGTGTCTTCGAATATGCGGGAACACCACAGTATTAAAGTTCAATGGGTGGATCAAAGAGTCATGATGCCACATTACCACCCCCTAGAATGCAATGTAACATCAGAAATCGGCAGATTCCTCGACAACTTATTTTCGCTAATATTCCGTTACGCCGTTCTTTGCTGACTGCCATACTCCGATTTACTAGTTTCGACAAATATTAGCGGAGTTTCTTTTTTCTTATCTATTCGTCGTTTTTATATACTCCGGATTATTTGTAATGTTGACAAATATTCATATTAACGGTTTTACATGAGAATTCCTTGTAAGCTCTGGAATAAGCTGCAAGTATGTCGGTTCTATTTGTACATTTTGGTAGTGTTGTAACTTTACATCCAGAAAAAAAACTTTTCTTCGGTACTACAAACAACAGAAAGTTTCATCAGATAACACTAGAGCAATCTGCCAGCTACAGAGACGGTATAGTTGAGCAGCCATGGCGCTCTCATCTCTCAGCTCTACAAAAAGATTGATTTTCGTACATGGCCGAGAGTTTTTGAATTTCCGCGCCTTGCAATACCATGCTCTGAAATCGTCTCCGCCGATACGCCGAAGAGTCAATGACAAGCGATAACAAGAAAACGGCTTATTTTTGAAGCGCTATCTATTTGCAAGTCACTAATGTGTATGTGTTAAGCTTGTTATAATATTAAAGCATAGTTAGTGCTCATTGTGCTTTAAACAACTTAGCGAACAGTTCACGGTTTATATTAATTTGTGGCTTACCGGTTCTGGCATATGCTGCGCGGATTTTCCTGGCTTATTTTTTCCATCCTGTCCGTACTTATGGCAAAAAATTTGAGTAGTAATTTAAGTACGTGCCTTCTATGATTTTAGGTCGAAGCTAAAGAAATTGACGAAAGTCTCCCCAGTCATCTAACGGTAGGAAAGGACCTCACTTTCAGAGTGACCGTACTACAGGCCATTGGGATTCCTGCGGAGTATTCCGACATATTTTGCCAGTTCAAGTAAGTTAAAGTCCACTGACTTGAAAACATGTTATTGTAGAAGGTCCGTTCGTTAGCGTCATGTCTCGCAAATTTGCATTCTGAATGGTATTTTCGCAGTCAGGGTGCAGATGAAGTTTTGTGAATAAGAAACGGATAGAATTGTATTATTCCTTTGCTGACCTAGAAACTTATTTACAAAACCCGAAATAGTAAAATCGTCACTACTTACAACATCACTGACCCACTTACAACAGTTGGACAACTTATACAGAATTACAACAGTAAGATTAAGCATCAGTGGGAGAGCATTCTTCTACAATAGGATAGTTTTATAGATAGTATAATGCTATCGTAGTCTCTCTGTTGTGTTTGATTTCCTCTTTTTATAGTGATCCTTTGTTATAGTGTTTCCTTCTTCTTTTCTTTCTTTATTCATACTCTGTCTTGCCATGTGCTTTTTGATGGGTTAAAAACAAAATTATTAATTATTATTCTTGTTAGTGAGTCGCGTAAGAGAAGTAGAGCGTCATTTATAATTAGAAATAGTGGTGTGAATGTTTGGAATAATCTACCGGCAAGCATTAGGGAGTCTGATAATCATTTATTGTTTAAGAACAGATTAAAAAAATATTTGTTGGGTAATTGAGTTGGTTGTTTAATGAAGATTGGGGCAGGATTCGGGAGGGGAATGGGAATTGGGTAGGCTAGGGGTGTTTGAGTGAAGAAAGCTGATCTAAGTGTATTGAAAAAAAAAAAAAAAAAAAAATTGATCAATAGATCTTGATAGTTTGATGTCCGTCTTGCACAGGTGACCTGTTGTCACATATTGAGAGGGGCTATTGGTTTAAGCATATGTTCAATATGTTGTAGAAATGTTGAAGAAATAAAATTCCTTCCTTCCTTATTATTACTCAGCCAAAGTGGAGAAGTTGTTTAAAGGTTAACTACCAACATTGAGGTTGATTTCGGAAAATAACATCGAGACGGTCATTGAAAATAACCCATCCGAGCCGAAGGCGAGGTAGGTTATGAAAATTATTTATCGAGCGCAGCGAGATTGATATTTTTAAATGACTGTCGAGGTTTTTATTCCGATATCAACCGAGACAGAGGTGTGTTAACTGTCATAACTTTTTTGAACATATCCATTATGTTCACATTAGACACGATCTCAGCATGGCATTTGGATATTCCCTCCTTCTGTCTCAAGACAATCGCGACATCCTACCGCCTTTTTACACCCGTGAACCAACCGTCGACACGCGGCAAGTAAGAAAAGTAGCGAAGAAACAATTCAGTTGAATGATATAACAATGAGTTGGCTTTTCAGTTAAACTTGAAGGACTTTGAACTAAGACGGGTGTGGTCCCGAGTTCGACTCTTCGCCGAGGCGTTCGACCGTCGATTGTTCGAGTGGTGAGGTTGTGTAAGACTAGTCACAGACGACGCAGTAGTAAAAACGGGGGTTTAAATCTAGGGTAATGCAGGAAAAGTGTAGGATAGTTTTTACCACAACCACGCATGGCTCTCCCAGGTTAGGGCAGTGATTTTCTTTTTCTTTTTTTTTTTTCATTGACGTTTCGACAAATACTGAAGATCTTTTTAGACCGGATAAAATCTATCCAAAAACGAGCTTTGCGCATTATTGGGCGGGAAGGAAAGCTCCCCTATATGTATCTTCTCAAAAAGTTTGAGCCACAACGCTTGAGGAAGGGAGATAACGCTGTGCTAACGCACCCTGAGAGATTCCCATAGAGGGACAAATTGGTTGGAGGTGTCGTTAACTACTCGCGTACCAACAAGAGAAGAGATAATCATGATATAATTACAATAATAATAATAATAATAATAATAGTAATACAAAGCAAAAGAAAAGGCTTTCGCCTCTAAATAATTCTAAGAAATTTTGAGTAGTCGAACTGATCAGAGTTAATAATCCCATCAATAATGCTTGAAACTATTGACTGATTCAGCATTAACCACATCTTCGGTAAGGCTGTTCCAAGGATCAACGATTCTGTTGCCAAAACCCCACTTTAAAAAATCCTTGTGGAATCTTGATTTTGCAAGCTTGTACGCGTGCCCCGATGATAACGGTTAATGCTGAATCTTACAAAATCATTCACTTAAAAATTGTCATAACTTCCATTGATTAATTTAAATGTTTCAATCAGGTCTCCTCTAAAAAATCTGTATGCAATGGAGGGAAACTTGGCTAATCTCAGGGAAAATCGCGCAGATCTGGTACGAACTTCGTAGCTCTCCGTTTAATTTTTTCATAAGCCTCAATGTCTACTGTAGAAAGAGAAATTTGAACCTTTTTAGTAATACATTGTGTCGAGACTCAGCAGGTGAACACTCCCGCTGCTCAAACATTGTGCGAGATTGTTTTATTTGATTAAATCTTGCAGTTTTCTGAATCGCCACGATGAAGCCTTTTCGACAGAACCAGTGAAGAACACATCCAAGCCGACGCCTGTAGGCTTCTACCATGTCCAAAATGTAAGTGTGTTCTTTACTTCCAAGTTAAAGAGTAACACCTAGCGGGTTAACTGCAAATAACATTTAAATTATCCCTCGCACTATTTACTCTTCAACTTTCAATATTTAAATATATTTGAATACTTTAAAACTAGGCTGTGCTTTCAACAAATAACCCACGTTTTTGGCTTTTTTAAGCCTTTTCCTAGACCCGTTGACTTATAGCAAAAACAGGGAAACAATTTATATAACCAGTTTTTCTGATGGAAAAACTTCTCGCAGACAACCGTCGACACATGATACACATCGAAGGTAGTAAAACAGGGCAAGTGAGAAAATCAGCGTGGTTTTGTTAGAGGGGTTAGAATGTACCGTGCGAAATTGGTGTCTCCGGGTTTATAAATATATGGAGTGATTATGGAAGTAAGTTGCGATAGTATTATAGGTAAGAGAGGTCCTTGGTGAGTAGACAGCTAGTATGTCCTTGGAGACTGTTCTTCTGCGCCTAACATCCTTGAGCCTTCATAAGGCTTAACTAATTTGGATAGAAACCCATAGAGCATGTCCAAACAACACAGTACTACTCGCTACATAAGGGCGAATCCTTTAATTCAACGGATTTCACTGATTCTCCGGAATCACGAAACTTGGTCCAAAAATAGGTTGGTCGAAAGAAGAATCTCTTATCCCGTTGTTTTTCAAAAATATGATGATGATGATGAAGATTTATTGACGCACTTAAGAAGAGGAAAATAGTGCAGTACAGACAAAGAAAAGGAAAAAATACACTGAGCTTTCAATAATGTAGTAACGTCACGAGATAAAAAGTAAACATTCAGTAATGTAGTAACTGCACGAGAACAAAACACAAACATTAAAAAAAGGGACTAATCGGGTCTAAAAAATCTTCTTCCTAGATGGAATGCGGAGAAATGACCAAGGGTAAAAAGTGAAGGTCCTATGGGCAATTGCAAATAACTTTGCACAAGGGTCAGAGGGCTTGATGGTATATATTTGACGGTGCAGAACGGATAAGTCAGCTCCTCTTTATTAGAGCTATATTTCGGTCCTTCTTGGCAAGGGTCCTTGGAAGGGCTGAAATATAGCTCGAATAAAATGTTGCTGGCTTATCCGTTTCGCACTGTCAAATATGATTCACAGCCACATTGGGGAATATCTTTGGAAAATACACTGTAAAAAAAAAAATCGTGCAGTATTTGCTACTGTGATTAATCTTGTCTTTATTGAGATAAGATTATCCCTAATTCGGATTAATTGTATTGTATCCCAATAGAGATAAGATTAATCCTAGTAGGAAATACTGCATCCTTATTCGGAGAAACTTTTTACAGTGTTAGTTAGTTAAGGATTGTTAAAAGAAATTTCTGAGGTCAATATTGAGAGAAAAAGACATCCCTTTTATCATTATTATGGCGAAATAATACCAAATGTAAAATTAATTGAAAAAATTAAAATAAACAAAAGTAAAAATAAAATAAGCCATAATCTACAACTATTTCACCTAAATATTTTGTTTGTTTTTATCAAAATCCATGTGGAGGCATTTCCCCGTTTTCTTGTTGTTGTTTTGACCAAGGAGTCCTTCGTCTCGGAGTCCCCAGGAAATGACTCCTTGTATCCTCATGGTTCCCTCAACTCCCCAAGGAGTCGTCGTTGAACGGCTAGAGTACGCCTGTAGTTTGATGGGCCTCAAGACGACTTTCTTTTCGTAGATCACCGTGCCTGTTACCAAAACCTTCATGGAATATCTCAAGACCAGTCCGATAGTGTTTGAAATCTTCGGCCACTATCAGCAACACCCACTGCACAAAGATTCGAAATTCGAATCTACTCAAAGGTAAGTGAATAGCTTAAAGGACCCCTCGCACTATTTACTCTTCAACTGCCAGTACTTAAAATAATTGAATACTTTGAGACTAGGCTCTGCTTCCAACAAATTATCCACGGCGTTGGCTGTTTTAAGCCTTTTTTGACACGCTTTTACTCGTAGCGAAAACGAGGAAAAATGTACATAACCGGTTTTCTGATAGGAAAACCTCTTGCAGACAAGCGTCGACAGCGTGATACGCATCGAAGGTAGTAAAACACGACAAGTGAGAAAGTCAACGAAGTTTTGTTAGGTGGGTTAAAATGTACCGCACGAAATTCGGGCCTCCGTGCTTAGAAATGGTTGGAGTGATTACGGAAGTAGGCTGCGTTAGTATTATAGGTAAGGCATGTCCTTTAAAAGAGCGTGTTCCACCCTTCTAACAATAGTAACTATTATTTACTATTTTCGTTCCAACCTTACCAAAAGTTACTACGCTAACCGCTCCAATTTTTTAAATTAGGAACTGTTTGCTTACCATGCTCGAGCATAGTGTGCCTGGTAACTACGGATCTCTGTAACGGGATTGGCTGAATCACCCCGTGGAAAATTTTGCCGCTTTTAACCGCTCCAACTTTTTAAATTAGGAACTGTTTGCTTACCATGCTCGAGCATAGTGTGCCTGGTAACTACGGATCTCTGTAACGGGATTGGCTGAATCACCCCGTGGAAAATTTGAAAAATTTTGCTCAAGAAGCCAAAATTCGTGACGTCATGCGTAGTAACTGCGGTAAGTAGAATCGAACACGCTCTAAGTAGAATAGAATAGTAATTTATTTGCTAACACTTTCACGGTAACAAAAGCAAAATTGGTGAGTACTATCGTGCACCAATTTATCAATATAACATATACATTTGAAAGCACGTACAAATGGTCAAAGGCTATTTAATCAACAATCTTTGTTATAAAAATATTTAGGTAACGGCTGTATTTGGCCGCTACTGGTCGGAATATTCTTGGGTATTTTCGGTCTCGGAAAAGGCTTAAAACAGCCAAAACCGTGGGTTATTTGTTGAAAGCACAGCCTTATAGTTTTAAAGTATTCAAATATTTTCAAATACTGTAAGTTGAAGAGTAACTAGTGCGAGGGGTCCTTTAAGTTATTTTCTGTTTGTTCTTTAATTTCTAGCAGCAGCTGAAATTAAACGACCCACTCGAGGATCAAAGTCGGTGAAGCAAAAGTTAAAGCTCCCTCCTGCAAATTGCAGTGTTCGGTATGACCTTCCATTCGTACCGTACTTTTGCAAAAATGTTAACAGTTCAGTGACTTGACTTAAATTGTGACCCCAAGTGTTTCTATGTTTGACGTGCCAGTGCTGTTCTTATGGCTAGTTAATAAACTTGATTTGATTTGATGATTTAGTCATTTCTTTTTATGCTGTGGTAATTAAAAAACTTCCCATGACACTATTGGTGCCAGATAGTTATTTTCTCTGCCTCCTTGAATGTGGTGAACCGAACTATTTGTCTTCTTTTCAGCTCTCGGCAGCCCCCCAGACGGCTTCAGCCTGCCTCTATCCCCATCAGCCAACCAGTGAAATCTTCAAAATTCGGAAACCTTTCCTCAAATTCTGGGAGCCAAGTCTACGTCAAGCATGACCTTCTGGTCTGGCTGGAGATCTGCGAACTAGGTGAGGTTATAGTATACTTGATTTATTGGTACTTTGTCATGCGTTCCAAGTATGTATTAGCATTAAACTCATTGAACTCAGGCGTCGGTCTATCTTCTCTCTTAAGACCCGGATCCTTCGGTCTAGCAATCCACTCCTTAGGCGTATTCTCGCCGTTCCCCGAGGACTCTCCTTGAGGAGTCCCCGCGTTTTTTTTGTTTGTCCCGGGGACTCACTCCCCGTATTCTCGCGAGTCCCCATGGACGGAGAATGCTCTGGTTATCATCATCAGAAACGTCTCCCTTTCAGATTCGGAAAGGAATCAATTTTTGCTAGTGTTGGTTCAGTACAAAATTAATTTAAAAATAACCAGAAGAAAAAAAACCAAAAATAAAGTGGAGCCAGAGTAATTTCGTCATCTGCATATTTTTTTCGAACAAAATGTGTCTTGGACGCATTCCCCGTGTTCTCGCTCGTTTCTGTACTCGGAGTCCGTGTGGAGTGACTCCCTCTATTCTCGCCGTTCCCTTCGATTCCCCGAGGAGTCCTCGGGGAACGGCGAGAAGACGCCTCTTGTGATTCTCTCGGGCCCAAACATGCGGCTATCGTTACCTGTGTGGATGGCATGGAACCGTAAGCTGTATTCAGCATTTGATGTTGGGTAAATTATTGTTTTTATATTTTTGCCCACCCCCATTGTTAGTTGTTAATATTTATTGTTAGTTGTTTAGTATGGTCCAAGTTGGGCGTTTTTATAAATAAATTTGAACATTTTGTATTAGCAGTCATCGTTGGGGAAGGAAAGCTTGAAGATTTTATAAGTATATAGTGAACTGAAAGACAAAAATGCTCCTCAGACGGGATTTGAACCTAGGACCCTCTGCTTATAAGGCAGGCGTTCTACCAACTGAGCTACCGAGGGGCTTGAGAACAGAGTTTCAGACCACTGCAATAGTCGGATAGAAGCCGGCCATAGGAACAGTGATCCCGCCCGAAGGCAAATTCATCTAACCAGTTCACATCCCCATGTCACGGAAATTATAATAATACATATACGGTACTTTAGACAAGGGACTTGTACCGTGACCGATAAGCCAGAAACATTCACTGAAGATTGACAGCCGGACTTGGATCCTTGCCAAGAAGGGTCAAAAGATTGCTGCTAAAGCATCATAGCTGATATATCCGTCTTATGCATTATTTGAATAACAAGGCATAGACACGCTGACAACCAGGGGTGTCGCAAGGGGGAGGGGGGTGAAGCCCTCCTATTACCAATTACCAAAATGTTTTTATCTGTTTCCTGATTTTTGATTCGTCTTATTTTTAAACTTTTACAGCCTCAAGTGGTGAATACGTCCCCGTTTACGTGGATCATTCAGACGACCTTCCCTGTCGAGGACTATACGTTGTCAAGCAAGGTCTGCAGCGACGACTAAGAATCACTGTGGTACACGAACCAACGAGCGACCTGAAGTGGACGGATTTGAGAGAGATTGTTGTCGGTACGGAATAGTAGTTAATTTCTTCACTTGCTACCTCGATTAGTTGCCTTTTTGCAGATTCCATGGTATCTGTTACCACAGTAGCTGGATCTGCAATTAGTCCTTTTTGCAGTTACCGTGGTATCTGATATACGGAGATCATGTTATTTTAAATATGCAAAGCACCTGCTCGACACTTGTGGAAATTATGTCATAGCCATACATTGACGGATAGGTTCAAAATTCAAGATGCAAGTGTTACCCTTTTGGATGTTTCTTCGTCGCCATAAAAAATCATTGACAACAGAGCCCAACCAGCACACGACCTTCTCCACTGCTTCCTGGTCGAAGATTGAAAATTAGTGCCTTTTTCTGTGTCTTTATGTGTTTTATTTATTTTCTTTCATTCACTCTGCTTTTTCGAAATGGCGGGTCATAAATAAATTACTTACTTATTGTTTATTCTAATTTTGAACTAGTTTTTTCTTCCAGGGCGGATTCGAACCACACCAGAGAGCGACTTCGAAGAGGACAACGACACGTCAGTCCTGTCCCTAGCTCTTTTCCCCGGAGAATTCCTGGAAATCCCCGGTGAGGACCGGGTCCTCTATCGTTTCGAGGCAGCCTGGGACTCCTCACTTCACAATTCGCTCCTGCTAAATAGGGTCTCCCCACCGGGGGAAAATATCTACCTGACCCTCTCAGCGTACATAGATGTGAGTAGCTCTCTCTATAAGCAATCCTTCAGCCCATTTTGACTGCTATTAAAAACTGGCAGTAAACGGATAAGTCGGCTAAAATTTGCTCCAAAAATTCTGTTCGAACAGTTATAATAGTTAACGTACGTCCATCTCAGTTGAAATCGGAATAACAAGCTTGAAGGCGATTTAAAAATACCAGCCTCGCTGCGCTCGGCAGATATTTGTCATAACCTGCCACGCCTTCGGCTCGAACAGCTTATTTTCAATGGCCGTGTCGTGGTTATAGTCCGATATCAACCTCGATATCAGAAGTTCACCTATACTAAGTCATTGTGTAATTTGTAAGAAGATTGATGGCTTCTACACCTTTTGAATGGGGATTTCATCCTCAAGATTCATCTCTTATTCATCTTAGTAGGAAAAAACTGACATTTTTCACTCAGCATTTTTGGGGATCCAAAAACGTAAGTGGAAGGATACCTATGACATCGCAAAGGTTGTCCGTCCGTCTGTGCGCGCTATAACTCTCGAAGGAAATGAAATATTTTGATGAAAACTTGGTGTGAGGATTGGTTGGGTCAAGGGTAAGGTCAAGTTTGTATATGGGCTCTGTAGCCCTACATTTAGTGGTGGGGGTGGGGGTTCGAATTAAGGGACAAACAAAATATTTTTAAACAGCTAATGTGATAGTCGATTATGGTGTAAGAAAGCATGCTGAGCACGATAGGGATAACTGTTTTCTCGCCGGACCAGTAGTTCGTCCGGAATCCGGCAAAAACCGGAAAGTTGGTTAAAAGTAAAAGTTTTATTTGTAGTTGATTAAATGGTGAATTTAGGGCTCATGCTGAACACGATGGTGAAAATCATTTTTTCGCCAAACAAGCAACTCGTCCGGAATCCGGTGAAAACCGGAAAGCTGGTTAAAAGTAAAAGTTTCATTTGAAGTTGATTAAATGTTCGATTTAGAGGTAAAAAGACATGCTGAACAAGATGGTGAAAAGCATTTCTCGCCGGACAACGGGACAACTAGTTCGCCCGGAATCTGGGCAAAACCGGAAAATATGTTAAAAGCATAAGTTTGATGAGATGGCAGATTAAGGGGTAAAAAGACAGGCTGAGTCTGTATATGACAATCATTTTTTACCCGGACATATAATTAGTCTGGAATAAGTCAAACTTTTATTCAAAGTTGATTAGATGTTCTTTATAGGGATTTGACGCTGGATTTGTTTCTGAATTTTCTTTTTTTGCTGGACTCGTAGTTTGCTCGGAATTCGAGCGAAACCGGAAACTTGGCAGAAGTAAAGCAGGAAGTCTCGGTCAGTATCGTCGAAATAGATATGGCTTATAGAGGTATATCTGAACTTGGTTTTCTCTGATGATTAGCCTGGCGAAGACTGGATCTGGCGAAGACAAGACCCTATATTAGATTTTTGGGACCCCAGCGACACCTTTGGTCTTGTTAAGGTTAGCTTGGAGAAGAAGCAAATTACTACATCAAAGATTACAAATCATTTATTGACTACTAATTTTTGTGGTAAATCCTGAATGGAAAGAGCCGGCGCTCCGACTTTTACTGCATCAAACAGGATCTAAGAATAAGTAAGGGGACAAAGTGAAGACTACATACCTAGCTAGAAAAAAGAGAGTGAGTTGAAAGAAATATAATAGTTGAATAAATAATATCACTGTTAGCGGATTCCGTGAGGATGATTTCATTCTATTTCAACTACACCTTGATCTGATCTCTTAAGTTTTAATTTTAAACCTAAATTTCGGGGATTGAGGTTTCTTGGTCGTCTCGTCTTTTTTTCTTCCAGTTCAAAATCTGTTCTGCTTTTTCAATTTCAGTTCAGTTTTGTTTCTAAAACGGGAATAACCGATTGTGCAGACTATCCGTAAGATTTGTAATGAGACAGTCGAATCAGCTCACGGTCACAGGTTTAATTTTTCTTGCCCTTGCAAAGAAAGGCCGAACTATATCAGGTTCAGGTTCATTTAATTTCCAATAATAATAAAACAAATAATTTAAATCACTTCGTCGGTAGAGAGCAGCATCGGTGGCCAGAAGATACAAAATTAAATATACTTTTTTTTATATGGATTAGCTTCAGACATCGAAGTTGAGATCGGACTATAACAACGAGACGGCCGTTGAAAATGTCCGAGCGGAAGTCGATGCGAATGAAAAATATCGGCCGAGCGCAGCGAGGCTGCTTTATATTTTATTGCGGTATCAGCTGAGATGGAGGGATGTTAACCATTCTAACTTTTCGAACAGAGTTTTTGTTTAGGTAGCGGCCTACTCGATTTTCCTTTGTAATAATTATTTGCTACTTTTCTAGGGAACTCTTGCTTAGTGAAATGGACCTAGCTTACTGCTGACATGTGAAAATGACTACTGTTTTGAACCGGGTACATGTGCTTCTAACAATACAATCTTTACCCAACACCCATTTTTTACAGTTGCGGCGAAGCGGATGCCTTCTAGTGGTGGACTTTTAGAGAGATAGAATTAATCAGGCTTAAATCGCCAGTGGTCTCAGAATTCTGTGATTTGACGTACAT
Source organism: Branchinecta lynchi (assembly GCA_023053575.1). NCBI lineage: Eukaryota > Metazoa > Arthropoda > Branchiopoda > Anostraca > Branchinectidae > Branchinecta > Branchinecta lynchi. Next base: position 22,123,588 of record JAKZAP010000010.1, read on the forward strand.
TTTCGTTTCTTTGACAAAGCAAGACAAAATTCTGCGACCGGTTGCTTACCAGTAAATACAAAATAAAGCATAAAAGTTAAGGAGTAAAATTATGAAGAGGATAAAGCGAAATTTCTCGTTAATATTTGGTGAAAATAACCTAGTTTCATAGGCGCAAGAATGTCACTGGTTTTTTAGCCGAAACTCACAGGTTCCCAACCAGGTGGCAAAACTTTTGAACTGAAAGAAAACACGTGGACTGTTGAAAACTTAAAGCAAAATCAATACAAAAGACTGAAAATTGCTCAGTAGCTAACTTTTGGAAAGCAGAGGAACGTAAGATATTATTTCAGTTCACAACGTACGACCCAGGCTGGTTGGCTAGGAAACCAAGATTTTCTTTAAGTTTCAACATCTTTTCTGTGACATTTTCAACTTTTTTTCTGTAGGCTATTGTTTTTTAGTGTTTTTTTTTGTTTTTCTCTTTCTGAGAGAAATGTCTTTTATTTACTGTTTAGAGGCCAGGTTCTATTTTCCAGTATTTAAGGAAAAGTGCTTGGTGAACTTCTGCGGAGGTTGATACGGCTTCGTATCATCCTCTTTGAGATTGATACGGTATCTATCAATCCCAACAAAACTCATTGTCATAATAAACGTGTGGGACAGGAAGATATGCATTACTTACCTGTTGGAGAAAAGTTATTACTCAATATATTAATATTCAATAATAATATAACGCAATAATACTTTTTAAAATATTTGGAGAGGTGCAGGTCTAAACTAGATCGATATTTATTCCATGTTTTGGTAACACTGTTTCTAACGGGATCTTTCTGTTCGTGTGAATGGCTGGCGTAGTATCGCTAGAATAATTCTCAGCTAACATCCATCCATTTAATGCAGCCAAATACAAATCAGCTACCAATGGAATTTGATGTGGTTACAGCAAAATTGCATCAAACTGTTCGAGGTACCACAGACCCGACAAGAAAAGTTGAACATTGGCTTTTTGCGCACCATTTCGCGCACTCGTCTCCTTACTGGAATACATTTAGTGGAGTAGCCTGATAAAGATAAAATTACTTAAAAAGTGCTTAAAACTTCTTCTTTTCAGCTCGAAAACTGCTGTCAGCCTGCCGTCATTACCAAGGACATCTGTCTAGTCGTTGCCGGTCGGGACTCCCGCGCAAGAAGTCTGAAACAACTCTTCTCCCGGTCTCCGGGTGTTGAAGCGAACCGGATGTCTGGAGTGTATGAAGTCTCTCTTCGCCGCATGACCGACCCAGGTACTCCAGGTTTGTGAGGTAGTGTCCTGTGAGTAGCATGGGAGGGGGTTTCCGGGGTATCGGTGTATTTCCATCTCCTTAGAGCGTGTTCCACCCTTCTAACAATAGTAACTTTTAGTTACTATTTCCGTTCCAACCTCGTGGAAAGTTACTACGCTGACCATTCCAACCTTTTCGAGATAGTAACTAATCATAACTATATGCTTACAACGCTCGGAGTGTAGTAAGCGTGGTAACTACGAAACAATAGTAACTATTAGTTACTATATCCGTTTCGTCCTCACGAAAAGTTACTGTGCTGACCGGCCCGACCTTCTAGAAATAGTAACTAATCGTAACTATATGCTTACAACGCTCGGAGTGTAGTAAGCGTGGTAACTACGAAACAATAGTAACTATTAGTTACTATATCCGGTTCATCCTCACGAAAAGTTACTGTGCTGACCGGTCCAACCTTCTAGAAATAGTAACTATATGCTTCCAACGCTCGGAGTGTAGTAAGCTTGGTAACTACGAAACAATAGTAACTATTAGTTACTATATCCGCTTCATTCTCACGAAAAGTTACTGTGCTTACCGGTCCGACCTTCTAGAAATAGTAACTATTTGCTTACCATGCTCGGGAGCGTAGTAAGCGTGGTAACTACGAAACAATAGTAACTATTAGTTACTATATCCGTTTCATCCTCACGAAAAGTTACTGTGCTGACCGGTCCGACCTTCTAGAAATAGTAACTAATAGTAAATATATGCTTACAACGCTCGGAGTGTAGTAAGCGTGGTAACTACGAAACAATAGTAACTATTAGTTACTATATCCGTTTCATCCTCACGAAAAGTTACTGTGCTTACCGGTCCGACCTTCTAGAAATAGTAACTAATAGTAGCTATTTGCTTAATCTCTGTAACTCGATACCCCGTCGAGAGATATTTTGACGAAAATAGAAAAATGCGTTCCAGCCTTGACGCCAAGAAGCCAAATTCGTGACGTCATCCGTAGTAACTACGGTAAGTAGAGTGTAACATGCTCTTAGTCTGTCCTTCAGCTTTTGTGGCTAATAAATTCTGAGAGGAAATATTTATTATATTAAAAAAAAAAATGTACATTTTCTTTATATATTTCCTATTTCTCAGTTTTTCTCGAAATTTGAGTCAAATTGGGCATACTCAAGCTTTATAAACTTTCGTGCAAACGTTCTCGCTAGCCTTGCTATACGAAAGAGGATTAGACGCGTTATTCTTATTGATAATGAAAGTAGTTTTGTCCATACAAGAGGGAGTGCGAGTGAATAAATTAACGATAAAAACAAAAATAAACGTACTTTGGAAAAACTAGTAGAAAATGCATCCTGTTCGAAATTATTGATTTTACGAAAGGGAATGCCGGTCACTCGATTACCTTTATTTTCTCTTTCGGAAGCTGTTCAGTTTTCAACTCCATTTTATTTTCAAATATAAGTAAACAATTAACTATTCTTTGAGCCCAAGCTGACTTTGAAACATTTATTCAAACAATGTTTACAACGGATACGTCAGCTACGATTCTTCATCAGCGATATTTCGGCCCTTCTTGGCAAGGGTCCTCGTCAGGCTGTCAATCCTCTTGGTCAACGTCGGGGAAGGAAACAAACCTGTAATAAAATCACAGGTTACAGGTTTAAAATTACATGTAAAATTACAGAAACAAACCTGTAATAAAATCACAGGTTACAGCTTTAAAATCACAGGTAAAATTACAGAAACAAACCTGTAGTAAAATTACAAGTTACAGGTTTAAAATTACAGGTTTGTTTCCTTCCCCGACGTTGACCAAGAGGATTGACAGCCTGACGAGGACCCTTGCCAAGAAGGGCCGAAATATCGCTGATGAAGAATCGTAGCTGACGTATCCGTTGTAAACATTGTTTGAACAAACAATTAACCTTAAATCGCTTCATGGGGAGGATAGACTGGGTAGCCCCTATGGAACGGGCCATGGAGCTTTGTAGGGGTCGAAACTTATTTAGTTCATTTATCTTTGGATTTAATAAAATTCAAATGAATACATTGTTCTCAGAAGAAAAACCTAACTTTGACTGAGAAACCTTAGATTCTCAAACTCCAGTATGCATTCGAGGTCGGAGGTTGAAGCAACACTTCTGCTTATTAATGTGTACTTACCTTTATGTATTCGTTGTTTTAAGTGTTTGCTTTGCATCTGGCTGTTCGCTTACTTCAATATAGCAGAAAAGATAGCTAAATCTGCAGATTTAGAAAGAAAATACTAAAAAAAGAAATTCTAAAAAGTATTTTCCAGCCAGTATTTTCTTTCGGGTGCAAAACGGGTGCGTTGTTTCAGCAACCGTATATCAGATACCACGGTAACTGCAAAAACGACTAATTTCAGATCCATTTACCGTGGTACCATGGTATCTGCAAAATCGGAGAAAAGGTAGTTCAAATGGCTGTAACGCCTCCACGCCAAACAAAATATAACAAAATAAATAATAAACTCCACCTTCAGTAAGTCGATCTCGGCACACAACCGCCGCGTAAAAAGCCTACCACCCTCAAAGAAAATCTAGGAATGCAGAATACTGTTGTTCTACTGTTGGAATTTCAGCATCGTTTGTTTCGCAGGAACTCAACGTCGCCAGCGCCGTGTCCTGGACACTAGCTCCACCTACGTTCGGGGCGAGGAAAATTTAGATGGTTGGCGGCCGAGAGGCGACTCTCTCCTCTTCGACCATCAGTGGGAGCTTGAGAAGCTGTCAAGGCTTGAAGCAGTTGGCCGAGTGAGGCATTGGCTCCTTCTACGAGACCGCTTGGGAATTGATAAGGACATTCCAGGAATTAGTAGGACGGCCGGCTGTGATTTCACAAAGTCTGAAAAGGTAACGTGAATACCTTGGTCTATAATAATAATAATAATATAATACAATAATATATAATATAATTGCAATAATAAGGCTTTCGCCTCTGTAAATTTCTCGGGACACTTTAATGGTACTATGAAAGAAATAGAAAACCGTGATTTTCGGGTTTTTTTCTTGATCAGCTAATTATCCCTCTAGGATGATGTGCGAGGGATAAATATAAATTCGGATATTTCGGTTGCACTTCCGGCAAACCGTCCTCAGCGAAAAACAAAACAAAACTAAATCATACAATCCACCACAATCACAACAGGAGAACGATGCGGAACCAACGGACAATAAGACGAGATGTAACTAAAAACCAGAAGAAAACGGTGCGGATGCAGATAAAAATAAAATAATGAAAGATAAAATGTGCGTACACATCATCCTAGAGGGATAATTAGCTGATCAAGAAAAAAACCCGAAAATCACGGTTTTCTATTTCTTTCGTAATGAATGGTCAGCTTCAAACCTTATAATGGTACTATGATATTTTTTCATCTGTTCTGTTTATTAATTTGTCTTCGTTCCTTATATCCTTATACTATATAGTATATTATATATGTTCCTTATATATTTCTTGTGTTTTATGTAATTTCTTTATTTTATAGATAGTCCTTCAGCCCAAGCTGACAGCGAAAGGAAAATTTACCTAGAGGGGGTACTTTTGTCACTTCCTGAAATTTTGAGTAATACTAACCCTACCGTTATTACCCGAGTGGGCGTGTACATAGACAGAAGTTTAGAATTAAGAAGGAGTCTGATTGTTTACGTTATATTTTTGTTTTTGTTTGTTTGTGTATAAGCCCTTGGGCTTTTGAAATACACTGATCTATTTATCTATTTGACGGTCCAAAACGGATAAGTTCATTTTCCAGCATGAGCGACTTGAGCCTGAAGAAGGGCCGAAATATAGCTCTTATAAAATGTAGCTGACTTATCCGTTTTGCACCGTCAAATAATCTTTATTTATTTTGCATACTCCGCTTTTGAAAATGGCGGGTCAGAAATAAATTATTTAGAGCGTGTTCCACCCTTCTAACAATAGTCTATTAGTTACTATTTTCGTTCCAACCTCGTAAAAATTTACTACGCTGACCGTCCAACCTTCTCGGAATATTAACTAATGGTAACTATTTGCTTGCGATGCTCAGGAGCGTGGTAACTACGAATCTCTGTAACGTGATTGGCCGGATCAAAGCGTGGCATGATAGTGTACCGAAAATAAGAGAAAGCGTTCCAATATGTCTATCTATCATACGTATGCGTACCCATTATTCCCCAGAGGATTACCATTGTATAGTACTTTGGTAACTAAACAAACTAGGATTTCGTTTTGACTTTGAAATTGCTGTGTCCCAGACATTTGTAATATTCTTTCGCCTTCTAGGACGCCTGCAACATGGTTGCCAAGGTTAGTGGCTCCGACACTGCCTCCCAGATGTCACCACACTCACGCATCCCCTCCGACCCAACAAAGGATCCCTACGAACCCTGGACCATGACTGATCGAGAGAGACAAATCTCAACGAAGTATCTGAATCTGATCTTGGGTAGGAATTATGGGCATCCCACGGTGGCTGTGACACCTAGCGATGATGTTTCGAGCGATCTGGGTTCGTCAGTGGTGATGACGAATTCGACCACATCGTCTATGAACTGGAACGAGTAAGCAGCTTTCTTTACTTCACAAATGAAGTTGCGTACTTTCCATTAGTTCACATATGAATTGCCAGGCCCGCACCATCCCACATAAGACGTATTCTCGCCGTTACCCGAGGACTCCTCGGGGAATCCAAGGGAACGGCGAGAATAGAGGGAGTCGCTCCACGCGGACTTCGTACGGAAAACAACGAGAACAGGGGGAATGCTTCCAAAATGGATTTTGTTCTAAAAATAAATATGAAGTTAACGAAATTAGTCTGGATCCATTTTATTTTTGGTTCTGTTTATTCTGATTGTTTTTGAAATATTTTACATTGTACCAACATAAATTTATTCCCCTCTGAATCTGAAAGGGAGTCCTTTTTTATGATGGTGATGATAATTGGAGCACTCCCAGACCGCGGGGACTCGCGAGAATATGGGTAGTGAGTCCCCAAGACAAACAAAAACGCAGGGACTCCTAAATTGGAGTCCTCGGAAAATGGCGCGCTTACTCTGCCGCAGGCTACCTTGCCTGTTGCGAAAAGGAGGGTTCACACCTCGAAGAAGAGAGGAAAAATGCAGTGACTCACGCTACCACTATTGAATGAATGAATGAATCATTCAGCAAAAGCCATATTGAATTGAACTTTATTTGTAACCCGTCTACGTAGAGACAGAGTATGGTAAAAAAAATGAAAAAAAAAAGACAGAATAACAACAGCATCAACCAAGTGAATTAAAAGTCAGTAAACCGAAGCATCATGGGGCTCCATGGATGAATACAATTCAATCATTCAATCAATCAAGTTTAATCCAAATAGCTAAAAGCTAGAAAAGGAATACAAATTTACAAAATACACAGACACACAAGAAACAAATTAACTAATACACTCACAAGAAATTACCAGAAATAAATGATGGAATGAAACTACGTAAAAATTGGGTAGAAGAATTAGCGGGATATGCGGAAAACTTATTGCCAGTATTCCTCTCAGACCGACGCACGGAGGACGGGAGGGGAGGGGGGAATAGATGGGTCATCTGAGGACAACACGTTATCTTAGCTCTAAATTTGTTTGAAAGAGTATTTCTACGTACAGATAATTTAGAAAACAATTCTCTAAAAGAATTCCGTAAATTAAAGAGTTCTGTAATTCTGTAACATTAACGAAACAGTTCTAGTTATACAAAAGTTCTCAACGAGATGGCTGTTCCTTGTCCAGGGGGGGGGGGGGGTAGCAGGCATTTGGCAAACCGAAAGAAAATTGAACGAATATGACGAAGATTTTCGGTACTGAAGAATGTCCAGAACGGGGAAAGCTATAGAACGTGACGGAGAGCCGTCGCGTTGTAGGAGTATAGTAGAAGTATGCTTATTTGAACCCTTTTTTAACTGTTCCACTACGTTGTCTTTGTTACTTGCATATAAAAAAGTAAAATGGAAAAGAAAAATAACAAACTTGATATCAGCTAACAGCCAACTATTTCAGGGTTATCCTGGCACAAACTTGAAGCAGAAATTCAATTAAATTTCTTTGATTTTGAATTTATTAAAATGGTCCTTCTTCTTTTGAAGGCATCTGACGGTTCGGACAACCATCTTCTCCATTGAAGGTGCGTTCCTCCCGGCAAACTTTTCAAATTATAAAAAATAAAACAGAGGTGTCAGCTGAGTCTCTTTCATAGGTGAATGATGAATTAACAAGATATTCAAAAAGTGACAAAAGCTTGAGTGATTATTACTAGTATTTATAGGAAAAAATGCCTGGTTTGGGTTTTAGTTTGTCTTCGGTGATCGTTCAGTGTTAGCAAACGTTCACATAAGCATACCTCTACTGTACGCTACAATCTCCCAAATATACCTGCAATACAAAGTATTTATACGCATAGGCTAAGCCAGTTTGACATCATCAGGTTCAGCAAAAAGACGCAAAGGAAAGTTTGACCCCTCCAGATAGTATTTGTTGGCTTAGGGGAGGGTTCCGGATAGATGCAGCCGTATCCGAGCGTATAGATAGATAGATAGATATTTTTATTGATCTAGCTCGTAGCGCTGACATGGCAATAAATACGTCGACCATTACATTTAATGTGTTACAATACTTGAATATATACAATTATTACATAAAAGATACATTTATTACACAAAAGAAAATAAACCATTCGGAATTCACTAACTTTTTGTTAATTTTCTCAATAAAATGTAAGCTAACAAAGGGAACCGTCAGTTGTACGCTTGTTTTCACCATCAAGTGTGTACTCCTGATACTAAACGGATTATTCAGCTAATATTTTATTCGCCCTATTTTGGATCTTCTTGAAAAAGATCATCTTTAGCCTGTAGTTTAAAATTGGCTTACTGAATTTCGCTGTCAAGTTTATACTACGTTTGTTCTTACTACACGGATTACTCAGCTAAAATTTACTTCGCGGTATTTCCGGCCTTTTTGGGATCCCAAGACGTAAGCGGAGGGATACCTATGACATCGCAAAAGTTGTCCGTCTGTCTGTGAGCATGATAACTGTCGAAGGAAATGAGATATTTTGATGAAACTTGGTGGGGGCATTCTTTGGGGCAAGAGAAAGGTCGAGTTCGTAGATGGGCTTTGTAGCTCTACATTTAGGGGTGGGGGAGGGGGTTCAAATTAGGGGACAAACAAAATATTTTTAAACAGCTAATGAGATAGTCGTTTTGGGGGTAAGAAGACATTCTGAAAACGAATATGAAAACCATTTTCTCGCCGGACAAGTAGTTCGCCCGGAATCCGGCCAAAACCGGAAAGTTTGTTAAAGTAAGTTTTACTTGAAGTTGATTAGATGTTCGATTTAGGGGTAAGAAGACATGCTTGACACTTCTGTTAAAACCATTTTCTACCCGGACAAGTAGTTCGCCCGGAATACGGCCCAAACCGGAAAAGTCTTAAAAGTTAAACTTTTATTTGTAGTCGATTAGATATCCGATTTAGGGGTAAGAAGAGATGCTCAGTCCGTGTATGATAATCATTTTTACCCTGACATATAGTTCGACCGGAATCTGGCTGGAACCGGAAAATTTTGTTATAAGTTAAATGTTTGTTTGAAGATGTTCAATATTGGGGAAAGAAGATACGCCGAGTTCGTTTTTTAGCTTTCTTTTTTCGCCGGACAAGTAGTTTCGGATTCCGGCCGAAACCGGAAAATTGGCAGAAGTAACACTGTAAAAAGTTTAACTTACCGCAATATTTGCTACTCAGATTCATCTTATCTCTATTTGATATTAATATCTGCGGAGAGATAAGAATAATCCGAGTAACAAATACTGCAGTTAACTTCAATCTTTATACGGAAAAACTTTTTACAGTGAATTAGGCAGGAAGTTTTCGTCAAGGGTAAACACACATGCTGAATCCATATCTGAACTTGGTTTTCTCACATGATTAGCTATTTGGCCTAAACCTGTTTCTGAATTTTAATAGTAAAAATGTTCAAGGAGTCTGGTGAAGACTGGATCAAGCGAAGACAAGACCCAATTGTCTGGATCAGATATTGAATTTTTGGGATCCCATCGAAACCTTTGGTCTTGTTTACTAACGTCCGCTACTGCGGCAGTAGTAAAAATCTAAGCTTGCGGTTGCAAATCTAAAAAAAAGTTGTCAGCTGAGTACTCCGTTTATAACAACCAAATATGATTCAGCATCAGAATTGAATTCAGTTCAGTTCAATTCCATTTATTTTCAAAACCGATACAACGGTCAAGCCGATTTGGTGGTTCTCGTCCGTATTAACACTAATTATATAAAAAGATAATTCTACACTAATTTGGATATTACAAAGACTTGTCACAAATTATTCAAACCTATATACAATTAATAATACGAGTGAAAATGTTGACGAAGGCGGGAACATAACTTCTTAGTTAACGTGTCGTTCTTTAATTGGCTTCAATTTGGGTATTGGCTGGGCTACCACACTATCAGGCCTTACCCTTGCCGCTGAAAAGTCTAGGGGGAGGATATCATGTAGTGCTGGTGTATTCAAGATTTTAATTCCAAATAAGGAAAGTTTTCCACGGCGCTTCAACAGGGTTTCTAAATTACACCGTCGAAAGTATTCACGCAAAGCTATAAAATGTATTCTACATACTGTAAACATCTGGGGTTTTTTTAACTGGGTTGAGTTCGCTATTGAATAAGAAACATCTGCGCCAGATCCGTATTGCTTACTTTAGATATTGCAAATTTCTGCTGTACCTTCCGACTTCGTATCAGGGACCCATAAATCTCCTGTAATGACTCGCCATTCAGTGGGCTTGTCATTTCCTATGCTTCTATGTTGCTATGTTGCCTGAGCCTCACCTAGTTTCCAAAACTTCCGCTTGGGTCGAATCAGCGTTCTTGCTCAGATAAACAAAATTGCCAGCATGCCACTAGGTATCTAAGCTAGGATACATCCAGGATACTCTTCCATTACAGAGAAATATTCTTAGTTCAGCAGAACAGCTGCAAAAAATTTTGTCTATCTGGATAGTCGGGTATTTTATCCCCGTGGGTATTTCTCGAACTATCTGACGCTCGGTCAAGAGCGCACCAGAAATCTCTTATTGACAAGCCCCCTGAATGGCGAGTCATTACAGGAAATTTATGGTTCCCTGGTCGTATCGTAATATACGTATTGTTAAGAAGTATGGTGCCACTGATATTCTTCCGTCTTTTGAGTTACTTAGTGCTAAGTTAACAAGTAATGCATTCACGTCCTTAGGTCCAAACCATAGTATTATCCGTGTGTTTCTGTCTGAGATAAAGGTTCATATGCTTTTGTCTTTTTCTTATTGTGTAGTTTTACTCCGCGTGTCTTTTTATAGGAAAGTGGGTTACAAATAAATTATTATTATTATAAGTATTAAGGAGATCTCTATACGGTACTTTAGGGTAAAGAAATGCTCCAGTCTGTATTCTCTAAAGAACTTGGCCTCTTTTTCCCAGGTTTCAGTCTCCGGACAGATGTCGTCCCGATACTCTCGCCCTTAATCGACAGAGCACACCCAACGGGCACCCGTCGCCACAGCGACCCATAGCATCCCCTGTCGGACTGCCCCCTCTTCCGCAGAGTACACCCCCTTCGAAGCCGTTCATCCCTGAGATTGAGGAGATCCGGGTGAGCCCAGTCATTTCCCGTCGAGGTTTCCTGAATGTTCTGGAACATAAAGCGATTGGATGGGTGCGGCGGTGGGTGGTAAGTTTCTCAGTGTCACATTATTTCTTTTTCCGTTTATTTCACATTATTTCTTTTTCCGTTCACATTATTTTTTTTTTCCGGATTAAATAGTATGCATGTAAATTGAGAATTAAGTACTGTAATTTCTGATGTATCTTCCAAAATATTTTTGTAATCGTAAATTGGTTTCGAATTTTAATGTTCAGGATAGGATCAATAGACTTTTTCGTTCGTGTTCAAATCTATTTTCCCTCCACAAACATCCTGCCCTCTCAGCCCATGAAATTATTACCCAGTTTATCATTCCTGAACCCGATTAATTTGCTTGTCACTGTGTAAACATTTTAAGTCTATTTAGTGTATTTTTAAACTATATGAAAAGAATGTTGTCATGTTTATTTATATTCTTTTGTTTAAGTGTTTTAATATGTATATTTTACTTTGTGTATTTTATTCATACTCCGCTGTTATGCAAAAAGCGGGTCACAAATAAATACATAATTACACAATTGAGCGTGTTCCACCGTACTTACCATAGTTACTACGCAGGACGTCACGAATTTTGGCGTCTTGGCGTCAAGGCTGTATGTATTTTTCTAGTTTAGCCAAACTATCACTCCACGGGGTAATCCAGCCAATCACGATACAGCAGGGTTGCCACATCGAAAGAATTTAGAGAGTGATTTTTGGTAAAAAAAACAGAGAATGAATTCGGGGTGAAATTTTGTTATCATGAAAAATGTGGAATGGTGACTTTTCGGCTAAACCAGTGCTGAAAAAATTAACAGATCTTAGTTTTGTTTCGAAAAAAAAAAAGTTAAATAGTCAGTTTTAGTCGATATCACCGCTGGAAAAATAACAATCTGGACATTTTCCGAAATATAGTGAATTCTTTCGGATTTGTAGTACATGTGCTTGTCCCTCTACGCTTGAAATATTTATCAAGTAGAAATGAAAGCCATTGCCGAAAAATAAAATAAAAATATCAGATTCATTGCAAGACATATCCTAAAACCATTTTCGAACATGCGTAACTTCTCCGATCTTCAGCCCTGAAAATGCAGGATTTTGTTCAACTTCAAATCTCCGTGTCTGAATGAATTTTGGTTCGTCGTGCAAGCAGCTCACACTGAACGTTATTACCAGACCCCCGGGTTGAAAAATACAAAACCTCTCAGATATATCAAAATTTTTCACTGTATTCAAAAATCAGATTTAAAAATAAGCTGCTTTTTCAGTTGAACTTTAACGAACCTATTTTTGTGTTGTTTGTAACACACAACCAACGTCAGAACACAAAAGTATTCTAGAGTGTTTGCCGAAATGGTCACTACGGAGAATTTCCGCTAAAACCTCGAAAATTCCGATAAAACTTCAAAAATTCCTGCAAAATTCTGAAGCCGCCCCCCCCCCCCCCCCCCCCCCCCCCCCCCCCTATCAGGAAGGTGTCGTGACGTCGCTTCTCTGATGTCTTAGTGAACGCCAACGCCGACATATTAATGAAAGCTGCTATGACGGATTCTCGAAATAGGTTTTCTCTGACAGTCCAGAGTATGAAAAATCGTTTTCTGTGACAATCTGACAATCCGGATTCGTGCTTGGATTGTCGATTCGAGAATCTGGCAACGGAGCAAGATCGTCGGATCGTTGTTTGTACAATCTGGGATTGTCGATTCGCTGTTTCTCTGATGAATTAGTTATCTAGGATTACAATCCGGGATTGTCGCGGAAAAACGCCTTCAAGTTCAAGTTCAATGGGTTTATTAACAAATACAAAATAAATCATACATAACAGTCAACAGAAAAACTCCTGCTTTAAATGTACTTGAGTTGCGGGACCAGTTTTGAAACAGTTACTCAGTTTAGTACAATTGTTTCAGGTGGTACGGCGACCGTATGTGTTATTCTTCAAAGACGAACGGGATCTGGTCGAGCGAGGGATGATTAACCTTGCAACGGCTCAGGTTGAGCTATCCGAAAACCAGGAAGCCAAAGTGGGCGTGGCTAACACATTCAGGTGAGTCCCCACTCCCCCTGTGAAAGAATGAATGAAGGATTTATGACGCACTGCCCAAGGGTGTAAGTGCAGTAGAAAATATGCTAAGGGTATTTTTAATCTGAGTAAAACCAGGGACCCGTAAATTTCCTGTAATGACTCGTCATTGAGGGGGCTTGTCATTTCCTATGCTTCTATGTTGCTATGTTGTCCGAGCCTCACCTAGTTTCCAAAAATTCCGCTTGGGTCAAATCAGCGTTCTTGCTCAGATAGACAAAATTGCCAGCATGCCACCAGGTACCTAAGCTAGGACAAAATATCCAGGATACTCTTCCATTACAGAGAAATATTCCTAATTCAGCACAACAGCTGCGAACAATTTTGCCTATCTGGATAGTCGGGTATTTTATCCCCGTGGGTATTTCTCTAACTATCTGATACTCGGTCAAGAGTGCAACATAAATCTCATATTGACCCTGGCTTCGACAGAGAAGAATTCTGCGGGTTAAAGATATCGGTTTAAAATTCAGTCCTAGTAAGAGTGAAGAACTAAGTTTACTGGCTGATACATTAAGTATCAGCCAGGTTCCGATAGAGCTACAATTTCTTTGGGCGATTCCAGTATCCAGTTTTTGTAGTCCCTAACTTATCTCGGTCTACCACTTGGTACCGACCTGAAAAGAACCCGTGTTGGACTACTCGGACATTTCGGCGCGAAGGCTAGAGCAGCTTATGTTTGTGCTAAACCCGTTATAGTAGACATATTTTGGCTAGACTTTATAACGCTTTCACTATCCCCCAGATTCCAGCCCTATTTCCATTTTGGAAGTTATTTACCATAACTTATTTAAGGACAATTCGAAAATTGTTACAACTACAAGTATGCTAAACTCGGCCTTTCCCCGTTGGGTCGTGGACAGGTAAGTTTCCGATCGGAGAACACAAATTAAAGGAGAGGGCTTCAAGCGTCAACAATGGGTCGGATAAAGGCCCATTCACAACGGGTTTTAGCTAATACTCGGTATCAGCCAGTCCCGGAAATCAGTTCAACTTCTGAGGGTACTAGCCAATCAGATTTGTTGGGGAATATTCTGATTGGCTAGTTTCGAACCAAGCCCAATAGACAGAATCCTCTTGCTGTCTTGAAAATCGAAAGTGAATTTAGGTCATTGTTGTTCGGCCTGACGCCCTTCAGCATTAGCCAATCGGAACATTCCTGAATATTCCCCTAAATAATCTGATTGGCTAGTACCCTAAAAGTTGAACTGATTTCAACTTGGGTGCGAGACCAGCTGGTACCCGAAACTGGCACCAGTATCAATTGCGAACGGCAGAAACCCAGCTAATTCTCGGTCTCAGAGTGATTTCTGGAACTGGCTGGTACCGAGTATTAGCTAAAACCCGTTGTGAATGGGCCTTTAAAAGGGCAGATCAGGTAGCGGTTCCGCGTGCGCCTTAATAGGTAGCCTATCTCAAGTGTGTCGAGCGCATGCGTCGAAGGTCCTTCTTTCTGAGTATACAACGTAATCCAGCAAGGAAGTTAACACACGGTGTGCAAAACTGCTATGTTCTCCGTAGCCTAGTGGAAATGAGATATATCGTTTACTGCCTCGTTCTGGGTCCAGTTTTCGTTTTGCTAACGAACGTTTAAAGCAAGGGTCATCGTAAATTTTTTTTCTGATTTGAAACTTTGCTGGGTTTCTCAGAGCTTTCAGTCTCGCGTGGCCTTTGGGAAACCAATGTTTTTGTTCCCAATGAGCTCTAGGAAGGAATAAGCGGGAGCCTGATCTGCCTCGAAATGGTACAAATAGGTACGGCATGCCAAATGAAAAAATCAGTGCATTGCAGTATGGGCGTGGGTCTAATCCAAAATCCATTTCACCGCGATATACTCCCCCCTTATTATTTCCCCTGCGAAATTCGTCTTCTTTGTCATCTGTGGCCCGTTTATAGCCGGTGGTAGCTAATTGCGGACAAGGAATGCTCATAGCTTGTTCACACGGGGCTGAAACGCGCTTAAATAGCGGTTGAAAAAAATCCAAAAATCAGCCGCTGATCTTTCAAATAGGCGCTTATTTGCATCGCGGTCACCGATCGGGGTAAACTAAATCCTTTAAATGTGACCTTTGCTAGGGACAGTAAACAGACTCTAATTAGGAGAATTAGGTCAAACTTGGCGAATTTTAAGTCGATTCAGTTCAAATTCTGTCAGACTAATGTGAACATAACAAGATTTTTACACTATTAAGGATTCCAGGATTACTAATGATTTCGAAAAAAAAGGTAGAACAATTTTCTAATTAGAACAGAAGTGTATGTTCTGTTTATGTCTAATATTTATTTTCGTTGTTTTTCTTTTAAAAAAATAATAATTTGAATAGCTTTTCCATTCAACCTTCACTGAAAAGTGACTGAACAGCACTAAATGATTGCATTCTGTTCTCGTATTATTGATATTTACTATTAATTATATTTGTGTTAAAACAAAAATATTTAAAGAATTTTATTTGCTTTTAAACTTAAAATTTTCGAGTCGCCTGAAATCTGTCAATATCCAGTTTGTGACTTTTTTCTAATCTAAAGACTACCAAGTCAACTATATTTGACTTCGACTAACTCACAAGATGTTTTTATTTTATTTTATATATTTTGTTACAAACAAAAAGAATATTCGGAATTAGGTTTTTCTTTTTAATTCTCCCGTCAACCCCAAACAGTTGATCCGTCATCTGAACAGATCAGCCGCTGTTTACGCGCATATTTCGGTCCCGTGTGAACAATTTATCAGAGTTTCGTCCCCTCGCTTTTTTGTTTATATAACTCGGAGCGCTTTTGAACGAAATTTGTATGTTATTTGTATTTATTAATTGTAGTCTGTTGTGTTATTGACCATATTAATGACGACGTCGGTATAAATGTCGCAAAACTGTATGTACTTGTAGATTATTATGTTATGACGCTATGTTTTGACAAAAAAACAACCCATCGGCTTGTCAGCTATCTGTTTCATAGATTATATTGAATTGAATTGACCTATGCTTTCCATTCATCGGAAACGGGTCTTACCCGTAGAGCCGCCGATTGAGCTCGCGATATTCAAAGCGAGACAAACTTGCGGGCTTAGAAAATTAGCACAGCTAATCTGCGGTCTGTACACATCGAGGAAACAGGGCGGTTGTGTCTTTTTTTCTGTGTTTGGGATATGGAGTTACGGAGTCGGCGCTGGTGCTAGAGTTATCGAGTTTCAGTAGGGATTGTATCTATCTATCGCTAGTGGTGCTAATGTCGCTGGATCAGATATTGAATTTTTGGGATCCCATCGAAACCTTTGGTCTTGTTCAAGCTTTGGTGCTACTCCCTAGTATTATTTTTCTCTACTACCAGAAGACGTAGTTGGTGTGGAGACGGTTAAGGATAAAACAGCTGTAGATAGCATTCATCTGGACAAAATGTGCTCGGTCTAAAACTTCTGGAGAGAGTTTTGACTTCTCGAATTGGGATACTTCCAGAAGTGCTAGGACGATGAAACTTGGTAGGCCTATCAGGGACCCGACTAACTTGGAAATAGTCACTTCCCCGATCCGACCTCCATGGGGGAGTGGAGGAAGGGAAAATTGGGAATCTTGAGGTATTTATAACTTCATATTTCGAAATACCTCGTGTCTCGGATGTTCCATTTCAGGTTTGAACCGGATCCGAAGAATTGGGGAGGGGGGTGGAATGGAGGGGGAACTGGAAATATTGTAACAAGCTTAAAGTTGAGCGATAGGGACGAAACTTGGTGGGAAGAACAAGCACAAGCCCTAGATACATCGGTAATAGAACCAGACCGGACTCAGGCACTGTGGGGGAGCTGCGGAGATGGGGGGGGGGGTCCGGAATTCCGGTGATCGCGAGTTCAAGTACTTCCGGATGTGCTAGGACGATGAAACTTGGCTTGAATATTAGAGACTTGACAAGATTGGCTTAGAAATAGTCAGTTCCCAGACTCGACCATCGTTGGGGGAGTGGAGTGAGGGGGAATCTTGAGGTATCGATAACTTTCGAACGGGTAATCGGGTCCGGACCGGATTTGGGGGGGTGGGGAGAAACGGAAATCTTATAACACACTTAGTGTGGATCAATCGTGATCAAATTTGGTGGGAAGAACAAGCTAGATACATTAGTGGAAGAACCGGACCGGATTCGGGCACTGTTGGGGAAGTTTGAGGAGGGTACGGAATTACGTTGATTGCGAGATGGGGTAATTCCAGATGTGCCAGGACGATAAAATTTGGCTTGAACATTAGCGACTTGACGAGATTGGTTAAGAAATTGTCACTTCCCAGGCTCGACGATCCCATGAAGTACAAAAAATACTTTTAAGCTAAATATACATATTCATGATCCCCATGAGCCCATGACCATATTTACCTCAAGGGTTTTGCACAGAAATTAGTTTCTAGGGCCTTTAAAGTTCGCATCTTAACCGCAAAGTGAATAAAAGAATTTACCAAACGATACATTTCATGATCTCCGAGGGCCAATGATCTTTGTGCCACAAGAGTTTTGCTTCAAAATGAATTTCTAGCACCCTTAAAGTGCGTATCTTAACTGAAAGCCAAAAAATACTTTTTACCAACGATATATATCCATGATCCCCAAGGACCCATGATCATTTTTGTGTCAAGAATTTTACTTATGAATCCTTTAAAGTACAAACAATGCTTTTGAGCAATACACATTTTCATGTTATTGATGAGCCTTTCGGACCATCATTTTTGCTTCAAGGGTTTTTGATTACAGATGAATTTCTAGGGCCTTAAAGTGCGCACCGTCACAGCCAAGTGCAAAAATAAAGTAATTTTTCAGCGATCCATGTTCATGTTCGTCCATGTTCGTGACCCTGTGTACAACTGTGTTTTCATTTCAGCGTGATGACGAAGTATCGTGGCTACTTGCTGCAGACTCAGAACGATCGAGAACTCTTCGACTGGCTATACGCCATCAACCCGCTGCTAGCAGGCCAAATCAAATCAACCCTCTCACGAAACCGGTCACAGAACACCCCCAGCTCGCAACTAAGCATTCCTAGCCCACCCCAGCCTCTAAAAGCTGACCTAGGCTCTTAATTTAGTCAATTATTATCCATATGTTGCCTTTACTCGTTGTTCTTTATGCCTATCGTTTTTTGTTTTTTTTTATCGTTGTTTTGATGGGGAAGAATTGATAAGATGGAATAGTTAGGCTGGGTTCAATCTACGTCGCACTTCACGCGATTCTGAATAATAATTACTCAACTGGATTCTTGTATAAGTTCCGGTAAAGAAAAGCCTCAACACGCCCTCTTGCAAAACACTAAACGCTACAGCAGAACCGAAGTGAAACCGCAGGTCTTATTATTTTTCGTCAAGCGCTAAGAACCTCAAGTGGTGTGGCAAATCGTGGATTGTACAAGTCGTTCATTCCAGGGTAGCTTTGGCGAAGGTGTACGCAGGGTTTCAGTGGTAAAACTGTAACCACTTGAGGAAGGGGGGGGGGGGGGGTATTTCTTAGTCCTCCCAGTTTCTTTTTGTGGCGTGAATACAGACATTTTCTGAACAGAAAGTCAATCGAACGCTTCGAAGCGCGCTTGATCTATTTTCTTAGTTAAATTTGGCAAAAAACGGGCAGACACCGCATCGATGTGAAACAAAACGAATGAAACAAAATGGGTTGGGTTGAACACAGAAAAGGTCAATAGAACACTTCTTAGATTTAAAGCTAGTTTGGATCCAGTCTGTAAATTTCTAAAGTTGTGACATCGACCGTGCCAACTGGATTAGGATATTAAAAAGAAAAAATAGCTGTAGAACCTAACACAAGGAACTTGTGGTTTTAAGATTGACGAGAAAATATCCAGGCAGGCAAGATCAAGCATGGATTCAGCCTTCCCTCCCTTCACTTTTGTGGAAATAATTCTGGGGTGAGCGGAAACACACTCACTTTTGTGTGCTGTACATAGAGGCAGCAGACAAACAACAGTCAGTTGTGTCATATCCTTGCGGGATAGTCAGCTCTTATTATTTGTTTGACCATTTTTCATGTTTTATTTAGCTTATCTACGGGCCTATCAAAGTCTGACCTTGATATAGTGTATAATTGTAAATTACCAACGATGCATAGTGTGATATAATGCTGCTTGGCTCACGGTAACAGCTTTAGTTGTTAGGCGTTTTACGTAGTTGTACACGAATTTAGTTTTTTCTTTTTTGCCTTGGTAGCAGATAACAGGACAGAAGACTTTTGGATGGACCATTTGCACTTTAATTTGGTAGATTGATTAGCCCCTGAACGGTAAAGCTGTTACAGAAGAAAAGCAAATCGCGAATGTTTTGAATTTCCGGTTATTGTAGTTTTTTTATTAGTTTCTTAGAGGAAGAAACCTTTGCAGCCCACTCTCATTGCAAAATCGAAACAAACAGAAATGGCAATACAGAGCTTTTTAATTTATTGAAGAAAAAAAAATTCTTCTGTTTATTTATTATTTGTATATTCGTAGTTGAACGTCAATAACAAAATCTTTTCTGCGGATATCAAATGGTTAAAGGGATATTTAATCTCGATGTCTTGTTAAAGTCCAAAGGGCCCATTACACAGTTTTAGTTCAGAAAATCGCAGCTTGCTGTATTCATGTCTATTTAGAAGAGAGGTTTAGTCTGTGTTTTAACTAGTTGCTATGGAATATTACTCGCTAACGCCTCTCGTGGCTTAAATTTCACTAGACGTAAAGAATGGATCTCAATTAGTTTTTTATGCCTGTTGTTTTGAATGATATTTGTTAACATAGAGTAGCTGGTGCGTCGGAAGAGGGAAATGGGGGGGGGGGGGGGCAGTTTCCCACAAACTTCCTAATTTGTTGTATACCCTGTGCCTTATACTGGATACCTTATGCCTAACGCTTCACTCGAATCATCAGTATCCAGCATTTGGCATAGAGTATCCAGCGTTAGGTATAGAGTATAAAAATCAAGGGTTCGTGGTGGGGGATTTTGGGCTGTTGGGAGAAGTTGGAAAATTTCTAGGCCAAGTAACTGTCGTAACATGCTTGGCGAAAATTGCCTTTCCAATCTTCTGTGGATGGTATTGTTCTATTGTTTCTAAAATGTTTATGTCTGTCGCTGGTCTGGTTACTTTGTGGTTGCTGGGTCCTGTTAGCCCTGTAGAATGACGCAAGAATGGTGGTTTACATTTGCGCAAATCTGAGCGTATTTTACGGACGTTTTTCCTCTAGAAAAATCTAGAAAAAAAGCAGCTTTTGCAGTTTCCAAGTCCATCAGTCCCCTATAAAGACATTCATTAGTTCAGCAGTTCGGGTTCTAGAATCAGTAATTATAATAAATAGAGAATAGGCCGACTGTTGATTGCAAGCTTCTTCTTGATACAGGAAATAATGGTGTCGTCTAAATCAAAGCTAATTATTCAAGGCTCGTGACGTCACATCTAGTCACATGAGAATTCCATATTCTCCATTTCCGGAACAACTTGATTGCAGAGATGGGCGAATCCGAATCCGGATTCCGATTCGAATCCGGGATCGCCCTTTTAGCTGGATTCGAATCCTCAGCCTAAAATGGTGGATTGGGATTTGTGCCTAGCCCTGGATTCGGATTCGAATCCCTTCATGATCGGATTCGCCCATCTCTGCTTGATTGCCCCTTGAACGGTTTATAAATGCAAACGTGTCCGGCGCCTCGGTGGCCGTTGGGCTATATATTTAAAACACATATGGGCTATTCAACAGTATTTATTTACTCGAATCTCCCAACCTCCGTCATCACACGTCATGAGTCTTGGATAATCGGCTGAAATTTAGACGACACGATAAGATGTAAAATCCCAGGATTCGGAACTGGAGTATGAGTATGTTTTCACCTGGGGAAAGACTTCTGCAGAATCGACAGTGGACGCCCCCCCCCCCCTCCCAATGGTGTTGGCCAGTCAAACAGTCGGTATTTCGTAAAAATAGTCAATTTTTCTTTAAAAAAAACAGTCGCTCTTTCTAAAATTAGTTGGTTTTTCGTCAGAACAGTATTTTTTTTCTTAAAAAAGGTCGTTTTTTCTGCAAAAACAGTCGGTAAAAACGACCAGCCACTCGGTAAATACCTTGCCCCCCCCCCCTCCCGTCCGGACGTTTCGGGTTGTAACGCCTCTGAACAAGGGGTTTAAGAGGAAGAGCGTGGTAAGACGGGGGTTGAGTACTGGAACGGAGGCGGGGCTACACGGTGTACATTTTGTTTAGGCGTCTTGGTCGTTGCAATAAATTGAGAATTGCGAATGCTTGTAACGTGAAAGCCGTTCGCTGATTAATTGATATTTGTCTTTGTTTGGTTGTCTCTTTTGCATTTCTTTCATTCGGCTTTACTGTGTGCTCGTTCACCAAGTGAGCTTGAGGTACCAAGTATTTTAATGAGGTTGTTGTATTTATTTGAAAGTAAATTTATCACGCGCTGACAATTGGCAACCACAGTATTCTAAATTCATTTACATCATAAACGTTACGTAGAGATGGAATGCTAAACAAGAGACTCCGACTCTGAAGTCCTATTGGCTTCTAAATTTGTCAAAAATTTACTTCTGTTTTATTTGTCACGGGAAAAGTCCCTTGTACAACATTCCAACTTAATCTAATATTTATCTTGTCCCGTGACACAGGGATGTGAACTCCCTGTGGTCCCTTCAGCACGTCAACACGTCAGTTGATATAAACGTCAGTTCGCCACAGAATTCTGTCAGTACGCTAACATTTTTCGACAGTCCGTCTACACGTCAGTTGACCCTCAAAAATCCGTCAGTAGACCAACACGTCAGTTGGACAACACGTCAGTAGATGTATACGTCAGTTCACCTAATCCTAAAATCCGACAGTTCACCTACACGTCAGTACGAGCACCGTCAGTTCGCCTACCGTCTACTGCCTAGATGAATTTGTAATCGGCGGGATCACTGCTACCCCAAAACCGGGAAATTTGTTAAAAAAAAGTCTTACCTGAAGCACTGTCAGAAGTTTCGTAACAGATAACACAAGGATGCGCGGTTTCAACAGACACAACTGGAATGTAATCTGTTCTCGCGACACACGTTATGCATGAAATGTTAGCATAACAAGCATTGCCAGGAACAGCCGAAAAACCGCCCAAAACACATCTGCTGACTTTTTTGTTTGTCGTCATTTATTTATTTGATGTGCCTTAAAGGCACAGAAAACGTGACTACGTAACTTTCGGCCATTAAGCTGACCTGGGGGGCTTCTATAAAGATACAGGGACTTATTGTCGACAGGACCCGCTTCTTTGTTATCTCGAACCCCCTCCTTAGTGTTCACAAAGCTATAGCTGGCAGGCCCTTGCCCCTGATGCACTGTAATTATGCACTTAGCATTGTAAAAGTTCGCCTTTGGCCGTGTTTCGGCCATAGTATCGGGGTAGTAGTCAAGAGGTCGTGCGTTCGATTCCTACTCCCGGCACACAAACCTTTTGCTTTTTTATGGCACTTGAGCATACTCAAGTGCCATATAGCGATCGTAATTTCTGTCGGTCTGTCTGTCTGTCGTTCTGTCGCTCTGTCGTTCTGTCGGTCTGTCCAGGTTTTGCTAGTTTGGGCACTTCCACACAAGCTAGGACGATGAAACTTCACAGGCATATCAGGGACCCGACCAGATCAACTTACAAATAATCACTTCCCCAATCCAACTTTCCCCGGATCCGGGAGTCCGGAAACTATAAAGTAAAACGGGACCAAAAAGTAAAACGGGACCAAAACAAAGCGCTGGCCGAAGGCGGGATCGAACCAAGAACCTTTGGGTTGACAGTCTAGTATTCTACCACTGCGCTATGCGACTATGTATCGAAAAGCGAATGCGGGAATAGTAATGCCCGGGCCACATTCAGTCACACCTGTACGTAATTTTGTTCGTTAATTTGGTTAATTACCCGCTCTTACGTTTCATCCTGTCACACCTGGAACGAAGAAATTCAAGATATATTAGCATCATCATCACCAAACGTAAATAAAACTTGGCTAAAATCAGCGACCCTGGTCTATGATTGGTCCAAACACTCGAAAGATACGTTCAAAATGGCGGAGATGGATTTTTCCATCTCGACAATCTTACGTTTTCAGCGTCTTTTCTTCCCAATTTGGACTGTAAGATGGCCTTATTACCGGCGTTATTACTAGGTGTGACTATAGTGGGGCCCGGGTATAACGGTTTAAAGATGGTTAGTCCAAGTCAAACAAATCTAGTGAAACGTTTGGCAGGAATATCAGCGAACCGACCAGATTAACTTGGATATAATCATATTCCGGATCCGATCATAGTGGGGGGAGTGGAGGGATGGGAAATCCGAAAACTATTAACATGCATAACTTTGGAAAGGGTATAATCAGACATACGTGAAACTTGACCTTTGTGTTGCCAGTCCCGTTTTCTACCACTGAGCCATGCTATGATGTATACAAAGCGAATGCGAGAATAGATACGGTTTAAAGATGGTCAGTCCAAGTCAAACAAATCTAGTGAAACGCTTAGCAGGAATATCAGGGAACCGACCAGATTAACTTGGATATAATCATATTCCGGATACGATCATAGTGGGGGGGTGGAGGGATGAGAAATCCGGAAACGACGGTCTGTCGGTCTGTCCCGGTTTTGCTAGTTTGGGCACTTCCACATAAGCTAGAACGATGAAACTTGGCAGGCGTGTTGGGAAACCGACCAGATTAACTTGGAAATAATCATTTCCCCCCGATCCGGCCATCTTGGGGGCAGTGGAGGGATGGGAAATCCGGAAAGTAGTAGCATGCCTAACTTTTGAACGGGTAATCAGATAGGCCTGAAACTTGACATATGTCAAGAACAAGTGCTTCTGAAGCTCAATTTCAAATCCGGACCAGATCCGATAACTGGGGGGGGGGGGGCTGGAGGGGGCACCGGAAATCTCATGAAACGCTTCCACATAAGCTAGGACAATGAAATTTGGCAGGCATATCAGGGAACCGACCAGAAGAACTTGGAAATAATCACTTTCCCCATCCGGTCATTGTGGGAGGAGTGGAGGGATGGGAAATCCGGAAACTAGTAACATGCATAACTTTGGAACGGGTAATCAGACATGCAAGAAACTTGACATACGTCAAGAACATGTGCTTCAGATGCTCAGTTTCAAATCCGGACCAGATCCGATCACTGGGGGGGGGGAGTTGGAGGGGCAACCGGAAATCGGGTGAAACGCTTCCAAATAAGCTAGCACAATAAAACTTGACAGGCAGATGAGGGAACCAACCAGATTAACATGGAAATAATCGCTTCCCCCGATCCTGCTATCGCGGGGGGGGGGGTGGAGGGAAGGAGAATCCGGAAAATAGAAACATGCATAACTCTGGAATGGATAATCGGACATGCATAAAACTTGACAATTGTGAAGAACAAGTCTCTCAGATTTTCAGTTTCAAATCTGGACCAAATCCGAAGAGAGGGGGATTAGAGGGGGGACCGGAAATGTCGTGAAATGTTTAGGGTCGATGGATCGGGATGTCACAGTAGAGGGGTTGGAAGGGGTTTTCCCGGATTTCCGGTGATCACGAGTTAGGGTACTTCGAGGGGTACTTCCACATGTACTAGGACCATGAAACTTGGCAGACATATTAGGCACTCTTCCAGGTCAACTTGAAAATAGTTCTTTTCCCGATCTGATGATCATGGGGGAGATTCTATTGACATGCATAACTTTGGAACAGGTGATCAGACGTGCATGAAACTTGTCAAGTGTCAAGAACAAGTGACTCAGATGATCGATTTCAAGTCTGGAACGGATCTGATAACATCGGGAGGAGCTGAAGGCTCTCTTGAAGCGCTTAGAGTCGAGAGATCGGGATGGGACTTGGAGGGAAGAACAAGCATAAGCCATAGATACATTGTAGAGGCTTAACGGCCTGCCATTCAATTTGCAAATATATTATTATTATTATTGACAAAACAGGACCGATTGTGTCATAGTGGGGGGAGTTGGAGGGGGTTTTCCCTAATTCCGATGATCACGAGTTAGGGTACTTCCAGATGTGCTATGACCGTGAAACTTTGCAGGCATGTTAGATTGGCTTGAAAATATAGTCCCTCCCCCGATCCGATCATCGTTGGAGGAAGATACAGTTGTCAATGAGTGGTATAACCATTTCAGATCTACTAAGCCCATTTTCTGATGAAATGAATATCGGGAGAGAGATCCAGCCTTGAAAACTGCAAACCGTATCTGACAAACATGCTAACTGTTCTTACAAGTGCCATATGAGCTTTCAGCTCTTGTTTTTCCTACTAACTCACAAGTCGAATTCTCGGAACCTGCCCGGAAACTGCAAGTCGTAACGAGAATTTTTCTTACTCTCAATATCAACTCAGGGTACATTCTTAATATGTCAGCTAGGTCCCCGAGTCAAGTTGGAGTAAAGTTTTCTGTTCCTTTAAGCTTTTAGCTTGTCCTCTTATGTCGGAAAATTCAGCAGATAATTTTTTGGCGGTTTGTAGGTTCTTCCTGGTAATGCTTGTTATGAATAACATTTGTTGCATAACGTTTTTAGCGACAACAGATTACATCCCAAGTCGTCTGTTATGAAACTTATAACAGTGAGTTGATTGGAGGTTCGATGTAGGGGTAAGGAGACCTGCTGAATTCGATTTTGAGCTTTACTTTTTGCCGGACAAGCAGTTCGCCCGGAATCCGACCAAAAACCGGAAACCTGGAAAGTAAGGCAAGAAGTTTTGATCAATTTCGTCAAAGTAGACATTACATATGGGGGTAAACATGCATGCGGAATCCATATCTGAACTTGGTTTTTTTCTCAGATGATTATGGCCATTGGCCTTAATCTGTGTCTAAGTTTTAATGGTAAAAATGTTTGGAGTCCGACGAAGACGGATATCTACAATACCCAATTGCCTGGATCAGATATGACATTTTTGGGATTCCGTCGACACCTTTGGTCTTGTTAACCATGGCGTGTTCAGTTTTCAAATATCTTGCGTCCAGCCACCCGCGTTGGAGAGCAGTAAGGCTGGAAATAGTTGACAAGCGCTACCAAGAAAATCGCTAATCTTACCGTGGAAAGAAATAGTATTTGGAAAAAAAAATAGCTCTGAGCCACTTCATCGTGAAAGGAGGATTTCTAGTAAATTGTGCTTTAATAGTAATCCTAAACTGTTACAAAGTTTGAAGCGCTGTATATTCAGGGGTGGGAGAGGAGTTGTCGATCTATGGGTAAGGAGACATGCTGAATACCCAATATAAAACTTCTTTTCCTCGTCGGACAAGTAGTTCACCGGAATCCAGCAAAAACCGGAAAATTTGGAAAAAGTAAAAGTTGTATCTAACTTTGATTAGATGTTCGATTCAGGGATAGGAAGGCATGCTGAATCCGAATATGTAAATTATTTTCACCCCGGACAAGTAGTTTAGCCTGAATCCGGAAATTCAGCATGAAGTCTTAGCACCCAATGACATAGTCGATATAGAGTGAGGAGACATGCTATTGCAACTTTCGAACAAAAGTGTATGCGATCAGTTTAGTTATCTTCAAAGTCCCAACCGGCATTTCCTGGGTCGAAAAGTCAGAATGCATCCGACGACTATCTGGTAACAACTTGATAAGATTTGTTGACCAATTTCCCTACCCTACCCCTTTATTCACACAGACGAAAGCTCTACGCATGAGTGACGTCACTTTGTTTAATCTATGGACCCAGAAGGGATGGTGACTTCGGTCGAGTATATAAGCGCAAAGTTTACTGGGTTTAATAGAAGACTGTTTAAACCTAGCGTACGTATTTTTTTGGATTTTGGATTGTCGAAGTGGTTGATATATCTTGTTTAAACTTGGTATGAGGATTCACTGGCAAAGTACAGGCGAAGTCCGTAGGTGGGTCCTTTAGTCCTGTATTTAGAGGCAAAGGAGCCTTTGGGACTAGGAGATTCTTTAGGGATTGTCTTTTTTATTCGGATTCCACTTTTTTAAGGATTTGGGGGGGGGGGATCGCCGGGGGGTTTGGTACCGGGGGGGGGGGTAGCCGGAACCCACGATTTTGGTTTCCTAATTTGGTCCATACGTATACTAATATAATATACAACTTGTTTGAGATTCCTTTTCCTATCGAAGAAGTATTTCGTCTGGAATACAGCTAAAACAAGGATATTGACTAAGTGAAAGACATTTTTAAAGTCGATCAGAGATGAATTATAGGGGGTAAACATACATGCTGAATCCATATCTGAAGTTGGTTTCTCAGCTGCTTAGTCGTTCGGCCGTGATTTCTTTAAAAAAAACACCACTGCGACATCATTTTTGTACTTTTTCAAGCGGTTAATAAGGATGAATAGTAACATGTTTAAGGGGCCTGGCAAAGACCAGAAGTCTACAAGATCCGATTGTCTAAATCAAGAAGTTCAATAAACGTTACAATTTTGGGATCCCACCGAAACCTTTGGTCTTGTTATCCAAGAAGAAGGGAAAGTCCTGAGTATAAATACAAAAAAAAAATAAAAAAGATGAAGGCAAAAAGGGGAAGACATAAGCTTAAAGCACAAAGGACACTTTTAATGCTTTATTTTGTATTAAATGCTTCAGAGCTTCCTTCAGAAGGCTTCCGACTTCCATTAGAAGGCGCTACGAAAATCGGTTGTTTCCTTGTTATTATTTACCTCCCTAACACTATATTGCAATTCTAAAAGGGTGCTATAACACTATATATTATCGTATATTTTCAGATACGATAGTATCTGTTACCACGGTAACTGGATCTGTAATTAGTCGTTTTTGCAGTTACTGTAGTATCTGATTCTACGGTTGATCTGCACAAACTTTTCTTTTCTCATTTCGAAAACTGATATCCAGCCACATCACTAAGTTCTTAACTTCTTTCCCACCAATTTGACGAAATCCTAGGCTCTATTGTTGGTAATGATGAAAGTGAGATGATTTTCACGATTAGTTACCACGGTCGGACCGTGATATATCAGATACCACGATAACTGCAACAACGCCATTTGACCGTGGTATCAGATACCACGGTAACTGTGAAAATGACTTTAGACAATGGTGTCAGATACCATGGTATCTGCAAAAGCGTGACTCTCAATACAAATTCTGGACGCACAGGCTAAGAGGAACTAATCGAAGCTTCAATATCTAATAGTTGTGTTTTTGCAGATACCATAGTATCTGTTACCACAGTAAGTGGATCTGCAATTAGTAATTTTTGCAG
This sequence comes from Branchinecta lynchi, assembly GCA_023053575.1. Lineage (NCBI taxonomy): Eukaryota > Metazoa > Arthropoda > Branchiopoda > Anostraca > Branchinectidae > Branchinecta > Branchinecta lynchi. The sequence continues at coordinate 22,151,857 of JAKZAP010000010.1, forward strand.
CTACCGTGGTATCTGATATACAGTTGCTCTGCAAACACTACAATTGCCGAAGTTGCCCTTTTCGAAGTCATCTCAAAAGAAAAACTGGTATTCAGTCACATCGCAAGAAGCCAAACTTCTTTCCCACCAATTTGACAAAAATTGATGAAAGTGAGATGACTTTTTCAGATACGGCGATATACCATGGTATCTGCAAAAACGCACCTAATAATGGACTTCCTGGATTATTTTCCAGTTACCGATCAGGCTTGACGACTACGAATCAAACGGCGTCCCTCCTGAAGGGCAAGGTTGCCAGCCATTGTTAGGATCTACCCAAAGAATAAAATAGATCCGAGCTTAATTGTCCATGACCATGCTATTGTTTTCACCTATTTTTTAACAAGACAGTCAGGTGCGGTGTACAAGTATATAACCAACTGAGCAGCAGTTGACTGGCATCAAGTGTCTCAGTTTACCTACCAAGTACTCGAAAAATGGCAAAAAATTGTGGTAAGATTTAGGAACTATATTTTCGTCCACTTTGTTTTGTTTAAACCACTGACTGGAGTGAGTGGCACTGTTTAGTTTTTTACTGAAGCTTGCGTCAAAATAATTTTTGATGAATTTTATCATAAGCTTTCCAACTGTCGAGAGAAAGGCGACCTTGCTGAAGCGATCCGCTCGACCTGTTATTCCGAACAAATCGACTGCCGATTAATGCCCGGGCCACATTCAGTCACATCTGTACGTAATTTGGTTCCTTAATTTGGTTATTACCCACTCTTTACGTTTCCACACTTGGAACAACAAAATTCAAGATGTATTACCACCATCATCACTCAAGGGTAAACAAAACAAGCTAAAGTCAGTGACTCTGGTCTGTGATTGGTCAAAGAATATGTTTCAAAATGGCGGAGATGATTTTTTCCATCCCGTCTATTTTACGTTTTCTGCGTCTTTTCTTCCTAGTTTCGACCGTAAAATGTTTTTCTTACCGACGTTATTACCAGACGTGACTATAGTAAGACCCGGTACTAAGGCTGTGGCTTACTGTTCAGTCGCAGTACTGTTCCGTTCTAATCCCGCGTCAGAGTAGGTCTACCAGGAATAGTGACGTGCAAAATAACGTCACATTACTGAAACGCATTTCATGTTGACTATCTTTGTTATTGCACGGTTTTTGTCTTCTAGCTTCTCATCGTTGCTGCTGTCGCCACAGTCGCCTACTCTCAGGTGATCCAGGGCCTTCGAGGCGATCCCGCCGTTTTCGAACCATTCGGTGAAAACGACTTGTCTGCTGACGCATCATCGTGGAGCTCTTCTGGTTACGGCAATAGGCAAGGATCTGGTCATGGCGGATCCGGCTACGGAGGATCCGGTCACGGTCGCCGTTCTTTCGGACACGGCGGTTCCGGTTCCAGCTACGGCCATGGTGGTTTCAGCGGTGGACATGGTGGCTTCAGCGGTGGATTCGGTGGTCATGGTGGCTCCGGCTACGGACGAAGATCTCACGGCAGTGGCTATGGAGGGTGGTGAATCATAAAGTGTCTCATTTTATAATCCTTGTTACACGAATAAATCGTTCTATTTTCTTACACACTGCGGAATCGAGCTGAAACATTCTGACCGGATTCGAGCCGAACTCTCTATCCGAGCACGAAGTGCCAATGACTGATTTCCAGGGCCAGCCGATTATTTTTCCCGGATATCTTGTTTCCAACCGATTGAACCGGCGAGATTCTTCTGCCGCTGACCCTGACCTACAGTACTAATCTAGAAACACGACGCAACGTCGGTGAAGCACAAATTTTCCTGTCCCTCATTGTGGTGAACTCCCGTGACACCTTTTAGTTGGTTTCCTGGTACACCCAGGGTGGAATTAAAGATCATAGGTGGTTATTCACTCGGTTGCTAGTGACAATTGGTTTTCGGGATCCCAAAGCGTAAGTGGAGGGATACGTACCTATTACGTCGCAAAAGTTGTCCGTCCGTCTGTCAGCACGATAACTCTCGAAGGGAATTAGATATTTTTTATGAAACTTGGTGTGAGGATTCTTTGGGTCAAGGGTAAGGTTAAGTTCGTAGATGGGCTCTGTAGCCCTACATGTAGGGGTTGGGGTTCAAATTAATGGTCATACAAAATATTTTTAAACAGCTAATGTGATGGTCGATTATTGGGTAAGAAAAACATGCTGAGCACGACAACTAGTTCGCTCGGAAATTCGGCCCAAACCGGAAATTTGCAGAAGTAAAGCAGGAACTTTCAGTCAGTATCGTCAAAACAGATTATGGCCTTACAGAGGTATATCTGAACTTGGTTTTCTCTGATGATTAGCCTGGCGAAGACTGGATCTGGTGAAGACAATACCCAGTTGTCTGGATCAAATATTAGATTTGTGGGGTCCCATCGAAACCTTAGGTCTTATTCTTCATATTTTAGGCTACCACATAAGAAGTGAAGAATATTTTTTTATATATTTTTTTTTTTTTTAACATTTCTGTCGCTGGAATAATACAGGACATGCGTGCTAGCTTCACGGCTAAAATACACCTTTTCTGCCTCCCTCCAACTGTACTACCGTCTATTTCATAGTCTACGTGTAAACTTTTCCTTCCATCAGAGTATCGTAAACAATGATAAAAAAATACACACGCCTTCATTCCTTTCCGGTTGCTGATTGTAAACTTTCTAACGCCTTTGCTTAATGCCTGACAATTATGTTTTTCTCCCGATTCCACGACGTCAGGATTCCTGTATTCATCCCATGGTCTTAATAAACCATCTGTGAATGAAAGCTAACTGCATATCCACGCATTTCTCATGTCAACGTTCAAAGAGCTAGTCCTAGCAAATACTTTGAATACGTTCTTTAATTTATATTTTATTTCTTTCTTGGAATGTGCTCCCCTTTTAGCACAAGACTGTTTGATTCCCGGAATCTCGTCTTGACGGGGGTGACAGTAGAGGGCGGTAGAGGGAAGCTGAAGATCGGATTGGGATTAACAGTCCAGGTTTGAATCTGGACTGTTATGTTCTTCTCTCCCCAGTGCTATTTACTATCGTTGTATATTCATTACTATGGTGTCTGATTTGTCGAAAACAATGAAAGACTCCTACACCTATCGGACAGATTGTGGCGAATTGCAGACACCAGATTGCGGAGCCCAGTACGGCAGTGGATCTTGTGATTCCAAATTTCAAAGCGAAATAAAACCATTATGGCTTAAACGCTTTTATAGTTCTTAACTGTTCTGGAAAAAGACATGTGTATTTATCTATGTTGTGCCATCAATTTTTCTCCTTTTCCTTTTTATCCCTTTTTTCCTCTCTTTCTTCTTTATTCTCATCTGTTCTGAGTGGGAATAGAACGACCCCTACACCTGTCGGACAGATTGTGGCGGATTGCAAATACCAGATAGTAGATACCCAGTACCGCAGTGGATCGGGTGATTTCAAATTTCAAAGCGAAATGAAACCAGTAAGGCTTAAATATTTTTTATAGTTCTTGACTCTTCTGTAAAATAACATGTGTATTTATCTATTTATCTATGTACTTGCACTTCAGTTGTTCAAGACGCTTGTTAATCTATCTGTAGCCTACTGTTTATGGTCGGAAAGCCTTAGGAAAATTATACAGCACTTTTTGCGCTCCTTCATTTTAATTTCGTTCTGGCGTAACGCATGTTCTGCGAAAGAAGGAATTAAAAATAAGAATAAATATTTAAGAACAAATATTTACCTGTAACTTACGACACTAGAGGTCAGATAATGGTATGTTATCAACTGAAAACAAAATGACTGAAAGGGTTAAATATGCAAAGCAACTGATTCATCTTTCAAAACTATGCCACAACCTCGACCCTTTCCAAAGTCTCCTCGTTCCTACCGAAAATTATCGACAACTAGACCCAACCAGCGCATAACTTTTATCCAGTATCCTGGCCGAAGATAAAATTTGTGTTTTCTTGGGTGTTTTGTATTTGTTTTTATATTTTTATATCTTTGATTTTCTGTATGCTCCACGTTCCAAAATGGCGGGTGACAAATAAATCACTTACTTACTTACTAGTCCTGTTTCGCAATAAACACTTCAAAGAGGACGGAAAAGGGCGGCATTAAGGCGTAACAGGTGTGTGAAATAGAGTAGGAACAAGTAAACCATGGTTTACTTATTCGACCAAAGCATTCCAGCATTTTCTATCTCTGGAAACCAGGATTCTGCACGACCATTTGATCATCTGGTAGTCGATCTTGAAGAACACACATATGAAAGCTAGAACGAAAAATTAACAAGAAAATTAGAAAAAATAAATGCAGCAATTTTGATTCCACGCCATAGACCAAATCTTCTTTTTCGTAACTAGAATTTTCTATGGTCTGAAAATGGACTGGGGAAAAGCTGCAGAAATCATTAGTCGTTCAGCTCCCGTCCTATAGAGTTCGGCGGCTTCCGCCAAAAGACATCAGCAGTTCAGAGTAAAATAACACTAGGAAGTAGCACCAAGACCTGACAGAACTGACACACACTCGAATAGCAGCGATCCTATCACCACTAGCGTAATAGAACATCCCTACTAAAACTCAATTCAGTTGTACACCATCGCTTGCTCCGATAACTTCGTATTCTGAACGTTGCAAAAAAATGATACATCCTCCATTATTTCCTTGGTGTGTGCACACCGCGCCTTTGTTTTACTAGAAATTTGTAAACCCGCAAGTTTGTCTCGCTTTAAATGCCGCAAGCGTAGTGGACGGCGCTACGGATATGGTCCGTTTGCAAAAGCATGGAGAGCATAGGTGTTGGCGCTACTCTGTAATGTGATTTTACTCTGCAGCAGTTGAAGGCAAGAGACCTTCATCCATGGGGGTGGTAACCTCCGATGGTCTCGGGGTCTTCTTTCTTTGATAGTGCTCACACGTTTTTACGTGGGCACCCATATTGTTGTTTTCGGGATCCCAAAACGTAAGTGGAGGGATACCTATGACATCGCAAAAGTTGTCCGTCCGTCCGTCTGTCTATCCGTCCGTCTATCCGCGCGTCTGTCCTTCCGTCTGTCCGTCCGTCCGTCCTTCCGTCTGTCCGTCCGTCCGTCCGTCCGTCTGTAAGCACGATAACTCTCGAAGGGAATGAGAAATTTTGAAGAAACTTGGTGTGAGGATTGTTTGGGTCAAGAGTAAGGTCGAGTTCGTAGATGGGCTTTGTAGCCCTATATTTAGGGGTGGGGGAGGGGGCTTAAATTAATGGGCGAGCAAAATATTTTTAAACAGCTAATGGGACAGTCGATTATGGTATAAGAAGACATGCTGAACACGATGGTGAGAATCATTTTCTCGCCGGGCAAGTATTTTGCCCGGAATCCGGCCAAAACTGGAAAATTGTTAAAAGTATTTGTAGTTGATTAGATATCCGATTTAGGGGTAAGAAGAGATGCTGAATCCGCGTATGACAGTCATTTTGTACCCGGATATATAGTTCACCCGGAATCCAGCTGGAACCGGAAAATTTGTTTTAAGTTAAATTTTAATTTGAAGTCGATTAGATGTTCGGTATAGGGGAAAAAAGAAACGCTGAGCGAGACGCTGAGTTCGATTTTAGCTTCTTTTTGCCGGACAGGTAGTTCCGGAATTCGGCCAAAACTGGGAAATTCGCAGAAGTAAGGCAGGTAGTTTTCGTCCAAAACAGCAGGGGCTTCACTAGCCTTTTACCTTTGGGGGGGGGGGGGAGAGTCCGTTTTGTGCCAACGGACTTAGAAATGTGACGACAAAACACGCAGTTGCCGCTTCGCGGCTACGGCGTACATTTCCCTCCAGCACAGAATAGAACCGGGGTAAAACTGTAATTTCGTATATTAAAGTTCACATATTTGTCTTTTCATTTTACCTTCTCTAAAGAGCGAAGCTTCCAACGACTGTACCAAGAACAACAGGCCCGTATCCATTTTCGGGGGGGGGGGTGCCTTTCGGGGGGGGGGGGGGGGTTGCCTGCGGGTCGGACAAAAAAGTACTAAAAAGACATAGATCAGAGGGAAAAGCCTGTAAAAATTACTATTTTTGAGTGTTTGGGGGGGGGGGTCAACCCCCCCCTGGATACGGACTCTGGAAAAACTAATTGTAATGCATCAAATCAAATCAAATCATTTAATGTAAACAAGATACAGTCTCTCATAGGCATAGCCCAAATATGGTATCTTTTAGTCAAACAGTTAATACAAGAAAGATTTGTCAACGAGAAAAACAAAAAGAATAGGATAAAACGCACAAGTTACGAATTGTTAAAAGTACGAACAAAACTCGGCACAAAGCTTCGAGAATAACGCTGTGACCTGGAGTAAACCGGTGTCAGTTTTGGAACTTTCGCAGCCGCCTCTCTGGGGAGTCGGGATCTGAGGGGGACAAAGGGAGGCGGGAGGAAGTTCTTGTAGATGGGGTGGAGGAGGAGGGTCGAGCCAAATTTTAGGCACAGTTTCTCTCGACGGACAAAAAGGGGGTCAAGTTTGTATTCTTTTAGATAAAAAGAGTAAGGCAGTGGGGAACCTCCGTAGATGATTTGTAGAGACCTCTTCTGAACCCGTTCAATTTTATCACTTTCTTCTTTTGTAAGAGCGAAATGCCAAACAGGACATGCATATTCTACTAGTTGGCGGATGAACATGCAGAAAATTAATTTTAGTTTATCCTTAGGAACCCGGAATTTCTTTAGAGTCTTCAGCATTTGGATAGCACCATTTGCCTTTTTTACAATCAATCTTGTGTTTTCATGCCAAGTTAGATCAGAAGAGATCACTACCCCAAGCAGGGTAGTGCTGTTACTGAGGAGGTTTGGGTCTATAGGTGGTTCGAATTCAGGTAGGTTTTCCTTGAGAAATGAAAATGTCATTACTGAAGATTTATCTTTATTTACCACCGTATTTAATTTTGCTGCTTCAGAGGTAACTTGTTCAATATAATTGAAAGTTTGACTTTTACACGCTCCAAATACTACCTCTGCTAGGGAAAGATCATCTACATACTTCCATCTTTCTTCCAGCCCGACAGCTATTTCATTGATCATGCGGAGGAAGCATAAAAGACCGATCACTGTTCCTTGCGGGACACCGCAAAAAACCGGTAAAGAAGAAGAAAAATATTTTTATATTTTACGATTTGTTCTCTGTTTGTTAGAAAGCTTTTTACGATATTAGAAGATATTCAGGAATATTTTTCTCTGCCATTTTTTCCAGCAAAATCTTGTGATCTACAAGATCGAAAGCTTTTTTAAAATCTATTGCAATTAGATTTATCCATTTCCCGGGTTCATCTAAATTTTTAAAAATAAAATCAAGTAAACTAACGAGATAGTGAACAGTTGAACACTTAGGGATGTTACCAAATTGTCTCTTATCGATGACTTCCGAGAGATATTTTTTTAGCCAAGAAGCAACAAAGCTCTCGTAAATTCGGCTAAAAATTGATGTAACAGTGATCGATCATTAGCTGCTCCCTTTTTCGGAATGGGAGTGATGAAGCCAATTTTCCACTTTTGGGGGAAATATCCAGTTTTGGTGATATTATTGTAAATAATATGAAGAGGAAACGCCAATTCTTTCGCAAAAGCTTTAGCAATGGCTACTGGAACATCAAAGGGTGCCACTGATGTTTTCTTTAACGAGGAGAGTTTCTTTCTAATTTCTGATATTGAAATTTCAGGCATTAAATTAGAATTTACATTTGAATCTTCTTGTGAGTTTTGGGATGGTGCTTCAGCTGAAAACGAAGGTGGCTTTTCAGGAGGCAGTGGTGGGTACCACTGTACAATAGAAGCAAAATGAGAGTTTAGGTCGTTCGCTGTTTTCTCTGATGGCTCCTCCTTCATGAAATCAACTGGTTGCGGCCCTCTACCAGTCAGATGTTTAACTTTACCGAAGAACTGTGAAGGCTTGGAATCAGTTGAGATTGTTCCTGGATGTAAATTCATATATTTAAATTCACATATTCGGCTTTTCGTTTCAACCTTCGCTAAAAAGCGAAGCTTTCCAACGACTGTACCCAGAACAACTTGAACTCAGCAACGCCTGTGAAACTTTTTTAAATCTGTATTTTTTTCCGGAAAAATTTGCGCACGACAAACGTTTGCAGTATTTGATTTCTTAAGTATAAAAAGTTCCGATGTGCCGACAAGAATGCCGACGCCCGACAAAAGCATTCAGAATTCTGTGTTTTGCCCGACAAGACTGTAAAGAACTTTACTCTTTACGTGTAAACAGAAGCCGATGTACCGAGAACTTTCGACGTGCACCCGGTAAAAATTTACAAAATTTAATTTTAAACGTGCAAAAAGAGCGAGCATTTGATTTTTTCTTTGTTTTGCTCGACTAGACTATACAGAACTTGATTTCTTACGTGTAAAATTAAACCGATGAGATTTCAACTTCCCGGGTACGCCCGACAAAGTTTGTAGATTTGATTTCTTCCGTTTAAGTAGAACTCGACTTGCCGACGAGTCGACCGACGCCCGGAAAAAGCATAAAAATGTATTTCTTCTGGATTCCTTATGTATAAAAAGAACCCGATGTGCCGACGAGAATACCGAGGCACGACAAAAACATAAGAAATATTTCTTCTGGATTCCTTATGTATAAAAAGAACCCGATGTGCCGACGAGAATACGGAGGAACGACAAAAGCATGCAGAATTCGATTTGTTCAGTGTTTTGCCCGACAAATCTTTGCAGGATTTCATTTCTTGCGTCTAAAAAGAACCCGATGTGCCGACGAGTCTACCGACGCCTAACAAAAGCATACGAAATTTTATTTCCTCTGTGGTTGCCGGCGCTTCGCGCCGACAAACAAGTGAACTTTCTCCGGGCTTCGCCCGACGAAAGTACTTTCTCAAGACCTTTGGAGGGGGGGATTCCCCCCCCCCTAAGTGACGCCCCTGCAAAACAGATATGACTAATAGAGGTAAACACAAACATGCTGAATCCATATCTGAACTTGGTTTTCTCAGATGATTAGCTTTTTAGCCTTAATCTGTTTCTGAATTTTAATAGTAAAAATGTTCAAGGAGTCTGGCGAAGACTGGATCTGGCGTAGACAAGACCCAATTGTCTCGATATTAAATTTTTGGGATCCCATCGAAACTTTTTGGTCTTGTTTCAAGCTGAGGAGGTGTGTGGATAGAAACGTTTTCGGGGGAGGCCTATTATCGTAAAGTTTATGTACGCATCGGCGCAATCCATTTTGATGGGATGACGAAGAGGCATACTCTATATGACTAAGACGCCAGTAAAGCTGGGGAAAGAACAAGAAACGTCACCCGAACGAATCTTTGAAATCGATTCAAATTATATGTAAAGCAATCAACAACGTTTGTTGTGGACAGCTGTGGTGACGTTTCTGGCTCTTTGCTATGCACAAGGCAATTCTTCATCGACGCGAATAGTTAGTTATATAGAGTATTGGCTAGTGGGGCACTGAAGTTAAGCAGAGGGAAAAGTTGTGAATATTTTTTCATCTAAGTGTAGGCTATTCGGTTTACTTTTTCATTTCTTTTTATTTTTACACTCCGTCTTTTTTGGCTTCGGCCAGTGATGGGTAACGTATACCTAAGAAATGATGTGAATTTCAAAATACGAAAGCCAAACACTTCGCACTTTAGGATGAATGAATGTAGGCATAGGCTGCACTGTCGCATTCAAAGCGAAACTGTAAACTATACGAATAAAGCTTTCCTGTCAACAATAGTGAAATACTGGAAAACTAACTTTACTGACGCATAAACAAGAAAATCAACAAAAAACATATTTAAACATCAATAATAAGGGCCGTGTCTATTGCCATGCAATGAGTTCTTCACAAGGCCGACATCCTTATAGCCAAGACCCAAGGGCTTTGGATGGTAGTCGGGAACTTCGCTGAATTTTTCCACGACGACGTGATGGACTTCGTGATCATCATCGTCATCGTCATCATAGCAGTCGTCTCCATAGCAATCGTCATGATCATCGTGGTCATGATCGTCATCACCATAACAGTCATCGTCATGGTCGCAATCGTCTTCATCGTCATGATCGTCTTCCCAATCGTGATGGGTGCCAGTGACTCGGCTGATTGCAAGCACGAAGAAAACGGCTAATAAGACCTTAAAAATTAAAGAACGATTTCGAACGCTACTAAGGACGTGACTGTTGATCCCCGTTTTCTTTCCCCGGAAAAATCGATCAGCGCTACAAAACAAGACAGGGAATTCCAGGCGAATGACAACCATGTTCTTGGAGCAGTAGGCAACAACACACATTGAGCATGTTCCACCCTACTTACCATAGTTACTAAGCATGACGTCACGAATTCTGTCTTTTTGCCGTCACTGGAACGGTTTTTCTATTTCGATTTTTCTAAAATCAAACGGTCAATTTTTCTCTTTTATCATGCCACGGGCGAATCCGACCAATCACGTTACAGAGATGCGTAATTACCATGGTACTACGCTCCCGAGCATGGTAAGCAAATAGTTAGTAACTATTAGTTACTATTTCCGTTCCAACCTCACGAAAAGCTACTACGCTGACCGTTCCAACCTTCTCGGAATAGTAACTAATAGTATTTACTAATAGTAACTAATAGTAACTCGGAAAAGTAAAATAGTAACTACCATGATCGGGAGCGTAGTAAGCGTAGTAACTACGCATCTCTGTAACGTTATTTGTCTGATTCGCCCGAGGTGTGATATCTTGCTGAAAAACAGAAATCGTTCCAGCCTTGACGGCAAAAAGCCAGAATTCGTGACGTCATGCGTAGTAACTACGGTAAGTAGGGCGGACCACGCTCTAGATGTTCGATTTAGGGGTAGAAAGGCAGGCTGAACATGATGGTGTACCCATTTTCGGATACAAATCCAATAGCCCATAATAAAGATGGAGTTATTGAAAACCGGGTCCCCGAGATGGTTGGAACGGTAACTTGTCGTGAGGTTGGAAAGGAAATAGTAACTAATAGTTACTATTGTTAGAAGGGCGGAACACACTCATTAGCTCCATATTCTTTGAAATTTAGGACTAAAGGACCCCTCTTGCTTTTCACTGTTTGAACAGCCCAGTGGCGACTTACGTGGTCTTCTGACCTCTGAAGTTTCCCTCTTTACAAATCTTTATGTATCACTTTCTTTGAATTTTTCGCTTTTTAACGCTAGCCAAGATTTTCCTGGGTTACCATACAATAACTTTGTTTTGTCTTAGAGACGTCAGCGAACAGGCAGTTCCAAACCTGATTTTGCCACTGCACCACCGCGGCCACGCTCGTGCGTCATTACGATTTCTCAGCCTTAAAGGACCTGTCTTTAATACTAATGCAACCTACTTCCATAATCAATCCATATATTTATAAACCCGGAAACCCCAATTTCGTACGGTACATTCTAACCCCTCTAACAAAACCACACTGATTTTCTCACTTGCCGTGTTTCGCTCGACTGTCGACGATTGCCCGCGAGAAGAATTTCCATCAGAAAAACCGTTTGTGTAAATTGTTCCCTGTTTTCACTAGAAGTCAACGGGTCTCGAAAAAGGCTTAAAACAGCCAAAACCATGGGTTATTCGTTGAAAACGCAGCCTAGTTTTAAAGTATCCAAGTATGTTAAAATACTGTAATTTGAATAGTAAATAGTGCGAGGGGTCCTTTAACAACGGAGCACGTTAGTTTTAAATTTTTCGTGAGAAAAACCAAGCATTTAAGCGCGAAATCCGGCCAGAGCCGGCAAGCGCTAACAAGAGAACCTCTTATTTGACGAGACAATTTTCGAAAGACAGTGCAACTGGACCATTTTACGGCGAACAAAGCTAGTTCTATTAAGAGCTGTGCTTTAAATATGTGATATTGAATTGTTGGTAAAATTTTCACAAATCTTTGATTGTGTTTATCATATCATATTGACCGTCGTGTTCTATCATGTTGTACAACTGATATTAAAGAACAAATATGAGACTGATTGATTGATTGAACGGCTGGTAAAAACTGAATCTTCGTTTCTTTGCTTGATATAAATACTTAATCAAGAATTTAGGTCACAGATACGTCACGACGGCGGATCGACCTGAAGTTGGATAAATAAGCAGTTCAATTACTGTAGGCTATCGAAAAAAATTTAGACAACTTTTACACAAAAGTATATTTCAATATTTTTACCCGCAACGTACACCAGTAGGCTCAAAGAGGAAAAAAAAACTATAATGTGGACCTTAAATCCTGTCTGGCTAAGGTCGACTTAACCTGCTACAGTTGACCGGGGACTAGACCCTAGGGAATCTAAAAAATCTACAATATTCGCCCACACCAAAGTAGGGAAAATATAAAGTAAAATACTCACAAATTTCGGGTTCATCTTTGTACTTGAATGTTCCAGAATCAGTCAGAAAACTGAATACTGTAATCAAAAGTAATTGCTATTTTATACTTCAAGAAAGGTTGCATTGGTTCTGGAATTCGGTATTGCTCAATTCACCAACACCCAAACTCCAAAATCCGGTCAATATTGACAATATTGAGATATCCTTGTCCAATTGTGTCTGTCGTCCACGCACGTACTATCTTTTTCATTTCGCAACTGGTCAGGCGAAACTGCCGGGAAAAAAGCAAAAACATTTTTCTGTTACAATATCGTGGTAAGCATACCGCCTTGACCTGAATTAAATTAAATCATGTCTTTAAGTTTTTCTTTTATAACTGTTACCAAGTTACTTAGCAAGAACCCATCCGAACTGGGCAGAACAAAGTAATTATTATTATTATTTTGGTCGTTATATCATATATATTTCCACAAAAAAGTCCAAGTGCCATGGCAATACAAAACAAGACCAAAGGTTTCGATGGGATCTCAAAAATTAAATATTTGACCCAGACAATTGGGTCTGGTCTTCGCAAGATCCAGTCTTCGCTGGACTCCTTCAACATTTTTAATATCAAAGTTTAGAAACAGATTCACGTCTTCTTATCCCTAAGCCGAACTTTTCATCAACGTCAAACAAACTTTTACTTTTAAAAAACTTTCCGTTTTTTTCCGGATTCCTGGCGAACTACTTGTCCGGCGAGAAAATGGTTTTCATCATCGTGTTCAGAATGTCTTCACGCCACAGAATTGACTGTCACATTAGGTATTTAAAAATATTTTTTTTGCCCCTAGAATAGAATTTTATTTTTTCAAAAGCAGCTGTCACAGCGTTACCACCGAATTTGACCTTTTCGTCATACAAAATGATGAATAACGTAACACTATCACTCTATAGCCTTGTCACGAAGGAAAAAAAACAAACCGTAACTAAAAAATAACCGTAAAAAAAAAACCGTACAATAACTTATCGGTTATTGTACAACTCAACAAATGCTGGAACAAAACTCCTTCGATATCTTTCATGAAGAGGGGCCACAGGGGCTAGTTTGGGGATTTTCTGGTTTGACGACGAGTCGACCGACGCCTGACAAAAGCATGCACAATTTTCCAGTCCTAAAATGCCAATTAAATGAAACACCGTTCTTCCAATCAAAGAATACTACAAAATGCGCCGCAGGCGAAATTTTGTGTAAATTAACTGTAGTGCATCACTTGAGATTATCCCTTGGATATAGTGCTTTACGATTTCCGGCTTTTAACGTGTTTCAAACCCCAATAATTCATATCCTAAAACAAAAACTAAATGATACACCGCTCTTCCAAAGAGTGAATACTACAAAATGCGCCGCAGGCGAAATTTTGTGTAAAACTAACTGTAATGCATCAGTTGAGGTTGTTCCTTTGATGTGAATTCGTATATTTAAATTCAAATAGTTTTCGTCTTTTCGTTCCAGCTTTCGCTAAAATGCGAAGCTTCCAACGACTGAACCCCAGTTGAACTAAGCAACACCGTCAAGAAAAATTTAAATCTGTATTTTTTCCGGAAAAATCTGCGCCCGACAAATGTTTGCAGACCTTGATTTCTTACGGATAAAAAGACCCGATGTGCCGACAAAAATACTGACGCCCGACAAAAGCATTCAGAATTCGATTTCTTCTGTGTTTTCCAAGAGAAGACTAAAGAATTTAATTTCTTACGTGTAAATAGAAGACGATGTACCGACGAGACTTGAACTTCGGCATGCGCCCGATAAAATTCTGAGAATTTGATTTTTTTTTTTTGTAAAACGAACTCGATGTGCCGACGAGAATACCGACGCCCCTCAAAACCATCGAGCATTTGATTTTGTCTGTGTTTGGCTGATTTTTTTACGTGTAAAAATAACCCCTTGTGCCGATGAGACTTGAACTTCCCGAGTGCGCCCGACAGGTTTGCAAAATTTGATTTCTTAAGTATGAGCAGAACCCGATGTGCCGACGAGTCGACAGACGCCGGACAAAAGCATCCAAAGTTTATTTCTTCTGATTCCTTATGTATAAAACAAAAAAAAATGTGCCGTCGAGAATATCGAGGCACGACAAAAGCATGCAGAATTCAATTTCTTCAGTGTTTTGCCCGCACCCTACAAAAAACTGAACAAATTTCTTTCTTCTAAATTCCCTATGTATAAAAAAAACGATATGCCGGCAAGAATACCGAGGCACGACAAAAGCATGCAGAATTCGATTTCTTCAGTGTTTTGCCCGACAAATGTTTGAAGGATTTCATTTCTTGCGTATAAAAAGAACCTGATGTGCCGACGAGTCGACAGACGCCTGACAGAAATATAAAAATTTATTTCTTCTGGATTCCTTATGTATAAAAAAAAACGGTGTGCCGGCGAGAATACCGAGGCACGACAAAAGCACACGTTAAGAGCTAGAACTTGTATGGTAGGTATAGCTAAATTCTTCCGGAAAAAAGGCAGATTTAAAAATTTCGCCTGCCGCGCTTAGTTTAACTTGTTCTAGGTAGTCGTTCGAAGCTTCGTTTTTTAGCGAAAGTAAAATAAAAAGCCAAGTATGTGTAGTAAGTAAATTACATATAAGGAATAATCTCTAAGGATGCATTATCCGGGTTCTATACTGTGCTGGCGGGAAACGCGTTTGTCTGCACATTTTTTAGTCCGCCGGCACAAACCGGACACCCTCAAAGGTAAAAGGATAGTGACGCCCCTGTTCAGCAGTGACCCGTTCCCATTCAGATACCAGACGCCCTCAGATCTCGAATATAAGGTTTGAAGCCAAGCAGACCATTCTTTACAAAAGAAATAGAAAACTGTGATTTTTTTTTTTTTGATTTTTTTTATTACAGAATTGGACCGTAAGCTTGACGAATATAAGGTTTGAAGCAAATATGACCATTCATTACAAAAGAAATAGAAAACTGTGATTTCTATTCTAGATCTCTGTCACATGTTCGCCTCACTGTGCATTTGGGGCGGCTTCGCTTTCTTCTCGCGTTGTTGGGTCTAACCTGGGGTTCAACTGCAGCGCGACCCTTTTTAACGATTTCACACCGTCTGGCTTCTGAAACATCATTGTACGGAAAGAACCAGACCTCCAAGAGAAGCAGCTACGAAAGTACCAAAACTCACACCTGTCGCTTGTAAAACTGAAAGGTACCGTAATAGTTTTGTGCCTCAGCTTACCCTGTATCGTAACAGCCTTACCTAAATTACTGTATTTATTATACAACCAGGGACGTCACGACTGGGGGGAGGGACGCCCCCCCCCCCCAAAGCTGTTGGCCAGTCGGTAAAAAATAACCGAGTCGGCGCGAAGCGCTAAGATTTTTCTTCAAAACGGTTGATTTTTTTCATGAAAACAGTCGGTTTTTCTAAAAATTGGTCGATTTTTCGTCAAAATAGTCGGTTTTTCGGAAAATTATTGGATTTTTCTTGACATCAGTAAATTTTTTTTCAAAAATGTCATTTTTGTTGTTGAAAACAGTCTTTTTTCTGCAGAAAAAGTCGGTAAAAATTACCACCCAGTCGGTAAATGCCTCGTCCCCCCCCCCAAACATTTTGGCTAGTAACGCCTCTGTATACAACAATTGTATATATTTATTATCTCCTTTCAGATGCAAAATCTCCGGCCTCTTCCGGTAGCCAGTAGAAGAAAAGCAGAAGTGGTGTCACAGCAGAGGTGATACTAGTCAAAATGTTTGGGGGGGGGGGGACGAGGCATTTACCGACTTGCGGATAATTTTTACCGACTTTTTCTGCAGAAAAGACGACTGTTTTCAACAACAAAAATGACATTTTTGAAAAA
The DNA here is from genome assembly GCA_023053575.1 of Branchinecta lynchi. NCBI lineage: Eukaryota > Metazoa > Arthropoda > Branchiopoda > Anostraca > Branchinectidae > Branchinecta > Branchinecta lynchi. The sequence goes on from JAKZAP010000010.1 coordinate 22,168,013, forward strand.
AAAATCGACTGATTTTCAGAAAAATCCACTTATTTTCAGAAAAACCAACTATTTTGACGAACAATCGACCAATTTTCACAAAAACCGACTGTTTTCTTCAAAAAAAATCAACTGTTTTGACGAAAATCGCATTGGACCGATACCGTATTCACCCCGATAGCGTATTCGCCCCAGTCGTGACGCCCCTGACAGCTGCACCCAAAGATCGTAGTGATTGATTAACACAGGATTTGAGTCGTTGAATTTGAGTCGTACGGACACGCTTACTCCTTCTTCCTGAGGATCACTGGCGTTTTTTGGACTTAGTCATATAGAGTATTCACCTCTCAATCCAAGTTTTGTTTTCGCGGTACTGAATTATACCGTTAATTCTTGTTGGGCAACTGTTTCCAAGATGACAGTAACGCCTGTCGCAGTATTAATTGCGTTTTTACAGATACCACGTCTAAAGGCGTTTTTGCAGATACCACGTCTAAAGGCGTTTTTGCAGTTATCGTGGTATCTGGCCAGTTATCGTGGTATCTGATATTCAGATACCACAGTCCGACCGTGGTAACTCATCGTGGTATCTAAAAAATCATCTCAATTTCATCAATTTTTGTCAAGTTTGTGGAAAAGAAGTTTGGCACTTAGTGATGTGAATGAACATCAGTTTTTCTTTTGAGACGACTTCGAAAAGCACAAATTTGGCAATTGTCGTTTTTGCACAGCAACCGTATATCAGATATCACGGTAACTGCAAAAACGACTAATTGCAAATCCAGTTACCGTGGTAACAGATACCATGGTATTTGCAAAAATGTAACTATTGAATTTTGCATTCGCGGTCTGTTCGCGGTACTGATTTCGTCGCATGCCGTATTCAAACTATTTCCGAGTTGACAAAAACTACAAAAGGTCCTTGAACTCTGAAGCGTTTGGAATGGAATAATTTTTTTTTTTTTTTTTTTTAAATACTTACGGAGCTCCAAGTCAATTTACTGGGGACTAACCTTAGGGTCTCCAGTACCCTAAACCTATAATCCAATAGATCCTAAGTAATACTTTACACCAACGAAAAATCTACGTTAAAAAATACGATGTTTTATTTCGCTTCACGAATGAATCTGATTATTTCTATGGTTGACAGGCAGACAGACAGACAAACTAACTCGACTTGATGTGCGAGTTAACCGGGTAATGCTCCTCGTACTTCTTGACATGATCTTGCATATACTTCATTTGCTCCCTATAAAAAAAAAGGAACAGTATTAGAAGATTAGAAAGCGGAAAAATGGGCGGGGGTGGTCAACCATAATTGCCTGATTTTTGGATAGGCTACGTCAGACGTTAGTTGTAGTCAATGCTTGTTGGTCTAGCATATACGGAAAGCAGGGTTTTATTAATAATAATAATGATGTAAATATATGGCTTTCGCCTCTACATAATACATAAATGTGCTCAACGCTTGGACACCCACCCATTAGAAAACTTCAAATTAATATTACACAATTCCACTCTAATAATTAATATCTAATTGGGGTAGGGTTGCTAAGCACTTTGCATACCTTAACAGCTTCTACCATACGCTATGCCAAATACTTGTATTAAATTAAGTTTTATTTATAACCCGTCTAGGTACAGATCTAGGTACGTCTAGGTAGTAGGTAGCCTAGTAGAAAAATGAAAAAAAAAAGAAGAAAAAAGTTTGGCATGACCTAGCTCAAAGTTAGGCAGTTGTGGTGGAGAAGGCGGGGGAGGGGAGGGTGCATGACGTGGCATCTTAAAATAGTTTTAAGTTATTGACAGTGCTAAACGAACATGTCAGCTGAATTATATTAGAGCGATAATTCAAATTCCAGCTTGAGCCTGAAGATGACCCTTGCCAAGAAGGGCCGAAATGTCGCTCTAATAAAATTAAGTCAATCGTGATTCATAGTCAGCTTGGGCTGACGGAGTATTTAACATAGTTGAAGCTTGAGTTGAGGATTGAGACTACAGCAAATAGCAGGCCTAATACGCGACAGAGACAGAGGGACGCTGATTCCCAGAGACTAGAAAGATCACTCATAAACTCGACAGATCGTTACCTGAAATCCTTTGTACCCTATCTTACTGAATATTTTAATTCTAGTTAATTCAAATTATATTTTCAAGTTGTACGTGCAGATGAAGTGTCTACTTATGTAATTGTCATATGTTGATGTATGTTGACAAATATGTAATTGTATGTAATTGTATGTTGACAAATAATCATATTAACGGTGTTAAGTGAGAATTCCTTGTAAGGTCTAGAATTGGCTGCAAGTAAGTCGGTTATTTTTGTACATTTTTGGCAGTTTCTTAACTTTACACCCAGAGAACAAAACTTTTCTTCGGTACTACAAACAACAGAAGTTTCATCAGATAACACTAGAGAAATCTACCAGCTACAGAGACGGTTTATTTTAGTGCCATATGGCACTCTCATTACTCAGCTCTAACGACAACAAGAAAACGGCTTATTTTTGAAGCGCTCTCTTTTGGTAGTCGGAACGGTGTTCGGGTGCAGCATTTTATAAAAATTAAACCATAGTTAGTGCCCATTGTGCTTTAAGAAATTCACATTTTAAAGACTGTCACAATCGCAATGAACGATCACCACTGTATTGATTTCTGAGATTCGCTCATGTTTTCAAGAGCTTTGAGTCATTATATGAAACTCACATTCCATAGACTGTCACAATAACAATCATCACATAGAATTGCAGGAAACGCATCTAACTTTAGATGACATTTTAACTAACCTTAAGTTTTCTGGCATATCGTGGTAAACATCCTTAAACATCTCTGTCCAGTCTGGCTTCAGCTTCTTTTCTGCACTTGCGAACGCGTGTAATACCTGCGACAGGAAAAGCAAGTAAATGACACTAAGAAGGAAAGAGGAGTTTCCCTATTCCGTCCTGCAAATAATAATAATAATTATCTTTAATTTCCTTAATAGATCGTACAATTCACTCGCTAGCATTGGATTGTCGTACAGTTTACCACCAATACGTATAATAACAAAACATGATAGGTGGGACTATTTTCTGAATGGTTGCCAAAGTTCGGTAAATTTGAGGGATACATTTTTTCGAGGGGGTGTCCCACTGCTCCCTGGTACTTTGGGGACTACTTCGAGAGAGTCAATTATTGCGGTATGTTGTTTTATAGAGAAAGGCGTGGAGGCGCGGAAGGCAGCGACTTGAACCTGTTGAGTGTTATTGTTTAATTTTTTTCTTTATTTGTGTGCTTGTAGTTGTGTATATGGACACTGGCTTTTAAATACACGTATATCTATATATATATAATAACACTATATATAGTAAAACTATATATTCAACTAAGCCAAAAGCACCCTGGAACGACTAATTCAATCACACGAACAATATGCAAGTTATCAGAACGATTAAACTTTGAACTAAAAAGCCAACTTATTTTTTTATTTAACTGAATATGTGACATTTGGCAAGTTCCAAAGTTGTCCCCCGTACCTGCAACACATACGCGGTACCAGAAAAACTTCGTTCCGAGTTCCACACATATTTATAATGATGGCGGTAGCTGTCTTTGATATTATTCCAACGTCCGTGTTTTGTTTTTGGGTTTTATTTGTATAATATAATAGGTCTGTGATGACGAATTGATGATTAATTGTATATATTATGAAATGTATATGAAATGAATAAACATTATGCTTGACGTAATACCCAAATTTGGCATTGCCATGATAGTGTTTTTTTTAAATAAATTCGTTATTACTTACTTACTTGGTCGTTCATTAATAATTAAGAATCGATAAGATAACAGAAGTGAGTTTATTCGTAGTTCGAAAAATATAATGTACGTAAAAGAATTCCCATTTCCCATCGAAGATTTGGATTGGTTAAGCATCCAGGATGCCGAGGTTTCCGCCCTGTAACAGATGTGTGCAAGACCAACAGAATTGGGGTAGCGGAGAAGCAGGAAGTGGAGAGTGGTTTTGAGGCAGATGATGTTGAGACGATATTGAGATGAGATGAAGATGCTATTTTTAGTCAAGCAAAGACAAACCAATTGATATACTGACGACATTTTGTAACCCAAAGGATTAATATAGTAAGTCAAATCGAACCGCCAAACGAAATACTACGCTCCCTATATGTCTTCGAAGAGCTGAGTCATTTCCCCACCGCTCGACACTACCAAGACAAGCCTTAAGTTGCGTTTTTTTTTTTTTTTTTTTTAATATTCTTTCTTATTCCCTCTTTTAACCCTTATTTCTCATTTTACCATTTCAACACATATTTAAAACTTTTTCTTTGTTTTCCTTCCTTAATATCTCCTTTCCTTAAAATTTTCATTCTTTAAAAACTTAATATTTACAAAAATACTATCCCTCGTTATTTTTTTTGCAACCAAACCGAAAAAGGGGTTTTGTCCTGGAGACAAAAAGAACACAAAATTTGTTCGACCTCTTCGCACTCCCTGCGTCAAAGGATGCCCTTTCGTCATAGGGAATCCCTTTTGCAGTGGCATTTCTTACGATCTTTTTCATTTCCTTCTCCGATACCAAAACCCTTTTTTATTTTAGTTTTTTTTTTTTAAATCTATATAACAATTAAAATAAAAAATAAAGAAAATATAAATAAACGTTCATTTGATCGTACTTTACATACAAAATTAATTAGTACGATTAAATGAAAAACTTTTAACGATTACCAATTTTCTTAATATAAAACTACTTTGGTTGCCAAAAATAACTTTAAAACTTTATCCCTTTCTTAAAACTTTAAAAATTACGATTTAAATATAACTGTACTATCACACTTATTATTTTTTTTTCTTTTTTTTTTTAAATTGCAAACTAAATCATCAATATTAAAATTTAATTCCATTGCATTCCATAGACGTAGTTTCGGCGTAGTTTCGCTTAAAAGCCGTTTTATTTGTCCATTCAATTTGCTGTAGTTTCGAACCTGAAACTACGGAGCTCAAACTACAAACTACCTCGCCGACGTAGTTTGGTGTAGTTTGACTTTTTGGAAACAAGAACTCAATAAAACGCAAGTAAGACAAAACAAGAGCCAAACTACAAACTTTGACGAAACAAAAGTGAACCCAAAAAAACGCAACTTTAGGGCTTCGGATCAGAACACCCAAACGGGCAACACTCAGTATTTCTAATATACTGCATTATTTGGATTGTGTTAAGTGATTTTTTTTTTTTACTATTCGCCGTAATATGACATCAGAACATTTATGGCCGTCCTAACATCGCAAAATCTGTATCTCAATACAAACCCGGATGATTCTTCGCGTCAACACTTATTTTTCACAATCGTTTTTGTCAAGCATACAACACAAGTACAAGCCGTTAGAGGTACCACAAATCCGACAGGGAAATTTCATTATAATAATAATAATAACGATTGTTTATTGAGCCAAAAGGCCATACAAGATTTAATATATGTTACACTTAACAAATAAACTATTACACCTCTAGAAATACTATGCTACGTAAACTAAGCTAAACTTTGATTCCTGAGACTAAATCCTTTAGTCACATATTTACAAACATCTGCGATACATTTGGGGTTCGTAGATTTCAGGATACAGATTAAGAGCAACGAAAGAACGCATTTTCATCGGGTCTTCAACCTCTTTTAGGAGGAAGTAATGGTTAACTAGATTGTTCTATTTCAGTCCTTTTCGGTTAAACTTTAATATTACAGCATATCCTGACTCAGAACGTCTTTTCAACACCATATCATTATTCATACTGGGTCAAATTATGGTGATCCTAGATAACGTATGTGCATTTCTGTTATTTTAAAACTAATATCCGTCCTTATTTAGAATATGCTTCACCGGTTTGGCCTTCCTCTTTCTGGAGAGCTCTCTCATCACCTGGAAAATGTCCAAAAGAGAGCAGTGAGAATCATTCTGGGTGATCATAACATTCCATATGAAGAGGCTCTCATTAAACTATTCGTTGTAACTCCTGTTTATGTTATAGTGATTTGAATTTCAGTTCTAATATAAGTGTAATTGTAAATGATCACTTACAGCGATTCGAATTGTATATAAGTTTATTATATATGACAAAATTGTTGATGTTATTATGTTTATGACGAAAAATCCAATGTTCGGCCCTGAAGGAATTTTTAAAATAAATTGAAATTGAAATTGAACTGAAATTGACGTTCCTAAATTAACTGACCGCAAAAACAGTCGTTCAAAAAAATGTTGGAGCAAAGATAATGTGTTGTCCAGAGATTCCAGAGTCTATTCCCCCCCTCCCCTCCCGTCGTCCGTGCGTCGGTCCGAGAGGAATACTGGCAAACAATTTCTCCGTATCCTGCTAATTTTTCTGCCAAATATGTACATAGTTTCATCCCATCATTTATTTTTGGTCATATCTTTTAAATGACCCCCCGTACTATTTACTCTTCAACTTACAGTATTTTAAAATATTTTAATACTTTAGCAGTAGGCTCTGCTTTCGACAAATTACCCACGGATTTAGCTGTTTTAAGCCTTTTCAGGTACCCGCTGACTTATAGCGAAAACAGGGAAACAATTTACATAACCGTTTTTTCTGATGGAAAAACTTCTCGCAGACAACCGTCTTCAGCGTGATAACCATCAAAGGTAGCAAAACACGGCAAATGAGAAAATCGGTTTTGTTTGAGGGGTTAGAATGCACCATATGAAACTGAGGTTTCCGGGTTGAGAAATCTATGGAGTGATTATGGAGTAGCTTGCGTTAGTATTATAGGTAAGACAGGTCCTTTAAGTGTGTTAGTTAATGTGTTTCGTTTTTGTTAAATTCGGAAATATTTCAATCCTCTTCTAGCTTTGACCTGGTTTGACCTATTTGGAAACAAAATTTGATTGATTGTTTGATTTCTAGGATGCCGTTTGTATCCTCTGCTCTAATTTGGGATCCAAGACCTAACTTGAACTTACTTGTTTCTTGTTCTCTTCTCTCCACGCTTTTTCCTTAGCGTCATCCCAAAATCCTTTAGAAACCATGTAATACTTCAGCCTTGCAATGGGGTGGTCCCTCTCGTCCCAGTATCGTACTTCATCGACAGACCGGTAGGCTGTGCTGTCATCGGACGTACTGTGATGACCCAGTCTGAAATTAAATTTAATTTACCAATAAACGTATATCACTACATTAACTATTAAACAATTAAAGAACCTGTCTTACCTATAATACTAAACCTATTTCCGTTATCACTTCATACTAAACCCAGAGACCCCAATTTCGTACGGTACATTCTAACCCCCCTAATAAAACCATGCTGGTTTTCTCACTTGCCGTGTTTTGCTACCTTCGATATGTATCACGCTGTCAACGGTTGTCTGCGAGAAGTTTTTTCATCAGAAAAAATGGTTATGTAAATTGTTTCCCTGTTTTCGCTACAAGTCAACGGGTCTCGGTAAAGAGTTAAAACAGCCAAAACCATGGGTTTTTTGTTGAAAGCACAGTACAGTTTTAAAGTATTTAAATATTTAAAAAATACTGATGAAGAGTAAATGGTGCGACTAGTGCGAGGGGTCCTTTGAGAAGAATTCTAGGGGGGCGGGGTTGAACGCCTACCACTGATAGATGGAAGTTCAATGGGAACATCAAACTACCCCAATCCCACTCTGTAACAACCTAGGAACAATGCTTACTCCCTAGATCAGCAGCTTTTTCAACAATTTCCTCTCTGTGATATTTCAAAGCGTAATTTCACTGAGAAGATTAACAAAAAAACAAGTGAATTCTAAGTGATTTATTTTCTTTTATGTAATAATTGTATATATTCAAGTATTTTACTCAGTTATTCATATATTTAAATGTAATGGTCGACGTATTTAGTGCCATGTCGGCGCTACGAGTTGAATCAATAAACATATCTATCTATCTATTTTTTGGGACAGCTCAAACATGCTCAATTCACTAGCTTGGACAAAGATAAAGGTGACATTTCTTATAATACTTAGTAGATCTTTATTTCATGCATACATCAGCTTGTATAATTCAGATTTGAAATAGGTTATTTGTTTTTGAATGATTTTTGGAGCTATTTTATTTCTCATAAGCTTATTGCATATTCTGGTACATTTTATAAAGCAATCTAATCAAGCTTCACAACACTATTCCACAAAGAAAAACTTTTAATAGGTACTTTAAGCCATGGAACTTCTGATGCAACACTAGAACAATCAGGTAAACTGCATCTGCGGCTTGATTTTGGTGACATCTCAAATATATCCTTTTATATCAAGCATTGCTGGGAGTTTGAATTTCCTGCCACGATTCCCAGCTCCTAAGATTTGGATCGCCGAAATGCCAGAGAGGTAAAGACAAGGGATAATAAGAAAACGGCCGATTTTCGTAGCGCCTTCTAAAGGAAGGCGGAAATGTTTATTTGTCAAGCATTTAGTACAAAGTAAAGCATTAGAAGTGTCCATTGTGCTTTAAAAAATTAGTTTGAATTACAAAATTTTTATGACCGTACTTTGACTCCAAAAATTAATAGTCTAAGCCTTTTTTTTAGGATCTAAAAGAGTCGCGTGAATCAAATTGGGAAAATATGACATTGCATACGCAAAGGCTACCAGTAAAATTAACCTTAGAAAATCAAGAGACGGACAGAATTCACTTTCATTGGAACAAAAGTTGGGACCACTTTCTAGAAAACAACAATCTTTTACGAAATTATAAATATTCCTTCAGTCCAAACTGACTGCGAATTATATTTGATAGTGCAACACGGATACGTCAGCTAAATTTTATTAGAGCTATATTTCGGCCATTCTTGGCAAAGGTCCTCTTCAGGCTCAAAGCCGTTAAAGTTGGAAAACCGAACTTGTGGAAACTTTTTCCAACTTGAGTTTGAACTTTTTCCAACTTAAGCGGCTTCGAGCCTGAAGAGGACCCTTGCCAAGAAGTGCCGAAATATAGCTCTAATAAAATTCAGCTGATGTATCCGTTCTGCACTTGATTTTTTTATTTCCACATGATGCTCACTCATTAAGTCAGTTTCGGCATTTATCTCGGGATATTTTTCATGAGCTGTACGGGTGAATCTGTACTTGTGCTCTGCCATTATGTAAAGAGTTGTAATATCTGACTGTCGGCAGCTCTAAGCTATTTGGCTCGAATATACTGATAGATCGTTCGATTCCCGTAAAAAAATCATCCACATACGCCGCTCATAAGTGACAGATTGCGTTAGGTGTAAACCCAAAGATAGTTATAGCCTACTAATCTTTGTGTTTAAACCCATTTTACTGGATTAAACTTCACCCAGCACACCTGCTAGGTGGACCAGGTTGTGCAGTTTAGAATATAGAGAAAGAAAGAGAGAAAATGTCTGTAAAGCTCATCCATCAATATTTGCATATGTTAAATATTAGTAAAGGTTGTTTGGCAACGTCGTCCATTTGTGTAGGTAGAAAATACTGCCAAATGAGGAAAGTGTAATAGCATATTACATATTACGTCAAAATTTATTTCGAAACACAAGACAATCTCGAGAGAAATTTGAAAGAGGGCTTTCGTATTGACTACGACTACTTTCGAATATTCAAGTACATCTATGCCCCAAAGCGGTGTTACAAGTGCCAGACTGCAAGAACAACGTCAAATGCTCTAAGTATGGTGGAAGCCACGAACCCAGCCGTGAGAGCCCGTGCACCTCAACCTCTGTGAAGTGCGTAAATTGTGGGAGTGCAAAACACCCTGCTTACAGCTACTCTATCCGAAAGTGACTGAGTTTATGAGGTCTGCGAACTACTAATGCGGAGTCCCTTCAAACGGATTTGACTCAAGCTTATTTGGATTTCGTTGTTCTTTTGTATTTCAGTTTACTGTGTTCACCTATTCATTTATTTATTTATTTTTTTCCATACTCCGTTTTTTTGGCCTCGGCCAGTTGATGGGTTATAAATAAATAATAATAATAATAGTATGTAAGTAGGACCTAAAAGTGTGATACATGTGTATTGTACTAAGTTGCAACACATATGGTACATGGACGCGATGAATTAAGATACATATGTATAGTCTGTTTTGAATCAAAGAAACAAGTGCTAGAAGCTTATATGGCACTTGCAAGAGTTGCAAGGTTGGTCAGACGATCAAAGTGGGAATTTGTAAATTCGTGGGTTTAATGTAGTCATTGGTATGCAAATGACCAAATGACCATGGGCCTTTGGTGAGTCGGATAATGTATCGTTTCGTCAAAAGTATATACTTTTTTCTTGAGTCCTTTAAGGAGGCTTTGTTTGCAAGCAAAACCCTTGAGTCACGAATGATCATGGGCCCTTAGGGATCACGTAAACGTATCTTTTGGTCAAAGGTATTTTCTTTACTTTGCGGTTAAGATGCGCACTTTAAGGCAATTATAAATTCATTTGTACGCAACTTGAGGCAAAAATCACCATCGGTCCTTGGGGGATCCAAGAAAATATATTATTTGCTCAAAAGTATTTTTTGGACTTTGCGGTTAACGGAAAATTCATTGATAAGCAAAAAAATTGTAAACATTGCCCTGATCCGATCTGGTTCTGTAAATAATTTATCTAGAGCATTTACTTGATCTTCCCAAAAGTTCCATCCCTATCCCTCCAGTCTAAACTGTCATGAGATTCCCCCCTCCCTCACCACCCCTCAAAGTAGTCGGATCCGGTCCGGACTTGAAACGGAAGGTCAAAGACACGTGCTGTTGTCAATTATCAAGTTTCATCAGGAGCCGATCACCAGTTCTAAAGTTATGAGTGACCGAAGATTCCGAATTCCCTTTCCCTCCACTACCCCCACGATTATCCCTTTGGGGAAGTGACTATATCAAGTCAATACGGTCGGGTCCTTGATAAGCTTACCAAGTTTCGTTGTCCTAGTACATCTGGAAGTACCTTAAATCCGGATCACCGGAATCCCCCACTCCCCCCACAGTGTCCGGATCCGGTCTCGTTCCACAGACGATGTATCAATCAAGGACTTGCACTTCCCACCATGTTTCGTCTTAACCCCTCGATTGTAAGCGTGTCACGAGATTTCTGGTCCCTCTTCCAGCTCCCCCCACAGTTCCCAGATCCGTTCCGTACCTAAAATAGAAGGTCTGAGACACCTGACCTTTCCAAATCCCAAGTTCAGTCAGATTCGATCACCCATTCAAAAGTTCTGTGCGCCACAATATTCCAGATTTGGAAGTACTTGAACTTGGACCACCGGAATTCCGGAAATCGCCATCCAACTCCCCCGCAGCACCCAGATCCGGTCCGGTTCCGTCAATAATGTCCCTAGGCGTGTGCTTGTTCCCCCCACCAAATTTCATCCCGATCCCTTCAGCCTAAGCTTGTCACAAGATTTCAGGTTCCCACTCCACCGTCATCAAATCCGCCTCGGACCTAAAACGGGACATCTGAGACATAAGGTCTTTCCAAATATTAATTTTCATTGCGATCCAACCACCCGTTGGATTCCGGATCCCCCACCCTCCCCCCACGATGGTCGGATCAGAGAAATGACTATTTCCAGGTTAATTTGATCGGGTCCCTGTGCCAACTTTCATTGTCCTAGCACATCTGAAAGTAACTCGAGTATAGTGGACCGCCCGAAAGACATCGGTATACGAATCGGTATAATGCTGTAAGTCCTTTAAATTAAAACCATAAACATTTACCTATAGGTCATCGCTTCAATGAGGACCGGCTTATTCTCCTTCACACAAATTTCCCTGGCAGCTTTTGTGGCATTATAAACAGCGAAAACGTCGTTTCCATCTACACGGATGGTGTGAATTCCGTACGCCGGTCCTCTGCCGGCAACACCGTCACCTCGGTACTGCTCCCTAGATGGCGTTGAGATTGCGTATCCATTGTTTCTACTGAAAGAAGAATCTCAACTTAAACGAGAGGTTTTTCTTGAGCAAGGCTACTCCGTTACCTTGAGTAAACCCCCAACTCGATAACAACCAACTCGATAACCCCAACTCGGCAACAGACCGAAGTCGTCTACATCCCATTACCTAGTAAGTTTAATTGATTGTATTTTAAGGAACCTAGATGATACAGAAAAATGGATAAATTTAATCGCAATTGACTTTACTAAAGGGTTCGACTTAATTAACCACAAAGTGCTCGTGGAAAAGCTAATTAAACTAAATGTAAGCCCCTACTTGATCAAAATTATTGTTGGATTCCTCCAAAAAAGAAAACAAAAAAACAAGTATAAGGGTGTTTTTTCGGAAGAAAAAGAATTTTTTTGTGGAGTGCCTCAGGGGACTCTTTTGGGTCCTCTCCTTTTCTTAGAAATGATAAATGATATTGCACTAGATGATGAAAATCGTTGGAAGTATGTAGACGACTTGAGCATTGTTGAAATCTGTCATCGTTCCCAAATAAGTAATGCTAAGCTAATAATCCAAAAGGTGGCAGACGAGGCACAGAATAGCGATATGAAAGTTAACTTCTCGAAAACACCGGTTTTAACTATTTCTTTCATAAAATCAAATCCTGCCTTCAAAGAAGAAATACCGAAAAAAAATGAAGGCAGAGAAAATTAAGCTACTGGGTGTTACCATTACCCAAGGGTCTAAAATGGGAAGCCCACTGTCAGGACATGCTGAAACGAGCCAATGCGGGAATACAAAACCTAAAACTTCTTTCAAATATGAAAATACCCCAGTGTCACCAACTACGAGTTTATACTTCTTTCATCAGACCCACCCTGGAATACGCAGCATCCGTTTGGCATTTTTCATTATCGCAGGAACAAAGAGATGAACTAGAAAGAATACAGAAGCGGGCTCTTCTTATTATTCATAGTGGACCGAAGCTTCCCTACTCATACCTTTTAAAACACTTTAACCTAAAAACACTGCAGGAGCGCAGAAAGGAGCTAAGCACTGACTTCGGTTCAGCCATGGTATCTCATCCTCTCCACTCCCAAGTCCTCCCCCCCCCCCCCCTATCAAAATGTTAGAAGTCGACCAGAACGAGTGGTAAGTTCTAAGGTTCCCAAGCTCTGTCCCGTACCTACAAAACACGCTAGATATGCCAAAAGTTTTGTTCCCGAGTTCGTGAAATATTTTAACGAAGTTTGAATTTTTAAGCGTACTGACATTTTACAAATATATTGTAGTTTTTTCTGTCTGTTTGACAATAATCGCAAATTTGTTTTATAACCACGTTAGTCGATTTTTAAAATAAGCTTTCTATCTTCTATCTATGTAACCGACATACCGCATTTCTCGTTGTCTAATGGAGTCGTCGTAGTTGCCGCTGCTGCAAGTCCTGGCTAAGTTTGGTGTAAAAATACTAACATGAGTGGAAGCAGGACCATCAGTATGTAAGTAAGTGTTTCCGAAAATTTACACGGAACTAAAACGGAGCAGAACACAAAAAAAGAGAAAGAAAATATATTTACTATTTATTATATGTTTTCTGTGTCGGCTGAGAGAAAAAGAAATATTCATCCCAGGCCTTGGAAGCGGCCAATTATGGGTTACCTTGAATGTAGACCAGGGTTCTATCGGAGGGCACATACTACTTAGAACACTGGGGGGAGGGAAGGGGGCTATAGTAATCAATCAATTAATCGTCATTCCTGAAACTGCAGAGGCTGACTACGCGATAGTTTAGTAAAGTGTCAACAAAACTTCTATGTAGTGAGCCAGTGCAGCCACCCAGTCTGAGAAAAAACCTCCACTGAATCAAGGCAACATTCGAGCAGGATTGCCACATGTCGCACGATAGGTGAATTGTCACTCTATTTTTTTGTGTCCCTCTTGTGCAATATAGGATATAAAAATCACTCTATTTCAGAAAATGAGAAAATGTGTCATTTTTGCAGCAGGGATTACGACTAAAAGTGAATATTTCCAGTTTTTTCATGAAAATAAAGTTGAGATGTGTCATTTTTTTTTGGTGTAAAAATAATAACATGAGATCGAAGCAGGACCATCAGTATATAAGTAAGTGTTTCCGAAACTAAAACGGAGCAGAACACAATCACAATCTACGAAGTCATTTTTATGTTGGCGATTCCGACCAAAAAGCGAACATTTCATGAAAATAAATTTCACTCCCAGTTCACTCTCTGTTTTGGGCCAAAAGTCACTCTGTAAATATTTTTGATGTGGCAACCCTGCATTCCAGTCGCAACTCGCTAGTGTAGAGTTAAGAATCTTTTGGCTCCGTCATACGAGTTCATTTGAATGCTCCGCGTTTCAGAAGTAGTGTCACGCCAGGTTAAAAGAAAACACACATCGAAGCGCTGCCAGTTTGGTTGCCACAAGTACAGTCGCATTTTCAACTGGTTTGGAGTCGGAAATTTAAAGGTTACTGATTCCTAGTTTTTAGTTTATTGATGATATATTCAGCTTTTACAGATCACTCGGTTTTGTTTCTTTCTGGTATTTCCCTATTTTTCATAAATTCAGTTGGTTCTTATTATTTCCGGTTTTCCCGCTTTCTATTGTATCTGCCTCCATGGTACAGAAATTGGAACCTCATATGTGTTTACAGTTTCCCGGATATCGGATTGAGACATCGGAGCTTGCTGGGAAATTACCCCAGTCAACCCGCTGTATCTGCCCGCCCACAGTGGCCTTTCTCGCTTGCTTTCGTTTCTTGTTCTTTTTGTTTTGTGAAGTGTTTGTTTTGTTTCTTTTAAAGGACACCTGAACAATGAGACCATAGTTGAACACACCATAGAGAATGCATTTATAGACATGGCCACGGAGAGCATTCTTCTCCTGAGCGTAACCATTTGAAAATATGGATGATCGTTTCTGGAGGTTTTGCACATTTAAATCTTGTACAGCGCTGGCCGGATCGTATTGGAATTTCTTCTAGATATACGTTTGGGCTTAACTGGTCAAAAAAAATTCCAGAAGAAGTGTTGATTGGAGACATTTGTTCATTTCTAAAAAATTGTTCGGTACTGAAATAAGGACAGATGCAAAATGGAGCAAAGATCATAGCTTGGAAACACTATTTCGTATTTGGATTGGGTTTTCTGCAGGCAATGTTGACGGAAGTCACACAGATAGGGATGGTGCTTGGTACTTTTCATTCAGGTGTCCTTTAATGTTAGGCTACTCCGCTTTGAACTCCCTCCAAAGTGCTAATTAAGGTAATCTCTTACCAGAAGAAAATGACAGGACATTCAAGTGTGGCAGCAAAGTTCAGGGCAGCATGAGCATCTCCTTCACTAGAAGTTCCTTCTCCGAAGTAGCAGATGACACAGAGGCCATTCTGCATTCGCTTGAAGGCATAGGCGGCCCCAGATGCTGAAACCAAACATCTTACGTTAAAGCACAAAGGGCACAAAAAATGAATGACTGAATTTATTACATGCAGCCTAGTAATAAGACATTTGAACAGTGCGTATAGAAAAAAAAGTAAACGAACGCTTAACAAGAGATACAGAGGGTGCAGAAAATCTAAAACGACACCAAAAGGTAAATAAACGCAAAACAAGAAATACACAGCAAAACACGGAAAGAACGATAAATGTACTGCATTAGCTAGCGCATTGGGCAATGGCCAGGAAGGCGGTTAGGAAAGGCACAATAAATCCTTCTTCTTGTGCTTCGAAACCCAATACAGCCATTTGGAACCTCGCCAAATTAAAACGTAAACTCGCAAAGAATCACAAAAGGAAATACTGCAGTACTAAAAAAGAAACACAAATTAGACTGAGCTGAGCCGCCATAACGTTGTGAGTCCGTGAGATCCCCGAAACAACACGACCAGATGTTTCGATGGGATCCCATAATTTAATACTTGATTCGGACAACTGGGTCTTGAGGTATTCGGACTTCGCCAGACTTCTTAAACATTTTTACTTTTGGCATTTAGAGACAGATTAAGGCCAATGCTAATCATCCGATACAACCAGTGTTTACCCTATAGCCTATGTCGTATCTACTTTGACAAAATTGATCAAAACTTCCTTCCTTACTTCTGCCAATTTTCCGGTTTCGGTCGGATTCCGGGCGAACTATTTGGACGGCAAAAACCGAAAGCTCAAAAACGAATTCAGCATGCGTCCTTACCCCAACATCGAAACTCTTATCAACTTCAGATAAAACTTTTACTTCTAACAAATTTTCAGGTTTCAGCCGGATTCTGAGCCAACTATACGTCCAGTGAGAAGATGAATGTCATATACGGATTCACCATGTCTTCTTACCCGTAAATCGAACATCTTATCAAATTCAAATACAAATTTTACTTTTAACACGTTTTCCGGTCTTGGCCGGATTCCGGGCTAAATACTGGTGCGGCGAGAAAATAATTTTCAAACTCGGATTCTGCTTGTCTCCTTACCCCTGAAACGAACCTCTAATCAACTTCAGATTTTTCCGGTTTTCACCGGATTCCGGGTTAAGTACTTGTCCATCGAGAATTAATTTCATATTCGGATTCAGCATATCTTCTTACACCTAAATAGACTATTACAATAGCATTACAAAAAATATTTCTTTCGCCCCTAAGATTTGTAACCCCTCCCCCACCCCTAAATATAGGGCTACAGAGCCCATGTTCGACCTTGACCTGTACTTTAACCCAAAGAGTACTCATGCCCTTCGAAAGTTATCTTGCCAACAGACGGAAAGACTGACAGACGGACAACTTTTACGAAATCATAGGTCACTTACATTTTGCCCCAAAACAGGGTAAAAAGGACTAATCGGGCCCTAAAATGTCTCCCTCAATGGCAAACAGAAAATGGTCAAGAGCAGATGCGTGAAGATCCTCGGCAATACATCCTAGCATAGCAAAAGGATCAACCGTTAAAAGTAAGTAAGTAATTTATCTATAACCCGCCGTTTTCAGAAAGCGGAGTAAATGAAGAAAGTAAATAAAACACATAAACATACACAAAAAGACACTTTTTCAATCGTCGGCCAGGAAGCAGTGTAGAAGGTCGTGCGCTGGTTGGGTTCTGTTGTCAATGATTTTTTATAGCGACGAAGAAACATCCAAAATTGTAAAAAAAGTTTAAAGCAACATAGGAGTTCGTAAAAGGTCGAGCGTAGCTATGCAAAAAACAAAGGCAGGTATTTATTTACCTTGAGGCATCTGAGTTCCAAGCGGCGACGAGATCGTCACGAAATTCAATTCCTTTGATCCGTAGTGGACGGGCATCTGACGACCTTTTCCAAGATCTTCGCAGTTTCCATAGCACTGGTTCATGAACTTGTCCAGGGAAAAGCCTCGCCACATTAAAGTACCTGGAAGAAAAACTGAGTTAATCCAGCTCCAACGTAAACTAACCTAATACAAGTTCAGCTCATTAAAGGACATCTGAACAATGAAACCATACTTGAACACACCATGGAGAATACATTTACAGACATGGCCACGGAGAGCATTCTTCTCCTGAGCGTGACGTTTTCAAAATAGGGATGTTCGTTTCTGGAGGTTTGCACATGCATGACTCCAGGACAAAAAGCGCAATTCCTTCAAATCTTGTACAGTGCTGGCCGGATCGTATTGGAATTTCTTCTAGATATACGTTTGGGCTTAACTGGTTAAAACTATTCCAGAAGAAGGGTTGATTGGAGGCATTTGTTCATTTCTAGAATTGTTCGGTACTGAAATAAGGAAAGGTGCAAAATGTAGAAAAATCATAGCTTGGAAACACTATTTCGTATTTGGACTGGGTTTTCTGCTGGCAATGTTAACGGAAATCACACAGGTAGGGATGATACTTGGTACTCTTCATTCAGGTGTCCTTTAAGAGGATTAATCTCTGTTTGCCTTCCCTCGACTCATTATCAGCATCTAACAAATATACATAATAAAAGAGACTCCATATAACTGAACCGAAAATATAGAGCGTGTTCACTTCCATCCGACTTACCGTAGTTACTACGCATGACGTTGCGAATTCTGGCTTTTTGCCGTCATGTCTGGAACGATTTTTCTATTTTCCAGCAGAATATCATCCCACGGGCGAATCCAACCCATCACGTTACATAGATGCGTAGTTACCACGCTTACTACGCTCCCGAGCATGGTAAGCAAATAGTTCATGAAGGTTGGAACGGTCAGCGTAGTAACTTTTAGCGAGGTTGGAACGAAAATAGTAACTAATACTTACTATTGTTAGAAGGGTGGAACACGCTCATGAGCTTTCCCTTTTTAAAATGAATGGTAGTGCAAACTCTAACCGTTACGGAGGTTAGCAACTTCTTCTGGCAAAAGGAATATAATCAAACACATTTCGTAGCAGACTTTCAATTTTTCAACAAGCAGCAATTCAATTTCCTTTATTTAATGGTTTCTGAAAACCATAAAAAAGCAAAAATTAGACAGTCAAAACAAACAGTACACTAAACTAATTTAAAAGAATCAAGTCGAAAGGGCTCCAGGTGGAACCTGGGTCACCCGAAAGAGACCGCTCCCATTCCAGCCACACAGGCAGAGACAACCTCAGAAGCGGGGCAGATGCAGCCCGCACAAGTGGATTAGACGACCTGAGAATCCTGTTCTGCAAAGAAAGAATGTTTCTCCTCCTTAGTTTAGGAAAAGAAGGAAGTCCCGCCACCACAAACATACCAGAAGGATTGCAGTGTCTAGACAGACCATGCAGCCATCTGAAAGCATTGTTACAGAGAATCCGGAAAGACGAACACTGATGATGGTGATGATCATTAGGAGACTAGGAGGAACTAACCGCGCGTTGGCTCTGAACCAGGATATGGAGATTACTTCACAACTTCAAGGCCGTCTTTCCACTAAGCATATGAGAAATGCTGATTCAGCACACTTATCAGCAAGAACGGTTAAACACCGCCGTTACTGCTTTGCCAGGAACTTGTCCAGGTAGTGCAGAAGTATGAGTTGTGATTGGCCAAGGATAAGTGCTTGATATGGTGGAAACGATGATCTGCGCAGCCTCACCTGTTCCGGGTTAACAATGTAAATGTGTATGTGTAGGTATTGTACATGGGAAGCCCAAAGAGCCATGGTACAAACAAAAACTCTGATTTTGATGCTAACGTGGTCGCTTGAGCCTATTGGAGGGAGATAGAGCACTGAGACAATTGACTCAGGTTCATCAGTTGTGATTAAGTCGAGGCAGGAAGGCAACTGTCCATCCCTGTATCTGGTAGGTTGGTTAACAACTTGGTGGAGCAGATTTTCGTGAAGACCGTGAAGGAGTGCTCAGATTCCTCACTAAGGTCTTTTTGCCAAGGAGGGGTACCCAGCACCATCAACCACGAGATCAATGGGAAGTTGAAGTCGCCTGCCAGGGAAATCTCTTTCCCTTTCTGTTTGATAACCTCGTTTAATATTCTAGCAATGGCTACTTCACTTTCTAGCTGATTAGGGGAACTGGGGTCCGATATAGAGAAACTAAACTTGTTAGTCGCTTCTTTCCCTAGTATAGGTTAAACCAGATTGGCTCTACCCATTGGTATGACTCATTAATTCGTGTCCTTCTTTGTACTTTTTACTGCACTTATGCCCTTTGGCAATGCTTCATAAATCCTTCACAGTCTTGAACAGCTGACCTATTCGTAAAAAAAGTCAGGACGTCGCTGGACTGAAACTATTGCACTCACTTAGAGTTAGCCTACTAATAATATTGATTTGAACCTGCTTAGCCTACTAATAATATTGATTTGAACCTGCTTAGCCTACTAATAATATTGATTTGAACAGCCATACCTGCTTCTCTATACTGTCCAAAAATAAGATCCTTAGGGTCAAGGGCAGCCGCACTGCCGATATGTGTCCCCTCTTCTCCAAAGTTCGTCATGTAAAAGGAAATCCTGCCCTGTCGCTGACTCTCGTACATAATTCGGTCCATGGTATTAAGCTGTGTCATGACTTTGTACATCTTTGTCACCATTTCAGCAGACAACTGTAACACAGAAACAAGTGCTTTCAGTCCTTCTGGGATTCTTTTGAGGGATGGGGTGGGGGAAACTGCCAAAGTTTACTAACAGATAACACTTAAAACGGTTATAACAGAAGTTTTGTCTCGAAACATAATACTTAAAAGGCTCGTAACAAATATATTTGACTCGTAAGTCAGCTACGTTTTATTAGAGCTACATTTCGGCCCTTATTGGCAAGGTCCTCTTCCGGTTCAAGCTGGAAAATGAATTTGTGGGACAAACAATTAAAGATTCTTCCTTAAAGGACCCCTCGCACTATTTACTCTACAACTATCAGTATTAAAAAATAATTGAATACTTAAAGACTAGGCTCTGCTTTCAACAAATTTTTCATGGCGTTAGCTGTTTTAAGCCTTTCTCAACACCCTTTGACTCGTAGCGAAAACGAGGAAAAATTTATATAACCGTTTTTTCTGATGGAAATACTTCTCGCAGACAAAAGTCGACAGCGTGATACGCATCGACGGTAGCGAAACACGGCAAGTGAGAAAATCGACGACATTTTATCAGAGGGGTTAGAATGTACCGTACAAATTTGGGCCTCCGGGCTCAGAAATGGTTGGAGTGGTAGGCTCCGGCAGTATAATCGGTAAGATATGTCCTTCAAATATCTGATTTTGTTAACTTTTTTCCTGAAAACTGCTTGGTTTAAACATAAGTTTCCGAGTCGGCTTGGGCTCAAGGAATATTTATGCAAACATGTGTTATCTGTTGTCAAACCTCCGATAGTGTAGTGTGTGAACTTCTGGAAAGGAAATATTATGTGACAAATCTCAGCAGGAAGACTGGTTCAGGATATACCTTCCACCAACATACACAGCCTTAGCAACGGTAGGCTACTAACCTAGAAATGTAAAAAAAAAACATGATACCATACCGTATACCATTCTTGCTGGTTCTGCCTGTGTGCTAGTAGCGTAGCCTAATCTTACAAGGACACTTCGTACCATAAAACGTTTCTGCTCCGACATCCCTAGGCTACTGTATAACTCAATTCTTCTTTTGACGAATCACACACCAAGATTTATTCCAATAACTGATTTCAGGTTCGTAGTTCCAGCTACAGCCTGATCTGATGTTAAAGATTATGCCGTGGCGTGTAGTGTAGGGATTGAAGGGTCGATGAGTGTAGCGTGGTCAGGGGCGTCACGTATGGGGGGGGGGGGGGAAGTCCCCCCCCCACCAATGATGTTGGTCTGTCGATAAAAAGTATCGAGTCGGCACGAAGCGCTGCGTTTTTCGTAAACACTGTCAATTTGTTTCCTGGAAACAGTCGACTTACCTTCAAAACAGTCGGTTTTTCGTGAAAATGGTCGATGTTTTCTTAACAAGTGCGCAAGCGCTCAGACGTGGGGTGTGAAAGTAAAATTTGTGTTACATATTATATACAAACAGCTTTAGAACCAAGACGTTTCACATCCTCAATAACCAAACAAGTATTGAAATAACCTAATTTGTAGCCTTCCCACTTTAAAAGCTTTAAATGCAAACAAACCGCAAGTATAAATACAAAGAGATGATGAAGATCTTGCACGAATAGCTTGAGTTACAACAATGGTCTGCCACCCAGTCCGACCCTTTAAACCTCTTTTCCATTAGCAAGATAATAACAAGTGCAATAAACCAAATTGTAGCAGCCTAATACCCCCTTTGTCACAATTCATTAAGAACGGCAAATGATGTAGGCGATACTCACTTCGTGGGTCAATAACTTAAATACATTTATTTAAGCTCGTACTTACATCGGAGTTGGGTTAATAAACACTTAATTGTGTTTAGAACAACCGTTTATGTTTAAACACTGGACTGTGCCCAGCTCGAACTGGATCAGAACTGAACTGGCTTCCCAACTGTTGAATCCGTCCTTTTATCCTGACTCCAACTTTGCTTACAGGGGACCAACGAATAGGGTTGCCTTGTCTAACGTCTTAGCAATTCTCTACCTAGTCTGAGAGGTTTGATTACTTGGTGATCAACTGAGTTAGTTTGTCTTAGGTTCTGTTTTTCCCCAATTGGTGAAAAGCTAATAATCTCTTCCAGTCTGAAGAAAAGCTTGGGCGTTAGAGCTAGTCGGAAAATAGGGAAAGGGAAAATTGATCAAAATATTTGGTTTATCGTAAATGTATTAGGATATAACACTGAAGAGGGACCTTGACAAGAAGGGTCGACGTAGTCTCGCTGGAGTAAATCTCAGCCGATCTGGTTAGCACCATCCAAAATGATTCAATATTTACATTTTATTTCTTGTTGAATGTTCATTCTGATTGGCCAGTTACCGAAAACTGAGATGAAAGTGTATACCAATAACGGTCTTTTCCCCAAGATCCCTATTCATCAACTTAGATTCCAAATTATAATAGTTGCGTTTTTGCAGATTCCATGGTATCTGATACCACGGTCTAAAGTCGTTTTTGGGGTTATCGTGGTATCTAATACCACAGTCAAAAGGTGTTTTCGCAGTTATTACGGTATCTGGCCAGTTATCGTGGTATCAGATATTCAGATACTACGGTCCGACCGTGGTAACTGGTCGTGGTATCTGAAAAGTCATCTCACTTTCATCAAATTTGTCAGATTGGTGAGAAAGAAGTTTAGCACTTAGTGATGTAACTGGATATCTGTTTTTCTTTTGGGATGACTTCGAAAAGTGCAATTTCGGCAGGCAGAGCACCGTGTATTAGATACCACGATAACTGCAAAAACGACTAATTGCAGATCCAGTTACCGCGGTAACAGATACCATGGTATCAGCAAAAACGCAACAAATTTATGTCTTTACGTATTGTCATATGCCTAGGGAAGGGTGAGAAAAGAGGGGAAAGTATTTATTTGAAGTGGGAATGGGTAAGGCAGAATAGAAATTATAATACGGGCCGACAGTTTACCGTTGGGAAACCGGAGGAAGTATATAGGTGGTTTAAATGGAAGAACTGGTCCTTACTTCTGCCCTATGTGTGGAGATTTGAATGAAGATGTAGTCCATCTGATGTGTATGTGTTGCGAGTTGGATGAGTAGAGTCATGAAATTTGGTGAGAATGATGAAGAGTGATTGTTTTGCGGTAATTAAGAGTATGGGAAGATTCCTCAACCTGGCAATGAGGCGCTGTGAGAATTTCTCTTAGGGATTGTCGAGTTAATTTTTTTAATATAAACGGGTTCAACATTTGGTTTGCTTGTTGTTGTTTTTTTTCGTTGAGTATTTGTGTTGCCATGGCCCTCGAGCTTTTTTGCACTAAATCAAATCAAATCAAATCGTTTTAATTCTCCACAATAGCATACAGCTAGCCTCGGATTGTCAACATTACAACGGATTACAATCACAATACAATACATTCAAAGATTTGTCGAGTTAAAATACTTAATAAAATATGGGACAAATGAATTCAAGTACCTCTCGGATGATTTTGTTGGCGGGGGCTTAAGCTTTTGAAGACCCAAGGACTTTGTCTGCCCTCTTGTACCGGGTTGCACACACTTCCCATTTTCGAACTCCGGAAAAATATCCTCATGTTTTTCTGAGCAGAGGCATTTTGAACCAAAATCCATGGTTAGCTAATGCCTTCGCTCCTTCAAGGTCGTCAGATATAAAGTCCTTAGGCCTTCTTCATAAGACGTGTAGCAATTCCCAAGGATAATTCGAATAGCCCTTTTCTGGATCACTTCCAACTTATCAGATTGCGATGCTGATAGTCCCGGATGCCAAACTGGACATGCGTATTCTGCATAAACATCATATCATATGGGAATCAACCAACCTGGGGGTCTTGAGCCGGGTCAATGATCTGTCCTTTTCTGTCCATAACTCTGTAGACTGGGATACCATCATACAAATCTGGTCGAATAAAGTCCAGTTTTTCTGTCCATTGCGACCGTGAGCCGGGAAATTGTGGACGATCCTCACCAGCATCAGTAAAAGGAGTGGAAGTAGCTGTAGAATAAGTCTGTGAAAAGAAGAAAAACAAACTTCAGGTCTGAACTTTTTTTGGCATAATGAACACCAATCATTTTCTTTTCTGTATCTATAGGAGATGTGAGCCAGCGGTTGCAATAATTTGGTAAGAACACTTACCAAATTGTACATAATTACCCAATTGTACATAATAATTTGTGTATGGTGGTTGGTGGTCTAGTCCTAAAACCCATTGATTCTATGAGATATCTTGGTGTCCTTTATGAGGACTCTTATTGTTAAGGATGTGGGTTCAAGGATTGCGGCTAGTTTTGGTGCTGTAGTGTCACTACGTGATTATTTTTCTAGAAAAAATCTAGCTCGGATTTTTAATATGGTTGCTTTGCCTCAGACTCTTTTAGTTTCCCCTTTCCTTAAATTTTTTATGTCGGGTAATATGGCTAGTATTAAGACTTATTTTTTTAATTACGGAAAATTTTTATGCCGGTTGTCGAAGTATAAGTAAGTAAGTAAGTATTTTATTTTTGACCCGCCATTTTATATATGATGCAGTTTGATGCAGTGATGCAGTTGATGTATGAGCGCAGTTCTTTTATGATTTCGAAGTATGGTTTAAAAGATCCTATTGAAGTTATGCAGCGTAAGCGTTTGCGGTTTCTTGAAAAATGTAAGATGTTTAGCCATGAGGCTATCAGTTCTACTGAACCTGATTGATTGATGTGTTTAATCGTGTTATAGTTTATTTACTTTATATGTTTTCGTATACGACAACTCGTCGTATACGGCGGATGCAAATAAATGAAATGAAATGAAACTGGGGACATACGTTGTATATCTGTCTACAAGCACTCTACACTCTCAACGTGATGAGATATTATTTTTTTTTTCTAACTTGGTATGACAATTCTTCGGGTATCGATAGTAGATTATATTTAGGGAGTCCTATACTGATGGATCCCCACAAGCATATATGCTCATTCATTCATTGTGTCTTGTCCGTTCCTGTTAATTTCAATAGCTACTCAAATTTACAGGGCAGCCAGGTCTAACCGGGGTCCAGCAAAGAGATCAATGCACCTGTGATGGAGCCTGTGACATCACAGTTAGGTCAGCTTACGACCAACACTCAGGGATGACATCTAGTGTTTGAAACTGATGTAAAATGTAAGATGTAAAAAAAAGATGTAAAATGTGTGGCTCCTCATGCTGACAGTGTTATGCATAGGCTATAGAGAGTGCCATGCATGTCTACAAATTATGTCAAATTTGATTTTTCTGTTTCCCACATGCTTCCCCATCATAGGGAAGACCCACATTCTGAATAAAGTTCCACTTTCGATCCTTGCTTCTGGCCAGTTCCTTGTCTGGCACTGGTCTAGGCTCTAAAGGTACCCATCCAAATGCCCATCTATACCTACCCTTATACCAATACCCAGTCCTAGAGATGGCTATTTGGGTCAATATTAGACTGCTTCTAAAAAAACGATAGCCTATATCTAAACCATTTTACACCGTCAGTCAAAAGTAGTGAAATCAATAGGGGGGGGGGGGGGGGGGGTCAGTCAACAACAAAACCATGATTTTTCGTTACCCTATGCCAAAGGCTGGGTGACTACAAATAAATTTTCGATGGGGACCTTTGTAGCCAACTAAGTGGCTATAAAGATTGTTTTCATAGGGACAAGTGTAGCCAACTAACTAGCTACAAAGATTGTCTTTACAGGGCACAACCAGGGTAGCCAAATAACTGGCTACAAACTTTTGGTAGTACTATGTCATCAGCTACTTACATTTCTTATACATACAAATGACAATATTTTACTTTAGCTGAATAGTAGATATCCCTTTGGATGGTGTTTAGGTGTAGGCTACTGATTACAAGAGACATCCTAGAATTTCACAGATGTGTCATAGACCTTTCCAGACAAGGAACCAGCCCGAAAAAAAGAACCCTTTTAGGAATGAGCTTGATTGTTGATGTAAATATTTCTGTCATAATTTTAACATTTTCTCGCTGTGCCGATTTTGTCATCCAGTCATACCAGAAAATTCTATAGAAATCCTTCAGCCAATCAGCTAGTGTGTCAAATGATGCACACATGTCTAGGGTTCACACCATATTACTGAAAATACTGCACCAAACTAGCCCAAATGTTGTACTGTACTGGAGGCTATACTATTTCTGTTATAATTTAACTTGCTGATTCCATTGCCCAGCTTTGGGTGTCTTTATCTCACCACAAAAACTTCAAAAAAAAGGTAAACAGTAGGCTATCTCAAAAGAAAGCCAGCTCCGTCTTCATTGTGGGGTTTCTTCCAAAATACTAGCATACATGCTGCATTCCCAGTACATGAATTTCTGCGAGGAGCCAACAATTTTCTGGTGACTGTTACCGTAATGGCTGGTCACCCGAATTTTGTTTCCATCACATCATCATTGTTTAACCATAGCTACTTGGGAAAATACGAAAGCAAATTGCATAATTGATAGAAACAAACATGACCTCAGTATAATAAAAGTATTTAGTGCCTTAAACTGAGAAGATCTCTGTCCATCTGGCTTTCAGGCATCAACATTGACTCTCTTGTACTGTAATGATACAAAATACACCATGCCGTGACTTCATTTCTGTCACAACAGTGTTAGTGCTAAAATTTAGGGTAGCCACAGAAAGCCCTACCAGCAGTAGCACCGATTTGCTGATTTTTTCGTACTAAAAAGTGAGTTGGTCGGAATTTATCATTTTTTTTTCAATTCTTTTTAGTCTAAGACAGCTGAAAAAAATGTTTCAAATATACCACTGTATTCAGGAAAAAATCTTTGATTTAATAAGGCCATCAGTAATATGTAATTATGTTATCATTAAATAATTCCATGTAATCTAAGGTATAAAAGAAAGTTCCTGAACTTCCCTAGAAGAATTTATTGATAATTCTATAATTCTATTTATGAATATCCATAACTGGCTACACCAGTAAATTTCAAAGAGCATCATACTCCCAGTTTCTCTTACAATCCACCGTCTGTCTGCTCCCAATAAAAACAAGAGCTGAAAGCTCATATGGCACTTGTAAGAACAGTTAGCATGTTTGTCAGATACGGTTTGCAGTTTTCAAGGCTGGATCTCTCACCCGATATTGATTTCATCAGAAAATGGGCTTGATCTAGTAGATCTGAAATGGTTATACCACTCATTGACAACTGTATCCTCCTCCAACGATGATCGGATTGGGGGAGGGACTATATTTTCAAGCCAATCTAATAGAGTCCCTAACATGCCTGCAAAGTTTCACGGTCGTAGCACATCTGGAAGTACCCTAACTCGTCATCATCGGAATTACGGAAAACCCCCTCCAACTCCCCCCACTGTGACACGATCGGTCCTGTTTTGTCAATAATAATAATAATAATATATTTGCAAATTGAATGGCAGGCCATTAAGCCTCTACAATGTATCTATGGCTTATGCTTTTTCTTCCCTCCAAGTCCCATCCCGATCTCTCGACTCTAAGCGCTTCAAGAGATTTCTCCCCCCGCCTTCAGCTCCTCCCGATGTTATCAGATCCATTCCAGACTTGAAATTGATCATCTGAGTCACTTGTTCTTGACACTTGACAAGTTTCATGCACGTCTGATCACCTGTTCCAAAGTTATGCATGTCAACAGAATCTCCCCCATGATCATCGGATCGGGAAAAGAACTATTTACAAGTTGACCTGGAAGAGTACCTAATATGTCTACCAAGTTTCATGGTCCTAGTACATGTGAAGGTACCCTAACTCGTGATCACCGGAAATACGGGAAAACCCCTTCACACCCCTCTACTGTGACATCCCGATCCCTCGACCCTAAGCATCTCACGACATTTCCGGTCCCCCCTCTAATCCCCCTCTCTTCGGATTCGGTCCAGATTTGAAACTGAAAATCTGAGACACTTGTTCTTCACAATTGTCAAGTTTTATGCATGTCCGATTATCCATTCCAGAGTTATGCATGTTTCTAGTTTAAGGATTCCCCTTCCCTCCACCCCCCCCCCCGCGATAGCAGGATCGGGGAAGTGATTATTTCCATGTTAATCTGGTTGGTTCCCTCATATGCCTGTCAAGTCAGCTTGGGCTCAAAGAATATTTATCTTTGAAAAATCATAGCTGACGTATCCGTTGCAAACATTGTTTGAATAAATGCCTGTCAAGTTCTATTGTGCTAGCTTATTTGGAAGCGTTTCACCAGATTTCCGGTTCCCCCTCTAGCTCCCCCCCCCCTCAGTGATCAGATCTGGTCTGGATTTAAAACTGAGCATCTGAAGCACTTGTTCTTGATATATGTCAAGTTTCATGGGTGTCTGATTACCCGTTCCAAAGTTATGCATGTTACTAGTTTCCGGATTTCCCATCCCTCCACTCCCCCCACGATCGCCGGATGGGGAAAGTGATTATTTCCAAGTTTTTCTGGTCGGTCCCCTGATATGCCTGCCAAATTTCATTGTCCTAGCTTATGTGGAAGTGTTTCATGAGATTTCCGGTTTCCCCTCCAGCCCCCCCCCCTCCCCCCAAGTTATCGGATCTGGTCCAGATTCGAAATTGAGCTTCTGAACCACTTGTTCTTGACATTTGTCAAGTTTCATGCATATCTGATTACCCGTTCCAAAGTTAGGCGTGCTACTACTTTCCGGATTTCCCATCCCTCCACTCCCCCCCAAGATGGCCGGATCGGGGAAGTGATTATTTCCAAGTTAATCTGTCGGTTTCCCAATACACCTGCCAAGTTTCATCGTTCTAGCTTATGTGGAAGCGTTTCACGAGGTTTTGGGTGTCCCCCTCCAGCCCCCCCCCCAGTTATCGGACCTGGTCCGGATTTGAAACTGAGCATCTGAAGCACTTGTTCTTGACATATGTCAAGTTTCATGCAAGTCCGATTACCCGTTCTAAAGTTATGCATGTTACTAATTTCCGGATTTCTTGTTGCTCCACCCCCCCCCCCCACGATGGCCGGATCGGGGAAGTGATCGTTTCCATGTTAATCTGGTTGGGTCCCTTATATGCCTGCCAAGTTTCATCGTCCTACCTTATGTGGAAGTGCCCAAACTAGCAAAACCGGGACAGACCGTAGTTTCCGGATTTCTCATCCCTCCACTTCCCCCACTATAATTGTATCCGGAATACGATTATATCCAAGTTAATCTGGTCGGTTCCCTGATATTCCTGCTAAGCGTTTCACTAGATTTGTTTGACTTGGACTGACCATCTTTAAACCGTATCTATTCTCGCATTCGCTTTTTATACATCATGGCATGGCTCAGTGGTAGAAAACTGGACTGGCAACACAAAGGTCAAGTTTCATGTATGTCTGATTACCCTTTCCAAAGTTATGCATGTTAATAGTTTCCTGATTTCCCATCCCTCCACTCCCCCCACTATGATCGGATCCGGAATATGATTGTATCCAAGTTATTCTGGTCGGTTCGCTGATATTCCAGCCAAGCGTTTCACTAGATTTGTTTGACTTGGACTGACCATCTTTAAACAGTAATTATTCCCGCATTCTCTTTTTGATACATCGTCGTATGGCTCAGTGGTAGAATACTGGACTGCCAACCTAAAAGTTCCTGGTTCGATCCCGCGTTCTGGCAGCGCCTTTTTTTGCTCCCGTTTTACTTTTTGCTCCCGTTTTACTTTATAGTTTCCGAGTTTCCGGATCCGGGGAAAGTTGGCTTGGGGAAGTGATTATTTGTAAGTTGGTCTAGTCGGGTCCCTGATATGCCTGTGAAGTTCCATCGTCCTAGCTTGTGTGGAAGTGCCCAAACTAGCAAAACCTGGACAGACCGACAGAACGACAGAACGACAGAAATTACGATCGCTATATGGCACTTGAGTATGCTCAAGTGCCATAAAAACTAACACCCAGTTTAAAAAAAAAATTACAAGACAAAATGGCAGCCACCATGCATTTGGACTAACGTCGCTGTGTGACATCATCATTCTCAGAATATTTTTAGCGTCAAATTATGCAATTCTTTAAAGCTGCCGACATGCGTAATTAAGTCAGCTCAAACCAAAGCTGAAGTTCAGAAGAATCATATTCCTATGACTAAAAGTTCAGAATCATGTTCATTTGACCAAAAGATTTGGATTTGAAAGTTATTTTTTTTTAGTAGCTACCCTAGGCCTACTGAAATCTCTGAATTCAAACGAAATTCGTAGGGTGCATACGGAAATAGACACCAAATAGCCATCCAGTATCTGGCTTATGGATGATCTAAGACTATATCATGAATACAAACCTTGAAACCTAAGATCTCTGGGAGCGATGAAAGAGAAGGAATTCTTAAAAGTCTTCTTGTTATCATTGTTCTGCTAGTTCCAGTCCTTTTTCAATTCAGGTTTTCGCTTTTTGTTTCAGTCTGATGCTGCTAATTTTCTATCTGAATTTGTTGTTACCGGCAAATAGCAGAAACGAAAGCCAGAAACGACAGACAAAGCAGTAGATGGCGGGACAAGAGCTTGCTCATGATTACAAAAGGCAAAGATTTTGAACTTTGAAAAACTAATTGAAGTGGGACACAAACAATGCTGAACGGCCAAAGGGATCCAGAGCGGAACCCATGTGCCAGTCATTGAAGGAAAAAAGGATTATTTTGTATACAAAATCATGGTTGGGCGTAGCACAAAATTTACAGTGACATTCCAACGTCTTACAGGACCTGTCTTAGCAGATATTTGTTACTGGACAGTACAGTAGAGGTATGCTTCTTTGAACACTTTTTTAACTGTTCCACTACCTTTGCTTTCTTACTTGCATATAAAAAAGTAAAATGGAAAAGAAAAATTACAAACTTGATATCAGCAAACAGCCAACTATCTCAGGGTTATCCCAGGGTTATCCTGGCGCAAATTTGAAGCAGAAATTCAATTAACTTTCTTTGATTTTGAATTGATTAAGAAGGTCCTTCCTCTTTTGAAGGCATCGGACGGTTCAAACCGCCATCTTCTCCATTGAAGGTGCGTTCCTCGAAGCAAACTTTTCAAATTATAAAAAGCAAACCAGGTGTCGGCTGAGTCACTTTCATAGATGAACTAGCAGAATATTCAAAAAGCAACAAAAGCGTGAGTGATTATTACTAGTGTTTTTAAGAAAAAACGCCTGGTTTGGGTTTTAATTTTTTCTTCGGCGATCGTTCTCTGTTAGCAGACGTTCACATAAGCATGTACAGCACAGTAGAGATATGTTTATTTGAAGAGTTAATTTAATGTGAACAGTGCAGTTTTGAGCTAAATGGCTGAATGAAGATCTCAAATAGCTATTCAGGTGTGTTCAGAGGCCCTTAATTACCTACTAGGCTAACTGATATGAACTGATACTTGACGTTAATCCTTAATCGTAACGAGTCTAAGCGGTTTACTCGCAGCAGCTGGAAACGTGCAAATATGCCTCTGTACGTTTCTACTGTTGTTACGCTACATAGTTCAAGACGAGTCCCGTATCACCTCCTTCAATTACGTAATCGTTTCGTTAAAAGTAATGTTGAATTAAACGCATATTATTCCCTGACTATTCGTTGTCTCCGTCAATTTGAAAATATCGCTGTACCGCAGGAAAATTGAATGGTCAACGGCTAAAAACAAAGCAAAGTGGTGGTGCGTCTGTGGATATTGTGTGGTAGACCAAAATCAGGTCAAGTTTTTTTATTTGAAACAACAAACGAAAGCTACCTACAACTCGATTCGTTATCAAGGTTCAAATTGTCATACTAATAAAAGCAAGTGGCGAAAAGTTGTGAATTCAGAGAAAATTTAAAGTTCTGAATCCAGTGAATGTGTTATCCCTGTCTCCTTTGGAAGCCTATACTCGTCCAATTTTGCAGTTGTTCATTATCCTGTACATGCATATTTCAGTAAGTTACTTAATGATGTCATGCCGGCAAAGCTACATCAGGGTAATGTTATCCCCGTTACTATTAATAAGGTGTCCAAAGCTATAAATCAACAAAAATCTTCGTCAGTGGGTGTTGATGGTGTTGGTATAAACCATCTGAAAATTGGTTGCGCGCCACATCTGTTATTTCAAATGTGCTCATGTTCTTCGCTGATTCCGGACAGTTCTCTGTGTGGTACAGTCAGTTCTTAAATGCGGTTAGTCTCCGTTTGAACGTTCTTCTTTTGGTCCAATTACTGTTTTTTGAAATCTAAATAAAGTTTTTGAGTACCTGCTTCTTCCTTTTCCTAATGATAATGTTACTTTTGGGGAAAATCAACTCGGAATTTTGCCTGGTATCAGATGTCAGCATGCGCATTGGGCACTTTCTTCTCTTCTCATTGATTCATCTAAAAAGGGTTATAGTCGTCACATTTGTGCACTAGATCTGTCTAACGCTTTTAACAGTGTTGTGCGTTCTCGAGCTCTTTACTCTCTTTACAGTAATGGCATTAACCTTTCCATTATATGTTTTCTTCGTTATTGGTATGGGAAATCTTGCTTCCGAATAAAATCTAATGGTTCTGTTTCCCCTTCAACGATTTCTGTCCTTTGTGGTGTAAGACAGGAGGGTGTACTTTCTCCGGTTATATTCAAAAAGTGCATTTCTGATACGCTTACAAATATCTTTTCTTCTTATCTCCTTGGTTTTTCAAATGTTTCATATCTTGCTCACACTGTAAAAAGTTTTTCCGTATAAAGATTGAAGTTAACTGCAGAATTTGCTACTCATATTATTCTTATCTCTACGCAGATAAGATTAATACCAAATAGAGATAAAATGAATCCGAGTACCAAATACTGCAGTTAACTTTAATCTTATGTGGAGAAACTTTTTACAGTGCATGCAGATGACTTTCTATGAATCAGCCGATCTAGAAGCGAGTTATCGCGTTTGGTTCAGAAGGTTTCCTCTTCTCTTTCCAAATATCCAATATGAATACCTGTCTTTTAACTCTGGGCCATCCGCGTCTCTAAATTGCTTGAAGCTATCTATTGCAAGTGTTGATTTTATTTGGTGGCTGGGTATGACCTTTACTAAAAATATTCATTCTTTCCCATCCAGGACGGTTTCTGATTGTAAACTAAAAATTCAACTGGGTCATTCGAAAATTGTTGCTAACAGGGGGAAATACAATCGGAAAGCTCTTGGCAAGCTGTACACTTCCTTCTGTTACCATTCTGTTTTAAAGAAAAAGGATATCACTCAGAAGTTGTCTGTTCTCCACAGAAAACTATCCGAAACGGCGTACGCGCGTCTGTCTCTCTTAAAAATCTACTCTTAAGTAGATTTTGTTTATATGTGTTGCGTTTTCCCTAATTATACCTTCATATTTTCTTTTGAACTCCACTGTTTTCATCTTGTACGATTTGCGGGTTAAAAATAAATTTTATTATTATTGTAGCAAGAGTATGGAAACGGGAAAGTCAAAAGTCAACACCTCTACTATACTTTAGACTCTTATTGTGTTGCGAAAGCAACACTTAGGTTTTGTCGTGGGTTTTTTTTTTTTTTTTTCTTAGCACCCCGATTTGCGCTTATTCTCAGAAAGTGGTAAGGGTCTAACCTGTGCGGTTTTTACGGAAAGTGAGGACCTTAGGCCGGATTGATGAATATGACATTACATTTTGGAAAGCTCCGTAGAATCCGTATTGATTTGCCTTCATGTATATTGACGTATTCAACACGCCATGTGGCCCCAAGCCACGTTATGAAATAAACTATTAAACTATATTTGAAATAAACTGAAACGAAAAACTCTTGCCTGGGGCAAAAAAGGATGGTTTTTTGCTTGTAATTGAGCCACAGCCTACAGTGTGCGAACTAAAGTGGAGCTGTGTAACTTATCTCAGAGAGGACTATCTGAAGTTATGCAGCCAAGCATTCGTTTCATCAAACCATGTTTCTGCTTTCGAGTGGAAAGCTCCGTTCTAGCAGGCAAGGAGACAAGCACCAGTTTTAAACTGAAGATGGACTAAAATCTATAAGTGCGAAATATGTGCGACAGTTCCCTGGCCCCACAGCCAATACATCTTCTTTGAGTGATAAATAGAAAAATTTACAGAATAAAAAAAGTGTCATTTTCCCACGGGTCCGAAAGTGCTGCCATCTATTTTTTCTACTCGTTTCTGTTTGTGATTTCAGCTGAGTTTATCATTGCATTTCTTACACTTGAGAGTGAGGAAGATAAATGAAATCAGATGGGCCTCTTAAACTATAAGAGTTCTCTCACTGCTGAAGAAATTAGAGCTTATCCTTTGCTCCTTTCTAAGCAGTGAAATTAGAAAGTTGGCCTGTGGCAAAAAAGTCAACTTCTGAATTAATGCAGATATAATATTTTTTTCAACGACATTTGGTAGACCTCGATGAGTTGATTAAAGTATATGCCATCTGTTTCTTGGTACAAAAATTCCTTCATGAGATATAACTGTTTGAAAGTTTGGAGGGGTTGACAACTTCAGTAGTGAGGTACATATTGACACCAAAAATAGGCCGATCCGAATTGTGAGACATGTAGGGTACTTGTAAGCAACAGTCGGCTGTTAGACCATAATCATCTTCGGCGATGAGGGGTTAGCAATGTTGGTAGTTGGTGTACCTATTATATAAATATCCTGTGTATTTGATCGTGAGAACCATTTGGTACCATGTCTATCAAGGGGAGATGGACTTGTAAGTATGATTCGGTTGCTAGAAGGGGTTCATGAGGGCCCAGAAACTTGTGAAAATTGGTGCACATGTTTTTTATCTCTATAAATCAGAGGGTAAGGGTCTAAGGGCAAGGGTCTCCTTGGTCTATCACTGTAACATTTAGTTAAGACTTTGAGGGGTTTACAACTTTAGTGTTAAGGTACAAACTCAAACAAAGAATAGGCGGAACCGAATTGTGAGACATGTCAGGGACTTGTATCTCTTTTAAGTAACAATTGGCTGTTATACCATAATCATCTTCGGCGGTGAGAGGTTTCCGATCGTGTTAACGCAACGGATACAAACGATAATGTAAAACAACGGGATAGTTTCGAAATAATTAGCAGAGTGGCATCTATGGTATTTTGATCCTGAAAAGTTACGGATAGCTTTATAATACCAACTAGATTATGTAAGATAATGTTCCAAGTCTTCGCCAGTCACGATGTCGGCGATTGAAAAGGATAAAGTTCAACTGACTGCAAGATTAATTTAGTCCCTGCTTCCGATATTTTGTTGTTGTTTTTTACTTGTAAGCAAAAATCGACTGTTAGACCATAATCATTTTCGGCGATGAGGGGCTTGTAACTTTCGCTAGTTGGTGTAACGATTACTCCTTTTCTCTGTTTCTGGTGTATTTGAATTGAAAACAAGTTGATACTATGTCTGTCACGGGGAGATGGACTTGTAAGTAGGAATCAGTTGCTAGAAGGGGTTCATAAGGGGCTAAAAACTAGTGCAAATTGGTGCACATTTTATTTGATTTCTGTAAATCTCAGGGTAACAAAATGAGTCTCCATGGTCTATCACTGTAACTTAGAATTAAGTCTTTGAGGGGTTGACAACTTTAGTGGTAGGGTAAACACTTAAACAGAGAATAGGCGGAACACAACTGGGAGACAAGTCTAGTTGGCGATTACGCCATAATCATCTTCCGGGCTTCCGACTTTTCCTAGTATATGTGGTCTTGATGGTCTTTCACTGTAGCGTAGATATAAGTGTTAATACAACGCATGCAAATGATAATGTAAAATAACGATATATGTTACGTAATAATTAGTAGAGGTATTTGGTATTTTGAACGAAAAGCTATCGATGGCATTATAATGCCAACTAGGTTATATAAGATAATGTTCCAAGTTTCCACAAGTCACGATGTCTACGATTGAAAAGGAGAAAGTTCAACTGGCTGCAAAGTGAATTTAGTCCCTACTTCCGTTGTTTTGTTTTTTTTCGACGCTGAGGGATAACCATGTGATTACAGATTGTGCCATCAGTTCAGAAAAACTATTCTTCATGGATTGGAACATACCATTTTGAAAACCTCGATGAATTGACAACTGCAGCATTTAACCGTTAGCAAACCAAAGTGTTGCTCTCGCAACACTTTAGTCGGCGAAGCCGAACAAAGGTTGCTGCAACACTTCACGTTGCCCAGGCAACGTAGGTCTAGTTTAACTTCAGACAGTGCAGTGGTCTAAAAGACAAATAAAAAACTGTTCCGTCCAGGTTACGTTTTACGTTTATTATCGTCATTTATTTTTATATTTGTCTCATATTTTCCTACCCCACTATTTTTGTATTTGGTAGTGCAAAGCGGATATGTCAGCTGAATTTTATTGGAGCTA
Source organism: Branchinecta lynchi (assembly GCA_023053575.1). Lineage (NCBI taxonomy): Eukaryota > Metazoa > Arthropoda > Branchiopoda > Anostraca > Branchinectidae > Branchinecta > Branchinecta lynchi. The sequence goes on from JAKZAP010000010.1 coordinate 22,204,126, forward strand.
TATGTCGGCCCTTCTTGGCAAGGGTCAAAGCCGCTCAAGTTGGAAAAACGTATTTGTGGAAAAACAAACTAAAGATTCTAGCTTAGCGTTATATATTTGACTTCGTGACGTCCTTTGTGAGAGTTGTTTGGAGTTAAAGAGGCTGCTGTAATTTCATTTTGGACAATGATTTTGCTGCTCGATTGGGTCGTTGATCGGGTAGAGATTTGTTATGGCACTTGCCCTTCTGCCAAGTGCCGTATAGCAATCGCAATTTCTGTCCGTCCATCGGTCTGTCAGTTGGTTTGTCGGGGTTTTGCTAGTTCGGACACTTCCACATAAGCTAGGACAATGAAACTTGGCAGGCATATCAGGGACCCGAAAAGATTAACGTGGAAACAGTCGGTTCCCGTTCCGACCATCGTGGGGGGAGTAGATGGAGGGATCTTAGTGAAACCTCATGTTTGGCAGACCTCATGTCTCAGATGACTCACCTCAAATCCGAACCGGATCCGGTGACTTTTGGGGGCATTCGAGGGGGGAAGGGGACCGGAAATCTTGGCAAACGCTTTGAGTGGAGGTATCGGGATGAAACCACAAGTCCTAGATACATCATTGACATAACCGGACCCTATTCGGGCACTGTGGGGGAGTTGGGGGTGGGGTTGGAATTGTAATTATCCGGCGATCGAGGGATCGGGTTGGAATATGGTGTAAGAACAAGCATAAGCATTAGATACATTCTTGACAGAACCAGATCACATCGGGGCTCTTTGGGGGGAGTTGGAGGGGTTTTCCCTGAAATTCCGGTGATGGCGAGTTAGGATACTTCCAGATGTGCTAAGGAAGATGAAACTTGGCGGGTATATTAGTGATCCGACCAAATAGACTTAAGGACCCGAGACAATAACCTAGGAAGACTTCCATTCCTCGATCCAGTTATTTTACGGGGAGTTGAGAGGGGGAATCCTTAAATTACTGACTTCCGTAGGTTTCGAACAAATGGTTCGATTCAAGTGAAACTTTATGGGTGATAAGAACTTATGACCTAGATATGTAAAGCATGTGTCCGAACCCATGCGACCATGTTCGGGGGAGTTGGAGGGGTGGGGGGTGGAAACTTTTTAACATGCACACAAACCAAACGGGTGGGCCCGGATGGGATAAAAGTGTGACAGTACCAAGTTTATACGGCCTGGATTTGTCATTTGGCGTCCAAAACGGATTGTATGCCTTCGATAACACATTTTAGGATCCGCACCGGATCCGAGCACAGTGCGGAGGGGTACCGGAATTTCCCGAAAAATACTCAGATTTACTATCTCGTATCGCACACCATCTACTCGTGACAAGTGCCATATGAGCTCTTAGCTCTTGTTCTGCATTTGGGTTGACTTTAGTTTTGTCGTAGAGAAGAGCTCGGGTCTGAATTTCCTTTCAAAGATCCTTCCATGTTTCTGGTAGTGAGTATTCGCCTGTGTCTCTGTTGCTTCCTGAACGGTTTTTGGGATCCCGAAACGTAAGTGGAGGAATACCTATGACATCGAAAAAGTTGTCCGTCTGTCCGTCCGTCCGTCCGTCCGTCTGTAAGCACGATAACTCTCGAAGGGAACCAGATATTTTGATGAAACTTGGTGCGAGGGTTCGTTGGGTCGTCGGACCAGTCAAGTTCGTAGATGGGCTTTGTAGCTCTACATTTAGGGGTGGGGGAGGGGATTCAAATTAAGGGACAAACAAAATATTTTGAAACAGCTAATGTGATAGTCGATTATGGGGTAAGAAAACATGCTGAACACGACGGTGAAAACTATTTTGTCATCGGACAAGTAGTTCGCCCGGAATCCGGCCAAAACCGGAAAGTTTGTTGAAAGTAAAAGTTTTATTTGAAGTTGATTAGATGTTCGATTTTGGGGTAGGTAGACATGTTGAAGACGATGGTGAAAACTATTTTCTCGACCGACAAGTATTTCGCCCGGAATCCGGCCCAAACCGGAAAGTTTGTTGAAAGTAAAAGTTTTATTTGAAGTTGATTAGATGTTCGATTTAGAGGTAGGAAGACATGCTGAAGACGATGGTGAAAACTATTTTCTCGACGGACAAGTATTTCGACCGGAATCTGGCCCAAACCGGAAAGTTTGTCAAAATAAAAAGTTTTATTTGGAGTTGATTAGATGTTCGATTTAGAGCAAGAAGACATGCTGAACACTTATGTGAACACAATTTTCTACCCGGACATGTAGTTCGTCCGGAATCCGGCCAAAACCGGAAATCTGTTGGAAGTCAAAGTTTTATTTCTAGTTGATTAGATAAGCGATTTAGGGGTAAGAAGAGATGCTGAGTCCCTGTATGACAAACATACTTTACCCGGACATATAGTTCGACCGGAATCCGGCTGGAATCGGAAAATTTGTTATAAGCTAAATTTCTATTTGAAGTTGATTAGATGTTCATTACTGGGGAAAGAAGATACCCTGATTTCGTCTTTGAGCCTTCTTTTTTCGCCGGACAATTAGTTCTGGAGTTCGGCCGGAACCGGGAAATTGGCAGAAGTGGCAGGAAGTTTACTTCAAAACAGATATGACTTATAGGGGTAAACACGCATGCTGAATCCAAGTCTGAACTTGGTTTTCTGAGGTGATTAGCTATTTGGCCTTAATCTGTTTCTGAAATTTAATTGTAAAAATGTTCAAGGAGTCTGGCGAAGACTGGATCTGGCTAAGACAAGACCCAGTTGTCTGGATCAGATATTGAATTTTTGGGATCCCATCGAAACCTTTGGTCTTGTTCGTGGAGTGTTCCAATCCACTATTGCGAGCGCCGTAGCAGCTTTCGGCTTTCGATTTCCGGTTTTCACTGTATTTTGTGGAGCGCATAACTCGTGAACCAGTGCAAGTATCAAGTTCAAACTTGGCACACTAGTTGGTATTGGGGTCTAGTTGTGCCTTTTGGGGGTCCCACCTGGAAATAAGGCGATGAAATTCCTTTCTGCCTTTGCATCATAGGGTTTGGGGATATATATGTGGAGTTGAATCATCCCCCACACATGGGTTCATGGGCAAGTGGGCCCAAATTTCCCATGAAAAAAGCTTTTAGCCGTGACTGGAATCAACTCTAACCTGGTATGAAAATTATTTTCTCGCCGGAGAAGCAGATCGCCTGGAATCCGGCCAAAGCCGGAAAATTTGTTAAAAGTAAAAGTATTATATGAATTTCAGTAGGTCTTCGATTTACGGATAAGAAGACGTGCTGAATTCGTGTATGACAATCATTTTCTATCTGGACGCATAGTTCGCCACGAATCCGGATGAAATCGGAAAATTTGTTAAAATTTTAAGTTTTATCTTAAGTTGATTAGAAGTTCGACACAGGGGTAAGGAGATACGCTGAATCCGTTTTTGAACTTCAATTTTTTGCAAGACAAGTAGTCCGGCCGGAATCCGGCTGAAACTGGAAATTCGGCAGAAGTAAGGCAGGAACTTTCGTCAAAGTAGATATGACGCAGGCTATAGAGGTAAACACACATGCTGAATCCATTTTTGAACTTGGTCTTCTCAAATGATTACTATTTGCCTTAACCTGTTTCTAAATTTTATTAGTAAAGTTCTCAAGGAGTCTGGCGAAGACTGGACTTCTATAAGACCCTATTGTCTGGATCAAATATTAATTTTTGGGGTCCCATCGAAACCTTCAGTCTTGTTTTTTGTTTGCTCTGGTTTACAATACATAATGGAAGTCAGAACACAACAGCATTCTAGAGTTTCTGCAGAGATTAACACTACGGAGAACTTCCGGTAATTCTGGTAAAACCTCGAAAAATTCCGGTAAAATTCTGAGAAGCTGCACCCCCCTCCATCAGGAATTGTCGGGACGCCCCCCCCCCCCCCCCCCCCAGTGCGCACTTGTTCATAATTTCAACGGCTTCTCTTGTGGTTTGATGAAGTCCGGTGCATGTTGCAAGAATCTGGGCTTTTTCAAAATGTACAACATGGGATTGGACAACATGCATTTTGGTGATGATGGGTAACATACATCAATACAACATACCTGTTTAGACTCGTCACATCTTTTCTCTGATAGGTAAAGGGCTTACATATATCAGAGCGTTTTTTTGTGTCTGTGTAGGTCAATATAGATAGTAGTCTCGCGTTTTTATTGTTAGAAAAGTATAAATAAAGATAAATAGCCTAATATGACTTAATGCCACTGCTGAGAGAAAGCATAAGAATGGCTTCCTGGCTCAGATTTGCCGTATGAATATCCGTGTGTTCCCTTATAGAATTTGACTGGTGCTGGTACATGGACTGGTGCGGGTGCATAGTAGGCTGGTGCAGCAACTGGAACATGGACGGTTTTGTGGTAGGCATAAGGATATGCTGCAGCATAGGCATGTGGAACGGCTGCGTACGGTGCTGCTGCATAGGCGTACGGTGCAGCAGCATAGCCATAGGCGGGTGCTGGGTAGGTGTAGGGTGCGGCACCGTAGGGGACGGTGTAGACGACCTTCTCTTCGGCCAGAGCAACAGCTACGAATGCGAGAACGACGAAAGCCTGAAACAAAACATGAAATTTGTTTAATTGGGCAGTAAAAAAAGTTGTGGATTTTGCCAGCTAGGAGCAAGACTCCTTGATTTATCATGGATTGTGGTTCGAATCGCGTATGTTCTCCATCATGGCAATAGTTGTGTTTTTGATCGAAGCATGAAGTTACTTTAAACCTCAAAGGTCTTTGTTTAATTAGCGTTTACGGTCGTCCTTCGTACTCTGACCGTCGAACTTCGTGAGCCAGCAAGTTCGAAGTTGGCTTGAATCGTCGAAGAAACGTCAACCGGGCAAGGATCGCCGGAGTCGTAAACACACTAATTAAGCAAACAGTGAACTTCGACGGCATATGAAAATGGAAATTAAGCAACCGGCTACGCGATCGGAGAACAAAACTTCGATAAAATCTTTATATAGATTAGATCTAATCTTATTTAGCCCATCTCTGATTTCGCGTTTGCATGCCAGGCATCCCTTATGGGCCTGGTCGCGTGTGATTCGCTTGTAAAGATTCTAAAGAGCCATCTACGGAGACTAAAATAAACAGGGGGACAAGTTCGCGGAGAACCTGACGAGTGTCAAATGACAGTCTCGAATACTCTATATTAGTCCAAAACACGCCAGTGATCCTCAGGAAGAAGTAGTAAGCGTCTCCGTAACGTCTCAAACTCAACGACTCAAATCCTCTGTCAGAGGATTTGAGTCCCCCCACAGGCCCATTCGGGCTTTCATGCAGTCAGAAGTATCAGGATGTTAAGAGGGTTATAAAAGGTGTATTTATGTAGTTTAGCATGTAGAAGTTGGTTTGTATAATAAAGATTATTAAACTAAACTAAAACTAAAAAGAGAATCACGGCGATCTTTAGGGGCAGCTGACCACCAGGTCCGTATCCAGGAATGTCTTTCGGGGGGGGGGGGGGCCTTTCAGTTTTGTTTTGCCTGCTGGTCGGACAAAAAAGACATAGATCAGAGAGAAAAACCTATAAAAGTGATTATTTTTGTATGTTTCGGGGGGGGGGGGTTAACCCCCTAACCCCCCTGAATACGGCACTGGCACTGGCCACCACTTCTGCCTTTCTTCCGCTAGCTACCCGGAGAGGCCGGAGATTTTGCATCGGCAAGGAGAGATAGTCATCAAGAGTGTTGCGAACCCTTGCAAGTAGGAATGTTATTTCTATGGTAGGCGGTTATTTATATTTTAATTATTTTACTTGGTCCTCAATATCTCTTACTACAGGGAAATAACCAACAAACGGTCATTAGTTTACTCAATTTATTGCAATTTACTGTTATCCGGGCCGAGGCACACATTTTAGCAGAATCAGTCCAGTACAAGATTGGATTTTAAACTAAATAGGAAAAAAAGAGTTTTCAACATATAAAAGTTCTAGGAGAGCCTACAGGCAAATGTAGGCTGCATGTAATTTAACGCTATTTCAGCGTATAGGCAGGTATGTTTTTTTTTTATGACACTATTTTGGGACATGCACTAGTCCAGTACAAAAGCGATATGTAAAATAATGAAGAAAACTTACGATCACTTTTGCCATCTTTATGCTTATGCTATGAAACTGCCAAAGGAAGCAAAGAAAGAACTGTGATACTGCTTTCACGCTTTACGTTCATTATATAGTAACATTCCAGTTACCAATAGTTTCTTGACCGCTATAGCCGCAGGGCTGGGCGACGGCTCAGATAACGTGTACGGTTACAGATTGGCCATTTATTGACAGTTAGATGCTGAAGAAAAATGCGGTGATTACTCCCACATGATTGGCGAAGCGCTGACAATTGGTGTAACATTGTTCTCCACCGCTTCTGCTTGACATGGAACGTGTCCGAAAGCTCTGAAAAAAACGAAATGCTGAATTAATTCAGGATTTTATGCAGCATTTTGCTTTCGGACTTAAATTTTCGCTCAGTATTGCAGCATTAGTTCAGCATAAAATTCATCGAAAAATTCAGCAAAGATGCTAATTTTTATGCTGAATTTTCGAGAAGAAACTGGGAGGACGGAGATTCTCCTAGTCTCTTCCTAGAATCTTTTCTTTCTAGAACAAATTGCCACACAAATTTTTTCGTAATGTTATCTAGGTCGAATTCCCTTCTCAGCGGCGACAAACTTTACGGAGCATACTTTGCGAAAAACTTTACGAAGTCTCGACGAAGTCTGAGTCGTCCTTTATATAGCTAATTCTTTTTTTTCTTCTTCTTCTTCCCAACTTAAATTTCGGTATTCTGGAAGTGTCAGAGAAGAAATAAAGGACAAGAAATAAAGGCTTTAAGACAAAAATAAATAATTATGCAGCATTAAATGCAGCATTTACAGCACTAAAAAGATTTCGGACACGTTCATGGTGTGAATACTTTACAGTCTCAGGCGTGATACGTACTAAGTGCAAAATAAAATAGTCCTGTGTCTTTAGCGAGGCTAATTCAAGAATTTGCTATACTTGTTGCCAATTGCTTGTTTGAACTTTCTTCGTGGGATTTAGCGGGTATAAGTAGCTGTGATACGGGTTGGGTCTATAGATCGTGTACACATGGGGTCTATGGATAGTATTAACAGTGGTTCAGTAGGAATCTCTTTATGCGTGAAGATATGAGTTTCTAAGTAGACACTGCCTTGATTCATTTTTGGCCTGCAGATCTCATTACGTAGCAGTTGAATGGTGACACTGTTATTTTGTTGTTTTTTTACCTTTGAGTCTGTGTTTGTATGGCACTTGCAGCCTCAGGCTCAAGTGCCATATGCCGATCGCTATTCCGTCTGTCAGTCTGTTGGTCGGTCCGGGTTTTTTGTCACACTTCGACTTAGGGTACCTCCAGATATGCTAGGACGATGAAAGTTGGCAGGTATATCAAGGACCCGACCAAACTAACCTGGAAACAATCAGTTTCCCGATCCGACCATCTGCTTTGAATAGGTTATCGGATTGGAATGAAACCTAATAACTGAATAGAAGAGACGAGATATCTCGCTGTCAGAAGTTTCATAACAGATTGCGCATAACACTTTCAATAAGAACACCTGTTCACTTAGAAATAAAGTGTTATGACCAATTAAGTTTATACTATTTCGTGCCGAGATCTCCAACAAGACCGTCAATAGGTAAAAATACTACACTGTCAGAAGTTACATAACGACAACAAAACCGTGCGCGGTTTCTACAGATAACACTTTGGGATGTTATCTGTTATGTTTCTTTCGTTCCCGTTAGTATTTTTACCAATTGAAGGTGTTGTTGGAGATCTAGGCACGAAATAGTGTAAACTTAGTTGGTCATAACACTTTATTTCTAAGTTAAAAGGTATTACTCTTGAAAGTGTTATACGCTATCTGTTATGAAACTTCTGACAGTGCTCTGATGTCCCATTTGAAGTCTGGACCGGATTTTAGAGCCGGAAATATCAAGAAACGGTTAGAATGGACGGATCGGAGTGAAACTTGCTGAGAAGAACAAGCATCTGCTCTAGATAAATCGTTTACACAGTTGGACTGGATCCGGAAACTTGGGAGAAGGGGGTTTCCCGGGATCCTGGTGATGGCGATTTCATGACAAAACGTGGCAGGCATAGTAGGGACCCGATCATACTGACTTGGGAATATAAATTTCTCGATCCGATAATCGTGGGGGGGTGGAGTAGAGGGGGAGGGAACCGGAAATATTGAGTAATGAGTAGTTTTACGATACGATACGATACTAATTTATTAGGTCAAATAAAATAATAATTAAATAAGACCCTATCAATAATTTATAAAACATACTGTCACTACTCATTAAAATGCGTTACAAAATATTAACGAAAAGAAAATCTATACCGGTTAGAATAACGTGTGATCCGATTCGAGTGAAATTTAGTGACTAAACTAGCTTGGAAATAGTCAGTTTCTCAATCCGACCATCTGGGGGGGGGGAGGGGGGTTAGGACGGTGGAATCCGGAAAATAGAGTAGTGCGTAACTTTCGAACGGGTGATCGGATTGGAATGAAACTTAATGACTGGATAGATGAGATGAGATATCTCTAATCTCCCATTTGAAGTCTGGACCGGATTTGACAGCTATGGGGGAGCTGGGCCGGGGAGACTGGAAATCTCGAAAAACGGTTATGACGGCGGGATCGGAGCGAAACTTACTGGGAAGAACAAACATCTGCTCCGGGTAAATTACACAATTGGACTGGATCCGGACACTTGGGGGGGGGATGGGCGGGTGGAGGGACTTTCCCGGAATTCCGGGGATGGCGGTTTTGGGGATTTTGTCGATGAAACTTGGCAGGTGTATCAGGGACCCAATGAAACTGACTTGGAAATAAAAAGTGGGGGGAGTAGAGGGAGGGGGAATCCAGAATATTGAGTCCTGCGTAACTTTGGAAGCGGTGATCATCCGACAACTATATTTGGGGAGGGGGGGGGGTATGTTACCCGCTTAGACTGGAGAGATCGGTATTGAACTTTGTGGGAATTACAAACAGATGCTCTGCGGATAAGTCATTTACAGAACCAGATTGGCTCCGGCCACTGTGGGGGGAGATGGAGTGGGGGGGGTGTCCGGAATTCCGGTGATCGCGTTAAGGTACTTCCAGATTTGCTAGGACGATTAAACTTGGCTGGAATATTAGAGATTCGACAAGACTGGCTTAGAAATCGCCACTTCCCAAATCTGACCATTCCTTAAAGTATCAATCCTGACCGCAAAGTAAGAAAAATACTCTTAAGCAAAATATAAATTTTCTTGATCCCCATGAGCCCATTATCTTTTTTTCCTCAAAGGCTTGCTTACAAAAGAAGTTCTAGCTCCCTTAGAGTGCGCATCTTAACCGCAAAGTCAAAACAAACTTTTGATCCGACAGTACACCTCAACCCATGCAAGTGCAATATCAGCTTACAGCTCGTGTTGCATCTAGAAAGAAAAACAGCGCAATAGGCGTACATACATTACCATTTTGTGAACAAGGGTGGCTAGCAGGGGATCGGATACTTGAGTTTATTCGATACTCGCAGCAGTAAGGCACAGCATTACATCCACCAGCTGTTAAGTTGAGTCTTCACCTTCCGGAATCTGGGTTCCCAGATTTTTCGAGATTTCTTCTTCTGCGAAATTTGTAAGTTCAAAAGCCCCTTTTTTCCGGATTATTTTGATATACGTTTGGACCGGTTCATATTCCAGATGCAATTTACAGAAGTCATCAAAGAATAATTTGAAAGCCCAGATTCCGGAAGTTCCGAGAGGTAGACCGGAATTTACTCTTGTGAATAACCAATCTTACAAGCGCGAAAAGACCTTTGCGTCTTGTATAACAACTTTTTCCGGTGGTTACATGGGTTTAGATGAAATTGTAGTGCTTCGGGAATGTCTGTTAGTGAAGGAGTCCCTTCTCTCCCTGAAATCCGTCATTCCTCCGTTCTTTCTCTTCAATCTCGAATTCTGGCGTCGAGCAATCCTGTGCTGGCGATTCTGTGTGGTCCGGAAATGCGCCCGTCCCTGCCTCTGTGGCAAGCATGGGGGAAAGAAATTTACTGTGGGTTCAACTCATCCTGATTGATTGAGTATTTTGTTTGTTCGAGGCTTCGTGCCTTCAGCATATTTGTTTTTTTTTCTTCTCTTTTTAGTGTATATAAAATGAGTTGTTATGTAGCAGCCCCAGTTGGCTATACTTTGAAATAAATGAAAAAAATAAATAAATAAATATTCGAGCGTATTGCTTTCTCATTTTTTTTTCTCTAGTCGAAAAACGAGCTGAGAAAAATGCTGGAATTCAAAATCTGTGCTTTACAAACGTTTATAATCCACCACGAATAACACACTTTATAAATGGATTACAATTGCTGATCAAACGCTAACTGGAAAACCACGATAGATCCATGACTGTTTGGGTGCAATTTTTCAATGCCATTTCTTAATCGTCACGGTAGACTAAACTTCAGAAAATGAGAGAAACAGGTAGGCGGGTTTTTGCTTGTGCCCGGTGGCCCCCTTCCAACTAGCACAAAAATATATTTCTTTTTTAAATGACTTGAGTTTGTCTTCTTTGTTGAAGTTTTCTGGGGTCATGTCCGTTCGTTTTTGGGGTCCCAAAACGCAAGTAGATGGATACCAATGACTTCGTAAAAGTTGTCCGTCTGTCCGTCCGTCTGTAAGCACAATAACTCTCTTTGGGTCAAGGGAAAGATCGAGCTCGTAGATGGGCTCCGTAGCTCCACTCTATTTTCTCAAGTATTCAACTTAGAGTTTGATCCCAGTCACAGGTCAAAAACTTTTTTCATGCAGTTTGGACCCAATCGCCCCTGAACCAAGTGGGGGTAGGGTTTGGGACCCGCAAAAAGGAAAGAGACCCCGATACTGAAAAACCTACCAAGTTTCAACTTGATACATTTTGATTCCTGTCACGGGTAACGAACTTTACTCCTGGGCCCAGAAACGGGATAGTTGGGGAGGTGCAACTTTAAGAGCGGTTTCCCAGCCCTAGGATCTACAAGTACAGAATTTCGTCGTCTCATGTCCAATTCTGGTCAAGTTATGAACATTATTTACTGGGCAATATCGGCCCATTTGCCCCTGAAACGGATGGGTGTGGGGGGTGAAACCCCAATACCCACAAGTGTACCAAGTCTGAACTTAGATACTTGCACTCGTTCACGAGTTATGAGCTCCACAATATATCGTGAAAACCGAAAACCGAAAGCTGATGCTGCTACAGTGCTCGCAAAAGTGGATTGTTCCAAGGAATACTCCACTAAAAATTCCTGATCGGTTAATATCTCCTGTGCTCTTGTTAATTAACAACTCCACATAATCGGAGCATGTCTGCCACGCCTAAGAAAAGACGGCTTCCACGTAAGCTGTATGATTTGCTAAAACCAGTTCGAATAGCGGAACAACCGGAATGGAACCGGATGAAGTTACGGTGCACATTCTTGACCGAATGTCTCCCTGCTCGGTTTTCGGTGAGGGGCTGAATCAGGTGAGAATGTAGCAGGACCGTAGGTCACCGAACGTTTTATATGGAAGGTGTAGTTGCGGCAATTTGTGTCCACTTTCAGAAGGCCCTGTTCGGATTGACAGGTGAGCACTGTCTAACTGGAGGGCTTATGCTCTGTGGAAGTGGCGTAGTCTAGTTTTGACACACTCTAAAAGTGTTTTACTGCGATCCCACACAGATTTTCTGGGTCGGTTGTGGTCTTCAAATCTTCAAAGTCGGACAGCCTGGATGGACAAATCCGATTATATTCCCCTTTGGGGTCCCATACAAATTTTTGGTCTTGTTTCTGACGAGCGAGTTTCTCCTAAATGGTCGGCTAGAGCCTGTTATGCATCGACAAGACAAGCGTGAAAGCATCGACGCAAGCATCTACAAAGGAAGGGGGGAGGGGCAATTATCGTCAATGATACTTAGCATTAACTTCGGGTCTGCAACTTGTTGTTGTTGTGCTGTTTATTTTTTTCTTCAGTTTTCCCCATACTCCGTCTCGTTATCGTATAAATAAAAGTTAATTTAATTCAATATAGGTTCGAAGGATCTTTTAACATTTCAGATTATTGGCCCTACTGCTACACCGTCAAATGGCGTTTTAACCGATGAGTATCTCGTTAGCATAAGTCAGGTCGTTGATCGGAAAAATGCCCGCAAGAGGTCTCTCCGTAAGAAGTCATCGGCTGAACGTCAGTCAGGAGCTGAGAGCCCCTCGCTTAATTCAGTGGTATTGGCCGAGTGAGTAATTTAGTTCCTCTCGCGAAAATTAGTCTACTGAGACGTTGTTGCAAATTTTCAACAGAGTGAATTAATACAAATTATCTCTGGTCAGTCTTGATATAAAGATTTGCAGAGAGTAGCCTGGCAATAGTTGAAGTACACATTTAGATCTGACGAATTGCAGGTGTACTTTTCAGTCAGTGGTGGTTCGGGGGGAGGGGAGGGGGCTAAACCATCCTGCCTGAGGGAGTCCTACCCTGAGTTGCATGTTTTGAACTTGTCAGAACTACAGTTGTGTCTTATGAAATTGCTAGAATGACACGCCGGCAATAAATCGTTAGTTTCACCTGTAAATGATATTTTTTTTTTGTTACCGTATATTACGAAGAGACCTAACTAGGTCACTACAGTCTGTTCTTCTGTACGGGTCGAATATCTTTGCCTTGTATTTTGGATGTTCCCATCTGTTAAAAGAGGTGAACCAGAAATATCCCTTATGACAAACCGATCACTTTTCCGTCGGACAGTCGGTCCGGTGATCGCGAGTTAGGGTACTGCCAGATGTGTTAGGACGATGAAACTTGGCAGGCGTATCAAGGTTCCGACCAAGCTGACTTGGACATGGTCTTTTATTCAAACAATGTTTACACGGATACGTCAGCTCTGATTTTTCATCAGCATGCTGATGAAAAATCAGAGCTGACGTATCCGTGTAAACATTGTTTGAATAAATGTTTCAAAGTCAGCTTGGGCTCAAAGAATATTTATGGACATGGTCACTTCCACGATTCGACCATTCTGGGGGGTGGGGGGTGGGGGGTGGGGGGTGGGGGGTGGGGGGTGGGGGGTGGGGGGTGGGGGGTGGGGGGTGGGGGGTGGAGGGAGGGGGGAGGGGGGAGTCCGGAATATTGACGCATGCGTAACTTTCGAAGAGGTGATAGGATCTGAATGAAACTTGATAAGCGGAAATACCAAATGCCCGACCTGCCCCATTTTAAGTCCAGACCGGATCCGACAACTGTGGGTGAGTTGTAGGGAGGGGGGGAGGGGGCAAACTCGGACTGGGTGAACCCGTACATTGGACCTCTCGTCTCAAGTCTGTGAAATAATCCATTCAGAAAATCACTGCCAGATGCCACTCATGTAGCTGACATTGGGGAAAATTTTTGAATTTGTTATGCCAAAGACAACCGAGAAAAGAGGTTGAGAAGTTTGTATATGCTCTCTGGGAACTTTGACACCTGTAATCCTTGTCGAATATATTCCAAGTTATTGCAGCTTTTAGAAGCCGGCTATTTGCCTGGAAATTTTCATCAGTAAATGTCAGTCCGTTTCCTCTTAATGGTAAATTTTCAAAATGCCGTCAATAAGGGGCGACTCCGTACAGTTTTTGGGGGTGACCTCGGACACATTCCGAGGTGTCCAGTTTCGCCCCGTGCTGATGGAAGAGTTTCTCCACACCTGAAAACTGAATTTAGAAGTAGGTGAAGGTAGAAAATCATTTTCTTCATTGACCACCTTTGGAGGCTTCCGTCCGTTCTATGCCTGAAAACATGTAGCTGGTATGTTTGTGTATTGTCTGAACATTTTTTTTTCAGATTTTAATATTTTGGATTTTTCCTTTTACAGGTGCTTCGCACTCGAAGGGGGGGGGGGATAGTGTTGAAAACGGTAAAACAGGGTATTTTGTCATTGTTTTACCATAATTATCGGACCTCCCCAGGCAAAATTAAATTATTTACTAATTTTCCCAGTTGTTGTACTACTTCACGTAATTTACGTGTTATGTACTTTACGCATTTTACTTTTATTCTACCTGGCGGAACTGCCCAGAGGTATCTGGAATGGGTTTGAACGTGATTTATTCACAGTAGTTTTTAAAGGAGTTGGTTTCAAATTATTCTCTAGTCTGCAACGTTTATATCACTCATATTTAGTTCGATAGTTCCGACCAGAGCTAGGCGTACTGCCGTGATTTTGGTAATTCGGAAGTAGAGATCTCGGTGGTGTCAAAATAGGTCCCACAGAAAAAAAACTGGAAAGAATTAAGAATTGGCCTGTAAAAAAAAAAAAAAAATATTCGTGTCTATTTCTTTTGGTAGTTTATCGAGGGTTTTCTCTAATTTCTGTCTAAAAGATGCCATGTGTTCGAATAGAAAATTTTTGTCAAACAAATTCATAGAATAATCAAACTTATTAAACGGTGGATAATGATAATGTTTCTTTAGTCGGCGATAATTTCATCCAGAAAGCAACTCAAGCATCACTAATGCTTCCCGTGTCCGGGCCGGACCCGATAACATTGGGGGGAGAAATTGCAGGGGGACCGACATTCTTGGGACAGGCTTAGAGTGTATGGCTTGGCGAAAAGAACAAGGACAGGTTGTAGATGCATTTTTTTGTTTATAGAAACGGAGCGGATCGGTGCACTGTGTACGTCTGGGGGGGGGGGGGGGGGGTAGAATGAGTTTCCCGGAATTCCGGGTGATCTCGAGCTAAGGTGCTTACAGATGCACTTGGACGATGAAATTCGGCATGTGTTAGGGGCTCGATCAGATTGACTTGGAAGCACATTCAAAATCTCAATGGCCCATGGTCATTTGTACCTCAAGTACAAGCTCACAAATTAATTCTAAGCACCTTAACGTGCGCATCTGAACTCCGTAGTGGAAAACAAAATTTTTGACCAAAAGATACATTTTCCTGATTCTCAAGGGATCAATATTATTTTTGCCTCAAGGGTTTTGCTTGCAAATGATTTTCCAACCGAATCTTACTGCAAAATGGATTTTTTTTTTTAAGAAACTTTACATTTTTAAGATCTCCAATTGCCCATGCCCATCTGTGCCTCAAGTATTTTGCTTGCAAATTCAGTTCTAGACCCGTTAAACTGCGCATCTTAGCGAAGTATTGTAACCGCAAAGTAATTCTAACCGCAAAGTACATGGCATATTTTTGACTTAACCGTACATTTTCATGAATCCGAAAGGGCCATATCCTTTTGTGCCTCAACACATCGCAAATCTTAGCTGATACCCTTAGCTACTACAGATGCTTCCAAGTGCCATATGTAAATATAGCTCGAATAAAATGCAACTGACATATCCGTTTAGCATTGTTAGATATGCCATATGAGTTTACAGCTCTTGCTGTGTTTTTTTTTTAAGGGGGGGGGGTAGTGTTTTCCTGTTTGTATGCTATTTATAGCAGATTAAAATTAGGTTAAACAAAAACAAGTTAAATCATGTTTACATTGTATATCAGGAAGTTTCTGGGTCCTATACCCAGTTTCCATTTTCTTCCGGATTTTCCGACAAACCACCCACCCGAGCAGATAACGAAGAGGAATTCCTGCGGAAGGAGACGTCTGCGTATCTGCGTAGAGATAAGAATAATCCGAGTAGCAAATACTGCAGTTAACTTTCATGTTTATTCGGAGAAACTTTTTTACAATGTAGCCAAAAATAATGATATTCCCTCTTTCAAGGACTCGGCTTGAAATCGAAAGGAACGACAGCGACGCCCCTCCAATCAAAATCGGTGGTGGGTCCAAACACAAGGAACTGATTGCTGGTGCGAAGCATCAGCCTTGGGCGATTGAGAAAAAGTTGAGGTTGATCCGAGAAGCGAAGAGTCTGATGAAGCAGGAAGAGGGAGCACTGGAGGCAAGGCTTTCCACCAAGAAAACATTCAAAGACGTCAGGTCAAGGTGGTTCAACTCAGTTGGCAAAGTAAGTGACACTTGACTTCCCTGTGGGCGGGGGAATGGGCGATGATGAATTGCAGGGATTAAACAGAAAGGGCGGAGGTTTCTGGGAGATTCAACTTGGAAAAGCAACATAGAAGACGACCACTTGCTTCTTTGTCAAGACACACGGAACCAAAAGCGGGTTTCACAATGACGCGTTGCGGCTTTCAGACTGAGCAACGCAACCTCTTGCGGTGACGCAACTCAGAGCTTACGCAGACAAATAAAACGCAACGCAAGTTTTATTCTTGCGTTGCGTCCACGCATAAGCATCAGATATTTCAGTGAAAAATGGAAGTTTTTGAAGACAAACTGGAGAACCTACTAACGATGAAGAAAAACTTAGTAATGATGAAGAAACGAGAATTCAGCATAAGAAACTGATAAAGGAAAACGTAAATACACATCCAGCGTGGAAGCTTGTCGCGCAGGTGTGAAAGATGTGCTACGCAACCTGTACGCAGCGCATGATAAACGTATCGCAACGACGTGTCAATGTGAAATCGGCTAGACTGTCAGAAAGTTTCAGTAGTTTCATTTTCGTGTATTAAAACAATAAGTTAAACAAATAAAAATAGCAGAGTCAGCTTCGATCATTTTATTTCTCAGTAGTTGTATCCATATCTGCCATATGCTGGGTATCCGTTGTATCCGTAGTATCCGTTGTTGTGGGTGCTGTATCCGTAAGAGTATCCTGGGGCGGATACGTGGACACTAGATGATCCATGGCCTGGGTAGTAGCCATAGCCAGATCGGGCATAGGGTCTGTAGCCATAATAGTCGCTGGCAGCTGGGGCGAGGTCGTCGGATGGTGCTGGGGCCGAAAGGGCGACGGCGATAAGGCAGACGAAGGCGAAGATGGCAACCTGGAAAGATGATCGGGTTTAGCCGGGTTGTAAAGGGCTATAAGGATAGTTGAGCTATTTAGTGTGGGGTGGGGTAGTAACATATGCCGGTAAATGCAGCCAGTAAACCACAAAACGTCAGGCCACGTATCACATACTACCAGATTCAATTCGTCTGCAGAGTAAAGGTTGAAGGATGAAGGGAGAGTGAATTTCTTTGTAAAAGGGTTGACTGGAGCTATCTAGTTTCGGTAATCTTTTTGGCAGTATTTAATTTTACTTAAGCGCACGTATCAGTACCATGAGAAAATCTAGAGGGAAGCTGAAAGCTGAGTTTCAAAGGGGTAGTGAACTGAGGGGGCTGGGTTTAACTGGTTCGCTGAAACTCCAGGTCCCAAGTATTCAGTAAGAATAGCACTGGAACTGCAGTAAAAGAAGATTACAGAAAAGTTACAAAATTTGTCCTTGCTGAAGTAGGGAACAGACAACTGCGTTAGGAAGAGTTGATTTCGCTTTTTCTTTGTATGGTTGTTTGATAGTTATTTTTAAGTCATATTTGTGTAGGCTAAGGACAAAGTTTACGCTAAAATGAAGTTTTTATTTTTATTTTACAAGAAACCGGCTCCTTCGGCTAAACTATCAGAACCCGCAGCAAATAGAGGTATCGTACAAAAATCAGAAAACTTCACCGTTTCGACTATTGTAGGCTAGTGTTTTTTTTTTTTTAGGAAGAGGAGCTTTAAAAATACATGAAGAAAGAAATGCTTACCTGGATTTTAACCATTTTGACTATTTGATTGGTTGTTTGAGATACAACTGGAAGACTTGTTGCTACTGACTCTAGATTCTTTCGCGTTTGTTGACACTCCCAAAATAATGTTCCGAAAGATTGGCTGCTACGTCATCAAAGACAACCGGAGAAAATTAGTCGAATCATTGACCGTTTATCAGCACGATTGTTTAGTCGTGCTGAAAGAGAGGAATTAAAAAAATAAAGCAGTTACGAGACATGCTTCTGTATTGCCGTATTTCATCGCAGTTTAGTAATTACTGTTTAGACTGCTGTTTTAGTTTCGTGGTTCATTGCTTTCTTCAGTGGGCAGAATAGTCAAGTTGTTTGATCAAAAAAGAGAGAATTTTACAGATACCATCATGATATTTGATACTACGGGGAAGTGAGTTGGCTTTTTGAGATACCACGATCAGATAGTATGGTTGGTACCGCAGTTTGAATATCAGATGCCACGGTAACTGTCCAGTAAATGCGAAAAGACCTTTGACCTGATGGTAACTGTAAAAACGACTTAGACCGTGGTTTCAGATCAGATTATTTTTCATTTACCAGGGCCGTATCCAGGGGGGGGGGTAGGAGTAGGGGTTCAAACCTCCCTTGAAACATACAGAAATAATAACTTTTACAGACTTTTCTATCTGATTAATGTCTTTTTTGTCCGACCCACTGGCAACCCCCCCCCCCCATAAATTCCTCGATACGAGCCTGGTCTCTACATTAAATAAACCAACCAAAGGACTGGAGCTCACGAAGCTTCCAGCATTACAAATAGCAATCGAGGTTTTCCCGCCAAATGGTTCTTGCCACCAATCTTGCCACTCAGGCAGAGACAGCAACATTTGTGGCCAGACAGAGCCACATGCAAACGATTGCTCCGTGGCGATAAAGGCCATATTCAAGGGAGGTAGAGTTTCAGACCTATGTGAAAGGTACAGTTTCACGCACGGTTTAGATACCCATAGTCGGAAAAATAAACGACCCTCCGTAAATAATTTCTGGATGAGCCCCCAGGGGTGGATTGAGGGGGGGGGGGGCTCCCCCCCCCCATGGTTCAGGTAATCGTACTCTCAGTCGCATGTTGTGAGCTTGTCTGTATGACTGTCGTATGACTGAGCTTGCCAAAATAACATATAGGCAGTTACCAAACTCGAATTTTGCCTGCAAATGAAGTTTTCTAGTCACATGTCTAAGAGAGTCGTATGTTTCGAGCTTGTCGAATTCACAGTTGTGTGTTTTGGGTTTGACATCAATGACATCAAATCAAGGTTCAAGGTTCAAGGTTCAAGGTTTAATTTACACTTCTGTATAAAATCAAAATAAATAGGGTCAAGCCGGGGACACAAGGTCGATTGACAAAAACCCGGTACAATATATAACAAACATATTTTACCTATAACTAATTACATAAATAAATGTTAATAATTCCATGACTCATCACCAGACGGAAACCCGCCCCACAAACCCACCGACACTCGGCAAGATCAACCCGAAATCCCACAAAAAAAAAATACCCAATGCGTAAGCGAGGGTTACCGATGGCCGACAACTAATATGGACCCCAACCAAAACATATCAACAACAAACAAATAAAAGTTTTCTTTAATTTTTTTTTATCGATGATTCTTGAATTTATTTATAAGTATAGAATGAAGTTGCTTTTTTATATTTGGAAGAGATTTACTGATATCAATATATTGTAAATAAAGATGCCATGAACCTGTGATTGAAAAATATGGTGAGAACCGCGATCTCTCAGTGGTTAATTTAAGGTGCTGCATTTTCCATTTATGACGGGTTTCATAAGAATGGTCAGGTTGCTCAGGGAAAAAATTACTCGAACGAAAGTACGAAGGTAGTTCCGACCGGTCATATTTTACCTTAAATAAAAAAGAATGGAGAGTGAATAATTCTGAAACAGGCAAAATATTGGTTAACAAATATAGAGTTTCAGTTTTAGTTTTGTTAGGATAAGAAGAAGGGGATGGTAAATATTTTTGTAAAATTCGAAGAGCCTGGTTTTGAAGAGTCTGTATCGGTTTCACATGATATTTGAATGTTGCCAAATAAATCAAGGGACAATACGTAAGATGGGAGTGTATCAAAGCAAAATAAATCAGGCGTAGAATTTCATACGGGAAAAAATGCTGAAACCTCCGCATTATACCAACTCCTTGTGCAACTTTAACCCGTGATCTATTACAATGTTTTTATACGATAGATTTTCGTCAATAATTATACCAAGATACCGGAGTGAAGTTACCCTTTGAATTTGAATATTTGTAGCCTGATCATTTATTGTCGAAACTTCTTTTGCTTTGTGTCCAATTCTACTATAAATGATAAATTTCGTTTTGGCGGCATTTAATGACAAACGATTAGCTTTTAGCCATACAATCAATTGGGAAAACACGCTTTGCAGCTTCTCTTTGACATCCTCTTCCGACTGTCCTGCAAGTGTTGATCCGGTATCATCGGCGAAAAGGACATTCAGACTGTTGTTTTCTGTCGCTGATGGAAGGTCATTTATGTATTTTAGGAAGAGCAGTGGTCCCAGAATTGAACCCTGAGGGACACCAATATTTGACAATAAGCATGGATCCGAAACTGTCTTATTAATAGTTGTTACTTGGGATCGACCTGTTAGGTAAGATGCGATAAAATCGTGCGCTGGTCCTCGTATCCCACCATGGCTTAATTTATATAACAATATTTCGTGACAAATCGTGTCGAATGCCTTCTCAAGGTCCAAAAAGATACTCGCCGGAATCAATTTTTTATCAAGACATTCGTGAATAAATTGGATCATAGTCAGGATGGCATCTTGCGTACTATGTCCCTTTCTAAACCCAAACTGATTTTTTGAAAAATAATCCTTCGACGTAAGGAAATTATACAATCGATTATTATAAATCGTGCATTTTGACTGCAAATAACCCGTTTCTTGTCGTGTTTCAAAAGCCATGTTCTGGTCGTATCTTAGAGACAGCCGTAAATTTTGAGATTGTTGGAATGATAGTCGTATGCTTCGAGCTTCTCAGAGTGACATAAAACACAGTTATCAAATCTTGACTTTCACCCTACTGCGGAATTTGAACACAATTTTTTTACCAAAACCTCTGTATTTTAGCAGAATAGCCTACGTGCTGATTTTTCAAAAATTTAATTTTCAAAGTTTCAACAACAGCCTATCTGACTTTGTGCAAAAAGTATTCTTATTAGCAAAAAACAGGTAGATTTTTATTTTTTTTTCTTGCGGAATAAGGTTTTGACATAAGAAATTCAAAACAAATCTATTTTGTACCTTTTTTGTTCTGGGTGGCCACCACCCTTTTCGGAAGGAGACGGGTGAAAGCACTGCCACGTACCATGCAACTTTTGTCAAAATATTCCATTCCGTTTGGGAGTTACGAAACCATTGGTTATTTGTTTGGTCTCCTCCCTTTTTCTCTATTTAGAGTATTCAGTTAGTTGGTTCGGTTTGTTTTTTAATTAATATCGGTTATTTCCCTGCTTTAGCCAAGTAATCCTTTTGTGCTTTCCTGGCAGAGATGCTAATTGTGTATTTTTTTGTTTGTTTAAATGTGAATAAAATGAAACTAAAACTGAAACTGAAAACGCACAGATCTGAGATACCATAGGCAGCCCTTGCTTATCTTACCTGAAAATTTCACCTGCAACGTCTTTCATGGTAGCCTATTCGCCATGTAATGGGAGGGCGCGTCATTTAAGGTGACGATTTAGGCCTAAAACTTGAGCCACGTTTAAAGCTACAATTAGTTCTGGAAGTAGTTATACTTTGCCAGAAAAAGGCGGATTTAGAAATTTCGAACAATGTTTGCAACGGATACGTCGGCTACGACTCTTCATCAGCGATATGTCAGCCCTTCTTGGCAAGGGTCCTCCTCAGCCTGAAAATCTACATGTCTGGACTGTGAAAGTTGGGCTGTAAACCAAGGCCGTATCCAGTTAGGGGGTTGACTCCCCCCCCCCAACCATACACAAACAATCGTTTTAAAAGGCTTTACGGGCCTGCAGTGTACCCTTGCCAAGAAGGGCCGAAATATCGCTGTCTAAGAATCGTAGCTGACGTATCCGTTGCAAACATTGTTTGAATATATGTTTCAAAGTCAGCTTGGGCTCAAAGAATATTTATCGCCTGCGGCGTCTTTTGTAGTTGCTTATTTTCTATAAGTTTAAGTGTGCGTCGTTTAAATGGGTTTGAAGCTTCAGATTTGGGGTCTAGGCAACAATAAAAGTTAGAATGTGCATGGGAAGTAGTTAAACTTTGCCAGTAAAAAGTAGGCTTTACAAATTTTTGCATGCAGCTCTCAATTTAACTTTGTCTCGAGTGTACCTTAGAAGCTGCTGCTTAGGATCTGAGCCACCTTAAAAGCAGAGTTTCTACGAGAATTGTGAAAATAGTTGAATTTTCTCAGAAAAAAGCGGATTTAAAAAAACAATTGTAGCCTACCCTATTTTCTATTTAGTTGAAGGGTTCGTCATTTAGGTGGGTTTTTAAGCTTGAGACTTTGGTGTCTAAAGCTACATTAAAAACTAAAACTTTTATGTGAATAAATAAGATTTGCTTCGATTAGAAAAAATTTCGCCAGCGGTGCTCAGTTTAATTTTTCTTGAGCACATACGTCAGAAGCTGATACGATACCGGGGCTTGAATCTGTCTAGTGAAACTTAATAAGAAGGGCATTCTGGAATTTCTACTATTTCTTCATTTACTATTTATTTGATTAATGGCCTTTTGCATAATCTTTTAAAAATGTATTTGATATTTGTTGATTTTTAGTCGATATAATTTCCTGGATGTATCTATTCGTATCTTTTGAGATCATACCCCCCCCCCCCTGCTCAAGCACTTCGAACCACCCCTGTAAGGCGTTGTGCTAATAAATTATATTATATTATTGCAATTATCCTGTAATTACCCTGTAAGGCCGTTGTGCTAATAAATTAAATTAAATTATTTTTGTATAACCCTTCTAGTACAGACGGAGTAGGCGAATGCCAGAGGAAGAAACAACACGACAACAGCAACCAAAACAATTAAAATTTACTAATTTTTTTTTTTCACATTTTTGCTTCTTTCTGTCCGGACTCGCAAGGGGATCATCTATCGTCAGCGTCTGGTTTCCGCACAGTAAACTTGAATGTCAGTGTAAGACCTAACTTATCAGCAGAGCCAAATAGCAGGAAGCGATATTCGGATACTGGATTTACAAAGCCATATCCCAGGCCAAAGTGGGATAACACGAACGAACTCTGCTCCCGGAGCGTATTATTGCTGGGAGAAAGTCAGGTAAAAGATTCGATTTAATTTCACGGAAGGAGTTTCAACCGGTCAAGAACAGTTCGGAGGCAATATGACGGAAGCCAAATGCCTACAGGAAATTAACTCCAAGCTAGCCCTTATTCCGAAAGTTTCAGAGGATGTATCAAACATCCAGAGCAAAATGTCGGAAATGTCTGTCCAAATTGCCCGGAGTGCTGAAGCAGGGGAGGCAGCAAAGGCTGAAATCGCAAGTCTACGTAGGGCCCTGGTAACAGCCGAGTCTAAAATCAACCAATTGGAAGTGAAGGATAAGCGATTTAACCTGGTCTTGCACGATTTTAGACCAAATAGGCCAGGCTCATCAGTGGCAGCAGATGTTACTTCCCTGCTGGATTATTGCTTCCCGTCTCTTAACATTTCCCGTCACGATGTGGTCGAAGCGTATAGATTAAGAGCAGGCCCAGTTGTAGTTAAATTCGCGACGATGGATCTTCGTAATCATGTCTTACGGAATGCGAAAATAATTCGAAGAGAAAATGTCGGAGTTAGCCCTGATTACTCATTCATTCAACGTGAAGCGCGCAGAGCCCTTAAGCCATTTCTTGAAAAAGCATTGGACGAGAATCGACGGGCGTATCTGAGGGGTGACAAACTGTTTGTAGACGGTGAACTTTTCGTATATGAGGGAGCGACAAAAAAACTTAAAAAAGTAGCATCTCCAGAGGCTGGTGTTGAAGGGTCTGTAGCGGGTAGAGACCGTCAAAGTGAAGCCCAAGGTAGTGTAATGGAAACTGAGCAATCACCTCAGGTGAAGGAAATTACTGAGCATTCGGAACGGTCCAGTGGTAAGCCAGGGACTAGTTCAGCGGTGGAATCAGAAATTGTAAGTCGCGAGAGTGTCGATGCGTTAAGCTCAGATGGTAATGACAGTGATGCGAATACGGTGGTAGAGATCCCTACTAGGAGTTATAAACAAGCAGTGTCAGGAGGTCGTGCCAGAAAGAGTAGCGAAATCAGCCCTGTAGAACATGAAAGGCACGCCCCCAAAAATCCTCGTGTGGGAAACAGAAACTTTGCGCGTCCAGGGTACCGTTCTTTCAGGGAACGAAGTGACAGGTATACTGGCGATTACTACCGGTTTAACTTCGGTCCACAAGAGATAGAAGATTACTAGGGTAAAGAGGGCCATGAGCTGAGTCTAAAAATTGTGGAATGGAACATTCAGGGATATAGTGATGTTAAGTTTGATAGTTTATTTATAGCAGGAAGTTGGGATATTGTTTGTATTGTGGAAAGCTGGAAACCTGATCCGATTGTACGAGTTGATTATGATTCTTTTGGAGTATCGCGGAGGAGAAGTAAAAATAATAGAGTGTACGGGGGTGTTTCTATGTTAGTTAAGAGTGGTATATTTAGTAAGTGCGTTCAGTTAAAATCGTCATCTGAAAACATTGTATGGATGAAGTTGACATTAGGAAATGTTTCCCTGATGGTTTGTGGTGTATATATTCCGCCGGAGACTAGCAGTTATAGTGAAAAGGAAGATACGTGGGGTATTTTGTTTAATGAAACTTATCAGTATAAGCGAATTCATAAAAGTTATCAGTTTGTATTCTTAGGCGACTTCAATGGGTATACGAGTAGTAAAATGGAAAGGACTTTTGTACCGTCGCTGCCGCATGAGAACCCCGACCCTGGATTTGTTGGTATGAATGGAGTTTGTGTGGATGCTCAACTGGAACGACCGGTAGAGAGGACAAGTAAGGACCGAATTCGGAAGGTTAATAAATGGGGTGGAAAAATACTGGATTTTTGCGGGATTGAAAATTTGGTAATTTTAAATGGTAGATTGGGGAAAGATAAAAATGTCGGTGATTTTACTTGTTTTGCGGGGAGGATGCCTAGTATAGTTGATTATATTTTAGTGGATATGTCTCTCTGGCCGTGGTGTACAGACTTCAGGGTGCTCTCGGTGGTTGGTTCGGACCACGTGCCAATAGAAGCAACAATAGGTATCAGAATGTCTGTTCAGGGAGTTAGGAATTCAAATATTGGATTAGATCTGGATTTAAATGATAGGATGTTGGTATTCCCAAAAATTAGGTCAGAAAATGTAAGTGATAAAACTTTGAGTAGTAGGTTAGGAAAGGATCTAACAGAAGAGCGGATAGAGAAATGTAGATCTATTATTGCGTCGGGTAGAATGGAAGATGGAATTGAAGCAATTTGTAAGATTGTTAGGGAGGTAAGCAGAGGGGATGAAGATAATGATAAACTAAAGTATAGAAGACAAGGTAAGGACTTTTTTGATAAGGAATGTGAAGCGAAGAGAAGTAAGGTTAGTGTCGCCCTTCTAAGAATTAAGGATAGTATTTATGTTGATAAAGTATTTTTAGATGAGTATAGGGAGCAACGACGGGAGTATAAGCAGTTAATAAAGAAGAAAAAAAGTGAATTAGAGGAAAAACGAATAAAAATGATGGAGGAGGATTATGTTAAGAAAAATAAGAAAGAGTTTTGGAATGGAATTAAGGGGTCACTTCGACAAGAGGAGCTGGGGATTGGCCCTTCAACAAAGGTGTGGACGGATTACCTGGAAAAGAAGCATTCAAGTGATGATAATTTAAAACGAACAGCGCAGCGACTGAAGGAACAAGTAGAATTTCCTTTGAGAGAAGAGGATTACGCCCTGACGGATCCTGTTAGCCAAGACGAAGTGTGGGAGTCCATGAAGAAGATGAGAGGAGGGTCATCACCGGGACCTGACGGGATCCCCACAATTATTTGGAAACGGGTTAGAACATATCTATTACAGACCCTGGCATTACTATTTTCAGGTATATTAAGTAAGGGTGTGTGGCCGAAGCAATGGAGTTTATCAATAATGACACCCCTGTTTAAGAAAGGTAATAGGCAGGAGGTTGGGAATTATAGGGGGATACACCTGGGGAATAGCATATCAAAGGTTTTTTGTAAGATTTTAGATAATAGGTTAAAGAAATGGTTAGATTGTAGGGAGGTTTTAAATCATGTACAGGCAGGGTTTAGACAAGGTTACGGACCGATGGATAATATTTTCGCATTAAAAGTGGTGATTGATAAGTATACTAGGCCTAGAAATGGAAGACTGTATGCGGCATTCGTAGACCTGAAAGGGGCGTTTGACAATGTAGAGAGAGTTTTATTGATAGATAGTCTGTTAAGTATAGGACTACCAGTAACATTTGTGTTAATGTTAGCAGAAATATACAGATTTACACGGTTGATAGTAAGGGTAGGGAAACAATTATCTAAAGTAATAAGTTATAATATGGGTGTAAAACAAGGTTGTACTCTGTCGCCAAAACTGTTTGGAATATTTATTAATGATGTTGTGGAGTTTATGTTAAAAAAAGGAGCGCCCACGGTTTCTTTAGATATATCTTTGTTGTGTATGCTCCTGTTCGCTGACGACATAGTTTTGTTAAGTGATAGTAGGAATAATCTGCAGATTTTACTTGATTTGTTGAGAGAGTACTTAGAAGGTAAAAAACTGGAGCTAAACACAGGTAAGACGGTAGTATTAGTGTTCAGAAAAAGAGGAAATTTGAGGACGGAAGATAAGTTTAATTATGGAGGTAAAGAAATAGAAGTTGAGGAAGAGTGGACATACCTGGGAGTAATATTTAGAGCTAAAGGTAAGACGTTTAGTTATTGAAAAGAGTGTAGAGAAGGGTAGATTATGTTCGAATTCGATACTTAGGAGTGAACTAAAGGATGTTAGAAATCTTAGGGCCCACAAAGAAATATTTAGGTCTAAGGTGGTGGGGGTAATGCATTATGGGTCTGAAGTTTGGGGGTATGAGAAGATAGATAAGATAGAAGTAGTGCAGTTAGGTTATTTTAAGAGGTGGCTAGGAGTAAGTAAATTGACAAATAGTGTAGTTGTTAGGGGCGAGTTAGGGTTAACTTCCCTAAGAAATGTAAGACTAGTGAATATGGTTAGGTTTTGGGAAAGGATTGTTAGGATGCCACGTATTAGATTATTAAAATCTGCATATTTAGAAGCGTTGAAAGAAGAATCGCCTACTTCATGGCCGTATCAAGTAAAAAAGATACTGGATGATTGCGGAGTTGGAGAATTATGGAATGATGGATTAGGAAAGGAGGAAGGAGTGACTAAGGTTGTGAAAGAAATACTTAAGAGCCAGGAAGTACAGGTTTGGCATGCCCAGAAGGACCAGTCGGAATCTTTGGGGTTTTATGCTGCGGTAAGAGAGACATGGGGTGAGAATATAATGTTTAAAGCGGGTCTTAGACGGGATGAGTTAAAAATAATTATTGAATTGTTGGCAGATTGTCTGCCAATTGGGGGTAGAAGACGTTATATTGGTCAGTGTAAGCAGAAGTTCGGTCCTTACTTTTGTCCGATGTGTGGGTGCGTGGATGAGAGTGTGATTCACATGCTTTGCGACTGTATGGAGCTGAGTGAATGGAGAAAAGAAGAGTATGGTGTGCGTGTATTTGACGAAGAGTGGGTAAAACGAATTTTTAAGGATGAGTGTTTTGCTGGTATAAAGAAAATGGGGCGATTTTTGAGGCTAGCGATGGAACACAGAGGTAGGTTTTTGGAATAAGTAAAACAAATTAAAAGGAAAAGAGTGTTATTATATATTAGTGTTTTTTGTTGTTGTTTTTTTGTATGACAAATTTTTGCCATGGCCCTCGGGCTGCTTATAGCAATAAACTATCTATCTATCTATCTATACGTAATGTTTATGGGGTGACCGTCCAGGGGGGAAAAAGATTTTATTTTCTGAAGATGGTGCAGAACGGGAAAAGACATGGGAAGAATATACATGTGGTTATTCATCTTTCTTAACTTCCATTAATCACTTTTCGTTATATTTATCACGTTGCAGCCTCCAGCCACCGCGCAATAATGTTCATTGATAGCTCAGTTCAAGCGAGGCTGGTATAATCCAGGCGTCGATTGACTAATACGAGTACCATACCAGACGTCGAATAATAAAGATCATTATTTTTCTCTACACCGTATTTCCGTCTCGTCCCTTGACAAAAAAAAAACAAAAGCAAAACATAACACTTTCATAGGAAACACACACAAAATGGACAATTACAAACTGAGACTCTCTGACTGACTAAAAAATGAACACGATTACATACATATAGAAATAAAGTTTGAGAATTTTGCTCCACGAGTGGGACTGGATTTTTTAGTTGTACTTGCTAATTAGATTAGAGATAGCAAGCTCAGGGTCTCTTACGTTATATATTTTCATCATTTTGGTATTTCTTGTCGAAGGGGGGAGTCGAAGTAAGTGTTTGGAGAAAGTGGAACGAAGTTTAGTTTTTTCGCTAGCTGAGAATATTTGCCAGAAGGGAGCTAGGTTAAGAAATTGGGGTATCGCAACGGAGTTATAAAGGGAAGCTAGGAGTTTTCGGATGAAACGGTTTACATTCTTAGAGCATAGGAAGCGCATATTTTTCTTTCAAAATGTTCAGAAAGAAGCCAGCCGGTGTGTTTTAATGACGAGCCAATGGGGAGAACAAGGTAAACAATGCTCTCAACGGGTTTTACATTGATATAGGCTTGTATAAGCCATTCGTCCACTGACTGATACGAGTACCATACTAAACTTGGAACAATAAGGGGCACTGTTTTTCTCTACACCGTATTCCTGTCTCGCCCCTTGACATAAGTCGTCACTATGTATGTTTATGTGTTTTATTTACTTTCTTCATTTACTCCGCTTTCTGAAAACGGCGGGTTATAAATAAATTACTTACTTACTTATACCTCACGGATCCTGTTCCTCAGTTTTTGTTTATGTTTTATTTATTTATTTATTCATCTATTTCCCTCAGAACTGAGGAGTACAAAATAATGTATAAAACAGAACTATGCCTAAACCATCTGATCCATTCAATGACACATACATATATAAGAAATACACACGATTTCGACAACTAAGTTACACTTATTTACGCACTGTATTATTCACTTGTTAAAATATGGGTACAGGTTGTGGGCTTGGAGGGCTACCGAAGCGAAAGTTCGTCTTCTTTTTTCTCAAAATTAAAACTGGGTCTTTTACTTTAAAATTGGAAACCAACTGCGAATTACTGAAAGAAATGGGGAACCCAAGGAGAAATTTGGAAAATTTGAAATATGAAATTTCAATAGCAGATATGTGGCAAATTCGAAAATTTTCTGCGATTGTTGCAGCAAAAAGAACATTAGGTAAAGCAACGGCGGTGAACAATGAGCCGAGGATGTCTTTCCTGTATCGCCCACGAACACGAATTAAGAGGCCAAATGCCTTGCGAATTCTTTCTTGTATATTATTGACAAGTATAGGCTTAGAAACCTTAGCTGACGATGCATATGGGATCCCTAAGTACGCCACTATATCACATGGTGAAAAAATAATCCCATTACAGAAATCAAGACATGCATTTCCATCCACGGTGCTATTTACAACAAAAAACTGGCATTTACCAGCACTAACGGAAAGACTCTTTGCTGATAGAGAAGTGGCAAGACGGTTAAAGTTCTCAGCCAACGCAGCTTTTGATTTACTCCGTAAAATTATGTCGTCGGCATAAGCTAGGTAAGAAACATCATCTCGAAGAGCCGAAATCAGGGATATTCGGGTTGACCGGAGACACTCTGCTAGGCTAACATTAAATAAAAGGCGATAAAATACCACCTTGTCTCACCACTTTGCCACTGGCAAATAAGAAAGAAAACAGAAGAGAACCCAAAGATACCCTAACCGACGGCCGGCTATACCAAGAACGCAAAACACGACAAATAGAGAGTCGAATACCCCTAGAAAGAAGAGCCAGGATTGCTGAAGCGTGAGATAAGTTATCAAACGCTCCTTTTGTGTTAATTAAAAGAGCGTATAAAATTTCATTGTTATTTCTAGATTCAAGTATTATTTTTGAAAATGCAGCGTGGGCATGATCAGAACCCATACCTTTCTTAAACCCAACTTGGTGTTCACCAACATCAAGGTTTTCAAAAAGACGTTTAATACAACAAACAATTTACCGAATATTGACCCACGGGTGATTGGCCGGTAAGAATCACATAAAACAAATTTCGCTTTCCACTTTTGGGAATGGGGGTGATAGTACCAAGCTGGAAAGAAGATGGAACACAACCAACCGCCAACATCAAATAAAAAAAACACTGGACAATCAGAAAGAAACTCGGAGGTGCAAATTCAATATTTGCACCTTGTTTTATGAAACAAAATTTCGTGGGGGTTGTCAACCAGAAGGTGAGCGACAGATTAGTCCTCTTGTGCTCTTCCAAACGCTTAAGTATTGTCCAAAGCCCCGTCCCCTCCCGTCTTCCGTGCGTCGTTCCGAGAGGAATACTGGATCAGTTTTCTCCATATCCTGCTAATTCTTCTGCACAATTTTTACGTAGTTTCATCCCGTCATTTATTTCTGGTCATATCTTATAAGTGTATTAGTTAATTTGTTTCGTGTCTGTGTATTTTGTAAATTTGTATTCCTCTTCTAGGATTTAGCTGTTCGGATTAAACTTGATTGATTGATTAAAAAAAAAAATAGATGTTGTAAGGTACTACGGCGTATAAGGCTTATACAGATTCCTCTTTTCCTCGGGGCGCGCTGTAATAAGGCGAATAAGGAAAATAGAGCTCGACTGTATTCTCCCTTATGATGATGATGATGATGATTTTATTAACGCAGGAGAGGAAATAGTGCAGTATAGACAAATAAAAGAAAAAATACACTGAGCTTTCAATAATGTAGTAAATGCACGAGACCGAAAATAAACATTTTAAAAAAGAAAGAAAAGGGACTAATCGGGTCTAAAAAATCTTCTTCCTAGATGGAGTACGGAAAAATGGCCAAGGGCAGAAACGTGAAGGTCCTGGGCAATTGAAGATAACTTTGAACAAGGGTCAGAGGGCAAAAAAGTTGCAGTTATACGGAAATTCCTATAACGTCGAGGAAGGTACAAGAGAAATTTACAATATTTGAAATAATAAGTCATGACACGTTTTAAATCTTTTAGCCTCAGAATACCAAACATCCCGGAAAGGTTGCAGACAGAGGGAGAATAAAAACTATTATATAAACTACCAAGCGCTTTTCTGTTATACCTTCCTCTATTTGGAACTATTTTTCCATATCCGACACGAATGGAATCGTGAACAGCCGAAACAGCGTTATCGCAAATTGTTTTTAGAGACTGTGCTATGATCATGCCAAGCCATTTTACGATAGGGGAATTGGGGAGTTTTTCATTTTGAAAAGAAATACCAGAATCGTTTGAGCTGTTGAATTTAAGATGCTGACATTTAGAAATGTTACCAGAATGGCCAATTTGAGAAAGACCCTGACAAATCGTTTTTATGTTAGATTCTAACCCACTTTTAGTTCGACTTATTAATAGAATGTCGTCAGTAGTATATAATAGCCGCTCCCACTCCACCCTCCCCCCAATTTCAAAACCCCATTTTAACATCAATTTCTTAAATTTTAACATCCTTTTTACCAAATTATCCCCCTTTTTAAGAACATTTTTATTTTCTTACTTCCAAAATAAAGGATACAAGAAATGAGAATATTACCCTTTACTACATATAAAATACTACAATATACACTACTTCTTTTTTTTCAAATATTACTGAGTAAACAGTTCTAAATCCACATATGTTTCTTTGTTCTTGTTTTCGCGTACAATAGGCTGCAAAACCAGATTTTTCTTTAAAAGTAATTCGTTAGCAATGGCATTATATTTCTGTGTTATAAACAAATCGCATGGTTTGTCATTATGATTAATAACTACAACCAACTTATCACCATATTTTGTCTTAGCAGTTCTCATTTTAACAATAGCATATTTCAAACCTAACACTAGTTCTTCTTTCCTGATTGTCTCATTGTATTTATTCATTCTGATTGTATTCAAGACTTCCTTTGCGGACTCCATTTATTAGGGGATGATTTTATTAAATAAAAATCCAGGCTCACAAACTCACATATATATTTTTATTGATAATATCTAATGTAGCTTTTCTTTCATAATATATAACACAGTAAACATTATATGGTACGGGTTGATTATCTTTCAACGTTAAACTTATTTCAATATCAGCAGTTGTTCCATTATAAATATTTGACTCGTGTTTGGAAACATCGAAACAGAATAGTGGATATACTTCTTTAAATTCTTCTAGACTAACAACACTACCAGTATCAAATGCTAATTGTTTATAACCCAAATGTATGAACCTATTGTAAAGATTTGAGTATTTACATTTATCATCGCTAAAATCACATTTAAGTGGTTCTTCAAGATATTTATCCCCATTAATTCTAAGTTCTATGTCTGTTAAATTCATATGATCAAACACCATATTATTCATTAATTGATTGTTATGCTTTTCATTTTTCTGTAGCATCACAACTACTTTTGTTGGATCGTTTCTCTCAGAAATAACTTTCCACGTGTGTTCCTTATTTTGACTAACATCGCTTTTATAAGTATTACATGCTTCCCACATCAGATTATGCTTTCTGTCCTTTGCCAATCCCTTTTCTAATTGACTCATCATTTCGATACTAGGAGCTACAATAGGGATTTTCCAGGATAAATACTCAATAACCACTTTCAAATTAGTATTTTCGTTTCTTATAATTATGTTGTTATCATCATTTCTTCTTAGAAATATTTTATGCGACGCACCTCTGAAGAATCGTTTGTTTCCTTTCAAAAATCCAAACAATTCTGATAATGGTAAATGCATATTTACTAATTTACTGCTCTTTGTTCTGTTATATCTTTTTTCAAATCCTTTATTATAATTATCATTATTGGTCAACCTGACTGTTCCAGCCCCTGCAGTAAACGGAGCAATTACAGGATTGATTTCTTTCCCTTGATTATAATCTTTATACCAGAAATGATTTCTTGCTGCACTTCTAGAATAATCATCAGTATTCAATCAACTTTGTAACGGTGGTTGTAATACCAACATGATTAATTTTTTCAACCGATTCATCGTTTATTACATACTCAGCGGTACTGAATAAATTAAATCCATTATTCGTTAAAGTAGCAACATCGGTTGCAGCTATAGGAGTCCCATCTTTGTTTACTATTCTAATACTGACATCAAGATAACTTTCACTTGGATAAAACCAGGAATCTAATTTCTTTGTTACGAATTCAAACTCTGATTTATTAGATACATTCACATCTGTTTCTCGAATTTCTTTAAATTCATATTTAACCACTGTTTCATCCACAAGCGGTTCATCAAAAATGTTCCATTGCGGACTGATAACTTTATTTACTGCCATTTATATAAGAAAGAAATTATTAAATAAAACTTATTTCAGAATCTTTAATCCATTTCCAGTCATTAACGTTTTGATCAAGTCCTGACTTCTTTGATTTAAAATCCTTTTATTTGTACCGATAAGAACCTTCATCGATTTTTTGTTTCCAGTTACATCAATGATTTCCTTCTTGTTTACATTGATCAGATCTTTCCCATATTCTATTGCTCTGTTTTTCAACAACTCAAATCTCGTTTTAATAATATTATTATACATTGACATAGCCCCATCTTTTATTTGTTTTGCTGACGTTTGAAATAACTGGGAATTAACAATGTTTTTGAATACACTACCGATTCCACTTCCATACTGCCTTTTATAAAGTAATCGCTTATTATTAATCAACATCTATAGGTAAATAATTTTATTTCACTAATCCTTTAAGCTTTTCTTAAATGCAGCACGTATCCAACGTTATCACCATTCAAATCGATAGGTCTTCCCAACTGATCAGTAATTGTCATTCTCAAGGAGTAAATAAAGTCTTTTGTATTAATAGGAAGGTAGATTAATTGTCTAGGATTCTCAACAATTTGACAGCCCGGTTCTGTATTCGGAACAAATGTCCAAATTACATCTGATTTACTTTTGTTTACGATAGAACTGTTTACAAGAGAGCAGTTAATTTGAATTTTATCAACGCTTCTTGTTATATTCGGAAGCTTTGTACCTTCATTGATTTTCTTAGATATCGCACTATCCTTCTCAAATCCTAAAATCTGACACAAGTCACTATTAAATCTAAACAAATATTTTTCTTGTAATAGTATGACAAATCTCATAGATGCTGGATTGGATGAAATAACAATAGGACATTTATCTTTTGGGGTATCAAAATACTGACACAAAAAATAATTCAAACAATCATCGTTATACATCCCATTAGGAATAGTAACATTCATCCATCCCCCCTCTTCGTCTTTCCTGTATTGAAATGTATTATTTCCAAATTTATCACTTATATTATACCACAAATACCACAAAGTACACTGATTCAAACCTATTTCATAATCCCAATTACGATTCAATTCGATTGGTTGACTAAATGTTATATCAATGATACTTTCATTACCTTCAATGTTTAACAACACCATTTATTAGAAATATTTTTTAGATGTTGAATTGTAATATCTCTTCGTAAGAAATTTATTTCGCATTAACGAATCCAAAATATCAATAGCTTCATTTCTCACCTCATCAGATGTATTTCCGTTTACTCTGCTACCTATCAAAGTGTATAGTTTTGAAATCATTTCATCACAATTCATAAATACTCCAGTTCCTTTTTGTTTGACTAATGGCAAATTATTTTGAATGGTCTTTAACCTATCCTTGTATTTCTTTATGAATTCAATTTGTTCATTATACTTACTAGAACTACTTTTACTTTTAAAACCACCATAACTTTGACTTATCGGTGTTAATTCAGCCAAAGCATCTTCTATATTCTCTGGGTTATCATAATAAAAATGAGGCATCTCAAAATATTCCCCTTGATATCTTCTATGATTATCTATATATTTCACATTAAGTGCTTTTAATAACTCTTTATCAACACCTTCATTCAGATCAACAACTTTTATACTTGTTGGAGATGCTTCTAAAGCGGTTGACTGCATTTCTACTTCTGAAACTGGAAGCTGATATGGTTGATTCGTTTCACCTATCTGGAGAAGCCTTGTTCTTGAACTATCATCATCTTCCTGTAGTTTATTTATGATCATTTCAGTGTTTTCTTGTAATTTTTTGATGGTATCTTTAGTGTTTTCTTTTTGTGCTATAATAACTGGAGCGTTTAATTCTGAAGCATATTCCCGAAATCCTGCCTTCTCCATCTCAATTTGTTGAACCTTTCTTCTCTGAATTTCTCTGTTCTTCACTACATCCGATAAAATATCACTCAAGCGTCTTGAATCCATTTATATACAAGTAATTTTATTTCATAATAAATTTTGAAAGTTCTTTCTCATAAAACCCTCCTTGAATTAATTCCCCACTTTTGACAGATATTTCATAAGTAATGGGAATGGTAGGTCTGATGGTTGCTATCTGAAATACTTCATCCGTATAATTAGGTAAATATCCTTTATCAAAAACACTTTTTTCTTTTTTAATTCTGAATAAATCCCCTACTTTGACGTTTCCTGTGATTTTGTAGTCATCTACTGGAGGAAACAGAGCATTGTAAACCTTTTTCTGATTAACCTTTTTACTAGCATCAACTGGTTTCATTTGTATTGAGCGGTGATACGAGTTATTATAATTATTTACGAATACAGGTAAAATATCAATCCATTTACTAGTGTTGTTGTGAGTAAAATATTTCCATAACTTGTCTTTCAGCGTTCTGTTGAATCGTTCAACGATTTGTGCTTTCAGTTCACTTTCAGATGCAAACCAGTGTCTATCGTTATTTTTCAAAAAAGATTGAACATTCCTCATAACAAATTCCTTGCCTTTATCAGTTTGCAACTTTCTAGGAATTCTTTCTTTAAATATATGACTGAATGCGTTTATTATTCCAGCACCCGTTTTATCTTTCAAAGGGACACACCAAGCATATTTACTAAAGCAATCAATAACAGTCAAGATGTAATTTGCTTTATCATTCGCTTTTTTATATTTCTGGAGGTCAACTAAATCAGCTTGCCATTGCTCATCAACATAGTGAACATAGACTCGTCTCCTTTCAAAATTGTGATAGGAAGGTTTGTGTAACGTATACACATTCTCATTTTGCAACACATTTTTTATTTTATCTTTAGAAACGTTCACTCCATTTTCTTTTAACTTTCTGTGAATATCATCAACACCTGAATAATTAGAATAATACGTCTTTAATATATCTTTTTCTGCGTCGAGTTTTTTTTTTAAAAGTGATTTTTCCTCGATCCGCAAATAACACAATTACCTTTCAGCATTGGAACGTTGTTTTTCTGTGACACTGCATTAAACATTGATTCAGTATCAGTTTTCTTTTTACATTTCATACAATAAATCTCCATTTATTAGAAAACAATTTTTATAAACGAAAAGCTACCAACTTCATTTTGCGCTTAATGTAGGAAATACAGTGAAGTCCACAGTTTAATTCATCTATATTTTGAACAGCAAGATTTTCATAAGCTATTTTTTTCTTTGAAGTTCTTAGATATTTAATTATTTCTTTTCCTGGGGGAATACCGAAAGAATCAAAAAATTCTACATGGGGGTATTCAGGTAGATTACAATACGCAACCCAGTGAGTTCCAGGCATTCCGAGTTTATCATAATTAATGACACCGCATTCTATACTATTTATATGTTTGGGTAGCGTATCTATAGAGAACACACCTCTAAACTGTGGTATATCCCCTAATGCATCCATAATATCAAAATTGGTTAGAGGTCCTACTTTACTTTTGCTTCTTTTTTGATGTCCCCGTTTTTTGACTTCCTAGGCCTTCCACGTACCCCATTACCCACAACTTTTTGTGTTCCAGGAAGTTTAAGCGCTCCACCTATGTTGACATCATCGGTTTCCTTCCCACGTAACCCATTACCCACAACTTTTTGTGTTCCAGGAAGTTTTAGCGCTCCACCTGTGTTGATCATTTTATCCATAATTTTCTTACCAGCGAATGTACCCAAAGCAGCAGCACCACTTGTTAAAGCTGCCTTACCAAGGGTAATTGCTAGCGGTATTAAAAATGGAAGTAATCCTCCCTTTTGAATCGCTTCTTTCATCTGTTTGTATGATACATCTATGTCACAGCCCTTATTATTCATTTTACATGTTTCAATTTTATCAATTTGTCGTTTACTTAAAAGTAACTTAACTGGTTCTCGTTCATTTTGTCTACTATGACTAACACATATCTGACATTTTTGTTTAGCACCAAAACATTTCTTCAGCTTTCCTTTCTGAAGCTTTGACAAATAAACTGTATACTCCATTGTTTCAACCATTTATTAGGGAATTAATTTATCATATAAATTTTATTTCTTTCGTTCAGTTTTCATGAAGTCTTCTGTTTTCTTAACAAAATCTTGATCAACAGGTTTTTGCTCTAAAAGCCTTTTTAAAATGTTTACGACTGCTCTTTCAATACCATTGATATGCAAATCTTGGTCCAAATCATTTGAACTAATATTACTGCTCATTTTTTGTTGGTTTTCGAGCTTTTTGTCAATACTTTTCCTAAGGTCAAGAAGCTTTTTGTCAATACTTTTGCTAAGGTCGCCAATCTTCGTTTCAATACTTTTGCTAAGGGCTTGTTGGTTTTCGAGCTTTTTGTCAAAATCTAAAAGATACGTAGTTAACGTTCCTAAATTAACAGCATCATGTTTGTTTCTAGGATCTTGAACATTTGTGATTACTTTATTCCCAGCATCAAGTTCTTTTTCACTAACTCCAATTGTTTGTTTTACAAATAACCCTTTATCTTTGTTCCTTACCAACGAATTATCAGGAGAATCATCTATCGCAGTTAATCTGTTGATATCTTCGCTAAAGTATTGATTGGTTTGCACTTGTTCTGCAGTTATTTGTTCTTTAAACTGATTCAAAATAATAGTCATCAACCTTAAGCTAATCGCATCCTGATCTGCTTTGGCATCACCTAAATTAACAATTCGCCTATCCTGTAGGTTAATGTTACCGTTTTCGTCAGTAACTTTCGATTCGTTACTAACCTTTTTTCCGACACTACCAAATTTATTCATTTATTATAGAAATAAATTATCCGGTAAATTTTTCAAAGTTTTTCCTGTACTTAAGGGTTTTATCTTTTGTTTTTAAATCTATGAAGAAAAAACCGTAGCCCTTGGTTGCAGTCTCGAATTGTTTGAGAAATTTTTCATTGTCTATACTGGATACATGGCTTTGTCTTATTAATTTTACTTCTTTTGGATTAGAACACTGAAAGAATGCAAAATAATTGCACTGGAGCCTTACCACCTTTGGCGTTTTATGATAGCTTTGAGACAAGTAAATAATTGAGGCATTTTTCTTTCTTCCTCTTATGAATAAATCTTCTATTTTCTTCTGGTCTTTTTCAGTGACAAAATCGTCAAAGATAATCAAGTTTTGGTACTCAGGGTCTAAAGTCGTCAACATCGACAATATCATCAAGATTGTTACTTACTGTTAAGACTTTCGATTTGCATTGTGACTCCAAAGTGGTTAAATTGGTTATAAGGTCTTGATATTTATCTTCTTCAAGATCTTTAGCATACAAGTATATTCGGTTGAAACAAAGATATTCATAAATTAAATTCAAAAGAAGGTTAGTTTTCCCTGTTCCAGAACTACCACAAATTAAGAGTCTGAATTCTCACTGAGGTGCAAGGTCGTGCTTATTCTGATAAGTGTTCTTTTCACTAAAATCATAGACTTTGATTGGAGCCTTTTCATTCATTTATTTAGGAAGAATTTTTCATTATAAGATTTACTTGAGTATTTTAAGTATATACTTGTATTTATTAAGTAGGTACTTGAAGTTTTGCAGTAGGTACTTGAATTTAATGTTTATAACCTAAAGGTAAAGTGTGTATTTTATCGCTTGTTACTATCCTTTTATCATCCTTAGGATCTAAAGCTTTTTTATTCTGTTCTTCTAGAAACATATTGTGCTTGTATGATCTTAAGTTATACTGGGTTATAGAAAGGTTTTCCGTTTTACCAAACAGTACATCCTTATAGTTTTGAATCGTAATTTTATCTTTAACTATATTGGTTTTTATTCCTTTCAGTTTTTTGCTAGCCTTTGAAGGGTCTTGGTTGTCCTTTAAATAAGCATATACTTTTGATCGTAATCCAACAAACTCTGTCATAACCTGTCCACCTAATTCATCTTTCATCATTCCTATCACTTTCTTATTTACACTAGGAAACCCATATGGATTATCTTTCGCATAATCAGATGTATCGAACCTCTCATTCAAATCCTGTTTGATATCTTGATAAAAATCTTCAGTTCTAATATCATATATGAAAGAATCAATGTCCATGTAACACAAATCAATTTTATCTCCATATTTAGGCTTCATATAATCATAATGGAATTCATACATCAATAACTTGGATAGTTCCAATACAGCAAAGCCGATATACATTGGTTTGTCTAATTTTATCTTTTCCTTTGACATTCTTGCTACTGAAAAGTTTTCACTGAATATTATTTCAGGTTTAAAGTTGGGTTTCTTTATTATTTTTCTCTTGTTGCATCATCCGTTAATATTTCCATATCCGCTCGCTTCCTTACGTTTTCCATAGTTTTTCCAAAGCAAGCATTATTCATAAGCTTAAAGAAATCCTTCTCAAAATCATTTGTACCTTTAGTTATAAGTGCTGTGTTGTGGTCTATATATCCTTTTAAGTAAGCACTTTCAGTGAATCCTAGTATTCTGTGTACTCTTTTCAATATCAAGCCTTTTTGTAAATAAAATTCTAGGTTCCTGTGGTGAACTACATAGTTGGTTTTATCTAATACTGTGGTACATAGCTTACCGTTAAAGTGTTCGGATGCTAATGGTAAATCCTTGTGTAATTCGTGTAGTTCTTTTGGATATTCTAAATCTATCTCATATATAGCACCTACATCTTGTCTCACCGACTTAATCGTAATCACCGACTTGATATGAGTTTTTAGATGGTTGTAATACTCGATTGATTCTTATTCATTCCTTTCTTTCAAATCATCCGGTATGGAAATGAATTGGAAATCATTCGCTGGTAAATTCTGCGACATCGCCCACCCATATAAATTATTAGCGTCTAAATACATTAAATAATTAGATGGTTTATGCTTATTATAATCACTTGTATATTTATTATTTGCTTTTGCGTATCTTTTTATACATTGGGATACACCACCTCTTATTCCTTTTTCTATAAAGGTATACATGTCTTCCTTTGAGAATAACGGCAAGTCTACTTTCGAATGCTTTAGGAAAGCATCCCATGTTAATCCTGGAGCTGAGAAGTAATGAAGTGGATCCAGATCATAATTATGTATACAAACGTTCCTGAAATTCTCTACAACATCCGACAATATTAAAACATCACTTTTTAGATATAATTTGGTATAACCAAGTAATGTTTCACAGTTAAATTGCTTCCATATAGATACCGCTCTTTTATAATCACTTTTGTCAATACCTTTCCCCGTCAACCTAGAATAAAAGCTTTCTATTGGTGGTAACTTTGTACATTTCATTTTATCGAAACTGTCTACGAATTCATAGGGATATACCCCTTTTTTAATTATTTCTTTGAATTCATCGTCATTTTTGAAGCTGTTAGATGTGAATTTGAAATTCTGTCTTAGATGATTACAAGGTACTTTGCAATCACATTTTGCTAAATTTGCTGATAGTTTGTCTAAAGATGAAGCCATAAATCTAATTGAATCTATAAACCGCATCTCATATTTTATTGTCGTATCCGCTTTTGTAATACTTATTGATTTCGAGAATGATATGAAATTTTCTGCACTTTCAAAAATTCCGTTATCAGGTATAAATTCTCTAACAAACAGATGGGAATCATATTTAGATAAATTATGCATTACTACAGGGATATGCTTGGGAATCCTGTATTTCATATTACATTCAGCATGAGCAAAACCTCTATCTTCTCCTGTCATGTGGTCGTGATCAAAGTGAGGATTTTCAGTAATTTCAGTTGTACAGATGTGACAAGTCTTATTCATTAGATTTTTCCATTTTTCGGTAATTTCTGCATTGGTGTAAGTATGGTTTCTTTGTCTGCTTTCATATTTGTTGGCAATTTCTGTGGATACTTTTGTAACGGTTTTAACAAAATTTTCTGCAGCGTCTTCACCGAAATAGTCATAGTATTTGTTCTGGTTTGTATCAAAGGAACAGCATACCTGAAATCCGTAAGCAAATGGTTTCTGTTTGGCCACTTTTATTGTTTTCTTTCCGTTTACCTGATTGTATTCTTCGTTATAAGACTCAAAGTCTGTTATTATGCAATAAGGTACTTTCATTTGTTTTGCAATATTTTTATATTGTATACTTGAACCTTCAGGAGGCATTATAATATCAGGATCTTCGCAATTATTTTTACTCTCATGTTTTTCATATTGTTCTTCTTTTGTAAAATGCCTTCCGCAAAAAGTGCAGAGGTATGTCTTTTTTTGTCTCGTAGATATTTGAGAACCAACTAATCTGCTCAGATCCTTTACCAGTACATAATGATTATCGAAATATAATAAATTAATAACATGTTTAGCTGTTTTGCCATTGATTGTACTTTTTAGTATATGACTTCTGATAATTTTCTCTTTTTCAATTTGAAATAAACAAATCTTAATGTTGTATCTATTTTCAAATTTGTGTATATCTTTAGTATCCATTGAGAAGTTGGTAACCCCTACGAAATCAAATTCGTTCTTATATTGTTTATATTTCGAAATTCTTTCCGGATGATCCTTAGCTGGATGTAGATTTGCTAAGATAGACCAAAGGAAACATTTCTGGTCGTTATTTTCAATATTCAAGCAAGCTCTTTTATTTTTTACGAAATCTGGCAGTATTTTAAACGTTCCTCCCATGTAAGATTCTATTCGTGTCATCCTATAATCAATTCCTTCATACCGACTAAATTGTAGCCCAGATCGAGGGATATTACTTAAAGAACTAAGTCTCTTGTTAGTATCATCCAAATGATTATGAGTAAGAATGCTATTTTTATTTAAAATCCAAGAAGTACTGTTGTAATATACTACTACTTCTTCATCATTCTCCTGTCGATGGAAAATAACACGAGTTACGAACTGAACTCTGTATTGATAAAGTTCATTTATCCGCCGCTGTAAATCGGCAAAAACAAAAGCAATATGAGTATGTTCATCTCTTCCATTGCTTTCAACTGATACGTTTACAGTGTACAAATTCTCATTTTCCCTAGAGATAGTAGGTTGTTG
Source organism: Branchinecta lynchi (assembly GCA_023053575.1). Classification (NCBI taxonomy): domain Eukaryota; kingdom Metazoa; phylum Arthropoda; class Branchiopoda; order Anostraca; family Branchinectidae; genus Branchinecta; species Branchinecta lynchi. The sequence goes on from JAKZAP010000010.1 coordinate 22,246,335, forward strand.
TTCTTCTTCAGTTCTAAATAAATGATCAGGAATTAATTTTTCTTCTTTGATTTTTTTCTTATTGATGAAGAGAGTTGATAAACCAATTGGTTTCTGTCTACTGTTATCACGTCTTTCTGTTTGATCTCTTATGATATCTCTATTTTTCTGTACGGAATCTTTATGTTTGGTAATAATATTATTATAGTATTCTCCAACTCTTTTTAGTACTTCTTCTCGGTTTCCGCGAGTTGATAGGTTCTTGTTTTTCAGAAATTTCTTTAATTCACTTGTCTCTTTTTCTTTGTTATCATTGTATTCTTGTTTTAGTTTTGTAATGGTGATATTATTTTCTTTTATTTCATCTTCCAGAATGGTTCGTAATCTCGGTTCTGGTTTGTAGTCGGATGGTCTGTTCTTATTATGAGTTCTTTCGTTTCTGCTTTCAATTTTAATTTTATCTTCAGCTATCAAAATATACTTATTAAGATGGTTTATTATATTATTTGTTATATCATGTTTCTTAGCTCCATTTGTTTTGATTTTATTAATTTTCGCATAAGTCCGCAGTTCATTATATGTGTATAGCTATAATCTTTGTATAACCGCTTTGTTGTTTGATATAACCTTTTTACAAAGCTGAATAACCTATGCAGTATTCATCATTTAATAGGGGAATATTTTTATTAATGAATTTCTCCCGTCTGCGTTTTCCCAGTCGTAAAGAAAAGCACTGGTTTCAGTATGCGTTTCACTGAGCAAGCGCTGTCTAGATTGTCTCCGATCAGTCAAGAAAGTTTCAGTAGAGTTCCGTAGATAGCAGATGTGTTTTGTGTTTCACGGAGCAAGCGCTATCTAGATTCTCTCCGATCAGTCAAGAAAGTTTCAGTAGAGTTCCGTAGATAGCAGATGTGTTTTGTGTTTCAAGGAGCAAGCGCTATCTAGATTCTCTCCGATCAGTCAAGAAAGACTCCATACAGTTTAGCAGGTGGCGGATGTGTTCCGAATCGCGAACCTTTCATTCAATCAAATAATTTCTGAAACAATTTTATTACATAATAAATGGAAGAATTAGAAAAGAAAATGTATGTTTACCGTCGCAGTTACAAGTACTACAATCGTATAAGTAATAGCTTACTTGTATCCAAATTCCTCTTTTCGGCAGCAGGAATGTCTGCGTTTCTAGTGCTACCTTTAGCTTCTTTAAGTTTGGGTGCTGTTATCATCGAAATAATTGAAAAGCAGTTAAGCATTGCTGATAGAAAAGCAGAATTTAGGACAAATTACAATTTTTATACTGAGTTGTTCTCAATGCTAAAATGCGGACAATTAACAATTGAGGAGGTAATTCAGAGAGAAACAGAGATGCGTAAAACCTTTCGATTTTTTCCTCGCGAAAAATACATGAAACAGGTTCGCTTGAACGGTTATAAATATTGTAAGAACGAAACTATCAAAATACAAGAAAATTTACCAAAAATATAAAATTTTTGCAAAACCTCCCACCCCAGACTTTGAAGATTGAAGATGTTTATTTGTCGTCTTATTATTTTTTATGGTGTGTCTGGGGTGCCCCGTGAGGGGAGGAAACCCTCTGAGTTTTTTGTTCGCCATCCTCACCATTAACCTCAAGTTGATGGCGTTTTCTCAGCCGTAAAGAAAATCATTGAATTTCTATTACCTTACTACTCTGCGAGAAAAATGTGTACACGGGTTTCGCACATTCTTCACTACTCTTCATGTGACAAATGTGTGTGTGTAGTGGAATCCCACTTTTCGTACTACTCTTCATGCGACAAATGTGTGTGTAGTGGAATCCCACTTTTCGTACTACTCTTCATGTGACAAATGTGTGTGTAGTGGAATCCCACTTTTCGTACTACTCTTCATGTGACAAAAATCATATATTTTTTTAAACTTTGACTCACAAGCTCGAAAAAAAAGAGAATCATACTGTAAAAGTAGCCTAGATGGTGGGTGTGTGGAAATTCGAAAAAATCAAATAATTTTTCGAAACAATTTTATTATATAATAAATGGAAGAATTAGAAAAGAAAATGTAAGTTTACCGTCGCAGTTACAAGTACTACAATCGTATAAGTAATAGCTTACTTGTATCTAAATTCCTCTTTTCGGCAGCAGGAATGTCTGCGTTTCTAGTGCTACCTTTAGCTTCTTTAAGTTTGGGTGCTGTTATCATCGAAATAATTGAAAAGCAGTTAAGCATTGCTGATAGAAAAGCAGAATTTAGGACAAATTACAATTTTTATACTGAGTTGTTCTCAATGCTAAAATGCGGACAATTAACAATTGAGGAGGTAATTCAGAGAGAAACAGAGATGCGTAAAACCTTTCGATTTTTTCCTCGCGAAAAATACATGAAACAGGTTCGCTTGAACGGTTATAAATATTGTAAGAACGAAACTATCAAAATACAAGAAAATTTACCAAAAATATAAAATTTTTGCAAAACCTCCCACCCCAGACTTTGAAGATTGAAGATGTTTATTTGTCGTCTTATTATTTTGTATGGTGTGTCTGGGGTGCCCCGTGAGGGGAGGAAACCCTCTGAGTTTTTTGTTCGCCATCCTCACCATTAACCTCAAGTTGATGGCGGTATTCGATCTCACGACATCATTGATGAAGTGGTTGATCTAAGACGTTGCAACATCTTAGACCACTACACCAACGGGGCCTGCAGAATCTCCGCAACGAAATGTTTTGTGAAGTGAATACTAATGCGCAATGAGATTTTCTGATTTTTGTTGCCCTAAGAGCTTTATCAGTACTAGAGGCAGAATTGTGGGTACGTCGAGGAGATTTTAATTTGATGATGTGATGAATATCGATTTGGATTTTTTTTTTACATTAGATATTATCAATAAAAATATGTATGTGAGTTTGTGAGCCTGGATTTTTATTTAATAAAATCATCCCCTAATAAATGGAGTCCGCAAAGGAAGTCTTGAATACAATCAGAATGAATAAATACAATGAGACAATCAGGAAAGAAGAACTAGTGTTAGGTTTGAAATATGCTATTGTTAAAATGAGAATTGCTAAGACAAAATATGGTGATAAGTTGGTTGTAGTTATTAATCATAATGACAAACCATGCGATTTGTTTATAACACAGAAATATAATGCCATTGCTAACGAATTACTTTTAAAGAAAAATCTGGTTTTGCAGCCTATTGTACGCGAAAACAAGAACAAAGAAACATATGTGGATTTAGAACTGTTTACTCAGTAATATTTGAAAAAAAAGAAGTAGTGTATATTGTAGTATTTTATATGTAGTAAAGGGTAATATTCTCATTTCTTATATCCTTTATTTTGGAAGTAAGAAAATAAAAATGTTCTTAAAAAGGGGGATAATTTGGTAAAAAGGATGTTAAAATTTAAGAAATTGATGTTAAAATGGGGTTTTGAAATTGGGGGGAGGGTGGAGTGGGAGCGGCTATTATATACTACTGTCGTCTGCATAAGCTATGTAATTAATACTTAGGTCTCCAAGGAAAAATGTTGGCAATAAACCTGAAAGGCATTCATAAATGGCACTTTTAAAAACAAAAGGAGATATGACTCTACCCTGTGGTACCCCCTTGCTCACGGGAATGGATTCCAAAACCGCCCCTGACCATTTCGCCCGAACAATCGCGTTACGGTACTAAAACCTTAAAACAGAAACAATGGAAGCATTAACACCCTGACGGAACAAAGAAAGTAGAGCCTGTGAATGTACTACATTATCGAAAGCTCCAACAGTCGCCTCCTTGAGAATTGGAGACAGGACTCTATGAGCATGAAAACCAAACTAGAAGTCGCCGAACTGGCACTTCGACGTAATTTCTGGCACTAAGAGATATTCAAAAATTCTACTAAAGATGCAAGACACTGTAATTGGCCGGAAAGAGCTGGACTGGTTTCGATTTTTTCCTTTTTTTATAATTGACGTAATAGTTCCAGAAAGAAAACTGTCTGGAACTATAGACGTTACCAGAATCATTTGAAAAAGCAGCTGTTTGTGGAAGATGCATTCGGGGGAGCTGAACTTGAAGTGGCTGGAGCAGAGACCGTCGCTGTCACAGAGGTGCTTTTCAATCGGCGTATAGCTCTTATGACTCCATTTCTGGTGACGGTGTAGACTTTTGACTGTTTCATATTGTTCGGAAGAAGTTTTGAAAGGCGTTCGCCAAAAAAAACGTTGAAGTAGGCCATCACTAGAGCTGAAAACAGAAGAATAGCGGTGCAGCCAGTCCTTCATCTGAAGTGGCGACGGAAGTGGAGGAGTGGTTTTGTCAGAACGCAGAACCGATGCCCAATCCTTCTTATTAGTCGGGAAATCCAAACCCTTAATGCGTATTGACCTAAGGGCCTTTTTGAAATTGCGCTTCGTTTTTTGCTTGAGGTCAAAGACAGTCCCATGCATAGGGCGACCGCAGGCATTCCATATTTGGTAGCAAGTCCGAGCACGGCTTTTAAAGTCAAACTGAAAAGGGCAGAGATGGGACAGTCTTGTTACCCCCACTTATTCACTTAAAGCACAATGGACACTTCTAATGCTTTACTTTGTATTAAATGCTTCACAAATAAACATTTCCGACTTCCTTTAGAAGGCCCTACGAAAATCGGCCGTCTTCTTGTTATCCCGTGTCTTTACCTCTCTGGCATTTCGGCGATCCAAAATCTTAGGAGCTGGGATATCGTGGCAGGAAATTCAAAAACTCCCGGCAATGCTTGATATAAAAGGATATATTTGAGATGTCACCAATGTCAAGCCGCAGATGCAGTTTACCTGATTGTTGTAGCGTTTCATCGGAAGTTCCATGGCTTAAAGTGCCTATTAAAAGTTTTTGTTTGTGGAATAGTTTTGTGAAGCTTGATTAGCTTGCTTTATAAAATGTACCAGAATATGCAATAAGCTTATAAAAAATTACATAGCTACAAAAATCATTCAAAAACTAACAACCTATTAAAATCTGAATTATACAAGCTGATTTATGCATAAAATAAAGATCTATCAAGTCTTTTAAGAAATATCACTTTTATCTTTGTCCAAGCTAGTAAATTGAGTATGTACTTGCCCAAAAAATTACGCTTTGAAATATCACAGCGAGGAACTGTTGAAAAAGCTGCTGATCTAGGGGGTAAGCATTGTTCCTAGGTTGTTACAGAGTGGGATTGGGGTAGTTTGATGTGCCGATTGAACTTTAAAGAGGCATGAAGACCCGACGAAAATGCGTTACTTCGTTGATCCACTATTCACGAATAATCAATTTTCAAACAGTGGAATTTCCCTGTCAGATTTACGCGTCGTATGCTTGACGAAAAAGATATATGGCATTTTTTTGCCCAGGCACTAAGCAGTCTTCACCAAGATTATCACCACCAATTGAAAATCCGCGTTTGTTTTCAGATTCAAATGTTCCGCGTCATAGTAGAATTTGCGTTGTGGGGACAACTGTAGATATTCTGAACCTCATTAATAGAGCAGATAGTGGAAAATAAGAAAATCTCTTGGTAGAATGCAAATAACTCCGTGTATTTAACTAAGTGATACAAAAATAAGTTTGCTTTTCAGTTAAACTTTAACTTTTTTGACCTCTGGGTCGATTTTCCACAAAGGTTTCCTTGTCCCTATCTTGACACGCTCAAGAGGAAGAGCCAATCACGTCGCTTGGTTGGTTCCGCCAGCGGGCCAAGGAAAGGAGCAGCATCGTCAGGGTTGCCAAAGGAAGCACGATAGTTATACTTTGTTTCAAGCTAAAGAAACAACTATTCTTCCAAAAAAGCACATTTTTGTTCTGTTCCGATTAGTTAGAGGATCGAGGATCAATGGTGTGCATCCGTTAATTTGATAGCTTTTATGCAATGCAATGCAAATTTAACCGCCTTATCCTAGCTAGCGTATATAATGCATTTGTTGTACCGCATTTGCTTGCCCTTGCACCATTTGGTCTCTTTTTACTGCTTCGGATATTAAGGATATACCGAAGTGTTTCTACAAATATGCGAAATATTTGCTACGGCTGTCTCTCTGGACTAAGAACAGCTCCCTATCATTGCGATACGGAGTTGCTAGTCCAGTATCCGCGGTGCAGAAAAGAAACGAGAGACATCGGAAGCAGCTTACTGGTGTAAGCACCTTCGAAATGATCCTTCAGTGACCGTGTGTCTTCCCATGTATAAGATTGCCATTATTTGTTATACTTATATTTGTCAGAAGTTATTCGTTTCTTTTCCTTTTCTTTTCTTTCTTTATTACTCCATCAGCGTTGTATTCTTACATTTATGATGGGCAATAAATATATACATAAATACATACAATGGGCGTTAAATTGTACTCATTTACTTCAGAAACTTCAGGAACATTTACTAAGGACCTTTTCGGGTCGTCTTAGAGCTCGAAAAATTGGCAACACCGAACGCCGCATCGATAAGAACCTCTTGGGTTCCTATATGAACAAGTTTACCACATGTCGCACGATAGTGTGGATTGTCACTCTGTTTGGTTTGTGTCACTCTTGTCCTAAGTAGGACATAAAATTCACTCTATTTGAGATTACTTCCAAATGTGTCCCTTTTATAGCAGGGATTCCGAATGTTCGTAAAAATAAAAATAATCTTTGCAGGGCAATTCCGACCAAAAGTTATCGTTTCACGTTTTTTCGTAAAGAAAAATTTCACTTCCAATTCACTCTCTGTTTTGGGCGAAAAGTCACCCTCTAAATGTTTTCGATGTGGCAACCGTGATATGAACAGGCGTATGTTTAAGAATTAAACATCGCGTACTAACGCTATTCAGCTTATTACAGATATTCGTACAATACTTAAAGCTATAGGTGTTGTTGTTGTTGTTTTCTTTTCTGTGTGTTTTCTTTTTCGTCTATGGCTATTTGCTGAATTAAAAGTATTCATTCATTCATTCATAAGGCGCAGCTAGACCAACGTGTGGAAATCTTCGAATCCCCTTCGTATTTAACAAAAATGAGATTAACGACAGCTGACGTTTTGATTAATTTTTTTTTCTAGCAACTCTCAAAGGTTAAGAGAGGACTGGCAGACTTCACTGGACAACTCCTGCCTTGGAAAAACCGGATAAAAACAATCGAATGGCATTTTGGATCAGCGGTCGCGTCATATTTCGTCTTTCTTCGGTGGGTCTTTGGAATGAATTTCGTCATTGCGGTTGCTCTGGCGTCATTTGTAATTTTTCCTCAGGTAAATTGGAAAAGCTTTGAAATTTGTTACCTTGTAAGGTCCCCTTCGGTGGTTTACTTCTTTGGCACCCCCTTTTGAGTTAGGGACGCGTGTACGGGTTACGGTCGGCTGTATCGCACGAGGTGGGAGACGCGAAGGCGACCTTACTTGGCGGCTTGGCCAGAAGCCGCCGGATTGAGGGGTTGTCTAGGTAGCGTAGACGATAGCGTTCAGCAAGGCTTATATTTGGTTCTTCCTTTCCTATCTGCTGTGGTGAACAATCTACTCAAGTCTAAACCGTAAACTCTCGAGTCGCAAATACATAGTTATTATAATCATACGAGGATACAAAATATATAGTCGTTAGATAACTGATAGGCGGCGAGTCTGAAGGAAGAGGACGAGCAGTAGTATAATGGTTGTTTGAAGAAGGTATAAACTGGCAAACTGTATATTAGTTAAGAAGAGATGAGTTGAGCTGAGCAGAGTTCGGCGAGGGCGTCGGAGGAAGATGGGTGAAATAAACTTACTTTAGTTACATTTTGAATTCCTGTACCAGCAAGTGTGCTGGTGAACGGCTAGATTAAAACTTCTTGAATCCAATCCAGCCCAAAAATATTTCGAGGGAGAACTTCCTTTGGGTGTGGGTCACGTCGTCCAGTTTACCCTTCAGAAAGGCAAACTCCTGATTGGCTGGCTGAAGCCTTATGAGGGTGGTGGCTTTGTTCGAACGGTCTCTTGCCATTTCTGTCTTTTGACCGTGTGAGAGGGACCTGGACTTTGTGGTGTTTACTAACTTACTTGGTTGGGTTCGAGCTGTCAGCCAACGTCCGTCAGAAAAGTCAGGGAAAATAAATCTTAGAGAGGGAGGCCTGTTGTAAAATAATCTAATAAACCAGATGGATCTTATCTTATGTGTTTGGGAAAGGTCATGCTTGTGAAGGGGAAGTATCTTTACAACCTCTTAGCCGAAACAAAATTTTCAGCCATAATTAGAAAAAAATCTGTTAAGAAGCCGAATAAATCCCAGATTTATTTGTATCGTTGGAGCATTTTTCGATTACTTAAAGGAGCCCTCGTACTATTTACTCTTCAAATTAAAGTATTTTTAAATATCTGAATTCTTTAAAACTAGGCTGTGCTTTCAACAAATAAACCACGGTTTTGGCTGTCTCAAGCCTTTTCCGAGACCCGTTAACTTATAGCGAAATCAGGGAAAAAGTTTACAAAACCGGTTTTTGGGATCCCAAAACGCAAGTGGAGGGATACCTATGACATCGCAAAAGTTGTCCGTCTGTCCGTCCGTCCGTCCGTCTGTAAGCACGATAACTCTCGAAGGGAATGAGATATTTTGATGAAACTTGGTGTGAGCATTCGTTGGGTCATCGGACCGGTAAAATTCGTAGATGGGCTTTGTAGCCCTACATTTAGGGGTGGGGGAGGGGGTTCAAATTAAGGGGCAAACAAGATATTTTGAAACAGCTAATGCGGCAGTCGATTATGGGGTAAGATGACATGCTGAACACGATGGAGAAAACCATTTTGTCATCGGACTATTAGCTCACCCGGAATCCGACCAAAACCGGAAAGTTTGTTAAAAGTAAAAGTTTAATTTGAAGTTGATTAGAAGGTTCGATTTAGGAGTAGAGAGACACGCTGGACACTATCGTGAAAACCATTTTCTCGACGGACAAGTACTTCGCCCGGAATCCAGCCCAAACCGGAAAGTTTATTAAAATTAAAAGTTTTATTTGGAGTTGATCAGATGTTCGATTTAAGACAAGAAGACATGCTGAACACTTCTGTGAAAATAATTTTCTACCCGGACATGTAGTTCGCCCGGAATCCGGCCCAAACCGGAAAATTGTTAAGAGTTAAAATTTGATTTGTAGTTAATTAGATATCGGATTAAGGGGTAAAAAGAGATGCTGAGTCCGTGTGTGACAATCATTTTTTAACCGGACATATAGTTCGACCGGAATCCAGCTGGAGTCGGAAAATTTGTTATAAGTTAAATTCTTATTTGAAGTTGATTAGATGTTCATGATTGGGGAAAGAAGATACCCTGAGTTCTTTTTTTAGCTTTCTTTTTTTGCCGGACAAGTAGTTTCAGAGTTCGGCCGAAACCGGGAAATCGGCAGAAGTGACAGGAAGTTTTCGTCAAAACAGATATGACTTATAGGGGTAATCACTCATGCTGAATCCATATCTGAACTTGGTTTTCTCTGCTATGTGCCCTTAATCTGTTTCTGAATTTTAATAGTAAAAATGTTCAAGGAGTCTGGCGAAGACTGGATCTGGAGACCCAGTTGTCTGATCAGATATTGAATTTTTGGGATCCCATCGAAACCTTTGGCCTTGTTCTGATGGAAAAACTTCCGCAGACAACCGTCGACAGCGTGATACACATTGAAGGTAGCAAAACACAGCAAGTGAGAAAATCAGCGTGGTTTTGTTAGAGGGACTAGAACGTACCGTACATAATTAGGGTCTCCGGGTTTAGAAATATGTGGAGTGATTATGGAAGTAGGTTGCCTTAGTACTATAGGTAAGACAGGTCCTTTAAGAAAGAAAAGGAAAAATGAAGGAATTAACTAAGAAGTCAAGTTTACCAGTCCGTCTGTTATTAGCAACTGTTGTGTTCTCTTCTCATGGCTGAAGGGCTTTAAGAAACATCTGTATGTCTCTGAACAGGCCGCTTTGCAGAGGTTTCTGTACATAAATTATCATTTACTCCGCTTTTTCGAAATGGCGGGTTACAAATACATTACTTACTTACTTAAATACTTTGTTTGATTCTTATCCAGAGGAGTTCAGTCAGGCCGGATATATTTCCACTTTAAAACAAGAGCTGGAAGCTCATATGGCACTTGCAAGGCTTGGTAAAAGAATGAAAGTAGGAATTTGCCAATTCGTTGGTTTGTTGTGAACATTTGTAAGCAATACCCCTGAGATAAGAATAACGATGGGCTCTTGGAAATCACGGGAATGTATCGTTTGGTAAAAAGTTTCTTTTTTTGCACTTGGATGTGATGATGCACACTAAGGATGCTAGAAATTCATCTGTAATCAAAACCCTGGAGGCAAAAATGATCCTGGGTCCTTTAGGACCATGCATATATATGGTCGGGTCAAAAAAAATTTGTTTTCATTCTTCGGTTAAGATGCGCACTTTAGGGGGGCTAGAAAGTCATTTCTAAGCAAAGCCCTTGAGTCAAAAATGATCATGGGAACATGGGGATCGTGAAAATGTAGATTTTGCTTAAAGTATTTTTTGTACTTTGTGGTGAAGAGAGTACTTTAAGGGATGGTCGGATCTGGAAAGTGACAATTTCTAAGCCAATCTTGACAAGTCTCTTCAAGCCAAGTTTCGTCGCCCTAGCACAGGTGGAAGTACCTTAAATCGCGATCACCGGAATTCCGGACCACCCTCCAATTCCTCCTAGAGTGCCCGAATCCGGTCCTATTCTGTTACTGGCGTGTCTAGAGCTTAAGTTTGTTCTTCCAACCAAGTGCCATCCCAATTGCTACACTCTAAGCGTGTCACAAAATCCTCCCCCCCCCCAGACTCCCCCAGATTGATCGGATCCTGTACCCACTTGAAATGGGACATCTGAGACATGTGTTCTTTCCGAATATCAAGTTTCACTAAGATCCGATCACCCGTTCAAAAGTTGGACATTTCTCAAGATTCCGGATTCCCCCTTGCTCCACTCCCCCCACGATCGTCAAATCGGAGAAACGGCTGTTATTAAGTTAAAACTGTCGAGTCCCTAACGTGCCTGCAAAGTTTCTTTGCTCTAGCAAATGTGTAGGATTTCCGCCCCCCCCCCCTCTACCCCCCCCCCGGTTTTCAGATTCCTGCCAGATTTGAAATTGCAAAATAGGAAAAACTTGTTCTTCACAATTATCAAGTTTCATGCATGTCCGATTACCCGTTCCAAAGTTATGCATGTTTCTAGTTTCCGGATTCCCCATCCCTCCACTCCCCCCTATGGCTGGATCCGGAAGTGATTATTTTCAAGCTAGTCTGGTCGGTTCCCTCATATCCCTGCCGATTTTTATTGTCCCAGCTTATGTGGAAGTTTTTCACGAGATTTCCGGTGCCCCCCTTCAGCCCAGCCCCCAGTTATCGCATTTGGTCCGGATTTGAAACTGAGCATTTGAAGCACTCGTTTTTGACATATGTCAAGTTTCATGACTGTCAGAATACAGGTTCCGAAGTTATGAATGTTACTAGCTTCCTGATTTCCCATCCCTCGACTCCCCCCCCCCACGATGACCAGATCAGGGAAGTGATTGTTTCCAAGTTAGTCTGGTTTTGTAGCCCAATCTGGGGCAGTATCAAAATAGAATTATGCTACTTTGACCTCATTTTGCCCAGAGTACAAAATGGAGACACAAGTAGCTTACTTTCTGGGAAAAGGCAGAACACAATCAGATCAGAGTTTTGTTTAGCATTTGTTCTGACCGTTGGTCTTACTTAACTGTACGTTGGATCGATATCGAGGGGTTGCGCACTGGCCAAGTTCGTGTACACCATGAGGCAGAGGCAGATGAGGCACGTGAGGCAGGCATGAGGCACGTGAGGCAGACATGAGGCACGTGAGGCAGGCATGAGGCACGTGAGGCAGGCATGAGGCACGTGAGGCAGGCATGAGGCACGTGAGGCAGGCATGAGGCATGTGAGGCAGACATGAGGCACGTGAGGCAGACACGATGAAAATACAACTTGCGTAGAATTGAAGTCATCGGACCAAAAAATCTTAGCAATGTCAGTGTCAAAATGTCGCAACATTTTTGTTTGATATTACATATTGATTAAGCAATTCGTTTGTGGCGAATCTCTGAAAGTACCCAGTACCGACAGTACTGTTCAGGCCACAGAGTATCATGATAGTAATATAAGAGGTCTAACTCGCCTATCTTGCAATGTAACGGATGGGATAGAAAAATTCCCGCGCGCCATCTGCAGAAGATTCTCATTTGACCATTTGATTTTGGCCTACATTTGACGGTTTGTTTTGACACCATAGTAATTGAGTGTGAAACCCTGACTGGTTTTACAGTAGACCCAGGGGCATCACGAGCCCTTCCTTGTAGGGGGAGGGGGTGGGGAGGGGCAGCTCCAAGATTATACCAGAATTGTTCGAGATTTTACCGGAATTTCTTTGCATTCCTACGTCATTTCTTTGAAGTTTATTCACTGCCCAGATCTTAAAATATTTTTCTACATCCGGAGAAGGGGGGGAAATAATCATTGAAAACATGCATCCATGTGCGACCCTGTATTCAGCCGAACGCCGAAACTTTGGTTGCCTTCTTAGCCATTTTTGACATGTTATTATGGCACTTGCCTTTCGGCCAAGTGCCATATAGCGATCGCAATTTCTGTCCGTCCGTCGGTCGGTCCGGATTTTGCTAGTTCGTGCACTTCCACATACGCTAGGACGATCAAACTTGGCAGTCATATCAGGGACCCCAAATTATTGTTGCATCATTTCCCCGATCCGAGGATCGTTGGGGGAGTGGAGGGAGGGGAATCCAGAATCTTGAGGTATTTATAACTTTTGAACAGGTGATCGAATAGCAATGAAAAACTAGACCTACGTTGCCTGGGCAACGTGAAGTGTTGCGAGAGCATCACTTTGGTTTTGTTTCTTCGCTTTCGGTTAAATGCCGGAGTTGTCAACTTATGGAAGCTTTTAAAACGGTTTGTTCTAATAAGAAGAATCACATGATCAATTAAAAGATATTCTTTAGCGTTGTGAAAACAGCAATAAAACAAAATCGGAAGAAGGGACTAAATTGAATTTGCGGTCAGTTGAACTTTATCCTTTTCAATCCGTAGACATCGTGACGGATGAAAACTTGGAACAATATCTTATATAATCTAGTTGGTATCATAAAGCTATCCTTAACTTTTCAGGATTAAAATACCATAGAAGATGCTATCAATTATTACGAAACTACCTCATTGTTTTACATTATCGTTTGTATCCCTTGCGTAAACAATTAATCCTAGGTTATAGTGATAGACCATCGATACAAACTTTCTTACCATCATATTCACAGAAATCGAATACAATGTGCACTAATTTGCAAAAATTTCTAGCCCCTCGTGAACCGATTCCTACTTACAAGTCCCTCTCCCGTGATGGAAATCAAGTTCACCGGAAACAAATAATGGGTACACCAGCTAGCAAAAGTTGCAAACCCCTCATCGCTGAAGATGATTGTAGCATAACAGCCGATTATTACTCGCAAGTCCCATGCATGTCTTACAATTGGGAACAAAAGTGTTCTTACCATCGAATACACCGGAAACAAATAACAGTTAGCATAACAGCCGATTATTACTTCCAAGCCCCATGCATGTCTTACAATTGGGAACAAAAGTGTTCTTACCATCGAATACACCGGAAACAAATAACAGGTACACCAACTAGCAAAAGCTGCAAACTCCTCATTGCCGAAGATGATTATGAGCTAACAGTCGACTGTTGCTTACTAGTCCCTTACATGTCTCACAACTGGTATCGCCTGTTTTTGGTTTGAGTGTGTACCTTACTCCTGAAGTTGTCAACCCCTTCAAACTTTCAAACTGGTTTATCTCATGAAGGATTTTTGTTAAAAAAAAAATGGATGACATATACTTTGATCAGCTCATCAAGGGCTATCGATTGCCCTAACAACAACAAAAGAATATCGGAAGAAGGGACTAAATTGACTTCGCAGTCAGTTGAACTTTATCCTTTTCAATCGTAGACATCGTGACGGATGTCGCGACGAAATCTAGTTGGTATTATAAAGCTATCCGTAACTTTTCAGGATTAAAATACCATAGATGACACTATTAATTATTACGAAACTACCTCAATGTTTTACATTATCGTTTGTACCCGTTGCGAAAACAGTTAATCCTAGGTTACAGCGATAGACCATCGATACAAACTTTCTTACCGTCAGATTTGTATAAATCGAATACAATATGCAACAGTTTGCACAAAATTCTAGCCCCTCGTGAACCGATTCTTACTTACAAGTCCGTCTACCATGCACCGGATAAAAATAATGGGTACACCAGGTAGCAAAAGTTGCAAACCCCTCATCGCTGAAGATTTTTGTAGCATAACAGCCGATTATTACTTACAAGTCCCTTGCATGTGTTACAATTGGGAACCAAATTGTTCTCACCATCGAATACACCGGAAACAAATCACAGATACACCAACTGGCAAAAGCTGCAAACCCCTCATTGCCGAAGATGATTATGAGCTAACATATATCGACTGTCGCGTATAAGTCCCCTACATGTATCACAGCTGGTATCGCCTATTGTTGGTTTCGTGTGCACATTCTTACTGAAGTTGTCAACCCCTTGAAACTTTCAAACTTGTGTATCTCACGAAGGAATCGTTGTACCAAAAATCTTTGGAATCTTTGGGGGGGGGGGGGGGGGAATTAGGTGATCCCGCGAGTTTGGTACTAGGACGATGGAATTTGGTAGGCATATCAGGGACACAAACAGACTGCCTTAAAAATAGTCGTTGAGTAGTCTTTTGAATAGTCCTGAGTATACCCAAGTCTGTCAGAGATAATTTACCAGGGTTTATTAAAGGCATTAATCAACTAACAAGAAATATTTATTTTACCTTTCAAATAATCCGCATGGACAACCCAGTTCAAATTTCCCGAAGGGATAAGAAGCTCCCTCTCTTTTTGTTATTCATCACAGATCTCGTAGCTGAGTGAAAATTTTTCAAAAATCCCTAAACGTGTCAACAGAACGGGCGATGAGGCACGTGAGGCAGGCATGAGGCAGACATGAGGCACGTGAGGCAGGCATGAGGCACGTGAGGCAGGCATGAGGCACGTGAGGCAGGCATGAGGCACGTGAGGCAGGCATGAGGCAGGGAACTTGTACACCGTCAGGCACCAGCGCGCAACCCCTCGATCGATATCACATCTGGACATTGCCTTTTTGCTCCCCTTTTGCTACCCTCGTTCCAAGTTTCCGGACTGCCGGATCCGAGGAAAGCCGGATCGGGGAAGGGATTATTTGAAAGTTAATCTGGTTGGTCCCTGATATGCCTGCCAAGTTTCATCGTCCTAGCACGTCTGCAAGTACCCTAACTCGAGAACAGTGACCTGACAGACAGACCGACTGACAGACAGACCGAAAAGCGATTGATACATGGCACTTGAGCGGAGCTGCAAGTGCCATAAAAAAAAGGAAGAGAAGATGAAAAGAAGAGGAAGAGGGAATGATGTCCGTAGCAGCCAGGGTTATCTGGAATATTTATTTTCCGGGTGGAAACTAGATCTAGTGTTTCACACCTACCTCAAATCCTTGCGAGGGGTCACACTCGGGACTCGGCCACTCAGGTACTTCGTTTACCGAACTTCAGAAATTCGTGGTTGTGCTTGTTGTCATACTATCAATTTCTGTCTAGGTGGCAACTCCGAGACCTGACGATCCTAGCCGCAAGAACCTGCTTGAAGAAGAAGAAGAAACAGCATACTATTTACAATCTCTTTGGAATTTTGAGGGAGTTCTCAAGTTTTCCCCACTCTTTTACGGATTCTATAGTGATGAGGAGTCAACCTCCTCAGGCTACAAATTACCGATCGCCTATTTCGTGACGGGAATGTTGATGTTGATCTTCAGCTTCCTGCTAATTCTTCGGAAGTAAGCTTATATGATTTCAGCATTTTCTCTCGGCGATACTTTAAATTACTAACTTGTTTTGATTTGTAAACGAATCAAAATCAAAATTGTTCGTTCGTGACGATTCGCGTCAAAATGGGTCAAATTATGACCGAACAGTAAAATACCACCACAGAAGCCTTGATGTCTCATGTAATAGCTTTTGCTCTTTTCCTGTTCACGGTCTTCTGGGCATTTTTTCACATTCTTGGATAAAAATGTATCAGGACCTCGTCTTCTGAATTTTTATAATTTGGTTTATACCTTCCAACAAGCTGCTTCAAACTTTTTACAGTGGATTCTTGTACTAAGTTTTGTCTAATGCCCGCGACTTTAATGCTTCTGCTTTGACCATTTATGAACACATTATACAGATTTGTTAAGGCCGACTTCTTCTTTTCTGCTGTACCTCATTTTGGAAAGACCGTCAGTGCATAGCCGTTTCACATTGGCGCATAGACCTTTCGCACTCCAGTTAAACATAACGCAAGGCAAGAATGCACGCATGAGTATAATTTGTGTGTATTTTGTAAAAGCAAGACGGAAGTCTTTGAAGTCTTTTTAACAAGACCGATATCCGGTCTTCACCAGACTCTTTGAACATTTTTACTATCAAATTTAGAAACAGATTCAAAAATTGAAGTTCTTGCATTACTTTGACAAATTTCCAGTTTCGGCCAGATTCCGGCCGAATTACTTGTCCAACAAAAGACATAAGCTCAAAAACGAATTCAGCGTATCTCCTGACCTCTATATCGAACCTCTAACCCAATTCAGGTAAAACTTTAACTTTTAATAAATTTTCCGGTTTCAGCTGGATTCCTGGCGCAAAATATGTCCGGGCGCAATATATGACTGCCATATAAGGTTTCAGTATGTCTTCTTACCCCTAAATCGAATATCGAATCAACTTCAAATAAAACTTTTATTTTTGACAAATTTTCCGGTTTTGGCCGGATTCCGGTCAAACAACTTGTCCGGCGAGAAAATTATTTTCATATTAGTTTTCAACATGTCTTCTTACCCCTTACAGTTTGAGCTGCTTGAGCCTGAAGAGGATCCTTGCCAAGAGGGCCGAAATATAGCTCTAATAAAATGTAGCTGACTTATCCTTTTTGCACCGTCAAATATGATTCGCAGTCAGCTTGGGCTGAAGGACTATCTTGGACCCCCACCCATAAATGTAGGGCTACAGAGCCCACCTACGAACTCGACCTGTCCCTTGACCCATAGAATCCTATAATAGAATTTGAGGACGGTTTGCCGGAAGTGCAACCGAAATATCCGAAATTTATTTATCCCTCGCACATCATCTTGGAGGGGTAACTAGCTGATCAAGAAGAAAACCCGAAAATCTCGTTTTCTCTACTGTATTTGAAATGAATGGTCAGCTTGGCTTCAAACCTTATATATAGAATCCTACCACCAAGTTTCATCAAAATATCTCATTCCCTTCGAGAGTTATCGCGCTCACAGACGGACAACTTCTACGAAGTCATAGGTATCTCTCCACTTAATTTTTGGGATCCCAGTAATATCAAGCTTTTAGAGGATGGCTGAAATACAAGAGAATGTCGGTGCAGCGCAGCTGCAACACGTCACGGATGTGAAAAGGGCTTAATGGTTTATATCCCTTCTTCGTATTTCCATTATTTTTTTGTTCGCTGCGAAACCGCCTTCCCGTAATTTTAAGGATGGTCTTGAAATTTCAGGATGGCTTCAAATAATCGTTTATCAAAATTAACCGATAAGGAGGACGAAAGCGCATTCTCGTGGAAACTCTTCGCTGGGTGGGACTACAGTATCGGTAATGAAGAAACTGCCATTAGCAAGAAATCATCAATCGTTCTTGGCTTTAGGGAGGCTCTACTAGAGGAACAGGAAAAGAAGAAAGAACAGGTCAAGTAAGTTGGCAAGCTGAAAGCACTAACCAATAAACCAGAAAACAGTAGGCTAGGGTATGTACAGTCTTTAACGTACAGTCTTTAACGTACAGTGTTACCATACGCAGTATTTAAACAGTTTTTTGTTAGGCCATTAGGTCAAAAAGCTGTATCAGTAATAGTAAGTATGTAGTATTTCCGGGTCGTAGTATTTCCCCCTCTTCCAGCAGCATCCTTGCGACCTCAGATGTGACCGAAAGGTTAACGCCAGCGCTACGGAGCGACCAGATAGGCTGAGTTCGCACCGATTTTGGAAGATACGTACCACTCAGTCTTCTTTTTTTTGTTTTACTTTTTTACTTTCTACCACTTGTCCAGCTATTCGAGCATCTAGGCTTCGTCACAATCTTCTCTTACCTCTTCGGTATGATCTAAACAAATAAAAAGCATGAAGCCGTACTCTTTTCAAATATTTGTTTTCTTCATTTTGAAAATCCATGTACTTGCAGCTCTGAACTCGTTAGTCTTCAATTTCTCAAAGTTGGTTTAGCCAAAGTTGAACATTTGTCTGCCAAAAAGCCAGACGCAGAGTCCCAACTGCGATAGTAAAAAGAAATAAAAAATTTCAGAACTCCAAGGAAGATCATCGCTAAACGTTGCCTTGCCAACTTCCTCATCCTTCTTCTGTTGGTTGGCAGTGCATACACTGTCGTCCTAGTTGTTGCGAGGTCACGGGAAGCTGACGCAGCTGCCAGCTGGTGGCGACAAAACGAAATCACGATTGTCATGTCTGTCATATCCGTGTTATATCCCAACATTTTTGAGCTGATCGGCTTACTGGAGGAGTATCACCCAAGGAAGGCGTTGAGATGGCAGCTTGCAAGGTAATCCACTTTGTCCAATCTCCTGATTCTCCTTCCCCCTCCACCAGTTTACACAATATTTGCGTTTTTGATTGCCGTTCGTGATCTCAGTTCTTCTTATTTCTCGTTTTCGATCCCCTTCCGAGTTCGCTGGTTTAATTGTCGTTTTTGCTGGAACGGACACAGTGTCAGTTCTCGGTTATGCAATACCTGCGAGTGAAACGGCGAACTGTGACGCAGGCGCAGTTCCCGATCCGAGTTCGCCTGTTATGAATAAATTAACCCCCAAACATTGAATGTCCTGGAAAGTGTGTTTGTAAATTAATGAATACTAATGAATACCGTTGAGGGTCGAGATGGCATCACAAACGTCAAAGCTAGTGTCAGGCAAAACCGCCTAGTTGTACAGACTTCGAGTGCGACATATGCTGACATTGTTGCCAAATCCATAACAAAGGGTCTTCCGCCCGGGGTTACCACCAAGGTCATACAACCAAGATTCTTTGGGGTAATACGGAGTGTTCCAGAGCGCATCTCTTCTAGTGATTTGAAGTGTTTGCTTGATGCCGTGGAAGTCTCGCAGATCTCAAATTCTCGGTCTTTCAAGGTTGGCTATGTAGATCAAGCTTCCCTTTTACGAGTTTTAAAGTGTGGAGTTAAGATCGGTTACGAGCATTTCCGTGTCCATGAATTTCATCGCATGCCGAAAAGATGTTTCCGTTGTCAGTCACTGGACCATGTTGTTGATAGATGTCCACTTCAGACAGATACGCCTAAATGTGCTAGATGCTCTGGGTGTCACGTATATTCAAGAGACATGCCTTGTAGCCTACCCCCCAAATGTGCCAATTGTGATGGGGACCATGTGTCTTTCAGTTTTCGGTGCCCGAAAATCAAAAACGCATTGAAAATAACGGTGTGATGGCTCAGATTTCAGATGTACTCCGATGTGTGTCTTTGAACATAAATGGGACGAAAGATAAGGACCTTGAACTGGATCGATTACTCTCCGAAACTGATGTGCTGTTCCTTCAAGAGCATCTTCTTTCCACTACTAGCTCCGACAGTCTGCGCCGTTCAGTCGATCACTATATATTCGTGCAACCTGCTAGAAAAACGAGAGGCCGTCCTTCCGGTGGACTAGCAATTTTTATCCGTTCTTCCTGTTGCCTCAGACCTCCAACTGTCTTTCTTTCGGATAGACTGATGCTAGCTGTACAGTTTGGCGACCTCGTTCTAGTTAACGCATATCTTCCGTGCGACCGTCGCAACCTCGCTTCATTTGGATTATTTGCTAAATCTTGTAACAAGATCAAGTCTCTCCTTTCAGACATCAGTAGCAAAGGTCTTAACTGGATTCTTGTTGGCGATTTGAATACCAACATCCTGGCTCCTTCGATACGCACTGACCTGTTTACCGAGTCTCTTCCTAGCGGGTATTGTATCGTAGAGAAGTCCTTGCCGTATACCTACAGACACAATCGTGGCGGAACCGTTTCGAACCTTGACCACCTTATAGTCTCTCATCCATCTGTAGCTGATGGAACGGTTGAAGTTGACGACGAAAAAATTGAAGATGACCATCTGCCCTTGACTTTCAAATTGGCACTCCCCGCCGATTGTGTCAAAAGCACTACATCTCAACCTCAGACATGGATCAAGAAAAGGAACTGGAATCGTTTAGATCCCGTACTGTATATAGCTACACTGACCACCCTTTTGACAGCTGTGAAAATTCCCTTCCACTTACTCCAGACTAGTATCCATGTGACTGGTTCCTCCATCGACTTGAACTTTTATTACTCTGAGGTCGTTCATTGCTTGAAGACTGCCGCTAGCGTAGCCGTACCATTCGAAAATGTTAGGGTTGGAACCCGAAAGCGGCTTTGGAGAGTTTGTCCGGAGGTTAAGAAAGCCAAAAATCATGCGAAATTTTGGTTGAGACTATGGATAGCTTGTGGACGCCCTATCAGTGGAACCGTGTTTGACCTTAAAAAGAAGACAAAGCGGGAGTATAAGTTTTGTCTGAAATCCGCACGTTTAAATGGCGCTGATGCCCCTACAGACCGCAAGTCTTGGAATAAAGTTCTTCTTTCGGACAAGTGCTGTGCAGTGTCTCCGTCAAAATTGACCTCCTCTGACTGGATAAACCATTATCGCAACTTGTTCACTCAGTGCAATATGCGCGTGCAACAATTTTTTTATTCTTTACTTTCAAGGCTTCTCCCTGTTAAAATTTCTCAGTCTTCTGTTTTTGCGGTTACTAGTAATGCTGTCGAAAAGGCTGTTTGCAGACTAAAAAAGACTGGATCTGTCGATATTGATGGTATTTCTTCAGAGTTCTTCAAAACTGAATGTCCTGTTCTGATCCAACATCTACAACTAATGTTCCAAATGTTTCTTTCCCAATCTCAGGTCCCGAATAGCTTCCTTGTTGGAACCGTAACATCTGTTCTTAAGCGAGGCAAGGACCCTGAACTGTGCAATAGTTTCCGTCCGATTACAGTATCATGTACAGTCAGTAAAATTTTTGAGTATGTCCTTCTTCCCGAACTTCTTCAAAAAGGCAATTTTGGAAATATGCAATTGGGTTTCAGGGATGGTACGGGTTGTGCGCATGCTCACCACGTTTTGACCAAAATAATGCGACAGGCCACTCTAAACAGATCAACCATCCACATTTGTTCCATAGACATCTCTGGTGCTTTTGATAATGTTGTCCATTCTCAAGCTTTGTATTCGCTTGCTCGTTCTGGAGTCAATTCTTCTATTCTTTGCCTTTTAAAGTATTGGTACGCAAATTCTAGCATTCGGGTAAAATGGCAGGGTCATTTATCGGAAAATATTTCAGTGAACCATGGAGTTCGCCAAGGTGGAGTTTTGTCACCGTATATATTTAAGTCTGCGATTTCTGATTGCTTGGATTCTCTTCTTCCTGCATATTTGTTCAAGGAGATTTCGATTAGCTACATTGCGTATGCTGATGATATCCTCTTAGTCAGCCGTACAAAATCCACTCTTTCTAAAAATATGAAAATTTTAGCAAATAAACTTTCAGACATCGGACTTAAGATAAATCTGTCAAAATGTGAATATCTTTGTTTCGGTCGCACAACAACCTCTGAGCGCCCTTCTGTTGCAATTGGTTCATTTTCTATTTTTTCGTCTGAGTCGCTGAAATGGCTCGGGCTTACCTTCAAATCCACATTATCTTTAACGTGCTCCTCTATTTTAAAAACAGTATCAAATTCCATTAGGTTTGGTTACGGGCGTTTGGTCCCAAATAGAGGAAAATATTCACGCAAGGCGCTCGGAAGGTTGTATAGTGCTTTTTGCGGCCCATATATCCACAATTGTTCCGGAGTTTACCATATCCTAAGGAAAAAAGATGTTAAAAATCTGAGAAGTTGTTTTTTTAAGTATTGTAAATTTCTGATGTATCTTCCAAAATCTGTTCGTAATCGTAAATTGGTTTCGAATTTTAATGTTCAGGATAGTATTAATACACTTTTTCGTTCGCATTCAAATCTATTTTCCCTCCACAAACATCCTGCCCTCTCAGCCCATGAAATTCTTAGCCAGTTTTTCATTCCTGAACCCGATTAATGTGCTTGTCACTGTGTACAAATTTTAAGTCTATTTAGTGTGTTTTTTATTTATATGAAAAGAATGTTGTCGTGTTTATTTACATTGTTTTGTTTAAGTGTTTTAATATGTATATTTTACTTTTGTGTTTTATTCATACTCCGCTGTTACGCAAAAAGCGGGTCATAAATAAATAAATAAATAAAAAATAAAAAATACATTTTGTATATTTCAACTACAAGAATTGCCTTTTCACTTTCAAATGTAACTACCCTTTACTGACTTATTTTTGGCAATTTTATGACTGATTCGCCGGGATGCTTATTTTCCGTTTTTATTCACCTGCGTCTTGAAACGGCGAAGGCGTCAGGCGAACTAAGTGTAAAAACAGAAATTATGGTTCAGCGGCGAACTCACAGGGGAAAGAAGAAAGAACAGGTCAAGGTCAAGGGAAAAGGGAGAAGGGAAAGGGGTCAAGGGAAAACACAGGCGATTCAAAACGCAACTAGTTAATGGGTATGTCGACCGATCAAGTTCAAGTATGACTCGCATAACCGAATTATTTTCGATTGAATTCTCCAACTCTCGTGGTGTCAATGGATGGCATCTAAAGAAAACAGTTGCGTTTTTTAGCCGACTATCTTCCGATAACGTGAATTTGTCTTGAAGCCACAAGACAGACCCAGGCCCAGTTATAATTTGAATTAATTCCGGTTACCGCGTTTAGGGTGACTTTACTTGCCGTTGCTGATAAGACCAACTGCCGCTAGAATGCGAAAATGATTGACAGGGAACAATTAACGTCATTAAGAACGTCATGAACGTCATTAACGTCACTGAGTTGGAGGTGGAGACGTAGCCAATTGTATTAATCCGATCTGAAACAAGAACAAATGAACAAGAAGCTACGCGGGATAAAAAAAAAAAAAAATGTTAAATTGGAGTTGGGACTGTAGGAAGCGAATTTCATGACGGCAAAACATAGTTGGGTGGCCAGATGTCGCAAAATCCGATGGACGACCCGAGACCCTCCTTCTGTTGAAACTATAGTTGCATGTTTGCAGATACCATGGTATCTGTTACCACGGTAACTGGATCTGCAATTGGTCGTTGCAGTTACCGTGCTACCTGATATACGGCTGCTCTGCAAAAACGTCAATTGCCGAAATTGCGCTTTTCGAAGTCATCCCAAAAGAAAAACTGATATTCAGTCACATCACTAAGTGCCAAACTTCTTTCCCACCAATTTGACAAAAGTGATGACTTTGTAACTGGCCAGATACCACGATGACTGCAAACACGTCTTTTGACGGTGGTATCAGATACCACGATAACTGCAAAAACGACTTTAGATTGTGGTATCAGATACCATGCTATCTGCAAAAACGCAACTTCTGCTTCATGGTCCAACTCTTCTTAATCAAATGCTTCCAGTAGGGAGTGGGACTCGCTCATCAGCCGAATATAAGGAGGTATGTTTGCATGGGGCTCCGTAGGATGTTACGTCCCATTATCCCGATCACGTTGATGCGATCCAGCGTGATGGTCATTAGCGCTCGACGTGTGACGTCACTATCCAGCTGAATGGGTGCCCCATGTCCAACGACACCCCTCGAACTCAATTGGAGGGGTGGAGGAAGGTGGCATCACCCGTTTTCGTGTGGATGAAGGAATGGAGGTTTTGAGGAAGGCATCATTCGTTGACATTTTGCGTGGGTGGTATCTTCCGTTGAGCTCAACAGCCATTCACGCGAAAATATCACCTAAGAAACGTCCGAGACGCGCTGAGGAAACAGCAGAAACTTCTGAGAAACAAATCAAAAGGATCGAATCATGGAGCTGAAAATTTGTATATTCCAGTTCGCCACAATGCAGTTTAGTACCTAGAAGAAGTCCCCCAATGATCATCGTCACCATCATCAGCCTTTAACTAAAACTCTCATATACGTTTAGTTTTATTCCTTCAGCCCAAAAAGGTGTGAATCTCCACGAACATGAGAGTTTTGCACTGCCCTTGAATTTAAAATGTAAAAGCCTCTCTTTTCTGCTCTTTAACGCTTTGCTCAATTGTACTATCTCAGTACATGATGATAATGAATCATGATGATAATACGCATGATGACAATGAAGCGAGAAGGGCAAAGACTAATCAAAAGAGCAGAGACTAATCCGCTTGGAGCGCTGAACTGGTGAGAGGACAGTTAAAGCCAGGCTTCACCTTCCAGATTACCAGACGTCCGGGGCATCCGCATAGTCAAGCCAACCCTTTCAGTTTTTCATGATAATGATGACAGCTAAATGTGCTGCTCTTCAACATTTCTTAGATGTCCCCTTTACATTTCAAATATCTCCTGCATCGGCTGCATCCCAGTCACAACTGTCAATCACTTTCGCTTTTCTTCCGCCATTTGCATATTTGTGGCGTCTCTCGAACGGGTTGCCTCTATGACACCTTCCAGACATCCGGAATCTGGGGTGTCCAACACATCTCGACGAAAACGGCTGTCTGGAATCCGGAAGAAAAATCTAGAAGGTGAAGCCTCGCTTTTATGGGGGGTTAGTTATGAAGACGCTTCCATCCGAAACTGAATGATCTATTTTACTTTTTAGGATCATGGTTCTCAACTTGTTGAATTTGTATACGCTCATCATCGCTCTATTCGGGAAGGTGAATGATATGGTAAGATTTATGGACAGTAAGGTTGATATACGAAAATAACGGAGGAGCAATGGCATGATTATTTCACAAAACAGTTTTCACTACCCGTAGATAGCGCGGAGTTAAATCATAAATTTGACAAAAAATTAAATGCGCGGCTAAGTGCTCCTTCTACTAATTCGTCTGTTGTTTGTACTAGCAGGGACCCATAAATTTCCTGTAATGACTCACCATTCAGTGGGCTTGTCATTTCCTATGCTTCTATGTTGCTATGTTGCCCGAGCCTCACCTAGTTTCCAAAAATCCCGCTTGGGTCGAATCGGCGTTCTTGCTCAGATAGACAAAATTGCCAGTATGCCACCAGGTACCTAAGCCTGGTATTCTGGACAAAAGATCCAGAATACTCTTCCATTGCAGAGAAATATTCCTAGTTCAGTATTTTATCCCCGTGGGTATTTCTCGAACTATCTGACGCTCGGTCAAGAGCGCATCAGAAATCTCTTCTTGACAAGTCATGGCGAGTCATTACAGGAAAATTATGGGTCCCTGGTACTAGTGACATAGAAAAAGTCCTGAAAAGGCTAAAAAAGAAAAAATCTTCGGGTGCGGATGGTTTGTGCGCGTTCCATTTTTTAAATGGGTCGGAAACGTTCTAAAGCAGTGGAAATGCGTAGGGTCGGAACCTCTGTACCGGTGCGCCTTCAAGAAATATAACGTTGTGTCTGAGGACTCACTGTAATAAGTCTCTCCTAATAAGGATGCAGTATTTGCTACTGGGATTAATCTCATCTCTATTGGGATAACATTAATCCGAATTAGGGTTAATCTTATCTCAATATAGAAAAGATTAATCCCAGTAGCAAGTACTGCAATATTTTTTTTACAGTGTATTTTGGAAGGAAACTTGAACCGTCCCTTGAAAGTCCCTTTCCTGTAAGGAAAAAGATACAATGAAAGAAGACACTCGAGTATTCGTAAAGACTAACCTAGTTCAATGTGCGGTCCAAATTTGTGTTTACAAAGTTGCTAAATATTGATTGGTGGCTCACTAGGAAATTTGAAGGACTGAGCGACGGGAGAACTAAAGAAGGGAACAAATTTTAAGCTATTTTCATTTTCTGCGGGACTCGGAAATGTACCACGATATTATGAGATACTAGACTATATTCTAAATAGAAAGCAACTTCCAGGTTGTAGGTCAGGGCACTGACTGTTTTAATTGGCAGGAAAATCACATAATTATGAAACGTCAAACTTGGCTGTTAAATAAGTAGAATAAATACTTTCTTTCGTAGAAATTGCTGAAAAGACAGACAGGCTGATGTAACTTGGGATTTCTTCATAGCTAATATTTGATTTATTTTCTTGTAATCCTCAGTTCCACAAAAGAAAACAGCTGTGGTAAAACACAAATTAGAAAGATTACTACATAGAGTCGCCTAAAATAAAAGTGAATTAGAACACTAAGAAGAAAATATAAATAACATATGGATAAGTATAAAATACGAAAGTAAAACCACAAAAGATGAAGTATTAATTCAAGTTCCATTGCTAAAATGTCTGCCTTTACTTTTAATTAATACCTTTTTTATTTTATTTTTTTAATCAGCGCATCTCCGTAGTAACTGACTTCGACATGAGAGAAAATAACACCGTTTAAGCTTACTGTACAATTTATCAAGCTCCATTTGGGTACATGAATCAAAATGACTCTGAATCCATTTGAACTAACATATATTATTCTTTAGACAACGCGGTTGTCCCATCTACGTCCCAGCAAGCCTTTACTCCTCGCTGGGGCCACTACCGCAAACCCAGTCACCACAACTGAAGTAGAAGAGTTCTACGAGCCAGGATGCTACAAAGTAGCCGTCGAATGCGCCGCGACTGCCGCAATGGCACTTTCAAGCCTGTGGGGAATATCTCAGCAAGGAAATTCTCACCCGACAATTTTGTCAAGTCCTTCAGTCGACGATTCCTTCCGATTAGTTGGAGAATATATTGACGACGAACAGGACGTTCAGGAAGAGGTCATCCTTACCGACAATGCACTCGACAACTTCGACCGGTTAGAAGAAACAAAATTTACGCCGCAGTTCGAGATGCTTAGCAGCAAGTCGTTCTCTGATTTCCGTGATAACGTTCGTAACGTGACGTCTATGATCAGTGCGATTAGTAAAGTCATTTTAGGTGGCGGAGACTCATCAACTTCATCACCACCTGAATTTATACCAACGGACAACCCAACCTCTCAAACCATTTGCTACGTCGTTCGCTGTGGAACACCGGAGCCATCTAAAGCGCCAGAACCTACGGTTGATCCAACAACACCAGAGACATCTACAATCCCTGAAACAACAACTAAAAGTCAAGAGGTTGCTTCTTCTTCATTTCAAAGCTGCAGAGGAGATAATCCTCTTGGCTGCACTGTTTACTGGACCAGTGTAAGAGACGAAACTGCGGAATTTGACGCTTTGGTGAGGGGAAACGAAACTATCGCAGAGCTCCAGCTTGAATTACGAAACCTCTGCTGGGAGACGATGTTTGGGCAGGAGATGGTCAAGCTAACAATTATGGACTTGATATTCACAATCGTGGCGATACTGATCATTGATTTTATTCGTGCCCTGGCCGTTCGGTTCTTGAATCCTTGTTGGTGCTGGGATTTAGAAAAGCATTTCCCCGAGTATGGAGAATTCAAGATTGCTGAGAATATTCTACACCTCGTGAATAACCAAGGAATGATCTGGTAGGTCAATTTTGGGACTTCATTTTTAATTTATGATATTGCGATACTGCCGTGAGCACGACAGTAACATAACACATAGACAGCAAAACCCACTACCCCGACCCCGTCTCATAGGGACGAGAGCAGGTGTACAGGATTTTTGGTAATCAACAACTAGAACACCTAAACGAAATACACCTAAATGAAGGAACATCTCCCAAAAGCTGGCCTGTATGTAGGACCAGAATGTGTGAACAAATCATCGTTTTTTGGCACTGTTTCTTGGACAATGAGCAGTTGATCGACAAATCTTAGTTTCGGTTTACCTGGTTCAAGTTTTTGTCGGGAAGTCAGAGAGTGCGTTAAAACTAAACGGCCTTAACTGTTTTACACTTTCTTCCTTGTCGTTTTTGGGATATCAAAACGTAAGTGGAAGGATACCTATGACCAGGGGCGTCGCAAGGGGGGGGGTGCAGCCCCCCCCCCCACCTTTTTGAGATTCGGTAAAACTTTGGGCCGGAGGCCCAAAATTTTGCTATAACTGTTCGGTATCATTTTGATAGCAGAACTGTTCGACATATTTACGGGGATTCGGTAGTTATACAGAATTCTAAATAGGTTATCTGTACAAATCTCTTCGGTATAATGATCGGGATTCGGTATAATTGCCAGTATTCGGTAGTTATCACGAATTTGGTGAGAGAATTTACTGAAATCATTTGGTAATTTTTCGATGCCGCAACTATTCGGTAGTTACACAGAATCGCGAATAAGCTATTGGTTCAAAATTATTCGGTATCATGATTGGGATTCGGTAATTTATTCAGCATAGTTTCCAGGATTAGGAAGTTAACCACGAATCCTGACTCGTTTCGACGAAAGTATACCGAATATGAATATTTTTCGATAGTCTTTCGATACCAAAACAATTCGGTATAATAACCGGGATACAGTAGTTATACAGAATCCCGAACATGCTATCGGTCTAAACTTATTCGGTATAATAACTGGGATTCGGTAATTTATTCGTTACAATTGCCAGGATTCGGAGCTATCACGAACCTCGAAACTCAAAAGAGGTCGAGTGAAGCACTGGACGCAGACTAAAGTTGTGATCTATGATATCATCGATAGTCCTTACTTTTATTTTGGATCCCAAAAAGAATATATAATCATAAATATTTCAGCCTGCAGCACTTTTCGTAATATTGTCTATTGTGTGGATAGGCGCGTCATGTGACGGGGGTTTTAAGCCAGTTTTAGTTTTGAAACATTAAAAGCTAGAATTTGGATGGAAATTAAATTCATCAGGAAAAAGCAAAACAAATTTCGCCGGCGGCGCTCACTTTATGTGATTATGGGTAGTATATTGACTAGACTACAATTGCTGCTGCTGCCGGAACGTCGCTCCATCCGGTTTCTGGAACTTCTTAGAGTCTCGGTATTTAATAAACGCTAAATGATAGAATTTGTATGAGAAGCAGTTAAATTTTAGCCTACAGAAAACAATGGATTTCGAAAATTTTCGCCTGCGGCACTCGATTTAATTTTATATTGGCTAGAATAGATAGAAGCTGCCCGGCATTATATTCTCCATGTCGGCTTCGCCAAAACGCCGCCTAATAGTTGGCTTATCGTCTTTCATGCTGCC